>JAWWLT010000110.1:73698133-73749203 GCA_035040995.1 Premnoplex brunnescens | reverse complement strand
AGGGAAGGGAAGGGAAGGGAAGGGAAGGGAAGGGAAGGGAAGGGAAGGGAAAACAGGCAGAAATTCAATTTAGATTGGAAACATAAAACTCCAGACACTTCTCTGCTAATGCCTATGAAAATCAGAGAAGTGTAGGACAGGCGCTTGCTTAAAATATTATATTAGGTAGGAAGGACCATATGTTTGTCTCTGTTCTGGTGTCTCACAGGCTATAATTTGTTCTAAGACAAATGTCATATGCCTTCATGAATAGATTGAAATTGCCCTGGAAAATGTTTATGCTGCGGCTTACAACAGAGATTTCCATATATTTTTTCTCTGCAAAATACTCAGAGAAAAATGTATGTGAATAAGTACACATTCTAGTTTTTATTCAAACTTTCCAGTACTCAGGGAAGTAGGTATATATTTTCTAGGGGTTTGTTTGTTTGTTTGTTTTAAAGGGTACACAACTTTCCTCATAACATTCTTTTTATCTGGAATGGGCAAAATATTAAAGAAATTTTTCTTTTTTGCAAGAACTAAATAATTGTTTTAACAGAGGGAAAGGCAATAAGATGGCATGTTTCAACTAACTATGGATCAATAGTGAAGAAAAAAATAGCTGCCAATGAAATAACTCTAAAATTCATCAGGTGATCTCCAGACAGAAGACGTGGGGAGATGTATAGGGAAACTGGGGATTTTTGTTTACTTAAACAAACACTGATGTTTGGTGTTTTTTTTGGGGTTTTTTTTGTATATTTTTTTTTGGGTTATTTGTGTGTGTTTTGTTGTGAGTTGGGTTTTTTTTTGTTTCTTTTTGGTTTTTTGTTTGTTTGGGTTTTTTTTTGTCCACAAATAAAACTATAGTGATACCCTTTAAATAGCTGTCTTTTAAATAAAACTAAATTCCATAATGCCAATATTTATGAACTTCCAAACTGTTATTTTGATTGGATCTGTTCTGATTGTTAAGACGTATCCTGTCCATGATTCTTTTCCTGAAAACTAAATAGAAATATTTCAACTTCCTTTATGAAGAAAATAAGTGCTAATTAGAAATTTGATCTCCTAACAGCTACAGAATTACTGTCTTTACTGTTGAACTCAAGTTTTAATGGAATTTTTGATTTTTTTTTTCTTTAATTTTGCAATATATGATGTGTATCATAATGTCTCTTCATGTAATGGAGCTCGTATCATGAGAGAGAGGAGAAAATTCATCTGTATTGAACAGAATCAATATATTACATATTTTCTGTAGACACAGAGTGTCTAAGTGTCATTTATGTTATTTTTTTTTGGGGGGGGACACCAATAAGTTACAAAACTTGAAGTTGCAAAATCATTAAAATAGATGATACAAAAAAATGATGATACAAAATCATCTTTTTAGGATTTCTGCTGCTGTGTAAAGACATTCTCCACTGAATCTCTTCTAGTTCTGTTGCTGCTCACAATCTGTAGATCTCACACACGAGTAAATTACTAGAGACACAGTTTGTAAACTACTACTATTGTATCAGAGCAAGAACACTTTTGAAAGTCTGTGGATTTTGCCTTGCACTAAAGATCAGAGCAACGTGATAGACACTATGAGACCTAGAAACTGTCTTTCTGGGGGAAAAAAAAATAAAAAAAAATAAATTGCAAAAGCCAAAGTAGACATGATGGTTGCACAGAAAGACAAAAGTAACTGTTATAGGATGAAAGGTAAAAGACAAATCTAGAAAAAGGCATATGATAATGAAAGGATTCTTATCAGTATTATTTTAATAAGGTCAACCAATAATGATCAAAGAAAGAACAACCAAACTAACATGTGTTTACTCACCAGCCAAAATTAGATTGCAGCTGCAACCCAGGGCAACATTACATTTCTCTGCTAGTCTGCTGACATCTAGTTGGATCTTCACTTTGCAGCTGTCTGTGATGCCCTAGAGTGATAAATGAATACTGGTGTGTTAAATTGGAAGTGCAGAAAACTGTATATTTAAAACAAAATTAATAAATAATGATAGCCTTAAAAATTATCCTTTGCATGAAATCTGTTGCTTAGATCTGCAATGAAAAGCTTTTTTTTTGTTCCAATAGTTGTAGATTACAAGCATAAGAACTAAACATTAACACTGTTTTGTTTGGTAAATGACACATTTTCCTTCCCTTAATTTACATTTAATGCTGGGTCCCAGAAATGTCTTCAAATTTATCGGTTTTTCAGACATATAAAAATTGTCATTGGCCTTCTTGGAATAAAGGGCATCTTTACACCTCATAAATGTGTGCTCCCCAAGACCATGAAAGTCTGCCATGTGATGTGCTAATGGCTTTTCTTGAAGGCAGAACCCTTTATACGTAACTGTGAAGAGAGTCTTTAGGATGAAAGGTATTTTGTCAGCTGTCAAGGTCAATATCATAGGGTTTCTTGTATATTGACATAAAAGGCCAAAGGTGAATATTGGGTTTATTGGCTTTTATAAAACTGTGCAATGCAGGACTGCTGGGGTATGACTGATCATTACTTTTGAGCCTCAGTTATTCATAACAGGACCACATCTGGATCACTATAGTGGTTCTGGGGAGCTTCTGAGTATAAGAGAGGTAAGGATATGCAGAAGTAAGGCCACCAAAGGACCAGATAAAGGCTTTAAGTATCTGCCATACAGTGAAAGGTTGAGAGAGCTAGGGTTGTTCAGCCTGTGGAAGAGAAGGTTCAGGCACAACTGAGCAATGCATAGAAGTACCTGATAAGGGAAAGTAAAGATGAAGCCATGATTTTTAAGTGATGTTTAGCACATGAACAGACATCAATTGCCACAAGTTGAAATACAAGAAATTCTGCTTATATATAAAAGAATTCTTTTTTTTACTCTGAGAATAGGCAACCACTGAAACTCTTCATCCAGAGAGGCTGTGGAGTCTCCATCTTTGGACACATTCAAAGCTGGACTATGTCTTAAGTAACCTTCTGTATTTGACTCTGCTTAAGGAGGGCATTGGACTAGGTGATTTGCAGCAGACATATGCAATCTCAGTGAAACTGTGATTCTATGAGTTTGTGCAGTATTTTGTGTTTTGATTTTTCTGTATTTTTTTTTATTTTTTACTTTTGTAAAATGGAATAAGAAATATCAAACTAAGCACTAGACTTATGTGCAATTTGGTGCCTACTCCCAGAAGCAAAGGATACATTATCGATCTTCATCTCCCAATTTCCCTCACACCCTAGAGGTACATGGTCATCCAAAATATGAATGCAGACAAAATCAAAAGCCTGATATGAGGTAAAGAATTTTATATATGTCTTCACAAGTTTTTATTTAGCAAATTTTTCTTAGCCCTTCTTGCTGACATTGGCTTTTTTTTTTTTTTTTTTTTTCTGTAAAATAGTTTCACAGTCATTTGGCTTAAAATAAACTAAGAACAATTGTATATAAGCATCATCTGTAGAATGTATTCAGTTTAGAGTCTCAAGAGCAAAAGGACCTGGATTCCATTCCTTATCAATGAAAAGAAAAGAAAGGTCTAACTGATCTCCTCTAATTGCTCAGTTCCACGTAGTGCTTTGATAATTTAGGTATGTGATAATCAAAGCACTTAGCTGTAAAACAAATTTTTAAAGGCACGTCCCTTTGCAAAATGGCACCATCTTGCTGAAATTTCTATTTGACTTAGTCAAAAAATGCACTTTCATTTTTTCTTCCTGTTGAGATTCTGAATTCATTGTGTAAGGTCAATCTGCAAAGACCAAATCCTGTGCAGGATCTCTTGCTTCTAAAAATAATTCTAATTGAGTATTGAAATTATTTAAAAATAAATAAATAAATAAATATTCTTCAGCAGAGTGTAGGGGGCTTCACTTTATAGCAGTTTAAATATTTATAATACAGTTGTCTCCAATGTCAGTGGAGAAAAAGAAGGCATTTATAAGGTATTCATCTGTAAGTTTTTAAATATTGATTCTAGGATGGTATTAGTCACAGCCTGAAACTAGCATGTTCTCTCTCTCCTGTGGAAATAAAAGTAGCTCAGGGGTTTTTTTGCTTAGTGATAGACATGTAGGAATTCATAGTTGGTCAGATGAATTTGACCTACAGTTTTTAAAAACTGAAAATAGTTTTCATTACCTAATATACTGAAAAGAGTTTCCTCATTTTGGGAAACTGGTGTAGAGTCTACTCATTAGTATTGTTGTTTTTTTTTTTCAATTCACTTGTCTAGCCTAGAATGCAATATTTCAATGTGTAGATGGACAGAAAGAGTCTATAAATCATAACATAATTATTTTCTGTCTTAGGAATCCCTGGATAAATCCCTAGTGAACTACATGACTGTTGAATATGTTCTTTGGCAGCTGAGATTCAGTACTGATTCTTAGTGGCTGAAGGTAGTTTTATTTTATATATATGATAGACACGTAAAAAAATCCCATTACTGCATAATTGTATAGAAAAATAAAAAATGGTTTTATGACTGTGAAATCATCATAAACAAATATGTCACTGTATTAATGTTCCAATCATGAAGCATAATTTTTAATTTATTTCAATGTGGAATTGATAATGAGTGATCTTTTTTTGACAGGAATGGATATTGATATGATATATCCAGCAAATACTGAAAAACATTGGTGAACCAGGGAGCCTTTGACATCTTCTACTATGATAAGGACAGAGGAGTTTGACAGCTTTAAGTCAATTTTATTTAAATAAACTATTGAAAGGGAAGCTGGCTCTGCAGAGGAGTAGATTCATAAAGCAGCATAATTCAAGAAAGTGTGAAACTGGCTGCCAAGAATCAGAAAAGTTATAGACTAAGTAAAAAGAACTTAGCCTTTTTGTTTGTTTGTTTTCCCACTATTCTTTTATGGATCGTTAAGCCATTATATATTTTTTTATTTCCTAAAGAAAAAACCCAAACTAATCAGTCCAGATCTCTTCAATTTCTGTAGAAACAAGAACTCATATTCTAAGACCTGGACTAATAAACTAATCAAGAGTGGGAGACAGAAAAAGTAAATATTTATTTAACACAGAGTTACCAAGAACAGAGTTAGTCAAAGAGCCATGAGAAAAACTAAGCCAAAAAACGCCCAAACCCTAACTAAACAATACATAAAATTACAAGAAAATGCAGATCACAGCAAACAAATTCCGAAAAGTCTTTGTATCACCTCTCTAAAATTGAGTCAAAAGTAATAGAAAAAAATGAGGAAGAGAATTATCTATTATATTATATTATGTTGCTGAGGTATAGACAGTTCCTTTAATTTCTAAAAATTCATCCAAGCTGGACCTTCAGCTTTTCTTTTGCAGCACAACTTTTCTAGCCTGATGCACTGAAATTTTGAAGTCAAGGTTTGAAAGAAGTGACCATGATGCAATTAGGGATGTCAGAATTAATTTCCTTGTCACAGAGATTGTTCTCAGGGAATGCTCAGAGTTAGATGCTGTGCCAGGGGAGCTAGAGGTGGCTGTTGGTCACAAATCTGCCACCACAACAGCTTAGGAAGCAAGTGTTGAAATTCAATTGCAACCCCTTGTGTTTGAAAAGTAATGCTCAAGCAGGCAGGTAATACAAAGATTAGGGAATGATTTTGTCCATCTTTGTGAAGAAAACAGAAGTATGGCTTGCAATAAAATTAAGAAATATAACAGTTTCCAAAGGCTGGAATTTAAATCTAACCTTATAGGGCAACTGGTGATATGTATTAGCAGTGGTGATAAATAATAATTTAAACAATTCCCTATAGTTAGAGAATATTCTTGATGACTCTAAATTTTAATCAGGGAATTATATACTTCTAAAAATACAGCTTTTTTAAACTCTAGCCATTGGAGTGAAGCAAATTGCAAGAAAAATCACAGCCATGAATCCTATGTTACTCTTCTGTTTCATCTGTGGTAATATTGCAGTCCATTAAGAGCCAAAAGACTCAAGCTGCCTAGTCCAATTTGTGAAAATGCTGATAGAAACACATTTGAATTTTTAAGTGAAAATGTGGTTCATCAATCTTATCAAAAAAGAGTATTCTCAGAGCAATATTTTGACAACAATTTTGTATATTTGTGTGACTAGTTATTGGTAAGTATTGTCCTGTGTTCCTCCTTATTTGCTTCAATAAACAATCAGTCTATCGCTGCAATTGCAGTGTGCTGTGTGTGTTATCCTCCTTGTACAAAATTTCAGTAGGGAAAATAATTATTAAATACACTGTGGATGCTTGCATGAAGAGCAAAGTTCTTTCACGTTTGAAGTACATTTTTAATATGACTAGATAGTGACCTCTGGCACTGGTGGAATAATCTCTGGGTACTGCTTGTCTTTTAGTCTTTTTTTTATTTTTTTTTATTTTATTTTAATTTATTTTTTTTATTATTATTATTACTTGCAATATTTTATCAACTGAAGTTTTTGCCATTCCAGTAAATTTAGCAATACATTCAAGGTATGTTTTAATGTTCATACTCACCAAAATACAAGTAAGTTATTTTTATAATATTCAACCGCTTTTAAGAATACAACAATATATCGTAAGATTTTGACACCAGAAAATATAAATGGATTTCTCAGTATGATCCCATAGTATTTCTATCTTCCTTATTTTCCTTATTATAGTCTAACACATGTTAGCCTTGGCCAGTGATCTTACTGTTATTTTCCCAGGGTTGTTCAATGCCAGTATACCTGAGTGTGGGAGAAGTTTTGTTCTGCAGCTTTTGAGCAATAGCACTGGTATCAGAAGCAAGAATTCACTCAAGATCAACATCTCCTCTTATTCATTGATAAAGCACAAATACTCCTTAGCTTTCTTTGTATTTTAATCATTGTGTACAAAGTAGAAACAGATTCCAGGATGCCTTAAGGATTTCATTGCTTAATGTTGTGGGTTAACTTCAGAAGGCAGATTAGGCCCCACAGTCACTCACTCACTCCCCTGTAGTGGGATGAAGGAGAGAAACAAAAAGGTTAAAATCAGAAAACTTGTGGTTGAGGTAAAGACAGATTAATAATGAAAGCAAAAGCAACACGTACAAACAAAGCAGATAAAGCAATTCATTCACCACTTCCCATCAGTGGGCAGCATTCAGCAATCCCCAGGAAAGGTGAGCTCCATCAGCTGCAATGGTTACTTGGGATCACAAATGCTGTAACACTGCACACCTTCTCTTCCTCCACCTTCCCTGCAGCTCTTATTGCAGAGTGTTATGTCATATGTTCTGGAACATCCCTTTGGTAAGTTTAGACTATCTGTCTCAGCTGTGTTCTCCCTCAAGTTCATGTTCATCCCCAGCCAATTCACTGGCAGGGCAGTGTCAGAAGCAGAAAAGACTTTGATGCTCTGCTAGCACTGTTCAGAAGTAGCTAAAAATATGTTATCAACAGTATTTTGGTCACAAAACCAGAACATAGCACCGTACAAACAACTGAAAAACAAATAAAAAAAAAAATGACTCTATGCTAGACAAAACGTGTATACTTATTAAGTCAGAATCAGCAGAACACGCTTCAGCTCTGTTGTACAGTGCTAGGTTTTTATTTCCTTATGTTGATGTTTACAGACCTAAACATCCAGTAGGAATTAAATGCCTTACAAAATAAGTGTTGCAAGAACACTTGGTTCAAGGACATGTAGGAACTAGCTTGGGTTCCCTTCTGGCTACCAAATTGTTTGGCTACCAGATTGTTTCAAACAGCTCTGCTATGGAACGATTCTGTGTTGCTCCTATAACTTTGGGCAGAGGACTAGCACTAGTCTAATTGAATTTGCAGTTGCCTAGAATGGATGAAGGCAAAGGCCTTGAAATTGCAACAAGCCTTTGCTATCAGGTCTTCTCTTTCTGTTTCCTTATAGTTAAAATTTTTGGCTTAATATAATTTATATTTCCTAGTGTTGTCATAAAATGTTTAATTGATTTGCATCAACTTAAGATTCCCCTTTAAGAATCCTCTTTGAAATTAATAGGATTTGATTGCTCACACTTCTGCATGCAAGTTAATATGATCCAACAGGCATTGCTTCTGAACATAAACAAACAGTGTGAAATTATAATTACAAGTAGTAAGTAGAGCAAGAGAAGCAAATTCATCTAATTTTCATGCAAGCTTTATGTCTACTTTTCTTTTTTTTTAATTTTTTTAAATTCTTATTTTAATTTTATTTTAACACACATTTCTTTCCACTCTGGTAGTACTAGCAAGCATGAGGGAGAAATGAATAATACAAAATATGATTTGGGATGCATCGATGTTCTTTACATTCACAAGCTTTAAAGACAATTCTAAGAAAATCTTAATAAAACTGGATGTTAATCAACCTCGCCTAGTCCTTGTACCTAAGCTGATTTATTGATACACAGAATAATTTGGGGTTTGCTGAGTTTGATAGATAGGTTTTGTGTATTGTTCATTTATGTTCCTCCTAGGGTGAGTCTACATAACAGCAATGAAGAATCTGTATTTGCTTTGCTGTTGTTGCACACCAGGTCTGGCAGAGCTATGTAGCAGATGATACTGCATGATAAGGAATGAACATCCATAGCTGGGGGACTTTTGCAGAGTGCAGTGGGACAGGCACCTTTTCAGTCCAGGAAAGTGAGTGGTCGGAATAGTGAAGGCTTGGGGTTGGAGTGGCTTTGCTGAAATGACCTTCCAGCACACACAACAGGCCATGGAAATGACAGAAAGAAACTTTTCCTGAGTCTCAAGAAGGACTTTATATAATTTTTTGCAAACCAGATGATCTGATAAGTGGCAGCTGGGAGGAAGCTTGGAAAAGGAAGCATCTACACAGCAAGGACACAGGAAGCAGGGAGATGATACTCTTGTACTCTAATGCATTGGTTTCTAAGCCTACTCCATCTCTTCCAGAGGTTGAGACCTTTTGTTGGTTTGTTTGACTGATTTTGGTTTTTTGTTTGGTTTGTTTTGTTTTGTTTTTTCTCCTGCTAAGGATTCTTGGTTGTGTTGTAATAATACCTGTTTTTTGTGATTTGAAAATTGTTGAGATTTCAAGGTGTGTAGTTATTGGAAAGGTGTTGGCGGAACCACTTCAAAGATTTGTTTCTCAGAATCTCAGTAAAAAAATTTTGTGTCAATGTTCAACATTTAGACACAGTTTATCGATACATATTTGTTCCACAAATTAAATAAAGTTTACTCTATTTCCTGAATTTGGCCATGACAATTCATGAAACACGTCTGTAAAACCATTTTGCAAAATAGTCACTGTACTGTTTCTTAACACTGAGAAAAGCTGTGATAGATTGATTTTACACCCAATAATTCAGTTTTTGAAATTGAAGCATTGTCTTAGTCCATAGACTATTTAAATCACAGGAAGCAAACAGCTGTATTAGACTAAACAGATCTTTTTGTTTCAGCCTATTACTGAGTATTGTCCAAAGAACTATTGTGAAACTCTTCTGCAAGGTTTTTGGCAATTTTTCTCAATAATGACAGCATAACAAAATTATTTGTTCAGTGATAATGCTTCATTCATTTATAGAAGAAGTAATTTGATTGAAGATGATCAATGTGATGTACTAAACAGACTTTGATATATTGTGACTTCTTGTGCTCATTTCCAGGAAAAAAAAACCATCAAACAAACAAACAAACAAAAAAAACCACCTAACTAAAACTAAAACTAACTATAAAATGACCTCTTCATACCACATGAGCACACTCTTTGGGTCCCAGTTCTTCAAGTTTTCCTTCAAGCCTCTTAAAGGGACTGTAAAAAACTGTAAAAAAGAATGATAGTTAAGATGGCTGTCATTGTCAATGTTCTTGAATGTAGAGAGTAGGACTGCAAAGAGATTTGCACTGGCTGATTACGTGGATTTACATTGTGTCTCCTAATCTGAGTGAATAAAAGTAGATATGAACAGGATGTTGCAAGTTCAAAGAACAGTCTTCACTGGGATAAAAAGAAAAGAAAGAAAAAGAGGTTGCTCAGAACTGGAATCAGGGAGGGTTGCTAAAGTTACTGCTCTGGAAGGGTTCTCCTATGATGCATCAGTGATAACAGTTTGGAGAGAGAAAGAGAGCTCTGCTTTAGAACGAGCAGTCTTGCTGTGACTCCAGGTGACTCCAGAGTGGTGACAGAAGACTGGAAGCAAAATCTGGAAGTAAAAAGAAAGAAAAACTAACAGACAAACAAAGAAAAATACGTCAGCAGTTTATAATTTTACCTTTAATCCTTGATCATTTTTTTTTGTATGAGGGTGGTGGAAGACTGGAACAGGTTTTCTAAAAAAGTGGCAGTTGCCCCATCCCTGGAAGTGTTCAAGGTCAGGTTGGATGGGACTCCAAACAACCTGATCTAGTTGAAGATGTCCCTGGTCATTGCAAGGGGGTGGACTAGACAGTCTTTAAAGGTCCCTTCCAACACGGGCCATTCTATGATTCTATACTTTCAAAGAAGAACTAAAGTGATTTACAATGACAGCATAAGAACCTATTACATGTGAAGACAATAAAAAGAAGTAAATATTGGAATTTAGTAAGTTCCCCTTTGTTCTGCTCTCTTTTCTGTCGATAAAGTATGGAAAAGGCAATACAAAGACAAAATAGAAGGTTTTAAAAGTGCAAGTGTAGAAAGACGGAACAAAAAGAAACAAGAAAATAATTAAAAGTTCATTTTTTATTTAAATAGGAGAAACACGGAGGAGACATGTTAGCATCACTGGAGTAATTCCTATATCTTTTGGTAACAATCTTATGACTTTGGTATTATAAACTGTGTAAATAACCAAGTAATTCTGCACCTTCAAAAGATTATGAATGTATGTAAAATTTATACCGTGTTTGAAATTTGAAAACAACAATAGCAATAATTAATATCTTAATAATTTTACCTATTTGATAAGCCTTTTTCAAAATAGCAAATTATCATATAACTACACATGCTGGTCAATGTCTATTATTTTACTGAGATGAAAGCCATTTATATATTACACAGAGGTTTTTATGGAGAGATTGAATATAGCAAAAGAAGGGAAAGCAGACTTCTTGTTCACAAGAATTGCTGAGGTTTAAATTGTTGACAACCACTTCAAATAGAAAAAAGAAAACCAGCAGACTATATCTTAAAAAAATGTGCATCTTAGATATCAGAATTACATTAGATAGAAGAATACACTTAATATATTTGGAATGGTGTTATTTCCCTTCTGACTTCAGTGAAACTATGAAAAGGAATTAATTTTAAAGTCAATTGCATCCAATGGTAGTCACATGATTTGTGGTAGGTATTTTCATTGATTGTGTAAACAGAAGTTGAATGTATGTCCAATTTAGTGTCTTTGGCCCCTGGGAAATACCAAAGGAGAACATTTTGTTCTCAAGTGTCTTTTTTGGCTTACAGCAAAAGCCAAAGTGGCTGTTACTAAACATCGACTGGCAGGATGGAGGAGAAGCAGAGGACACAGAATCAGCATAGTAGAATGTGAATGACCAGGTTGCAGATGTTTACCTTGATAATGTAAAAATTTATAACAGACCTTGGCTTCATGCTTTGTGGGCAGTCCTGGTAAATTTAGATGAACTATTCAGAGAGCTTGTAGTTAAGTGAATATGCAAGTTTTTGCAGAATAATGAGTTTGGTTGCATTTTTACTTTTTTTCCTAGGAAATTACAGCAGAACATTAGAGTGTATGTCTGATTGAAAGGACAATGGACTACATTGAAAGCATAGCTTTGTGACTTTTTTCAAATTTGCACTTTTCCTCATACTAGTTACAAACTGTATTTTAGTGACTTTCAAACTAGCTTTTTTTCTTAGTCTGTCAGTGTTTTTGTTTTACCTTTTTTTTCAGATAGAAACAGAATTTTATAATTTTAGAGTATTTCAAACTATTTCAAAATTAACTAGAAATGGTATTAATATTATATATATATATATTCTTTAAATCTTGATGCCAGTGCTAAAAACAATGAAGAAATACATGCCTCTTCCTAAACTAGAAATCTAAACCTTGATGTAAGATTGCTTAATCCCTTCTTACATTTATATAGATAGCTGAGATAAAAATGCCTACAAGGTAAACATTGTGAGTCTTAATCAGTCAGACAGAGACATACATAAATTGATAGGAGTTCCTGCACACTCACTTTGAAACATATTCTACTATGAAAGAGATATAGAAGAATAGATACCAGGCTTGTGGAAAGTCTTATCTTTATACTCTGTCATGAATTAGGTCATTGAGATGCTTATATTAAATGTTTTTTTAAACAGGGATTCAATTGCATTGTTTAGTAGGTAATTTTGAGAACTCCAGGTCTTGGGGTTTTTTACTTTATCCATTGTTCCTTCTTTAATTTCCTTTGGGAATCTTATCAGAAAAAAATGCAGTGTAACAAGTGCAAAGTAAATGTCCTGATCACCTTCAATTAGGAAAAAAAAGTTGCAGATATGCAATATGGCAGATTCTGATATGAGAATTTGTTGATAGAAATCTCAGCTTTGAAGTCTTCCTGGGGTCAGTCTGCCTGGAAAGATGACATCTTGTAAGGATACCAAACTTTTTTTCTTCTGAGAACTCAAAAATATTTAAAAGTAGGAAATTAATATTCAAGTAAAAAACAATGTACATGAATTAAAAAAAAAATTAAAAAAATAATAAAAATAAAAATCAGTACAGCTGTGTGTCATACATGTGGCAAAAAACCCCTAACATTTCATTTTATGAAATGGGAACCAAGAAATTATGATAAACAATGGAGGAGAGACATCAACACCTGCATAGGTTAAGAATGACAATAATTGCTTTGATCAAGCTAGGGAGATTTGGGAAAAAAAAAAAATTGTTGGTAAAGAAGTGAAAATAGAAAAATAATATATTAGGAAAGAGAACCAAAAACTGAAAAGAAGACAGGAAAGACTTAATGTGAAATGGGACTGAGAAGCACTTTGGAGTAAAGAATATTTTTACAGTGAGAATGCTGAGTTCATAAATAAGGCAAGAGAAATAAACTCTCTGGGGAACTGAATGAAATGAATGGCAAACAGAGGGGCAAAGTTGAACAGGGTGAAGAAAAATATTCAGACAACAAAACTTTTCTTCTAAAGGAGTAAACAGTGAAATGATCTGAGTATAAATCATAGAGTCATAGAATAATTTAGGTTGGAAAAGAACTTTAAGATCGTCAAGTACAGCTGTTAACCCAGCACTGCCTAGTCCACCAGTAAAACGGCCCCAGTGACCACATCTACACCACTTTTAAATTCCTTCCTGGGCATCCTGTTTCAATGCTTGACAATCCTTTCCATGAAGACATTTTTCTTAATAGCCAATCTAAACCTACCGCAGGAAAACTTGTGACCATTTCTACCTCATTCTGTTTCTAATACAGGCCACATTACCATTAGCCTTCCCAGCCACCTGGACACACTGCTGGCTGTTCATCTAGCTGTTGACCAACAGGTGCTTTTCTGCTGGCCAGCTTCCCATCCACTCTTCCACAAGCTTGTAGTGTTGCATGGACTGTTTGTGACCCAGGCACAGGATCTGTCCCTTTGACTTGTTGAACCTCATGAAAATGGCCTTGGTCCACTGATCCAGCCCATCCAGATTCCTCTACAGGCCTTCCTACACTTCAGCAGATCAGCACTCCCATCAAACTTGTGTTGTATGCAAACTTATTCAGGGTGAACTTGATCTCCTCATCCATATAATGGATAAAGATATCAGGAGTGCTGATAAATCACTGAAAGTGGCTCAATGAGCACTTCCACCAGCTCCCTCAGCACCATTTGGTGTAATTCTTCTGGTCCATAGATTTGTTTGTGTGTCCAAGTACTGTAGCAGGGCCATTAATTATTTACCCCTGGACTATGGGAGCTTCATTCTGCTCCCTGTCCCTGTCTTCCAGCTAAGGGGGCTAGTAC
The DNA here is from genome assembly GCA_035040995.1 of Premnoplex brunnescens. NCBI lineage: Eukaryota > Metazoa > Chordata > Aves > Passeriformes > Furnariidae > Premnoplex > Premnoplex brunnescens. The sequence goes on along the minus strand of JAWWLT010000110.1, from coordinate 73,735,324 downwards.
CTGGAGAAAAGCTAATCTTACTCTTAAGACTGAGGAAAAGCAGTCTTTAAGTACCTCAGTCTTTTCTTCATTTTTTGTCACTATGTTTCCCCCCACATCCAATAAGTGTTGTAGAGTCTTCCTAGCTCCAGCCAAAATTCTCTGTTCAGCCAGGCTGGTCTTCTTCCCTGCCATAATCTTAAAGCTTATATTTTTTCAGAAAAAGAGTTAAACTCCAAGTTATAATATATACAATTTACTGCAAACAAGTTGGGGAGGATCAGGCATAGGCATGTTTTGTCTTAAACTTTCTGACTGTTGCAACAGCAAAGTTGTGATTGAAAGTGAGGGTCCCATAGAGATGGGGCAGCACTATTCTGAGCCAGCTTCCAGCTCTGCCTTGAGACTCATTCTTAGCTCAGTCCTATCCCATCCCATCTCATCCCATCTCATCCCATTCTGTCTCATGCCCCTAACTTACTTTCTGGAGGAAGGCTCACCTAAATAGACTGTCTGTGCATATGGAAATGAAACGGGACCAAAAAAAAGTAGTTTACGTAAGAGGCATGCAGCAGGTTACCTATAAAATGAAGAAAATTGGTTCGTTTCTCTCTCTTTTCCTCTATTTCTTTTTCCTCTGTCTTCTTTTTCTCTTGCACTCTCATTGTTTACCCCAGGTCTTGACCATCCACATGGCAGGACCAATGTGGGATCTAAGGACAGGTGATCTTCTTTGTTCTCTATCTCTCTTTTTTGTCTTTATTCCTTTTCTCTTTTGCTTGCCTGCACAAAGCACTATCATATTCAACTCCATAATCTGTACTGAGGTTTGCTGTGAGAGTGAGAAGCTTGTGGATGTGTGTTGTGACTTTTTAACAAGCAAATTTGAGAAGCAGTGTTGTGGCTTTTTGCCAGCACCTTTGAGTGGTGTTTTGTGGCTTGTGAGCCATCACTTTTGAGAAGTTTGTTGTGGGAGCTGAGAGCTTATTGAAGTGTACTGTAAAAATTTAGGGCTTCCACCACTTGTGGGAGTGTATTGTAAAATTTAAGAGCTTGCTAGCCAACATATTTCGAGTCTAAATAGTGCACTGGTTGCTGGAGTTAAGACAACTGTAAAATAAAATCATAAGAGTTTCCTGACACATGGTCTGGTGTCTTTGTTCAGCCTGATGAGAATTAACTGCAAACATCATGCTGCCTACCAGTGAGTCATGACACAATTCCTTTCCACTTCAATCTACTTACTACCTCTGTGTGAGTGAAAAAGGCTCCTTAGCCAAACTGTGGGCTAGGGCATTTTTCCAGAGAAGAATGTAGTGATATTGCTGAAGGCAAACACTTTCTCCTGTTGTCAAGCCCTTCGGCATAATGTGTTCATGATCCCATTTTCTGCATTGTTCTATGATTCCTTTTCCTCTGTAAGAATCTTTTGAGAGTTTATGTTAAACCATAAGCCAAGACAGATGGGCCAAGAATTTGTTTGGGAGCAAAGTAGTTTGTTGGTTTTTTTTTTTCTGTCAGCCTCAATTTTGATAAAATTGTTGATGAATTGTACTCAGAAGAATGCAAGTCATAACCTTGTTTCACTATGACAGTAGAGTTGATTACATTTGAGTAAATCTAAATAAAACAAACAGTGATAGAATAATATCTCAAAAACTCTAGGTTAATAATGTCTCATGTTCTTTTTCCTGTTTTTGTCAAGCAGAGAATATCTCTACTCTTTAATTTTATTTTTATTTTTTTGGCACATGGTCACGAAACACATCATATGGTAGAGAATTTAAGGAGAACAGGTTTGCAGTAGTATGACAAACATAATGGTGCCAGTTAGCATTTCAGAACGTAGAGATGACCGGCCATCTGGGAAAGAGGGTAATTTAAGGTCAACACGTGAATGAGAATAAAAGCTGATATGCACTTTTCTCATCTGCAGCAACTATGCTGCCAAAAGATTGATATTAAAATGCAAAAGTCAAGCATTGTATGTTCCAGCAATAATTCATTCATAAGTTTCGGTAGATCTGTCACATTACTTTTGTTCTGAGCACATGGTCTAGCGGATTTTAAAACTCCTCTCAAGCCAATGACACCTATTTCACAAGTAAACCTGGTATGGCATTATTTAAAATATAATTTGGTGCAAGTTTCAGTTTCCCATGAAAAACAGAAAATGAAGCCAATTATATGACAGAAAATTAATCTTATTAGTAATAACCTGAAATTGTGTAAATCGTTTGCTGCCCAGAGGAAAGGAAAAATCTTATCCATGCAAACTTCTGCTGAGCCTGACTAACTTCATCCATTCAGTGTGGATTTCACTCTGGGAGTTGCTACACCTATATTTACTTGTTTGAGGCACCCAAAATACTTGAAACTAAGCTACTCCCCTTGTTAAGGCACAGTACTTACTGGAAATTCACATTCATTGTTCAGAGGGATGCACATGTGCAAAAATGAAGTATGTGCAAAACTAGACTTTCCTATTATTGCTTAATATGCATCATAAGCATTTTCTTGATCTGGTTCTCCTATGCCTATGAAAGTGATAATTTTTATTTCATTCATTTTCTTAAAGTTTTATCAAATAAATGTACAGGAAAGTATATTTGCGCTTCATATGTAATAGAAAATGAAGTAAAAGCCTTTCTCATCAAAGTCACTATATCAGCCTAGAGAAACAGTGGCTGAATTTTTTAATCTCCTGAAAATTACTTGACAAGTTAAAATGAGGAGAGGACACTTCGATTTCTCCAAATTAGGTGTTCATGATTTCCATAGAGAGAAAACCTTGTCTAATAATAGGTCTTTCCCAAAACTTTAGGAATTAATTTGCCAGTTTTATAGACACATACACAGTCATTTTTGTATATACTCCTTATATAATGAAATATTAAGTTAATGTTTAAAAGAGATCCTAAGGAATGATTAAAGCTGAAATTTCTTCATAGATATTCTTACTAGCCTAATGCAAACAATATAGTCTGATCAGGATAGAGACAAGACACCTCTTTAACATATTCCTCATGGATTTCTCATCTCTGATGTCAAAACAGAAAAATCCACGTAAATATATATTTAATTTTTAGAAATAAAGCAAAGGTAAATGTTCTCTCAGTGCAGCTGTTTCTAGGCTGTTAACAACACCTGAACTAACTATTAGGAAGCTAACTTCAATGTCTTATACTGTAGAAAAGCTTAGCCAATTTAGCTAGGTACAATAAAAGTCAAAAGAGAAAATTTTTATTTTAATAAATTCATCTAGGTATTGAACAAATGGAAAAAAAAAAAAAACCAAAAAACAAAACAACAAAACAAAACCCAAACATTAAAGTTGACATAGAAGACATTTTTTTCAACTTGTCATGAATTTAGTCTGGAAATTAGAAAAATCTATATCCAGAATAAGGAAAGTGTAGAACATTTCTATCCAAGCAGCAGAGGTGTGAAAACCCATTTGCACATGTTTCTGGAGGACAAAGTCAAAACTGCCAATGAGCATGTCACTCAGTGTAAGGAGATTCTTTAAATTTTCATATTTTTATGACTTGATACTAATAATTCAACCATAGGATTTTCCTATTTCAGTGTATATAAACTCTGTAGTATTCATTACATCAGTCTGAGATTTATTCTTGTGTTTCTATATTCTAAAGACAACAATTTCACATTGTGCAATATATAATACATATTGTTTACGATTATACATTGTAATTCTTATGAAAACAGTGACAAGGAACATATACTATCTAGGAAATTTCTTAATATCTGTGTGCATTTCCTTTAGAGTCTTCCTTAAAATGCCATCAGCATTTAAAAGACTTGCAATGGTTACAGACCTAAAGCCACATGCCTGTATGAAAGTACACACAGAATGCTATTTTTCTGAGGTTTTTTTGAGTCCACTGTTAGCTGCCTGTTTAATTTTTTAATTCACCTCTTATATCTTGCCTTTTATATAGGAATAATATCTTTTCCTACACAATAGAATTAAAACACAAATATATCTCTTTTTCTTTGAACTTCTGAATGACTGGCATATATTCAGAAGTCATAACACAATATTGAGGCAAAAAATTGGGTACAGCACTTCTAATTCCTTCTTTCTTGTGTAACATATTTTCTCTTAAAAGAAAAAAAAAAATTATAAGAAAGCAAAACCAAGTAAATTACCCTCCTCCTCAACAAACCCACAAAGACTTATTTTTTAGATTTGCTGAAAGATATGGTGTATAGTTCAGATCAGCTAAGAATGCTGAAGAATTCTTATAACACATCAGAATTGTTTCTCTCCAGAGTACGTGACAAAGTATGCAGAAACGGTTCAGTAGGACCCAAGTCCTGCCAAGGACTTACAGCCTTGCATTTAATGAGACTTTTCAATACACAGCTACTTTAGGTCTTATTCATGTGCAATGAATCCTTTCTCAGTTGGGCACTTTACAAGCTTAGCAAAAAGTCCACTGTGTATTTTCAGTCCACAGTTTTCAAAGGCTTATCATTCTGTCAAATCAAAACAGATTTCCTATAGGACAGTAAAAGACACTGCTCCTTACTGAAGGTTATTTTGTAAAGCTTTAGCTTTCAAATGAACTTCAATTTTTTTGACTGCAGTACCCATGGAAAATAAATGGGTATGAGATCTATTTTAATAACAATAATAAACCTACTCATTTCGTATTCAAATGGCTAAATAATTACAGCAGAAAAAAATAGAAAGAAAAATCATCACTGTACAGATGATTCTAGTTTTTATGGAGAGTGCTTCTGACAGTCAGGCATGAACAAATGCAGGATTAGTACAGAAACTTCTCTTTTATTGTAGTGGTAGGTGCTATATCTAATAAATAAATAAATAAATAAAAATCTACAGATTTCCATATTAAAAAGAATCACTTATAGAGTAGTAAGAGCATAATCTTATGCTATATATTTTGTTTGCTGGTGCATATGTGAGGAAAGTTAGTTTTCTTGTAGGATGTTTTCAGGCAGCTGTGGCACTGAGTTTTGTCTTGTAAGTTTTGAAGACTTCTTTTTTTTCTGATAGTGTTGGAGAATGTTTCTTCATTAACTTAGAAAACACTGTTTGATTATACAGATAATGACTAGAATGGAGTGAAATCATAATTCTAGAACAAATGGTTATATGATAATGAAGAAGATTTGGTTTTAAAGTGGTCTGCTCAGAAGGATGAAAAAAAGTCAAATAAACTAAACAATTGCATATGCAATATTCTGAAAAATCAGAAGCAAAGCACTAAAAACAAAATTAGAACAAGCAAATGCTTATTATCCAGGCAATATTAGTTTTGTGAACAAAATGAGACAGAAATTACTGGGAAAAATATCTTCATGTAGTTCATGAAAGCATGTGATCACAAATTTGAGAACAAAATTCCAATTCCAGATATAACAGTGTAGAAAATAAGGGTTATATATGGAAATATAATCTTGAAATTTCTCCTTACAACTTGACTTTTTATCTTTAATAATGATGATGTGCTGAAACTGTGATTTCCTAGGGTATTGACAAAGTAAAAAGAAAATGTTAATGCCATAGAAGTCAGTAGAAAATGCAAATGATGCTGACATTTAGAGACAGTGGACACCTCCACTCCTTGAGCCTTAGCGAGCAAATGATGATATTAATAGATTATCACACTCCATAGAACAAGATTAAGTGGAGAATGGCATGGAAAGATTATTTCTTTGTAAAGGTTTGCAAAGAGCCATGTTCTTCATTGGTTTCACAAGTTTTTCTAACATCATATTCAGGACTCAGCATTTAATTTTATCCTATGGGAATGATGTGCTTAAATAGCCACATTGTCATTTGCTTTCTCCACCCCTTCTAGATTATATGCACAGCATAAATGCATATTGAGATACATGTGGATCACATTTCTGTCCTTGTTTATTGGTTTGCCTTTTTTACCTTATCCGTCTCCTTATCATTGTTTGATGACTTCCACACTTTTTCCTTTACAATGTTCTATTCCTAGTTTTGAGGGATTTTCAAGAGATTTTCTGATGCCACTGCACTGGTTTAGTCTGTGATCCTGTGCCTTCTGGGAACCTGTTTGCAGGGCAATGATGGTATCAGATCTTACTTGTAGTGCTTGGCACCCCAGCCATTCATGAACTCTTTCACCTCTGAATGAATACACGTGCAGTAAAGATTAATCAAACAAACAAACAGAAAATTACTTTTGAGAATATAGCCAACAGTTTTTTTTGTGTCCTTCTATTGGACCTCTTTTGCTGTAACTTACCAAAACCTTCTGTATCAAACAGTCACTCTACAAAATATCATACTGACCTGTTAAAGTCACATACAATTATATTAGTCAGACAAAGGAAAAAAATAAAAAATTGCCTAATCTTAAGCATTGATAGTCCTAAAATAAATCCTTTCTCTTCTAATGTATTTTTAGTTTGATGGTCTTTGTTCTTGTTCATATTTCTTCTCATCCACCATATCTTACACAGGAAATGTGATCTCAGCATTTATTATGAGTTAAACTTGTGCTGTTCAAAGGAATTTCAATTAGTCAAATGAGACAAAATATCTTCATTGACCTTCAAGCCAAACTGGAAATAAAACAAGATCAGTTTTTCACAGTGTCCTCCTCTGTGGAAAAGTCCTAGACAGCAATGATAGAGGTGAACAGAGATGCATTTAAGGATGTGACTTTGTATTAATTTGTGTTAAGACAAAACATTATATACTACTCAAACAGAAAGGGAAATAATTTTCTTATTGCCGGTCTCCTGTACCATTTTATATGCACTCAGAGAGAAGGAGAACAGGGGACTAAAGGAAACACTTTCTCTGCATAACTCAACCACAAAATGGCACAATCAGGTTTTCTAGCCTTTTCTGTGTTGACACCTTCTCACAGATGAGCTGCAGCAGCCCAGTTTAGGTGCTGGATACAGGGTCAAAATTTGTCTATTGAGTTAAGTCATCTGACTTGAATGTGACATGGCTATGAACTACTTCAAAAGCAAATGCCTGAAGAACACTGAGGGAAATATTACATATTTATTTCCAGGTTTTCAGAGATAAGTAGTCATTTTTGATGTCTATCTTTTCTGTAATCAAATGAAGTAGCACTGAGTGGAAAGTTCTCAGTATGTTTTGAAAATCATAGCTGTTAAACCAGCCCAAAATAGAGAAAATAAGTATTTTCAGTTTTAAGAAAATCAAGATATAAATTCACAGAAGAAGTTGAATCTGTAATAGCAAAATAAGTATCTCAAATGACTACTAAACAGATAAAGACAAAAAATTTTTTACCACAGGTGGAATGTATGTGATGGCTTTACTTCTGTTTCTAATGTATCCCACACTGGTTAATGTGGAGCTTTCTAGACATGAAGGGTTATTAAGCTATCCTGACACTGCAATTCTTGTTGCTATTAATGCACGCGTTTTCAACTGGTATGTTCTTTCATAAAGTAACGCTATGAAGCTAAGAAACCCTGAGTCAAAAACAGTCTCTAAAATTATCCTAGTTATTCTTGTTTGTACATCAAGATGGGCACAGCCGCCTGAGTAACAGTTTCATCTATTCAAGCCATGAAAGAATGGTCCCAGCATACGCAGAGAATGAGGAAGTATTTAATTTGAATTTAGAAACACTTGAGGCACATTAGCAACATTCTTTATTGCTAAGTGGAAGTCTTGCATGCCAACTGGCATAACTGGAGTAATATTCTAACTTACTCCCTAGCGCTAACCATCATAATTTTAGACTGTGCCTTTTTGAAGGCTTTAAATTCTGTTCACCTTTCCATTTCTAAAAAAAGATTATTGAATTCTCTCTTCTCAAAACAAGATGCTTTGCAAATGACAGTTCTTTTTATGTTCTCCTCTGCTTATTGTGTGCATGACACAAATTGTCAATATGCCATAGAATAAAAATAGAAAAAAAAGAGATACTCAGGCCAAGAGCTAGCACTGAGCTGACTCTAAACTTTTCAAACTAATGACTTGACATTTATCACCTTATGCTTGGCATAAAAATAGAAACTACATGATTTAAATATAATGGTCCTCTCATTTAGATTTCCTAATAAAATAATAATAAAAAATCCTTCTTCCTGATTTTGACTTTCTTTGCTACACATCCCTATGGGTGTGGAAAAACAATGAATGCTAAAGACATTCTCCAAAAAATAAAGAATGTGTAAGTATTCTCTAAGTCACAAGTAATAATTAATACAAACTTTATATATAAAAATAAGAAATCCATGAAAGACAAATGTTATTTTTTAATTGGATTCCAGCCCATTCACCCAGGGACAGAATTAGAAAAGGATCTGCGAATAATCTTTGTGTGAAGAATAGATTTCCACTCACTGAGGTAGGAAGACAGGCAGGAGCCTAAGGCCATGTGCTTTCTTTGGAACAGGCTGCTTGCAGAATTGTTTTCCACTTGTTCTATAGGAAACTCCATGCTGAAGTATTGATGGATGCAAATTCCTGGTTTCAAACACCTCCTACATGTTACAGGACTGTGCGAAAGACCATACATAAGTACTGGTTCCTCATAAGCCCCTTCATTGCACTCAGCCTGTCCCACTGTGCAATGTGATTGCAATGTGATGTTGCTGTAGCAGCATCCAAGAAAACTAAAGACATCTGCAGTAACCATACAGGCTTGACATCACAGAGCTTCTTGCATTAGAAAGCACACATAAAACTGCAGCTAGCACCTAAATTTGCATATTTCAAGCCAGTTATTTCTAGACTTCATTACTGTCACTATTACAATTTTACGCAAGTCAATTGCATTACTCCTGAGGACAGCATTAGTGGCCTCTTTATCACATTAGTGAAAAGAATTGTTTGCCTATCCCAAGAGTTTCTTTATTGATTCATGCTGGTATCAAAATGATTACTAAATCAAAGTGACCGAGCAAACATGCATTTCCTATTTACAAAATTTGATTTAAAGTGTAACTTATTTTTGCTTAAGTCTGATTGGCTCTGCTTTTAACCAGGGAGGTAGAACTAGGAACCTATTCCGGCAGCACCCAGAGCTAATCTATAATGCTTTACAACATTTCAGTTCATAAATTATTATCGTTGAATGTATGGGAATGTTTCACCATCAAACGACATGATATTTACTGATTTGAATAATGAGATGAATGAGGCATTGTAATCTGTGGGACGAATTTTATTGTTGGGGTTATTGAAATGGGGCCTGAGATAGCAACATCATTGTTCAACAGGGATGGTTTCCTGGCTCAGAGTGGCATTTCTGTGTTATACCTACACATTTATTGTGTGTTCCCAGTGTCTTAGTTATATTGTCATTGTTCACTTTGCATTCTTTTTTTTTTTTTTATTTTTTATTTTAAATTGTCTAAAAACACAGAAGACAAAAGTTATAAAATATACTCATAAAATTCACTATGACTATGATTACAATTTTTTTTTTAATATTTTTCTCAGTTCACATTAATTGATATTATAGGTCCTTTTGCATAATTAAAATTAATTAATAAAAAATGTTGGCTTAGATTTCTCCTCATGTTCTTGCACACAGATACTTCAATGTTCCTAAAGATGTCTCCATGGAGGCTCAGCTGCACTAACTGCACAGCTTTGGCAAAAGTAACCGGTGACTGGGCATCAAAATGTTATTACTTCAAATGCAGCTAGAGATTCTTTTCCTTTCTGATTACAGAGGTAATCCAGTGCTGCCAGCTTGTCACTTTTAATACCCAAAAACTTTTCTCAATCAACCTTTGCTTTTGAAGTTGTGACACACATCTGTGTGATGACCATTAATATTTTCACAGGAAGAGGAATAGAACATAACTTGATCCTTAATTCCACTGCTGATACTGAGGAGCTCTTGCAGCTGACATTATGTACTTAAGTCATCAAGATAAATTTGGTGAAAAAGGCAATATTTATTACAAATGCATTGTGGCCATGGTGTAGTAGCAAAACAAAGAGAAGTAAACTCCTAAATGGACTGTTGGGCAATCCTGTGTCTGCTCAATAAATAAATAGTTCAGAAAGGAAACAGAGGTATATTAACAACACATTTTAAATCAACAGACTGTACCTGATGGTCAGTGACCCAGAAGTACTGGTTCTTTCAGAAATGTTTCCTGAAAGGCCAGAACAGGTTATGCTGCTTTCTCTACAAATGTCAGTGCTAAAAGTTCTTGCCCTGGTAAATAAGAGCTGAGAATAACCCTGTACAAACCGTCCAGATTTCAGAAGGCAGTATGTGCAAATAAAAATACAGTTCACCAGAGTCCAAATATATGTTTTTAAATACTGTTTGGGAATTTACCGTTTTCATGAATTTAAGCTGATGAGAGTGATTTTAGCTGCTCTAGAAAGCTAAGCTACTGATGGTGGCAAACAAAGTTTATTTGTATTTTCTGATAAAGAAGCCATTTTGCTGACAGTACTTTTCAGGTTTTGATGGGTTTTTAAGTGTTCGAGTCCGTGTGTCACTGGCAAACTAGAAACAACTTCATAATCCAGAACTAAGTCACTGATAATATGAATATAGAAGAAATAACTTGTCCAGGTATGTGTGTCTGTATATATGTGAGTGATTGGAGCTGGGGCTGATCCTGCTAAACACTATGAATTCTGTCTCTTCCAGCAGAGCACTGAAGCCCACACATGGCTAATGGAGGCTGTGCCTTTCCTGATTGAAACCTTAATGCTGTACTGTTTCATTTCCAGAGGGTTTAGTTTGTACCTGATCACACCATGTATGCATTTTTTGGTGTTCAGTTGGTTCTCAGCTATTTCCCTCAAATCCCACATCCTCCTTCCTCTCCAAAAAGGAGTATGAGAGAAGTCCCTGCAGTCCCTGCATAGCAGTGAGGAAAGTCTTAGTAATTTATGTAGGCATTTAACAATTTTAGCTTTTAAATTACAGTGTTATCTTATTCTTACAATTCCTTTTTCCTTCCATCACTTAGGAAAAAAAAAAAAAAAAAATGCATTTCCTTAACTGTCTAATTAAAATTCTCTTGTCTGTATAGATTATTGCTTACATGTATTCTTATCTGGTATTGACAAATTACTCTTTTATATAAAAAATAGATATTGTTTCTTTAACATTTTAATAATTACAAAATACCTTGAGGGTATTGTTCCTCTGAAGCATGCCTATGACTTTCAGTAACCCCTAATGAGTTTCACTTGCTCATCAAGGTGAAAATATGCCCTATAATGTTGCATCTAATTTTCCTTCTTTGTCCTTTTCCTTAACTAACTGCTTAGTAATCAGATGCTAATGAGGTTATAACAGAATACTTAAATTTAAAAAAAAAAATAAAAAATCAGAAATGGAGTTCGCTTAACATTAAATCAGTCTTTGAGTATCATCATGCAATAAGGCAAGATACAGCACACTTACATCAATACATCTTACAATATTTAGTGTGATTTTAGAATTTTTTGTCTGTCATGTTCACCACAGGAAGAAAATGATTTTTTCAGTCCAGAATGCGTTAGAGTGATCCCATCATTGGCTGTACTACCTTTAAAAAGGAGCACTTGACTTTGATAATGTGAAATGTCAAGCTGATTGTTTTTTTCCCGGATATTACCCAGGTGAGGTTTTCCCAGTTCACTTCTAACCTTGCTGTCAACTCACTTTAATGGAATCTTATCAAACTATCTCCATGCTTTCCTACCCAGCATGTGATCTTTTTTCAGTTTTTCTAAAATAAAAATGGTAAAATCCTGTGTTTTTTGGCTGGCACTTGTCTCCTGGATTGACACAGCATCAAAACCAACTATTATTTTCGCCACTGAGGCAAGAAGTAATGATAGAAAACTTTAGTGTCCAAACTATTAACTTTTTGATACTTTTTTATTTCAGATATATTGTCTCTGACTTTGGAGCTGAAGCTAAAGTTATACTTAGCAGTTGATATGTAGTCTCAGTGTTCTTTAGATTTTGCAATATATTATTGCAGGTTAGGCCTATCTGAACTCTTCTTTCACAAGTCTAGAGGAGATCAGCTAAGCATTTGTGTATTTCCATGGTTGTATTTTGGTGCACGTGAGACTGTGATATACAGATAAGATAGTAATAGAATGGATGAACACATGTACTAGTCTACAGATTTTTATAACTTCTAGGTAAACATCAACATCCTTTCTTCCCTAGCCCACAAACCCAGAAGGATATAATCTCTATTTTTTCAGTCTTGTTTTCTTTGCAGTACTATGGCCTTTGTATTAACATTAAACAACATTTTCTTGAGATCACCCCTTGAAATAATAAAGGTGCTGTGTTTTTGTCATTTCCCAAAGAATGATATTACACATGGATCAAACAAAGGGTTTTCAATTTCTTTGGCTTGGAATCAACTTGTTGAGCTGACTAATATTATTAATTGTTTGCTCTTCTATTATCCATCAGCACAACCTAGATCTGTATTTTTCCATAAATGCAATAGAATTCTTGATATAAAGATCATGAAAATACTTCAGAAATGCAGATTTAAACAAGTGACTTCAGTTTTTCTGGTTCCTTTTAAGAATTTAAGACTTATTACAGGACATCAATTAAGAGAACACAAGCAGGGAGTAGGGGTCCTTTTTTCTGTTTAGTTGCATTTTAGTTATAGTTTTATTTTATTTAAAATTTTTATTTTGAGTTGTCTTTTTGTCAGATACCTAATGTTTAACACTCAATTCTTAGAACTAATGTCCAACATCTATTTTTAGGGGAAAAAAAGAAAAAAAGGAATAAAAGAAACTGTAGTGAATACTCTTAGAATCCTAACAATACTGATTTCCTCATTTTGAACTGGAGCTGCTTGAATGGGTTAATAAAAATCATATGTCAAAAGTGGAAGTAAACCTTTAGAAATCTGCTTTTCAATGTATAATAATTGTGTGTGGTTGATATTGAGTGACATTGTGTACTAACATTGAAATGAAATGCTGGATGGTTTTCCTTAACTGTTTTACGGTTCACAGTTGAATTCATGCTGATTATGCTAAATTCAAAAATGGAATACCCTGGCAAGACAGAGAGAGAAGTAACCAAAAATCAGACAATTATTCCTTTAAAATTTAATTTGAATTTTAACTGCAAGAACAAAATAATCTAGGGGGGGGAAAAATAGAGAATGGACCTATAAAACTTATGTATCTGAGAAGAACAATGAAAGCATGCTTCTTATTCTAGATTGTTACTTTTCTTACAAAGAAAACATCCTTCATATTGCAGTGTCTCTATTACTTTATAGAACAGACAATTTGGTGGCTTTTACTGCATTCATTAGGTGCTTTCACAAGTGGGACATTTTGTGGAGATTGCTCTTTCCAATGGTTTCTTGTTTTTGGAATCCTGGGACTGACTGGTTTCCTGGAATTAAATTCAAACACATATACATACACATAATTTTTTTATATATATACATATGTGTGCATGTGTATATACACATATGCTTATGTGTATCTATATATGTTTCTATATGTAGTCACATATATATATATATGTGTAAATGTAAACATATACATACGTATATCTTTCCATAAAAGAAGAATTTCTGAAAGTGCCTCATTTAAGCCTAAGACACTGGATAACACTGACTAGAGGAATTGAAAAGAAGCATTGTCAAGCAGCTCTGGAAGTCTTAATGGTGCTTCACCATGCAGATGAGACTAAAAGGCAGAATGGAAAAGCCCATAAGGGCTTTTAGGTCCTGGGTTTTTCCTAGAGCTTGCAATCTCTAAGAGATCACCTGAGCCCTTCAGAACATTTCTGCACTGTGCCACACAGACTCGCAGACCGAAAGCTTTAGTAAGACCATCAGCCCCACTGTGCAGACTATCAAAACGCAAGATCTTGGTAATTGTTCAGTTACCGGACAATTCATTCCAGACCTGGAAACACCATAGCCAACTGCTTTCAGGGTCAGCACTTCCAGGGCAGATCCATCATATAGCTTGACCCAGAACAAATTAGTTATGTGAACTTGTCCCAGCTTTTGACAATCAAAGCTTTCAGGTTTTCTGTTCTGGAAATATTCTGGTCGATCAGTCCCAGACCTGTCAAACTTGGCAGCAGTAGATTGATTACTCTGAAGCAACCTGGCAGGACTGGAGGATTTGCCTTTGATTTGGCAAAATGTAGACAAACCTGAGAAGAGTCAATCAAAGCATTCAGACTCAGTGAAATCTTTTTCAATGAAAATATTTCCCTGGGTAATGTCTGTCCATCTGTACTCAAGTTAATAAAGCTGGTTCTCACTAAGGTCATAAATATGAATTGCATGCATGTTTCCATTAGCATTACATTGTAATCACAGTGGGCTTTTTGTAAATGTTAAGTCAGGGGTTTCACTGCATGCATAGTATTTCAGGTTTTGCTTAGTAGTCTTTGTGATATATTTCTTTTGTTTGTTTGTTTGTTTGTTTTTGGGTTTTTTTGTTACTTTTTTTTTTTTTTTTTTTTTTTTGGGGGGAGATAGGTTGGTTGGTTGGGTTTTTTTGTTTAGTTGGTCTTTTTGGGGGATTTGTTTTTTTTGGGGGGTTTATGTACATTCTGTGTGTATCTCCCTGAAATGGTGCATGCACCATGTAACTGTTTAGGGTACTGCCTATATAACTTTTCCCATGGTATCTAATACTTCCTTTACCCGAGGTACACCTGAAAAAAGTAGCCTTACAAACAAGAGTTGTTCAGGTTACAAGACAACTAGAGGCAGTCCAGTTTGCAACTCCTTATTTATTTGTGTGACTCACTGTTTGTTCCTGGACACCCCAGGACCATCTTGGCATCAGAGCACAAGATGTATGCACATTTATTCTTTTCCTACTTGGATGTGTTCATACATCAGAAGAAATTATCAGGTTGGATTAAAGTGCAGATCGGTCCGAAGTGGGGAAGATGGACCTTGCTTATACTAATCTGAAGTTATAGAATAAATTAAGAAATATTAAATTATTATCACTAGAAAGATGTATTAGTAGATAACTATGTTTCTGAAAACCCCATCTGCTGCATTGACCTTCTTCCTTTGCATATGATCAAAAATACATCAGTTGTAACTGGATTGTTTGATTCATTTCTCTAACCCATGCCTCAATAATATTCATAAAATAATTTCTTGGGTTGTTTCTCATCAAGACTTTCCCTCAAACCTGCTTTGAAATTTCTCTGTTATATTACATCGTTCATCTGAAAATGTGGGAAACCTGGATGTTTTGGTTTGTTGGGTTTTTTCCTTGGTCTTCTCTAAAGGAAATCAATTTCACATCCATTTCCTATATAGAAGTGCATGGTGTGCTCCCCACCCACCATCTCTTCTAGGGGGATAAACTTGCCAGGCTTCAGTGAGAATAAGTGGAAGCATTTCTTAGTTGTGTAACAGTAATACTTTCCCTTGAGAATCAGGAGGTCTTGTATTTCATCCTAGCTCATAAAGATCATATTTACACTAGTAAACTAACTGCTCAGGACATGAAGTTTTGTACCTGATGACTAATCATTTTGGTTCATGATAGCTAGTGCCATCCCAGGCTGTACAAAGTAGTCTAGAGAAGAACAAATAATAGAGTTTTTGAAGAAAGAAAAGGGTATTCCTTCCAAGCAGTATGGATGAGATGTCCTGCATGAGGGATGCATGATAATTTAATCATAGCTATGTCAGTCCTAGACCATTCTGTTTACCACCAAAAACATAATCAAAGGATCTGTGAACCAAATGAAAGTATAAAATGTGTATAAAATGCCAAGGTAAATCTTGGAAAATGCATCTTTCAGGCTTTCTCACATCTTTCTTGAAAGCTCTTATGACAAGATTAAAATCTAGCAACCTACTCCTTCTGAGTGATATCCCTTACTCTATGTAAAGTGAAAACATTTTCAATACATATCTCATATGGTCATCCTGTCATAGAGAACAAGTGAGATAAAACAGTTCTCTGGGACAGGACAATTGAGAGTCATAGATTGCATCTTCTCAAAACGGAGAGGAAACTAAATGTGTGCATAAAGATCTCTGTTTAGCATGCACATTTTTGTGGAGCCTATTTTAAGATGTCTAGCTTCTGTAATGAATCATAGAGGAATCTTTATGATTCCATCCTTGGAACCAGTGCTTAAAAATTAGGTATTGAGATGTGTTAGCTCCTAAAATCCCTTTGAATCTAAGCCAATGAGACTTAACATTTTCAAATCCCCCTAGAATAATAGTGAGATACAAGAAGAAGAAAACTAAGTTTTATTCAGTCTGCTTAGGAATAAATCATAACCCTGAGGATATATTCTTACAATAACTCTAACGGGAATTCATTGTGACTTTGAAGAGAAAGACAGAAAAGTAGAATGCATCAAAGTATTTGAGAAGCCTCTAAGGAAACAAATAGAATTGGAATAAATCAGTGTGATTATATGTATCCTAAAACGGTCTAAGCAGATCGGTCTTAAAGCATACATTATGGCCCAGTGGGATACCTTGGAAAAGTTCAAACAAAGCTTCAATAATCATCTTGCACATATAAAATTTACATTTAAATAACATTAATGAATTAGGTGTCAAAGTAATAAAAAGAATTTAAAAAATCCTTCTTGGTCAAAAAAAGCCAGTTACATTTTTTAAAAGGCTGTATATAAACACTTGAGGAGTTAAAAGAGTTGAACTGGCAAATTTTCCCTAAGGAAATTATTAAATTCCCCTTTTCACTAACCCTTCTATGCATTTACAGATTCCAGTTCTTGTGTGAGCTGGATGTTTCAGTTACAGCAAGTTTGTGTTTCAAAGGAACAGGATTTCACAACTGGTGATTTAAACATACAAAATATTATCCTTAAGTATTTGTCAATTAATTGAATAAGTCTGAATTTCTATGAAGGGAACCCTCTTTTCTGCAGGAAAGAAGACTGTTTCAATTATCAGGATTGTACCAGTCAAGCACAAAAGCATTTAATCTGGTCATCTATTATTGTGGAACAGCATTCCATAAGCTCTCAGCCAGAATCCCCATTCATCCCAGTCAAACTTCTATTCCCTTTTGGGAATCCTTCTGTTCCTCTTTTCAGAAAATTTTCTTGGTCATGAAGATGTTTGTTTTTTTTTTCTTATTGAGGACTCTCTTTCTCCCTTCCAGCTGTCTCTAGCTCAGAAAGTAAATAAACAGGCATTCTCTTTATTTTTAGTCTTTGAAAATCTGTTACAACTGCTTAGGTTGTGGGTTGGTTTTTATTGGTTGGTTATGTGTACTTTAATGCTCTGGTATCCTGAAGTTCTGTGCTGCTGGAAATCATCTGTTCATATAAAGGAAGTGTAGACACCTTTGCTATTGGAACAAGGAGGGTTTTTTTTTTGGTTTGTTTGTTTTATTGTTGGGGTGTTTTTTTTGTTTTTTTTTTTTGTTTGTTTTGTTTTGTTTCAATTGTGGAACTTCAACTTACCAAACATCTGTTGGAAATAGAATACAGTGGAGAGGAAACAGTCAATGAGGTTCCTGGAGTGTGTGATAGATAACTTCCTGACACAGTTGATGAGGGAACCTATTGTAGAAATGCCCTTTCTGGACCTTCTCTTTGCAAATAGAGAAAGACTTGCGGGTGATATGATGCTTGGAGGCCATCTTAGGCACAGGGATCACAAAATTATGTGAGTATTGATCTGCTGGAGGATAGGAAGGTTTTATAGAGTGATCTGAACAGGCTAGATCAATAGACAATTTGGCAATTGTATGAGGTTCAACAAAGCAAAGGGACAGGTCCTGTACTTGGGTCACAATAACCTGGAATAACCTGGTGGAAAAGGTCTTGCAGGTGTTGCTCAACAGTCATCTGAACATGAGCAAGTAGTGTGTCCAGAGGGCCAAGAAGGCTGATGTCATCCTGGCTTCTATCAGAAATAGCACGGCCAGCAGGACTAGGTCAGTGGTCATAGCCCAGTACTCAGCACTAATGAGGCTACACCTAGAATACTGGGTTCAGTTTTGTGCCCCTTGTTACTATAGAGTCATTGACGCTCTAGAGTGTCTCCAGAGAAGGGCAACAAAGCTGGTGAAGGGTCTGAAGCACAAGTCTTATAAGGGGTGGGAATTGTTTAGCCTGGAGAAAAGGAGATTTAGGGGAGACTATATTGTTCTCTACAGTTACCTGAAAGGAGGTTGTAGAAAGGTGAGGATTTGTCTCTTCTGCAAAGTAAAAATGATATGAGAGGAAATGGCCTCAAGGTCTTCACAATAGGTTTAGAGCAGATATTAGGAAAAAAAATCTCCACTGAAAGGTCTGTCAAGCATTGTAACAGGCTGCCCAGGGAAGTGATGGAGTAACCATTCCAGTACATGTGTCAGTTAGAGAGACAACTTAATGGTGGACCTGGCAGTGTTAGATTAATGGTTAGACTTGATGATCTTAAAGGTTTTTTCAAACTAAATAATTCTATGATTCTGCATTTTGGCCCTGTCAACAGAAGTCCTCTTGTTCATATTTTTGCTTAATTGGGGAATTTCAGTTCTAAATACCAGTTGATGTGGAAAACATTTTTGTTGACTTACTTGTATGAAAACTGAAGGATCAACTTTTTTGAAGTGTGTTTTAAAGGTGATGGCAAACTGAAGGTGTACTAAAATTAGTGTTGTATTCTAATAACATTTTACTTTTGAAACACTACTGATTATTTCAAAATGTGTTGTAGCTTCCTTTATGTGCAGCCCTTGTTGTATATATGATATTAGAGATCTGTGCAAAATAAAATGTACCCTTGACCCCACGGTGATTTTATAAAAAATTTGTTTCAGAGAAGAAACAGTAAATGGTTAGGGATTTCTGTAATATTCTGTTTCATTCTTTTCTGAATTAAATATGTCATATTTCCCTTCAAAACAACTTATCACAGTACAATATAAAATATGAAGGCTGAATAAGAAATATTTAAATTGAGTCAATACTCGAAATACTGTAGTGGTGTTGTTCAGTCTTTTTATAACCCATGCAGTACTTAAACCAAAATTCATAAGAAACATGTATTTACTAGGTGAAAAAGACCTCACCTCATTCCCTACAATCTAGTGCTGGATTTGTGCCATCATGTATGGTGTAGCCTTCATGATGTTCATTTCCACTTTTATTAAAAGCCTGATTTTTGTGAGTTCACACCAATAAGCTATTATCAGCCTTTTCCATTCTATTTTTTTCCTTCCATGTGATTAGGAACATATGGTCAACTACATTTATTTATTTATTTTTTTAATACATTCAATGGCTTTATTACCTGCTTCCAAAGAACATAAGCCCAGAAATATTATTGTAGAGCATTTTGATATATTTTGGTTTGTTCTCAACTGGAGAAGAAAAACAAAAGTTAAAAACTTGTGTGAAATACACTTTTCCTCTTGGGTCTGTCTGTAAGTGATTTCAAAATATATTAAGAGGAATCTGGAAGAAAAAATTACCTTTGCCATACCAGTCATATCAGTTGTCTCAAATGTTTTGTGTATTAGATCTATATTAATATCCCTACCTATCCATGAGTGCACAGTGATATAATTTATATTTGTTTCTACAAATTATGTCCACACAACAGCTATTTTATTAATTATAACAAGTTGAATTTATCTCTGCTAGGCTGAGTAAAGGAACAACACACATACCCTTTGGCAACAAGAATGGTAAGTGGCTTCTGTGGTCCCTCCAGTACAGATCAAACTGTCAAGAAGAAAAAATGTGGAAAACATAATGAATCTGGCCCACGTATGTGTTAGATTTTGACATGCTTGTCTGTACATCAATCAATATGATTGAACCTCAGAGGAAGAGAAAACTAACAGCACTCAGGGATGCTGCTCAAGGAGACTGTGGATGTCATGTTGCATTTTTACTTTGTGTCTGCATAATCCCTTGCAATGCAAAAAGGGGAAAGATAAGAGCTGTGAAGGAAGGGAATTTTGAGTTCTATTGAAATTCCTGTTTTGTGCCTGGTATGAGAAAAACATGTATCAGAGTTTTTCTATACATCACTGAGATGTGAGTTTGGGAAAATAAATTAATGCTCTAGTGACTAAATGCACTTAAGTTGCTAAATACTTTCTTGATACATTTGTCTGTTAGCCCAGCTTTGTTTCTGTAGGTACAATCCTTTAGGGGTAAAGACAAGGCAGACTACAGATTGTCTGTAAAAGCAGGGAATTCTTATTCTCTTGAGAGTAAGGTTTGGAGCTGGATATTCAGAATCAGAATCAGGCAACTGATTAGTTTCTGTGACCAGACTCTCTGCTTTCATAGAAAATCAATATCCTAATCAGAGGTTAACATGTTGGAAGTTAAAATTAACACCTAATGAAATGGCTGTTTTTAAAAGCATAGAGAAGAGAAACCGATTCTTCAAAATCTTCCTTCTTAACACTAATTATTGGTTGGATAATCATACATATTCCTCAATAAGGGTGAGTATTGCTGAATTGGGTCTCCTTGTTTAATTAGGGGAAAAAACAAACAAACAAATGAAAAAAAAATCCACACAAAAAAACCAAACCAAACAAACAAAACCCCTCCCTCCACATATTAAAAAGTGTTTTTTTTTCCTTACCAAAATACTGAAATCATTTCAGAGAGCAAAGTCATTTTAGATGGATTATTCAACAAGCTACACACTTCTGCCCCAGTGCACATATCATAATGTTTGAAATATTAGCAGTTCTTTGCATTAGATTAAGATTATATATTGCATCTGAAGCATTAAAGTTTGACAGGACTATGCTATGGCTAGAAAGCACTCTACAGAGAAGATACTAAACCAGTGCAATTACCTTCATATACATTTCTGACATTTTAAAACAGCAGAAAATTTTATTTTCCTTGTGCCATTCTGAAAAACAGCTGATTAAAAGACTGAGCTGTAAGTATGAAATTGTATACTGTCATTCTGACCCTTTGTGCCAAAGCTCTGAGAGAAAAAATAGAATTTGATACTCCAGTTGAAGGCACTAATAGAGCCTAGATAGTTCTGGCATTAAATTAACTAATCTACTTTAACAACATTTATGCTATATAAAAAGCAACACAGACAAGTTTTGTACTAGAGGAGATTTGAAGAAAATAGGTTCACTTAAAAAAGACAACATATGATGTGTTGAATCAGTTCATTGATGGCTCCAAAAATTTTGAAAACCTGAACACATTTCAAAGTTCAAAATGCTAAACTATTTTACCACTTCTTGGCTAGCTCTGACTCATCTAGAAGTTTACCCTTCTAATATAATGTCTCTGTGAATGTTAGGAGTACTTATGCCTATTTTCTCACAATCATTTTCCCAAACAGATGCTGAGGTGACATTTACACCAGATGTTTTCTGACAGATTTTTTTTCAAGATTTGTGTGAATTTTGAGGCTATTATTATTAGAAATATATCAGTATAGAACCATCTATTCCAAGCCCGTCCTCACCCATAGCAAACTACACAGGTGCTCTGCTAGGATAGTTACTTTTTATAACATGTTACTTCATTCATTTGTCTTTATGTTCTTCCATTTAGAAGAACAATGTGAAATGCTACATTAATAAATGATCCATCTGTCTAGGAAGACTCAATCACTGAAGGACCCTATGAAGCAAAACGTGGGTGGTGACCATAGTTTGTTTTCTTCTTTGTGGCTTTGATCCTATTTTTCTGAGAATAAAATGTCTATTTTAAAAAGTGCTGATACTTAGGAATCATGTTCTGTGTACTTGAGGATTCATACTTACTATTATTATATTTTCCTTTCTGCTAGATCCAGAATTTTCATAGACAATAGGAAAACGGATGTCAGCATGCAGCAAATATTGCAAACCTCCTACTCCTCCATCAATGGCAAACTGTTCCTTACAGAAAAAGAAGTATAGGCAAAGAATTATGGTAACTTATAATTACCTTCATTAATCAATTTTTAAAAGTAGCCATTTTAAATGGCTATTTCTTGGTCAGTTACCTATTCATAATTAATCAGACAAGGGATAAAAAAATAAAAGAAAGCACGTTTTTATCACTGTCTTAAATCCCTCCTGAAGTAAAAAAAAAAAACTTTCAGTTTTCTTTATATATACACCTTTCTCACTTGTTATATCTGCAAAGACTCTCTGCCCTATCTTGCAATAAAAATAGTGTTCAGCGGTCATCAAAAGCTTTCCTTGATTGTTTCCATAGGGTTTTCTTGTGGGTTCTAATAAATATTTCTTTATCTTGAACACAAAAAATCCCCACATATAAACCAAAAAGACCCACATGACATGATTCATACAATACTGCTGTTAAACTTTTAAGATTACCCTTAAAAAAAAAAAAAATCAGTGCTGTTTTCACAACCATGCATTGAGCAACTAGGTATAAAATTAAAAAAAAAAAAACAAAAAAAACAAAACAATCCTAGGATTTCTGGTTTAAGAAATTACAGTTTGACCTAGATGGAAGAAATTAATTTTGGATGGAAGATAAATTCTCTGTCATTTTTTAATGCTGTGTAACCAAAATGAACAAGAACTGTTGTTTTGTCGTGCTCAGTGAGTACCATGTCTGCTGCCATGGGAAACTCAGCATTTGCCAGTGGTTACCAACTGTTAGCAATAGTTACAGCAGCTGAAATGATGTCATTTTCCTTGGTAATAGCAAACGGTGTTATCAACAGTTTTTGTTTTTATAAGTTCATACAAATTGCAAGAAGTAATATATTGATAGTAAGATGAGACATTACAAGTATGATAATGTAGTGGAGGTTAGTCTGAGGTATGGTAAAGGATGTAGAGAGTTAAACTATGAAACACAGCAGAGCAATATACTGTTGGGGGAATAAATGAGGGAGTATTCTGAATCGAGAGATGCTGAACAATGAGAAAACTGCCAACAAACTTCTTGGGTACTTGTGGAACCCCACTCCAAATTGCTGTTCATTGAAACCTGAAATGTTACTGTAGGCTTTGTTCCAAATCCAAGAATTATTTCTGCTGACTCAGTAAAGAAATATGATCCCAGCTAAGCTGAAACTACAAATCTGGGGAAAATTGTTATTTTCACTTTAAGAATGTCTTCACAGTTTGAAACACTTAGTAATAAGGAGCTATTTTATAATCAAGAGTTGAGAGATGACTGCAGTGACAGCAGCAGGAAAATTGTCAACAGGGAAAAGTAATATATCAGATATAACAGTCTGGTTGTATTAGGAAGCTTCTTTTTCATTTTCACTTTAAAATATCAATGTGTATTGCACACAATTGTTTTTGTTAACATAACTATATTGGAACTTACAGCAAACTCTTCAGTTGCAATATCTCTTGCAGTACATCCTTTGTATTTACATTACTCATGGAAAATACTCTAGTCCAGCTGAGTAGAATAAAGTAAAACAAATAGCTAGTTATTTCAGAAAGCTATATTAAAGACACCATATAATTTCCATATTTTATATTATTTTCTATCTTGGAATTTTACTACATGAATTGTACATAAATTGTCTGTTAAATAATGGATCTTCCTTTCTTCCTACTTGTGTTTTTGTTTGTTTGTTTGTTTGTTTTTGTTTTGTTTTGTTTTTGTTTTTGTTTTTTTTACTGTATTATATTATAAATGAAACTTTAATAAAAAGAAACATTCTAGCTCAAGGTATACTGTATTGTGCATTTTAAAGTGCTTAAAAGCAATGACAGCTGGTACTAGCATAAAATATTTTAGTGAGAAAAAAAAAGAAGAAATAAAAATACTCATGCATGTTGGTGGAAAAAGTTATATTTTCTAAACTTAATAAAAATTCATCAACTGTTCATGTTTCTTGACTTCTTCCAGGTAGATACTACTTCTTACCTAGTTTTTCTGAAGTAGTAAATAAGTGTGGAATTTGTCATTATCACAAAATTTCCTCCTATAATTTTAAAAAACATATTTTATATTTCTCTTTGGGTTTTTTGATATTATTGTAATAAAATTGTTGGTTTCATTCTCTGCTTCTGCAAAGCACTGTGCATTTGGACCTTCATTTCACTTTGCTGGTATGACTTGCATATAATCTCTTTTCATTGTAGCTAAATTGTCACATTCCTCTTAATATGCCTACTTGACATTCCAATGACTTAGGAAACCAAACTTTTCCAGATTTTCTGTATATAAACTGAATATAATCTATTTTTGGTATTATATTTTATTTCTGTTGAACACAATACAGATAGAGTGAAAAAATAACATTTCAGTTTAGAAAGCCATACAAATATTCAGGTTAATGAATACACGAAATTAGAGCATATGTTTTACTAGAGCAGATAGAAGTGTTTTGATTGGTATTTGACTGTTTTCAAGAATATCAGTTTAGAAAAAGAAACATTTTATGTTACTGATACCACATGTAGCTCAATTTGGGGGTTTTGTTTGTTTGTTTGTTTGTTTGTTTTGCTTTTATAATCACCTTTTTATGTTTCAAGGCTGTTCTGTGCCCTGACTGAATTACATATTGATATAAAAATGAAGAATGTTAGCTTAGTATGTACTAATCACCCAAGTCTCAGTTGAGTCATTCAACATACCATTACATTACTTTTCTTCTTTGAATTTCTAAGGTTTGCCCTGTAAATTCCAAAAGCTCTTGCCAAGGGAAAGAAATAAAAGCAATACTTTTATGTTTCTGGTCACCAACAAAATAATAATATGGAACTTGATTTCAATTGAACATTTAAAAATTTTAAACCATTTTTATAAGATAAACATAAACCAAAAAGAAAAAAAAATAAAAAATGGGATGGAACAAGTTATCTTGAAATATGGCATTTATCTTAAATTTACTTGACCTGAATTGAATTTTTTTTAAAAATAAGCAATTTACAAAAAAGAAACATGGGAGAAAAAATAATTACAAGGATTTCTTTTAAATTATAAAAAAAGGAATTTGCAAAAAAAAAATAAAGGGAAAAAATTATAAATATACAATTCCTTGGGGTTTTATTACCTCAATTTGACATGAATTAATGAATATTATTCTCATTGTAATATTTTTTTTTTTAAATTGCTTGCTATTCCTTAGAAACAAAAAAATCCCATAGCTTTTATCTTTAGTGAAACCAGACTCTCATGGATGACAGCTGCCTTAGTCTACATGACAGTTTAATCTTAGCAAATTAAGAAGTCTGCATATTTTTCTAGGATTTTCTAAGTGGATTAAGACAGGGAATGAGGCCTAGAACAAGGATAGGGAAGATGAGTACTGGTATTGTGAATGTTAGGTAGTAGCTGCAGAGATTTCTGATCTGAGCCTGAATGCCCACCTGTAGCGTGGGGGAAGTTTTTTAGGAAAAGATGCAAATTGAGGTGTGGCTAGAGAGACTTGAAGTTAAAATCATAAGAGAATTGGATTAATTTGGTAGATGGTGAGTTTAGTTATTGGGACTGGGACTAAAAATGCAGCACTGTAAAATGGTATTTTTGGCAATGTGGGAGAATTGTGGTGTAGAATAACGATGAATTACAAGATGACTCAAAACAATGTTAAATGAAAAGTAAATCTTCAGAAAACAAAAAATTGAGACAGAGATTGCGGGACCATAGATCTATAAAGGCTGGAAGATTAACAACACTGATGATTGTCACGACAAGAAGCGAGAGAAGACCAAGAATAATAACTTGTCTCAAGGACCACAGGCTAGAAGGGACTGACCAGGCAAAAACTCATGAATAGTTTGATAGGTTATTAGTTATCAATGTATTAGAATAGATGGAAAGGATTTTTTCAAATGTGTTCTTGTTTCCTATTGGTTGATTGTACCCCAGTTTCTCAGTAGTTACCTCATAGTGCAGTGCACCTTTCCCCTATCGCCTATATATGGCTATTCCCCTCCTCTATTTTCCCTTGTTTGGTCACATCCAACCCCTTTACTCCTTATATGGTTACTCTCCGCCCTACTACCAGAACCTTCCCTCAGATCCCTCTAAAAACCCATTTTCCCCCTCAATAAATGCCATTTCTTTACACCTTCACCCTGGAGTGTGCTATCTTCTTTTCCTGCCTTAGGATCATGGCAAGAGATAAGGGAGTCAGAAGAGGATTCAGAAGGGGAAAACACACTTCTTGGACAAGAGTTGAAGAAATTTGTTACAAATAATGGTGTTGGGATTAGAGGGTGGGGAAAGGTGGCAACTGAGAGGAATGTGAATTTGAAGATAGAAACAAAAGGTGAATATTCATACTCACTGCTCAAAAAATTTGGAATAGGATTTGAAGATGAGACAATGAGAAAAATAAAAATGTCTTGGAACTGGATTAGGGAGATTTGAGATCTGACCCTGATTTATAGTAGGGGGATATGCAGAAGATTCTTAGTATTAGATGCACTAAAAGGTTCTTGAGTTTAATGAACTTCTATCAGAAATAGGTGAGAAACAGAATGGCAAAATGCTTAAATGTTATTCCCATTGTACATAATTATATTATATATATATTATATTATACATAATATTATATATTACTGTTATTCATCTGTTCACTTGGCAACAGGCCTTGCGATAGGAAAATGTCTTTATAAAATATTTTGTTAAAAAATAGGTCCAATATTGGAAACAGCACTAAAAGAACAGAACATACTGCAAAAGCAAACTTTGAAAAATGTGAGATTACAAACTACCTTGAATGTTAATAAAATGATGACATTGTTTTTTACAAGTGGAATAATATTTCTGCATTTATTTCATTGCATAGGACAGATGTAGATACAGCAAGAAAGGTTACGTAGGGATGAAGGTTGTAATTGTTACACTACCTACTTAAGGTCCTGGGAAGTATGCAACTACTAAAGTAGAGTCTACATCTCATGGAAGGATACTTTACTTATTTAGTGTTCTGAAAGCCAATTGGGACAAATTCTCATTTGATGTGCATGAGAGTTCATGAGATACAAAGCAAGTAATGAAACAAAATTATGCTGTTCCTTCACCTCCAAATATATTTTAAAAGTTCTCATATTGTAATGTTTAGAATAGTCTGGAACATCCAGGAAGATAATTGATAATCTGTAGTTAGAACAATATTTAAGTAGTGTCCAGTTAACAAATCCTAAAACTATACTTTGAGCAAAAGAGTTTCAAATTAAATGAAAATACAAAATACTAAAATATCTGGTGCAAGTACACAATGTTTGTTTTTTACCAAATGAAGCAAAAGAGTAGAGAAAAATATGACAATGTCATAAAATATATATAGAAGGGCTTTGAAATAAGGTTACAGATGTAATTTTAATTTTGAGATTAATTTTTCTTTACCTGACTTTTCAAATTCTAGAATGTTCTTTCACATAAGCATAACAATTATATCTGAATGGAATATATAAATATATATATAAAGTAACTACTTCACCAAATTAAATCTGTGATTGTGATCACTTGCAACTGTGAGAAATCTAATGATACTAAATAAGTAAGATAATGAGCCAGGAAAATATATACATTATTTTAAAATTAACACTACCTTTCTCCTTATTTAACCAAAACATTTCAAACTTTTTCTTTTCTTTTTAACTCCTAAAAAAAGCATTGTGTTCTGATTCCTAACATTAGAACTCCAAGATTGACTGTTTGTGAAAACACTGAGACAGAACAGCTCACTCAAGAAATTTCATAATGGTATTTTCCTTTCCCCAAGGGAATGTTAACTTCAAACGGGACAGATTGACGAGCATGCCAAGATATGTAGCGCAGTGGAATCACACACTGAAGAAATCATTCAGATGGAAATTTTTCAGTGTATTTCAACTATATATCTGTTTCCAGTCTTAGCACAGTTTTGTTTTTGTTTTTGCTTTTTTTTCATAACTAAAGAATAAACAGACACCATAAATAAATTTGATGAAAATAAAATCAAGAATAAAATAAATTCAAGTATTTGTAATTTGTGTGAAAAAAAAAATAGTTAACATAGAATTTCTAGTTATGTTTTCAAAAATTAATCTGATTTATGTCTTATCTGAAACATTGGGCTAAGGAGGTAATCTGCAGAGAATAAGAGGAAATATCTTTGCCTTGAAACAAAACATTAAGTCTTTAAGACAAAAATTGCATCTTAATCTCTGAGCACTGTTATTTTATATAGTTAATTCATATCTTCCTTATAACTGTGTTATTTTGAAGGTAGATTTTCTATTGACTTACCTGAGACTGAAGTCAGTGATTTGTGTTGCTAACTTTCCTGACTAAGGTAAGTGCTAAACTGGCCATCAATCAGGATTAGAGATTGTGTTTTGGGACTGTCTTTACTTGATCATTCAGGTGAATGCTGCCAGTCTATTTAAACAGGATCTTCTCTGTTCCTGTGATTGAGAAGCCATTGTATAGAATAGAATCATAGAATCATTTAGGGTTGGAAAGGACCGTGAAGATCATTTGGTGCAAGCATTGAACCAACACTGCCAAGTCCACCATTAAACCATCTCTCTAACTGACATCTACGCATCTTTTAAATACCTGCAGGGATGTTGACACCACCTCTTCCCTGGGCAGCCTGTTCCAATGTTTGACAATCCTTTTCATAAGAAATTTTTCTTAATATCTATTCTAAACCTACTCCATCATAACTTGAGGCCGTTTCCTTTCATGTTATTAAAATTGGTTTATATTGACTTTCCATTCTATAATTACTTTCTTTTGTATAAAGATCGTCCTACTTATATGTTGTTATGGCAAATTGTCAGCATCCCTAGTTTTTTGCTGTGACAAAAAAGTACTACAGTGTCAGGAAGTTTCTGCCTTCTGAGTCTTGAGTGTTGTTGCTCAGGGTTATTGTTATATTTCTCAACCCTGTATTTGGAAATACATATAAAATCAAGCTAAAAGACATTCATAATCAAACAAGTCCAGGTAAAGCTTTGCAAATTCTGAGGTACAGCATGGTTAATTATTGTTTTTAAAGCCTCAGCCTTGTTGCTAACACTTGGCAGAATGAACTTGCTTTGGCCACAATTTTTTACTAAATTCAAATTACTCATTCAGCTGCTTCAGGTTAGGGACCTCTGTAATACCTTGCCATTCTCTTTTTTCAACTCTTAGATTTCTGAATAGAGAAAATTGTTATACTTACCATTGCTTTTCACTGTGGTTGATTGCTGACCATTCCATCAATACTTTTACTGGTATTATAACAGTGGGTGTGCATTGCCACTAACTGAATCAAGCATGTTTGTACCACTTCTCAGCAAATCTTATCTCAGGTAATAGAAGAAACATCTATTCTTTTACACAAATAAATTGTTAGTGAAAAAAAAAAAAAAAAAAGAGGTGTTGCTTGCATTATTTTATTTTTTTATAAGTCTCATGGATATAAATTACAATGTTGTGCTGATTCCATCTTGCTTAAATGAAATTTGCCTGATCAGTTGGTATTTGTAATGATCTTTTTCTTTAGGTACATTCCAGAATGACTACAACAGAAGTATGTTCACATAAACTAATTATAAGTGATTTGTAAACCATTATGCTTACTTAATTTTCTTGATTTATCTTATCAGTTAATCATACATGCAGATGAATAATTTTCTAAGAGACCCCTTAGTTTCTTAACTAGTGTGGAAAAACTGCTAGGAGTTGCTTACTTATTTCCCTTCCAGTTCTTCTCTCCTCTAATAAAGCTTTATAGAGCAAAATGTTATTTTTCCACTTCTTACTGTTAATATATTGCAACATATAATTCCTTTTGAACTTTTGTCATTTAAATTACATAGTATAATAGTAATTATAATAACATCTGGCTTTCCTACAGTGTTTTTCATTAACAGATTTCAAAATACTTTGCAAAGAAAGTCAAAAGCTTTATTACTACTAAATAAACTACATACAAATAGTGTTTTAAACAGAAAATACATGAACCTGTTAAAAATAATCCTACTCCAAAGCACTTCACATTTAAGACAATATTCATTGTGGAGAGAAGGACTTTCCCCAAAGTATTTACTTATGTACTCAGTAATTTATATGTTCATTAGTTCCTGAAGAGAGATACATTCTGTAAATTCTCTGTGGCGTTTAATATTATTTTTTCATTCCTCTGGAAATATTCAGCATAAATTTCAGATCTGTCTTTGCTTACAGTAAACCACATAAAATTCTGTAGTTTTCTTCTTGCATTTCTAAGGATTTTATGATTTTACTATATATGAGTATTTCTGTGTCAGCCTTTCTTGCTTCATAAAATCATTCAATTAGTTGAAAATTGGATTCGATTTGTAGCAAATATCAGTCAGATGTTTTATTCAGGGACTTTTTTTGTATCATGTGTGTGTTAGTACGAAGTTCATAACAGGAGATATGTCAGTTTTGAATCTCAAGGTCAAGATAAAAGGGAAGAGTAACCTGAGGGATATTGGGTAGAGATATGCTGCGGGCTGCCCCTCTGACTGAGAGGGTAAATAAAGCATTTTACCAACAATCACCAGAGCCTTCCATTTGCAGCCACTTTTCCCCACAGAGCCCTTGGCTACTCCTAGAACTGCTGGGAGGGAAAGATACCTTTATACCAAGAAATTGCTCTGTCTATGTCATGATTTAACCCTCATTCGCCTGCCCTGCAGTAGAAGTGAGAAAACTTGTGAGTTGAGGCTAAAACAGTTTAACAGGCAAAGCAAAAAACACAACATACAAGCAAAGCAAAACAAGAAATTCACTCACCACTTCCTATGGGCAGGTAGATGTTCAGCCATTCTCAGGAAAACAGGGCTCCATGTGTAATGGTGACTTTGGAAGACAAATGCCATCCTTCTGAACTCTTTCTTTCTTCTTCCCCTCCGGCTTTATACACTAAATATGATGCCATATGTTATGGAATAGCCTTTGAGTCAGTGTGCAAGCACTGCTCAGCAGGAAAGGAAACATCCCTGTGTTACCAGCACTGTTTCCAGCACAAATCTGAAAGAGCCCCTTGACAGCTACTATGAAGAAAATTAATCTCAGTCAAAACCAGCATAACCTATTTGAGCTTCTAAGAACACAGGTATTAACATTGGTTATAATATCTATGTTCCTCCCAGAAAATGTCATTATATTGTAAATTCGCTTTAGTACTTTGGCTATTCTATAGAATTGGGAGTAAAAACTGACCCCAAATCATGCGGTCCTGAAAGAGCTCTGGATATAATATCTTGCTTATGTATCTTGAACTATTTTAATTTATATAAATGAAGAAACAAATTGTGTGAGATTTAGCTTGCTAGAAGAGTTATAGAAAATTAATATAACAAGTGAAATTTTTTTATTTCACAGAATCACAGAATATTCTGAGTTGGAAGGAATACAGAAGGACCATGAAGTCCAACTCTTCAGTGAATGGCCCACACAGGGATCAAACCCACAATCTTGGTGTTATCAACTCCAGACTCTAATCAACTGAGCTTCTCCCAGGGTCATTTGTGGTTGTTGGTTTTTGGTTTGTTGTTGTTTTTTTTGTGGTTTGT
Source organism: Premnoplex brunnescens (assembly GCA_035040995.1). Lineage (NCBI taxonomy): Eukaryota > Metazoa > Chordata > Aves > Passeriformes > Furnariidae > Premnoplex > Premnoplex brunnescens. Next base: position 73,703,928 of record JAWWLT010000110.1, on the reverse strand, counting down.
GGGTTTTTTTTTGCCTTTGTTGTTGTTGATTTGTTTTTTTTGTTTGTTCCCTTGTTTTTGGGTTTTTTAGGTTTTTTTTAAATCTTAAGCTACCCAGACCTCCTTTCTGTTCATGCAGCTGTGCACCTAGTTTAAAATCATGCTTGATTTTAAAAAGTCTTTCCTTTATTTCATGTCTCCTGGAATATTTAGAGAAAAATCATAAAATCTCACAATAGAGTGTAAATTCCCAAGATTTATTTCTCATCTATTAGCACACCATTTTTTCCCCCGCCCAAAATCAGCTCGTTGGTTACTTTATTCTACCATGAACAAACTTAACAGCTTTTCAGTTGGTGTATCTGTCTTGGTCATCTGTGTAATTCAGCTGTAATATGTAGCTGGATTCAACTATTTATCTTCCTAGAGCCATGGAACATTTCTTTTGACTGGGAGTTTTAAATCCTGTTAATAGTTGTCTGCATGTTTGTTAGCTTTGAATTATAGGTGTTAAAATCCATTTAATGCTTTTGGTATCTTTATCCTTTTCCACATTTTATCTCACAATAAATAATGCAAATCTCTTGTTCATATTTGTGTTTTCAACTTTTGATGTTACCTGTATTTAATGATTTATTATTATTTTTTATGTCTCTCTTCATCTTTTAGAGCAGGCATGATTGTCCTGATCCAAATACTTTGATCAGCTCTGAATTGATGAACTAGACAACTAGAGAATATAATTTTGAGCAACCAATAACAACTCTGTACTTTTTGACCCAAAACTAAAATAGCAACAAAAGCTTGTTCTTTTGCAAACCATTTTTTAATGTTTAAATTAGTATTAGGGGTTTTGTTTTTGTTTTGTTGGTTGGTTGGTTGGTTGGTTGGTTTTTTGTGCTGCTTGCTAAGTTTATAAAAGGGATTAATTTACTTTCACTGTTGCTAGTGACTTCTCACAGGAGTTCCATGTACTAATGAAAGATTGCAGTCTGTGATGCTAGTACTTCCTTTGAAAAGTTAAATAGACTAGGATAAGATGTGTGGATTTCATACCTGAAGATTTGGGTTTGTTATATGTCACATTTCTGCAATATTACATAGATATTAGTACATAAAAATGGTGGTGTGCATGCTTAAAATTAACAGGAAAACCCCCCAAAACAACAACTCATCCAGCTGGGAAATGCCTTATGACAGCCACACTTCTCTAGGGAAAAAAAGAAAGAAAGAGAAGTATACATGACCCATATTAGTCACATCAACAGGCTCTTCTGGAGAAAGTGTTCAGACTTCTTTAAAATTATTCAGAGAAGCAGCATAGAGAAGGATGAAAAAGGTAACATCAATCTAAAGAATGAAATATACATCTGTGTGGGATGTGCAAATGTGAAGAACAGCTGCTCATTGGTATAGTTAATTCAATTGCAATAGTGTTGCCTTCAGTGAAAACTCACGGTTAAGACTGTATTGTCTTTCATCCTCTGTCTTAAGCCCTCGTGGTAGGATGTTTTGTGAACAGATCAAACATCTGTATTGATACATCTGTATCAATATTTGAAGCTCTTACAATTTTAATAAAATCAAAACACATCATACTTTGAGAAATAGTTGTTTTAAGCTAAATCCAGATCAAAATAAATCAATTGATGTAGTTATTTTGCTGCATAATTATTTTTCAACCCTTAGAAGTAATTATTTTACTGGTAATTTTGAGTGTGTAAAAGGAATTTACATAAAAAGTCCATCAAGATGAATGCCTTCTGAAGTCTTGATAGATCTTCTGCTTGGAAAGTTCAGGATGAGTTATGAAATTAAATTCCACAGATAATTAATTAAATTTTCCAATTTACATTTGTTTTTATTTCTGAATTCTAGTATAGTGAAGGTTAAAAGACAGATACTTTTGATTTTGCTAAATTATATTGTAGTAAGTACATAAAAAAACCAAACAGAACAACAGAAAAAAATCCATGTGCAAGAAGCCTGTCAAGAGGAAACATAGTCTCAGTATTAGCAAAAATAGCTTGACAATGCAGTGTACTGACTGACCTGTACTTTATTAGTAGCAAAGTATGAAAAAGTATACTGTATTTGTCAATGTTAGACTCTGGAGAACAGTAGTAATTTTTAGAGTTATGTTGTCAATATCAGTCCTTCAAAGTATTCCTGACTGTCATGCTGGGTATTTAATCCATGCGAGTTCATCCACACAATAGACTGGTGGGCTAAACCTTCAGTCATTCAGAGGTAGAAAGAAGGAACAAACTCTGCCATTTTGCTGTTTTCAAGTATATAAACTAAAATGATTGTCACATGCTTGTAAAATCCTCTCTTATTTTTAGGTTATAAATTGATCTTGCTTGTGATAGCTCTTAATCTTCTAGTTTTGTGCACTCTTGCATTCATGCCTTGTTGATTTAGAAGTGATTATATTTTTCTAGTGTCAGTACCTGTGAGTCAGTTTGACACAGATTCTCAGCCAGATTTCTATTTTCATACCAGATTTCATCACCTTTAGATTTCTGTGATACAGTATATAACCTTTCTTCTTTTCCTTTACTTATTTCAGGTAGAAATATTTTCTATTTTGATTATTTGACTATCCAGTAATAGTCATTGATCCTTAGCTATTTTTTCTCTTACATTTCCATTTTGCAAGAATTATTTTCTTGACTTTTGTCTGCAGGCCCTTACTTTTAGGCAACTTTTCTAGGTTGCATTTTAAAAGCATTCATAAAATGGAACCTTCTTCACCTTCCCAAGAAAACATAATTTTTTATCAAAGTTATTCTCGTCCAAATTTTCTCTAACAGCTTTAGTTAAAAATTGAATGACCATATAATATCATTTCCTAGTATAATTTTCATAGGTGAAAATCTCTATTTTTAAAACATTCATAACTGGATGCACAAATGACTGCTTGTAATGTTATTAAATGTTCTCTACCATTCCTCACTATCAGTTTAGCTATAGATTCACAGAATCACAGAATATGCTGACTTGGAAGGGACCTACAAGGATCATGTAGTCCAACTCCTGGACCTGCACTGGACCAAGAGTCACACTAGGTGCCTGAGAGTATTGTCCAAGTGCTTCTTGAATTCTGTCAGGCTTGATGCTGTGACCACTGCCCTGGGGAGCCTGTTCCAGTGTCCAGCTGCCCTCTGGGTGAAGAATCTTTTTTCTAATACCCAACCTAAACCTTCTCGGACACAATTTCAGGCCATTCTCAGGTCCTGTCAATGGTCACCACAGGAAGAGATCAGTGTCTGCCCCTCCTGTTTCCTCTCATGAGGAAGTTGCAGACTGTGATGAGGTCTCCCCTCAGTCTCCTCTTCTCCAGGATGAGCAGACTAAGTGACCTCAGCAGCTCCTCATATGGTTTCTCCTCCAGGCTCTTCACCATCTTTGTTGCCCTCATTTGGACACTCTCTAAGAACTGAATATCTTTCTTACATTGTGGTGCCCCAAACTACACACAATATTCAAGGAGAGACTGCCCCAGTGCAGAGCAGAGTGTGACAATCCCCTCCCTTGACCAGCTGGCGATGCTTTGTCTGATGCCCCCGAGGCCATCATTGGCCCTCCTGGTGCCAGGACACTGCTGACTCATATTCAACTTCCCATTGACCAGCACCCCCAGGTTCCTTTCCACAGGACTACTTTTCAGCATCTCATTCCCCAGTCTGTATGTACATCCAGGATTGCCCCCTCCCAGCTGGAGAATTCAGTTCTTTTCCTTGTTGAACTTCATAAGGTTGGTGATCGTCCAGTCCTCTTATTTTTTGAGGTCTCTCTGAAGGGCCTCTCTGCTTTCAAGGGAGTCAACAGCTCCTCCCAGTTTTTTGCCATCTGCAAACTTGCTTTGTATTCCTTCCAGTCCAGCATCCAGGTCGTTTATGAAGGTGTTGAAGAGCACAGGACCCAAGATGGAGCCCTGCAGAACTCTACTAGTGACAGGTCACCAGTCTGATGCTACTCCATTCACTGCCACCCCTATGTTCAACCCGTGAGCCAGATCCTCACCCACCACATGATGTGTTTATCCAGTTGTGTTCTGGACATTTTGTGAGAGACAGTATCAAAAGCTTTCCTAAAATCCAAAAAGGTTATATCAATTGACCTTCCTTGGTCAACTGCGTGGGTTACCTTTTCATAAAAGGAAATCAGGTCTGTCAAACAAGTCAGTTTGCACTTATGTTACAAGTAATTCACCTTACTCATGCTGCTAAAAGTGTCAAATGTCATGACCTTCAAAATTCTAGGGAATAGTTCTGATTAAAAAATAGTATGAAGGGAATAGACCTCTCATTTCAATTACATCAAATCAATTTTGAAATGGTGATTAGTTTTTAATATCAAGTTAATCTGAATTTTCCCAAGCTTCAGAAAAAAAGCTGTTCTTAAAATGCCATGTCCTTGACATAATGATGACTTTTGCTCAGAATTCCAGTGGGATGCTTTTTATAGACAAAGTTTAACACTCCTGCTATGATTCCTCCTCCCTTCCAAAATCAAGAAAACTCATATATATGCAGAAATAAAAAAAACTATAAAAGATTTTTTTTTTTCTGGTGACCCCTGGCAGGCCAAATCATCTGGAAGATGAAATCTTATACATCTTCATCAGTATGGTTTCTTAGAGGCAAAATAAGACATAACAAAATGAACATAGCATATGTATGCTTAGATTAAAACTTTTTAAATGCTAAGTAATTAAGTTTCTGAGTTCTCTGGAAAGAGTTCTACTTAAAAATATGATCAGAGTTATACCAAGTGTTGCAACTAATTGGAAACTGAGGTTTAAAGATTCAAAAACAACAAATAATTGTTTGGAATATCACAGTGACCTTTTAAATTCGACCATTGTGCCAGTTCAAGCTCATTTTTAATTAGTAATTTCTATTTCTATGCATAACCATGCTTTTAGAATCATCATGGAAAACTTGACGTTTGATGTGAATTAAGTAAAACCTATCATCAAGGTTTTAATGGAGAAATTGGCAGACACAGTCTGTTTTATTGGCTCTGCTGGTTAAAAGTCTTTAATTTGAAGAAATATGTTACATCAGTCACAGATTTTGTAATATGTAATGTACTTACAGGGAAGTCCAGGGTATCAGAATAATGTACCCAGGAGTTTTGTTGTTAGACATGTTAATGCCTTCAAGTATCCCTTCACAGTTAAGAACATTACCAGAAAATTTAAGTACCAGAAAAAAAAAAAAAGAAAAAAAAAAGGTGTATATATATATATATGTTCAATTTACATATGTATTACATATATCTCAAAAGAGCTCTCCCCATGTCATTAATGTAGACATTCTAAGGTAATATGAACAATTCAGTTCACGTACTGAAATGAGTTTATCTACTATCTGAGGTACATGCTCTCAATGAGAGAGAAGAAAGCAACTTAAAAAGCCTTTCTAATTAAACATTTTTAGTATACAAGCTGATAAAAGCAATTTTTTTAAAAAAATATATACATGTAAGAAATACATAATTCCCAGTATATGTGTCTTCTTTTTTTAAGACCATATTTAACCTGTACTTTGGTCTCTCATAATTAGCTCCATCACTTTAACATTAAAATGCTCTTTAAATAGTAATGTCCTATCAAAAACTACATTGAAAAAATATTATTAAAACCACGAAAAATTATAAGACATCATCCCAACACATATTTACACTCATGCTGAATACTCAGAACAAAGGAAAAGCTTTAACAGGCTAGTTCAAACAAATCTGCAGATCAAACAAATTACAACATAATTTTCCTTCAAAATATCATAGGATTTTTTTTTTTTAAT
>JAWWLT010000110.1:73648838-73676710 GCA_035040995.1 Premnoplex brunnescens | reverse complement strand
ACTGGGTTATACTGCTGGGTTTTGGTGAGTTGAAAGCAGTTTCTCTTTGTGTCAGTGTATTTATTGTAATATCTTTCTTTAAATTGTAATTCTGATTTATAATCTCTCTTGTGGTGGGTCCATTTCTCCTGCCAGTTTACCTTTAAACTAGCACACCCCTCTTAGGGGCTAGGTGCAGAAAATATTAGAATAACAAAGCCTTTAAAACAAATTGTGGTACATTCTGTGGTATATTCTGATAAAATTTGATATATTGTGAGGACAACAAAACCAAGAATTCTTAATTTCTACAGTAAAAGTTAAGAGATATAATATTAGTTTATGTTTGTCTTTTCCTTTTTCAGATGGCAAGGCAATGGAAAACACAGTATAGTTCTTGGTTTGCAAGCAGACTCGTGTCAGTTCCATCAGTCTGTATAATAAAGGAAGGTCAGATAGATATAAGCATCACAAAATGAATTATGACATAAAAATACTCAAATTCTTTCATAGGTAGAAGGAACATCTGTGTAATTTGAAAGTGGTATAGTGTTTTGTGAATAAGAATGACTTTGAAATATGGTATTCAGAACTACACGTTCAGGTTTCACCTGTTATCTTGTGGCCACTCTCTAAGGAGATCACTCTCTAAGGAGGACCAAAAATTTTTGTTGTGGTTTGCAGATGAATTGCTGATTCAGGAATTTTAATGTAGATCATGGGTTCTCAAACTCAGAATAGTGTCAAATTTGTATCGCCTGACACAAATAAGCCAAAACTGGTGCTATTTTTGATTATCAAGCTAAAAAGACTGCAGGGCTTAAGACCCAGTTTTTGGAGTCATCTATGATTACAGCTGAGAAATTTGTCCAAAAAAAAAAAAAAAAAGGAATGGCCTAAGTATACTGGATGTTATTTTGTTGAAGAAGATTGAATATGAAGGTTTCTTTATCATTGTATTGTGATATTATTATATATTACTGATTTTTCTTAGCTTTATTGTGGCACTTATATGGATTGGGATCAGATATTTTTCTAAAGTATCTGTTTTATTAAAGAGGAAGTACAGGATTCTGCAGGATGAAGTAGAGACACTGAGGAAAATTTGGGTGAAAAGTCCCACATATGGTAGGAAGAAATCCTGTTAAATTTAAATGAGTACTAATTCTTATATATGTAATATGTTCTTTAATCTGTTTCTGGAAATGTAATTGCAATGTAAGAGAAGTCTTACCTTAAGTTTAGGAAATAAATTGTTTTGTTATTAAAGCTGATTCTGAAAGATGGGACTAAAAAGTAGCATGAAACTAGTAAAATTAGAATTTGCTGTTCTTGAGGAAGTAATGAATCAGTAGAAAAAAGAACACATTCAAGTTGCTTGGAGAGACTGAATACCTCAAGCCACAGGTGGGTAGTTTTCAGAGGCCATACAAATGTCTAGGAAGACAAAGTGAGAGCTTGTGCCTGCAACTGCAGTTTGGATGAAACATCTCACTCCACTCATCTACAAACGTTAGATGGCTATATATTGGTAGTAACCGACTCTTTGTAGTGGTCTACAATGCAGACTCCAAAGATATATCAAAATCACTGATGCATCATAATCACTGTTTTTCTTTGCTAGATGATGTCAGTAATTTAAACATCAAATATAGTTACTATGTGTGTACTAAACAAATTCAGATTTAAAGACTTAAAATTGCAATTGAAAGACGTTTTTTTGTTTTCTATGCTTTTTTGGGTGATTTCTCTTCTGCATTAGCAACTTCTAGTAGTAGCCATGTCCGTAGTAAGCATTTTTTTCATTTGAACTAGTGATAAAAATCAAGCAAACAAATAACATAACAGAAAAACCCCAAACAAACAAAAAAACCCAAACAACTGAATAATTTAGAAATGAGATATTAATATTTTAAGATATATAGGACTATTCATATTTCTACTAGCCATGTTATAATTCAGAGTAATAGAACTGTAGATTTCTCATGTGTGCGGGGTATCATTTGCCATGGCAAGGCAGGTTAGAACTAGATGATCTTTAAAGTCCATTCCAACCCCTTAACACTCTATGATTGCTGTCAGAGAAATTCTCTCTGTTTAAGTAATGCAAGATGAAACACCAGTGTAAAATTAAAGGTATCAGAGGGTAAGTAGCTCTACAGAGTATGAAGATCAGGTACATTATAGTACACAGCCTGAAGTTCTGTACAGTGCTGTCTCATTTTAGAAATGTCAGGAGTCAATATATCCTCCAGACAATGAAAAATAACTATTCCTTGGCAGTGCAATGGAGAACGGAAGAGAGAGAGGAAGAGAGAGAGGAGTAATTCTCAAATTAAACACAAAGTAATGCAATGTAAAACTCTGCATGTGAGGTATGTGTTTATGCCTCATTTTAGTCTTTGTTGTATGTGTGTGTGTTTTCCAGTAGCCATTCCAGAAGAAAATGAATTTCTTGCTTCATAAGCTTTGTTTTTTTGTGAATCTGCCAGGCGCATTCAATCACTTTGAATATACCAGAAAATCTCAAATAGCACTGTGTGCCAATGCTTAGACAAATAAATTGCATTCCAATATTGTGTCAGAAGTAACTTAAACTCCTATGGAAAAGAAGACATCTGAACAGTGCACTGGACCCAAGTATCCAGATACTTGGGCAGAAACATGCAAAGATGTAAATGAGAACTCTTGATAGTTCTAGTCTTTCTGTGTCTGAATAATTTGCAGTCTAGACAGAGCTACTTGAATTTCTGAAAAATGGATGTTGGCCACTAAATGTTATGAAAATCAGTATTTCCAATCATTCATTGAACTTTGAGTTCAGAAAGTTCATTATATTTTCCTGTCAGTTACAGCAGTGTACACCCACTTCTGCGAGGAAGTTAAGTCTGACTTAGATGGGTGTATCTGCTGTTAGATTTGTAAACACAAAAGGAAAAGCAAGCAAGATTATAAAATACAAATGTGGGGTGAACTGATTCTATGCAGGGTCAGTCTGACCCCTAGTCTAGTCCAGGCAAAGGAATCTCAACCATGGGTCATTTCCATTACAAAAATACAGATTCATTTCTCTTTCACTGTAAATAGTAGTAATAGCTAGTACATTTGTGCTACTTAAGATCTATCTGATCAACTTTTAGTCTGTTGACCCTATTGATTAAAGGGGAAGTTTAGAAAAATAGCTCACAGGTACTGGTTTAAGAAGACAGCATAATGGACTCATATCCACTTTTTAAACATAGCACATAAAGTAAAATGTACAGCCACTTTATGACTGTAATGTTTCTTACTATTTTCATCCTTATTCACTATTTGTCATATTATGTCTTGGTGTAACAGAAAACATTCAACTAATGAATTCTTTTAAAATTGAATCATGTAAGGTGTAGAACAGCTGGAGCTCCAGACAGGAAAGAAACTACAGAAAGTGAAATTAAATGCACCTAAATGTATTTCTGGTTATGACTCAGATTGCTCAATACCTTGCTCAGTTTTTCTGATAGAATTCTGTGCTTTATAAATAAGTTATACCTTTTAGGCTCTTAGGAAAACAGTAATGATAGTCTATTAATTAGTTTGTTCTTTCTTAACACAAACTAAGGTTCCATAAACTGTGTCAACAAGAAAGTGAAGGCAGGTTGTCTACGTTGTCTCAAGGAAAATCTAAATTTTCTACAGTAGGAGACAGTGGATTTAGTTGACTTAAAGTAGTCAACTCAAGACTTAGTACTTTTTAAAGTAACATGCTATAACTCAATTATGGCAAATGGGACTTGAAACTGAAATAACTGAATAAATAATATTTGTGGCCAAATACACTTAGAAATCAGATTACATTATATTAAATACCATAAAAGGTATTCATATTTATGTGATGTGACAAGTAGACATATGTGACAGTATGACCTGACATTTTGTGTAAAATCTATTTTGAAGCACCAATCTGTCTATTTTAAGGGTCATAATTAAATTCAAGTACCTTGATCAGAGTTATAAAAATGCAACCTAACTTTGTGAAAGATTTCTCAAACTGTCTGGGAAAAGTCAAGCATTTCTGAAGACTTGCAAAAGCAGAACTGTTCTGACTCACTCTAGTATTCATCAATATAATCACCTCAGAACATGTCCAAGAAGCTAAAGTTCTTAACTTGTATTTAACTCTCTAGGGAACTTTGTGAAATTTTTGATGAGATCTAGCCATGTGGATCCTACTCAGGGTGTTCAGTACTAACTTACATTTTCTCCACATTTTTCCACAGCCATATCACCATTCTTTCTGGTTACTTTAAGTAGAAAGGAAGAAAAAATGTTATAACTTCTTATTGTTAGCAAGGAAGAGAAAAACCTGACTTTATGAGATTTTTTTTCTGAAAATCCAGCATTGGGTATTACTATGAAGGCTACAAAACCTGAAACAGAAAGAAAACACCAGAATACAACCAAAATATTTTTACATAGAAGAGACAATTCTATTTTGTCTCTAATTAAGATGCTGCTAAGAAAAAAAAAAAAAGAAATAAACCTGTTAACCAGCTGCCAGAATCACTTTAATCCATATTTTATTACTGAATTAATATTTTGACAAAAGGAAATGTCTTTAGGAATAGATGATGGGGAAATAAGCATTCTTATAAACCTTCTGGATTTATTTTCTCTTTTTTTGTTTCAACTGCCTGTTCCTCACCCTTCTCCTTTCTACTAGTTTCTTCTCTGTGTTGAATAAAATAATTTATAAAGCCCTGTCAAGGAAAGATTTTAAAACTACATTTTTTAAGACATATCATATACTCCAGAAATTTTTCAAGATTTGATATTGGGGATGAAACTTCTGAGAAAAAAAAAAAGGTTTTTGTGTAATACAAGACAGATGGCACCAATCTTTTTTTTATTTTTTTATTTTTCATGTATTGCAACATGAAACTGGACAATGAAATTCAGCTTTAAGGTAAATACAGGCAAGATGAATTTCTCTTAGCTACTGGGCAGCTGGCTTAGCAGTCATGTTGTGTTTATACACGTTTCTTAAATGAAGTGGTGTTTGGGGACTTCCTCCCAGTAAAAGCTGTTGAGAAGACTGATGGAAATGCTGTTAACATTATCAGAGCCATTGTAAATATTTGAGGGGTAGAGGGATCAAATCTTCTTATTGAAAGAATACTTTTCATTGAACTGTAAACTTTTTTTTAACTCATGCCAATATATCCTGCTGAACAATGTGTCTGGATAAGCTCTTTCTTTCCCTGAGCCAAATAGATATATTTTGACCTCGTGCATTCTCAAAGGGACTGAGATGTTGCAGAATAGTTCTATTTTTATTTTCTCAATAGAAAATAAAAAGAATGGAAACTTCGTGTTTCAGTTAGGGAATTCTGTAAAAGACTCTAGCCTTCCAAGTGGCAAAATTTGATTACAAAGCTCACAAGCATATATTCCCCTGTAATTGTTCAAAAATATTCAAAAAAAAATTGCTAAAATAACTTTTGCTTTCACATTATTTTCCGGAATAATACTCAAATTAATGGTTGTGAATGGAAACAAGAGAGATATAAATAAACATTTAATTATAAAATTTTATTAGGTAGGCTTGTTGTTTGGTTTCGTTTGGTTTGTTTGTGTTCTTTTTTTATGAAGGCAATAAAACCACTTTTTTTTTTTTCAAGCCAACTGTCTTCTTTCTGTTCACTCAAACTTTATTTTCAGTAAAAAAATTAAAAAAATAAAAGAAAAAAGCTCCTGTTTTTATTTAGCTATTCTAACTAGACATATTCCTTTAAATAACTTATATCTCCCTGAAAAAGATTAGTGTCCATGAACAGATAATTACATATTTCAGGAATCTTGTCAATCAAAATAAAGACTAAATTTACATTGTGTCCCAGCATAACCCATTGACTCACAGATGAACTACCAAATATGCAGCTGATGTTGTGCCATGAAAGAGCTCTATTTTTAGGATAATAGTTTCTAATATCATGTCACCAAGCTAATTTTTGGCTATACTGAGTGGAAAATCTGCAAACCTCTAGCCTTCATCAAAACAGTTGGGTTTTGTAGCAGAACCAAAATTTTGGAAAATGGACAGCTGATTAACATGTGAATGACCTACTGCATACAAAAAAAAAAAAAAGAGATAGCTGAGTTCAGACACATTTATAGACAAACCCTTTTTATCAGAACTTTGAAATGCTGAAATGTTGTAAATAGCTGCTTATTGCTGTGAGTAATATAGATTATTTGCTTTAAAATTATGCAAGAGCAAAAGAAGCAAACCCATATTAAAAATTTAGGGACATTTTCTGATGTTTCCTTTGCCACAGTTAATGTTTCCTCCCTCTATATGTTAGTAAAAGAGGGAAATGAGGGTATAACAGACTACATTCTTGATAGATCACAATTTGAAGATATGCACAAGGTTCCAAATGGGGAAAGGCAATGGAACATGACCTTGTGTACTTAATCTCTCCCTGGATTTGCACACAGACTATATTTGGATTTGCCTACAGGGAGAATAAAGGTAGTTTCCACTAGACTCCAGGGATATAACAAGGCCTCTTTTTCACTTGGGAGAATACTTTTCTTATTGCTCTTTCTGTACAGACCACATTTGAATACTTGTAATGAGCTAAAGAAATAGCAGAATAACTACAGTAAGTTTCAGTATCCTTTTGGGTTAGTTTCCCTTTCCTAAGAAAGTACTTCCAGAAAGATGAGGTTTTAGATTGGTGCAACATTGTGCAATTGGGTACTTACTACTTCAGTATCCAAGATGATGCTGTGATGCTTTCTAGAGTTATCAGTTTGGTTTGGTACTAGTTGAATATATGTGATATGTTACATCCACACTGTAAGCTCTTCCAGACTAAACTGTATATATTGTGCTAGAGACAATTATATAAAAGTGCTTTACCTGTTACTCTTAAACAAGAAAATAAAACCTTCCAACAGCTGTATTAGAACAAAAACAGCAAAGACCATGGACTACACACTAGTATGATAATGCAATGCATGTATGTGACCACAGAAATATCATATATATCCAGAAATATTAGTGAATTGGAATACAGGAATTCCAATGCATTTCTGTTATAACTACTGAAGGAAGACATCCCTATAACAGATGAGCAAGTGGATTTTAAATACACATTTAATCTCTGATGTGTAGGTGGGTGCTAGGTCTGGACAAAATCTTGTCATCATCATAGGCTTATTTGTGTTTGGGTGTATACACAGGATAAAATGTAGTCTTACCCAGCAGCAGAGCAGTATTTATAAAGTCTCTGTAAAATATTGGGATATGTAAAATAGCTCAGGAAACTCTTTAGAAAAGGACAGTATACTTTGTATATACTCCAACCCATTCTATTTGAGGTCAAGTATTTAGGGAGCTGGCACTCATGGTAACACATCAAACTATTTATTTTTCCACCATTTAACAACCTGCTGCCCCATTTAGGCAAGATCTGTCCAGCCCTAATGTAGCTGCAGTCTTCTATAAGGGGTCCCAAAGCGCATTTGCATCCATCTAGCCAGACATTAATTCCCGAGCTTCTGAGCACAAAGCAACTCTGTAACTCTGCTTTTGCAAAGAAAGAATGAATGGAGTGCAACCTTCCTCATGATACCACTGCACAGTATGTGCTCAGCATGCAGATGCAAGGAATGTGCACAAAGCCATTTTTTTCTTTCTTTTTCTTTTTTTTTTTCCTTAACAGTCTGTTTAGACTTCATTTTAAGAAAAAGCAGGGAGCAACACTTTAACAAAGCAATTATAAGATTTAAAAGCCTTCAGACTGCCTGCTAGACATCTGAGTTGAACTTAGGTGCAACGGAAATGTTGGGGGTTCGGAAACGATTTTAAATCAATTCTTTTTATTGCCTCTCCCTGTAACCACTTGCACTGTGAACAAAAAAAGCTTTTGTGTGCTATGAAAGGGAGGTGTTGAGCCTCAGACTGAATCCCAGAGGGCCCCCAGCTGGCAAGGGTTCTTGCCAGAGCATTAATTTACGTATAGAACACAGCGGCCATGACACCACCTCTCTTCAAAACCACCTTCTTCTATTTCAGATTATTTCTGGGTTTTGTCCAATGACTCTGATAAAAAATGCTTAAACAGTGTTGTGAGCAGAACTATGTTCTGCTTTTGTTTAGCTGAATAGAGCCTTCTTACTGCAGATTTCTAACTCACCCTCCTTTTCCCCTTTGCTTACTACTTTCCTAGCTCTGTGGCACTTGCATTCATCATTACACAATATCAGCTTCAAGATGTGGGAGGAGGAAGAATATGGAGTGAGAAGTATGCATCCCATCATCTATATTCTGTTCCATGCTTGCTGCATGAAAGATAATGATGAAATGCTTGCAAATGAGAGATGAGGCTTAGTGTTGAGAAACTTGACTCTTTTTTTCTGTGTTTTTGTGCAGTCAGCTAAGGTTTTACACAGAACAGGAACACTGTCTCAAGCACTTCATGCACCTAAATAGAGTGAATTTATTCCCTGATCTTGGTCAAGAATGCCACAATCTGAAGCAGAGTCGATGCAGTCTGGCTCCTGTTCTGAAGCTTGAGGTCTGTACTATGGGACTCAGCATATCCCCCTGAGCAGGACTGAAGCGTCCTGCTTGAGGTCTCCTGTCAAAAAGTTTGCACTCTGTGTGCAGTCAACCAGAAAAACAAGAAACATGGCTATCTGAAATAGACTCTTAAATGAACCAAATGTGCTGCCGTTGACTAAATAGATAGGTCAGGTAACTAAAGTGGGTCTGCACTGCCCAGAAAGTGTTAGGTGCTGGATTTTTATGCCAAAACTAGTTGCCTAAAGCATATATTCTGTGTCTTGCTGTTAAACTCTGTTGACTTTCAAAATCTGAAATGTTTATTCTGAAGCACATTTCTGCATAGCGGATGCTGTGATCACTGACAGACATACCTATCTATCTGCAGGTGGCTTGGCATTCTAACTGTGAATAGGGAAGCCAATCCTACTGTTTGTAGAGCTCTATAATTGAATTAGTGAACCTTATTTTATAAAACAGAAGTGTTCCCACTGAAACATTCAAACATAAACAGCTCACACATAAATTATTCACTCTTACACAAAGCTACAAGGCTAAAGTTACCTTTCCAGCACATCTAAATGATGTAGAAAGTGTCTATAGAGAAGTGCTGTGAAGAGTAACCCAAGCTGTCCCTGGAAAAGCCTGCTTCAGCAAATAGCTTAGATGCAATAATATTCTAACCAGTAAGAATTGCTTTCCAGCATTTTATGGATGCTGCAGATCCACCCATACTGCTTCCATACCTAATCTAGATCTGCTGCATTGTATGGCACTATATCATGCGGAAATGATAGCCAGACTCAGTTAACTTAAAGATCAGTGCGCTGCATACTATCATGATAGACTTTTTTTTAAGTCCTCTTCAATAGTTAATTCCTCAGAAGAAGAGGCATCTAGGCAAGGTTTGACGTCTTGTGTTGTCACCTGAGACTAGCAAAGTTTCCATGCCTGAAGTCCTTGGATTTAAATATATTCAATATTCTGAAACAGAGGCATTCTGCCTTTGCAGAATGTAACTAAAGAGGCATTCCCCAGTAGTGAGCACCAATAAGATCCAACACAAATCTGTCTCAACTATTCTGTTTTTAATGATTGCCCCAGTCATGGAAATCTCTGATTCTACTTCCCCTGAAAAACTCATAGATGCATTAAACTTTGCCAGTGCATGTGTCTAGAATATTTACTACCATGGTACTTGTATCTTGAAATACAGAAAAAACTGTTCTGAGCATTGAGACACTCTTATCCACAACTCATATATTGACATCATTCAGGTAAGGTCAACACATGAATGACTATTTTTTGGTGGAGTTTTCTTTGCACATTTTAAACTGTGGTGTTTAGAATATTTCTCAGTAAAGTCTAGATTTTATGTCTTCATCAACCAAATTACTCCAGAAAGAAGAGACACAATATTATGCCTAGATATATGCTCTGGCTACAAAGTTCTGGATACCCACTTCCTGCAACCAAATTAATGAGGATCCTTTCTGTTATAAGGAGTTGTAGTTCCTTATTTTTCTGTTATCTTATTGGCTCAATGATCAACGCAATGTTAGATATTTTCCTTTAATATTTATTAATTTACTGATAAGTTGGCTAAGAAGTTATGTTTCATTAATTTCTACTTTAATAGTTATGACCTGACTATCACAACTTGCTTGTCACAATGAAGGTGGAGATATCCAGTTTAAGTATGAATAAAGTCTTAAATTTAAAAACTGTATACTCTGAGACAAATGTTACTGTATGTGGCCTACTTAGTCCTACTGAAAAGCTGGCTCTACCTTTTTCTTCCAAAACTTACACTTAACTGACTCCCAGGTGCAAACGGTATAGTGTTTATTTGTAATTGGTCATGAAACCTTCTATTCAAAAGCTAAACCAATAAATTCTTGAGGGACACAAGTCACATTCTGCGGATAAAAGCATTGAAAAATACTCATTCCTAACTCCTACTGTTTTAGAAATTCTGTTTTAGAAGATCCTGAAATAAACATTGTTAAGTTAGACAGCAAGGTGACTGGAGAGTGAGAGGTAAGAGTTGTTCTGCCAGAGATTTAACCCAAATAATTCTTTATACCTACAGATTCTCAAGAATTTATTAAATCGCCGTAATATCTGAATCAAGTGCCCTGGACAGCAATGTAGTGTCTGTCATAAATCCTGGTGACTATTCCTTTAATGCTAACTTTTCTTCAAGATTGCAAAGACATTCAATATACCCCAATATAAATTGTATTAATTCTCTTAAGCATTCAAAGGTGAAATTTCTTCACTTGTTTTGTTTCCTATTTACCTTCTACAGCTTTTTGTAAAAAATGAAAATGCATTTTGCTTTAAATTTTGATGATAATTGTGGGTTATCTTTTTTTTTTTTTTTTTTTTTTTTTTTTTTTTTCCCTTCAAAACTAGAAAGACAAACTAGAATATCAAACTCTTCAACTAGCAATTCCAAAGTATTAATCTGACAATGTTCTGGTCTACAGTTTAGACAATGTTTAATCCTCTAATTTCACTAGTCTTTTTTATTTCATAAAAGAAGCATTGTTTCAGTAAGTCTGAAACACTATCATTTATATAGAAACCTTATGTATCAACAATATTATGTAATATGAAATATAATTTGAAAGATATATTTTAACTAAATAGACTTGAAATGAACTCTGCTTATCTCATTGAAGCAAATTTATTTAACATTGAAATAAAATACAAGTGACAATAACATGTTTTGACAATTTTCTCACAAAAAAACCCACAAACTTTTATGATTATTTGTGTATTAATGAATTACATTTTTCCAATGAAAATGTTGTCTGAAAAAAATATTTTCAGGCAGCTTTATTTTCAGATTTCTTTTCTCCAAGTACTGCTCCTGTCAGTTGCTGCCACCTTGCAATTAGTTTTCAGTTATTTGTAGTTCAGATGGCTCTGTATAAGTTGGCTGGTTATAAACCTCTGAACCTGTTGGCCTAACCTGTAAAATGTACATCTCATGATATGGGCTTTCCATATTTTACGTGTCAGCTGGTTCTGCAGTTTGCCTTCCAAATGCAGTTGCCAAGTTTGTCACCCACAGGAAGGCCAAGAAGACAACAGTGTTTTACTCTTAATGAGCCTGAACCTAGAGAGACCTTGCAGGAAAACTCACTTGGCAGCTGACACCATTATTCCTTCTTGTTTACATTACCAGTTTTCTTGTTATGTGATAATCAAATCCATGTGCTTATCCCATACTGGAGTCTGACTCATGGGGCCAGATGCAAATTAATATGCTCCTCTGTTAGATTACTGACTTAATTAAAACAACAGTTTTGCAGTGTCTTCAGATATGTCACTGCAAACATCCCTGATGCTGCAAGGGAATATAGGAAGAGCTCTATCCACACCATTGTCTCTGAACATAATCATTTTGTTAGACTCTTGCAGTGAAATGAGCTGCTAATTCTTAAACCTTAATATGCTGCATCCTGACTGTTTCTTGTCAGGTTTCTACTGTTTTAAACACATCTTGTATTTTTCCTCAATACCTTAATAATTTTTGCAATTCTCTTTTTTTTCCTTCTGCCTTCAGAACAATTTAGAGCTTTCAAATTTACATGCCTGGTCCAAAATAATGCCTTTGATAAGACTTCTGTTTTCTGTAAGTTTTAGCTTGAGAATATTGAGTGCCAGAAGATAAAATTACCTCTCAAAAATCTGTGGATGACTTTGTGGGCTTGAACACACACTTTTTTTCTGTATTCAATGGTTTCTTACTTTGATCACACAGCTCACCCACCTGTTCTTGTAGAATAGGTTTCCAGATTGTTCGACTTAATTGCTCACTTCAGAATAATTATGATAGAGAGCAATTCTGAAAGAAGGCATGTTCCCCTGCAGCCTGAATTTCTCTGTATGCATTTATATCTCCAAATAGTGGCACTGTCAGTAATTTGAAATTTAAATTTAGACAAACTCTTCTTCCAGGTTTTTCATGGGCATGTGGCACTGGATTTTGCTTGCTCAGTGAAAACCTAGAGAGATATGATGGAGGTTGTCAAATTGTCTTATAGTAGAAATGAATCAAAAAGCATTTGACAAAAGCTATGCTATAAAATTAGTTAAATATGCTTATTTTAGAAATGAAATTTATATTAAATTGTGTCACTGAACCCTATTCAAAAACTCCTCCATGTTTTAGACACAGTCACTTTAAAAAATTAGCAAATGGAATCTCAGTGGGATTATAGAAGGTTAAGATGACACTTTACAGTTATAAATGCAGGGTAAGGAGATCTGTAACTTGAAAGACACAAAAGAGCTTCATTACATACTCAAAGTTTCTATTTAACCATTCAGTAGGGGCTATATCTCTATTGATGTCAAAGTGATAAAAGATTTATATTACAAAATGCATGTTTAAGGCATAGTCTCTAGCGAGATAGAAAAGTGAAATGATTTATTCCTTAGCATAATTTAAATGTCATCAGTGAAGTTTAAGAGACATTTGCCAAATTCCTACAGTCTTACAACAACAAAATATTTAATTTTTAGGTGATATGTGGAGGCAAAAAGCACAGATAAATATAACTCTGTAAAAGAAAATGCAGGTTATTGAAAAACAATGTGGAAGTCTCTTTTAGAGTGTTATAACCCTACCTTTAAATATCGATAATGCTGACTAATGTACACTCTTTAAATAGGAAAAGACAGTAACTCCCAAATGGCTTCTGTAGGAATTTAAGATGCTTTTAACTTTTAACATCCTATGTCAACTTCTGCTTTTAGCTTTTGATTTGATTCTAGTATAGCCCAAATGTTAAGATTAATCTAAATATATATTTGAATAATGACTGCTGTGCTTTCCTCTGAATCATTCTATTTCTACAATAACAACTCAGAACAGACTAGTGTAGCAGAAAATGGAAATGTTTTGAAATTATTTCCGGGGCTGTTGGATCCACCCTCTTTCCACCCATTTTTTCATGTTGAATGCCTGACAATGTCAATGCAGGATTTTTCTACCTTTTGTACTAAGATGCTAAGAACTTTTGTCATATTTTTATACAGTTTAAATGTAGGTTCAAGCATAAAGAAAAGCCATGTGTTTGATTTGCAGCTTGAGTAGCAACATTGTTCTGTGATACTAATTGCTGCGAAAAAGCTTTCCTTGTTGTCATTCTTCTAAATACATTTAGTTGTGTTGTTCTGAATTAATGACTATAACACTTATCTTATTCTCTAGAAGGTGATGCAATCTCACAACCTTATTCTGCAGTACAAGTAGCCATTTATATCTTTTAGAGAGTGTGATTTCTACTGAAAATGAGTACTTGCCATTCAGTTCTACTGTAACTTTAGTACACACATTAACTCAGTGTAAACTAGGACAAGAGATAACAGATTCTCTGTTTTCTAATTTGGTAATGTTTCCTTGCAGAATAGAATACTAAAAAAAATAATTTAAATAATTCTATGGGAATATGTATATATTTGTATTACAGCTGTATTTGTATTACAGCTCATTTTTTCAACAGAAGACCCAGACACTAACAAATGTATATTGAGCAGACTTGGGTTTTTTTGTTGTTTTTTTTTTTTGTATCAGGTAACTTGAAGTTTTGCTTGTGTTAATGAGACTCTTTAACTAAATAAGGTCTTCATGGTTTAAGCTCACTTTTCTCTGAATGCAGCATCAACTGAGAAAAAAATTAATATTTTCTTAAAACTAACATATTTACTACAGCATAATTTATAGTTTTTGCAGTTTCAGATCAGTGAGACAGACTTGAATTTATCTCTGAATCTTTATTAAGCTAAATAAGTATTTTTAAAAGTATTCAATACTTAATTAAGAGAAAAGCTCCATTATTAATTCTTAAAGTTTCTATAAGAGACGTACTTTAAGTAAGCTTTTCTAATATAGAGCTTGAGTCCCAAAAGATAGCCATTCAATTTTCTTGACAGAATAGGAAAACGTGTGTGAGGAAAAGAACAAAGGGAAGCAAGAGTGTAAAGCATGAGAAAGAAAGACAGATATGAGAAATTCATGTAGTTTTGTAAAACAGAATGAATTTACAGGTAGAATCCTTTACTAACTGTCTCCTTCAAGACAACTGAGGAATGCTTTTCTCCTAAGAAAACTGAGAGAACTGGAAGGGAAGACTAAAAGATTTTCATTTGAATTGAATGATATGAAAAACACCAAAAGATTTTCATTTGAATTGAATGATATGAAAAACACCAAAAGATTTTCATTTGAATTGAATGATATGAAAAACACCTGTGAAAAACTCTTTGTCTTTACTCATGCTTCATATCCCATAGGGTTACAAGGGCACTCCTCATTCATAGTTATTTCCATTACAGCCCACTGCATTGCTAATTGCTCACTGGGACAAGAGAAGGAAAAAGTGCATTTGTTTACAAGATGCTATGCTGAGTAATTCATACAGAGTAGTGAAATGCAATTAATGTATCACGCAAACAACTTTTGGCATATATTATTAATACAGACTTCATACAGTATGGCTGGAATCCTACTTTCCTGTTGATAGATCACAGAGGTTGGTGGATTATTCCTCTCTGACTGAAAAGCAGGACATTTTCCTAGCAGAAATCAAGGTGGAACAAAAGGGAATTTATTTTTTGTAATATTTTTACGGAACTAAATCATTATTTGCTCAGTTCAAGCAAATATCCCTGCCAATTTAAAATCTAACATCAATAGAGATAGAAGTTTTATGCATTATGTCATCTTTACAAATCCATGAGAAATATGCTTAAGAGAACACTCTTTGTTCAGTCTTATGCTCTCTCTAACCTTTTTTCTCTTTGGGACAGCAGCTAACCTAAGATGCTGAAATGATTGAAAGACAACCTCACATCTTGAACAATACAGACTGATTTTTTCCTTTCTCTATGTTGAATACTTTTTCTGGAGAATGGTGATCATCTTTGTGGCCCTCTTCTGCACCTGCTCAAATACGTCCACATTCTTCTTATGATGGGTGTCCCAGAGCTGGATTCAGTACTCCAGGTGGGATCTTGCAAGTGGAGTAGACAGGAAGAATGGCTTCTTTTGACCTCCTGGTCATGCTTCTTTTGATACTTGTTATGATCTGATTAGTTGCCTCTGCCTGAATTAAGGTTTAAATGAGACCATATGCCAAAGTCAGCAATATGGATTTTATTTAACAGTAAATATGAGGTAGAGAGAAGTAGAAAGAAATAGAAAAGAGAAGAGAGAGGGAGAGAACAAACAGAAGATAGTCACCATCCAGGGATCCAGCAGTGTCCCATTAGTCCTTTACCCAGGGCTTCTCAGTGGCTGGGGGGGACGCTAATTCATTCTTCTGGAAATACCACCTTTATACAGTCCAGGTAGATTTGTGAGCCATGCATCTTTTTATTGTAAAACCCCATTCAGTGGGCTCATGATCTGAGCCTGTAGTGTTGTATATGTGTATGAGCAGTCATTTCCTTTCCTACAGTTTGCCACAGTGGGTATTTTTGTCTGGATGTGTTAACCAGGATGTGCTAACCAGACCTCACCTCCATCAGGCCTAGAATTGGTGCCTTCCTGTCATAAATTCCTCCCTTCCTTGTTTATCTCAAGTTCTTTCTCTGGTAGCTTACTTTTGGCAAATTCCTTCTGTGACCTTGACAGTGTTTGAGACAGGCAACTGTGTTCCTTAAGTCCGTACAGCAATCCAGGATAGATTTGGATGTTTGGGCTGCAAGTGCACATTATTAGTGCATGTCAAGCCTTTGTTGTTCACTAACATCCCCAAGTCTTTCTCTTCAGGATAATCCATTTTCCTCCTAAACTGTATTTTTTTCTTGGGATTACAGATTACATCGACCCAGTGACAGGACCTTGCAGTTGACCTTGAACTTCAGGAGGTTCACACAGTCCAACCTCTCAAGTCCATCAATGTCCCTCTGCATGGTGCCCTTTTTCTCCAGTGTGCTGACTCCATCACACAGCTTGGTGTCATCAGCAAACTTGCTGCAAATGCATTCAATCCCACTGTTTATGTCACAAAGAAAGACTCCCTTTGAATAAATCACTCCATTTCTTACTTTTCTTTATTCAGACCCACTAACTCTACTTGCTTGACTGCAGATACCTTCTGTCCAGTTCATACTTAGGTCTGGTAGAAAAGTTGATGGGAACTATGTAGATAGCCCTATATTTTTGCATTTTATTTTATTTCTCTGATGTTTGCTGTATTAGTTTTTGGGATAAAAATGGACTTCATTGCATGTCCATGAAGTTACTCTCTTATTTTATCTTCTAACTATAGTGTTCCTAATTTCATTGGTTGTCAGGGATAAGCATGAACAGGACTGAAGAGGTGAAGGAGGAAAGGAGAAGAATGGAAAGAACAAAAGAGGAATTACAATGTCCGAGCAAACCAAAGATCATTATATAAACAATATTTTTGGTTTCTTGAGCAGTTTTGCTTCCTTCACTGTAGTAGGACCCTTCCAACTGAAATAGATATATTCTATTCTATTCTATTCTATTCTATTCTATTCTATTCTATTCTATTCTATTCTATTCTATTCTATTCTATTCTATTCTCAATTCAAATGGCAAATGTGTAATTATTGTTTGGAATTTTTTTTATTTTTACAATCATATTGCTAATATATTTGCAATTTGATTTTGTCCATAAAGACTGAGATATACTCTTATGAGTAGTATTTGTTAAAATAAGAGAACAAAATCAGAAAAGAACCATTAAATTTATTATATAAATGTGACAAAGTCGGTATTATATTTAACCGTACTTCTTAAAGACAAGAAATTCATGATTATGCACTTTTCAGTGAGGGAAGAATAGTTTAAATCACATAAGCAAATGAAAAATAGTTTAATTTATGTAATACCTCTGTATAAGCAGTTGCCAAGTTTTAGGCTAACCTAGTTGTTCTGTAGAGTATTATCAACAATTTCCAGTCTCTTTGTTGAAGGTGCTAAATTGAAAAGCTAAAAAAACTACAATCAGTTATTATGGTTAGATTCTCTGACATGTTTTCATTATTTCTGTCTGTTCTGGCAATGGAAAAAAACCCTGAAATTTCTCATAAATCCTGTCTGAGAATTCTCTGCATAGTGAGGGATCTGTCAAACAATTATGGATTGATTACAATTGGCTTTTGTACTCTCAGTGTCTGCAGAAAACAAAAATTTCTGTAATAATCTATATTCTCAATATTCCCTATGAGCAATAGTTCTTGTGGACTTGAACCATCTGCCAGAAACTAGAGTAACCTCTTGGATGATTTGAGCTAGGCTGAAGGTGAAGTTACAGCAAAATATACTGATTCTTCAACTGAAAATTAATTTTCTCTTTCTTTTGAAAGAAACAAAAGAAAGATTCTTTTATATATGGATGGACAAGGACGACCAAAAATATACTTTATAGTTAATAGTATAACATATTCATAAACAATAATTTCCTTTCTGACTGGATTCTTGAATAAAGCTATTAAAAGGCACACTGCCAAATAGTTACAGGGGAAAAAAAAAAAAAAAAGCTTTGGCCCGGAAGAAGAACATCTCATGGAAGAAGTGTCCGTAAACTACAGGCAGAGTAAAAAGTACTGGAAAGCAGGACTTTTAGATAACATTTACCTTATGTGGAAATCAGGCTAATTTAAACAAATAAAGACAAAGCCTTCAGATAAATGACCAGAAAAATATTCTGTATATGCTTTTTCCTAATGTAGCCTTCCCTGAGGATTTGGTTTAGAGTTCTGAAATAAATATGTGATCTCCAGAATTTAGATTTGATGCTACTCATTTAATACTTATGAAGCATATTAGTTACAGACCTGAAAGAGACGCTTAAATTACAACAGCTTTAATATGTAGTAATGCAGAAATTAATCTCGGATTTTATCAAGAGAACAGTTTTGAAGTATTTTGGTTTTTTATACATTATTATCATTTCATTGTTGACTATATAGGACCTTCACTCTTAATGCTCAAACCAAATTGTATATCCTAGTTCCTGCATCATGTAACTCTAGTTCCTTAATTTAAAGATTCATTAAAAGAGCCCATCCTCGAAATTTTAATATCAACTTGATTAATCAATTAAAAAGAAAAATACTTAATCTGTTTGATTTAAATTAATTATTTTGACTAAATTAATTTTATCATGGGGCTTAAAAGGATCATGTTCTCACAAACAACTTTATTTAGAGTCCTATTTTAACTTTGATTTATATTATCTTTCTTTTCTTACTTTGATAAAGGAATGTACTTACTTATATTTTTTGATGAATAGTAAAGCCTAGTTTTCTTCACTCAAATTCTAGCTCTAGGCTTCTGAAGAACAGACTCACTATCATTTCACTTCTAGCTATTTACAGGAAATCGTTGTCCATGAGAAGATAGCTCTACCAGTCTTCTTGGACATTTTTTTCAGGAAATAGTGAAAACTTCAGTCTTAGTATTTATTTATCTCAAGAAAACAGAAATAATATGCTACCCAGATCTCATATTCCAGCTGGCATCAGCAGTAATGATTATTTGCTGTCTTCAGTGTATAAATTGCTTATTTAGAAGTGATTTGATGCAATCCAAGTAGATAAAATGAACTTTGATCATCCAAAGGAAGAGGTTTTTTTAAAAAAAATACTTAAGTGAGATTCTGGGGGAAATATATTAAATTGGCAAGAAGAACGAATGTCTGAAGGGTGACAATTCAATGTCTCTACTGTAGGTGTCAGATAGCTGTATGTATCACCACATTAAAAAAAAATAAAAATCTTTTTCACTAAATTCCTTCAAAAAGACCATGAAATTAATTGGGTTACATAAGATATACAGCAGACACTGAGTACATTAAAAGAGCAAATATACTAGCCATGAAGGGAATGGTGATAAAAATGCAGTTGAGGCATAAATGAAGTGCTTGAGTCCTTCATCTAAAGGAATACTATAGTAAAATTGTCACTTTTGAAAAAAGGCACCTCTGCAGCTAACACACGCACAAAAGCCAACCCAACCAAAACTGTCTATTGACAACAGGGAACAGAACCCAAAACTTTTAGTGAACTTATGGTGATTTGAGCACATTTGAAACTTCCTATAATGTACTCAGCTAAAGTAACGGCTGAAGGTGTATGTGCAAAGACAAAGTAGTTACAAAGTTGTCTTATATGTGGAACTTAATTATCTTGGCTGTAGAAAACTATTCCTTTCACCAGGAAAGTATCAGCTCATGTGACGTTTTGCAATGAATGCAAACAAATAGTTTAATTAGAGGCTGCTGTCATTGACAATGTGGGTAGCAATGGTTATGTACCCTGAAGGATTTAAGCAACTTGTCAAACAGACACAGTCAGAAAGACAGATGTTTTTGATATTTTTTTTTTAAAGAACCACTGAGACATTACATTTAAAAGTAACTATTCAGCATTTTTTTCAAACCCAAAATATACCAAAGATTTTCAGGATGTTTAAAATAACTTAAAATAGAAATTTAATGCCTTATCAAACATAATAGAAACTAGCATGACATCTCAAAATGTTAAAGGAAGAATAACAAAAAACCTGCAAGTCTATTTTCAAATATACTTCCGTGACTCTTCTGTCACAAAAACAAAGGCACTATGTCTGCCAAAGAAGAGTAAAAAAACCCCTAACAATTGTATTGCTTCTACAGAAACAGATTTCCTATCTGTAAGGTGAGGATAATAAGTTAATTGCATAAGTTAAGGATGATACAGAAAACTATGCTGAGAAAATGAAAAGATTAATGCAGCTGATATTGAAAATTACTGAAACCTGAAAGAAGCATGACTCTCTTTGCTAACTATTACAAGAGAGTAATATAAAATGACACTAAATTAAACAAGCAATTACTCTGATAGCATCTTGGTTTGGGAAGGCAACACTCAGAACTTTCCATGCATCACTTTCATGAGTCTCCTTTCTAAGTTATTTCTTTTCAACAAGGAACAAGGCAGCTGAAAAGGAATCCACAAAATAACTTCTAAAGTAACAACTATCTCAGACTATTATTGTAATTTTTTTCAAGCGATAAGAATATAAAAGGGGATTTATTGTTTATTTTATGCAATGGGTTCATTGATATTGAAATACTTTTATGATTTTTTAAGAGCTTTTTCTACATATTCAGATTTCATATTTCTAAAAGGGAGGATTAGGTAAACAGAGAGAGATGAGAGTGATATTTACTCAGGAATTGAAGTTTCTCAGCATTATTTACATGCTTTAACATGTGTTCTTTCATATGCATTCGAAATATCTGAGTTAAATATTTCCTTGAGTTTTGTAAGATTCAGCAGAGCACTCATTTTGATCTGAAACTCTTCCCTAGCTACACAAATTTTTACAGCAATCCTGGATGTATTTCACAAAGTTCACTATGATGCCCATAAAATACCTTTACCAATCTATGAGATACTGGTACACAATTGTACCCTGAGTTTTGCAGACATATGTTTAGATTTGTCTCACCTGGAGAAGAAAGCACAGGTCAAGGAAAATTCACTTTTACAAGGAGATGGCTACTGCACACCCTCTAGGGAGAGCAATACAGAAGTAATAGTAACTGAAATAAGAGATGCAAGCTATTTGGTTCCTTTTATCATAGTAGTTTCTTATTTGTAGGTGAAGTGATCAAAATGTATTGTTACAATTATTTTGAAGTCTATCTTTTGATGTCTATTGGCATCTGACAAAGAACTTCATATGGTAAAAGCTCACAGGTAGAATTCGTTCTTGAAGTAGGTGGAGGCTGAGTGATATATTTGGGACAAAACAAGCAATAGTGAATGGAGATACTAGGTTTTCCCATTTTTCACCTTGGAAAGAGATTTAAAAAAAAAAAAAAAAAAAGCTAATAGGAACACTGTATGGGGTTAGTGAAGTTAGTGGCCTGAGGGGAGCCAAATGTATCTCTTCCAGCAATTCCTGCAATTATGAGTTTATGAGTAGTCCAGAGAATATGTCTTACTCTTTTCTGTTGTACATATACATAAACCAAAGAGACTAGGTAGGAAAAATAATAATTCTTGAAGTTAGGAGAAACCTAAGAGTTGTGGAGTTCACTTAAGGAGTGGCAAGACTTTTGCCTCTTATTAGATGAACACTTAATCTCATGATTATTAAATATATGATATATGAACAGCTGAAAAGTAAATAGGGAGAAGGGTTATTGGAAGGTACCATTGTGTTACTGACCTAGAGTTTATAAGTGACAGCAAACAGTAGGAAAGATCTGAAACTCCTTTTTCCCAAACGAAATTTATATGTGGTAATTTACTGGATAAAAGAGAGGAATCCAGATTTTTTACCTTTTACTAGATTTGGGAGACATTGTTTTGCATTTTGCTTCTCTCCCTCTCCTGACATACTTTTCTTACCTCATGCAAATATGTAACTAATGTTTCACTGCTTCATGTGTTTTAAAAAAGTTCAACAGTGGAAGATAATATCATTACCTTTCATCTGCACTGTGGATGATGTCTTTGATGAGTTCACATAATGTGTTCAGACTATTTGTTTAGTGTCATCTTGAAAATACTTCTAAGTTTGAATGTTTAACTCACATATTATATTTACACCTAAACTACCAATCTAAGTTCATAGTTAATTACAAGATATTATTGAGCATTTATCATTCTGTACTCTTATAATTTAAAACATTTTAATGATCTGATAAGGTTACAGAAAAGGAAGCTGGTAAACTTTGGAGTAGTTTTTACCAAACAAATCTACAGAGGAAACCAGAAATGGTTTCAAAGTTATTAATGTTAAGCAGTGGGTGAACATTTTTTCTGCCGAGAAGTTGATGTATTTATAAAATATTTGCTAAAAGATGTTCAGCTAACTCCTGAAATATAATATAACCTCCTCCAGCCTTCAAATTTTCAAAGTATTAAGCCAAATATATATTCAGTCTTTCCAAAACAAATAGCTTTTATTGCTATCCTTTCAAGACAACGAATAATCTACATTTGTGAATACATTTACAAATTAAAATGAGGGTTTGGGATAAAATGGGGTAAAATACAATAATGTAATGGGAAAAAAACAGTCTGCCTAACTCAGCCCTGGTTCACGACATTTGACTGAATGTTCAAAACTCAAAAACATCTGCTTTGTTCTGCTTTTTCTGAACATAATCACAGGTATTTGCAAGAAAATTGTTGCTAAAGCTATTATTCAATAATGGTTACTTATAGTTAACACTTCAATGCTAAACATTAGAAAAAATAAAAAAGTGTATTTTGAGGGCTCCGCAGTGGCATAATTCTACCATACATATCTTTATAGAACAAGTCCATTGTTTAACACTTTCTAATAATAAAACACACAGCATAGATACCAAAATATTACATATGTAATATAACATGTACAATAATTTGTGTATTTTTACTACTGCAACTGAAAATTTCTTTTCAGATATATTGTTGGAATCAGTTCAGTTTTTCTGGTGTGTAAAATATTCTCATGAAACATCCCAAATGTTAAATTCTTCCTGAGGTTGATACTGCTGAGAAGTATACTCAACCATAACAATTAGTGTGAAATTTTATCAATTGCAATTGCAGATGTGGTTACTAAAGTGATATTATTGGTTCTGAAGCTATATCACTAGAATTTTAGAAGGAATAATTTTTTTAAAAATGCTTAAAACATTGAAAGTGAAGACAAGAGAAAAATAAGATCCTACTGAGAGGTTTCATTCCCCTTTCATTTTCAGAAAAACTAGGTTGAAGATGACAAGACATTTCCCAGGAAAAATGTTTTATTTACATTTATGTCTTTTATTTAATTTCATTGAAATCCAAGAAATATTCCCTCAGAATTTATGTTCTATAATAACTGTTTTCTTCCTCAGAGTGATGTTTGGGAAAACTAATACTTCTTATATCATCAGTAGCCCTAGAGAAAGATATTTTCTGCTAGTTCTGATTAGAGATTGACTATTTTTTTTATTATTATTATTATTATTATTTTTGTATTCTCTATTCAAACGTAATTGTTGCCACCAACAGTTTACAGTCATGGTATGAACTTAATGCTGGTTGTTAAAATGCCATTACTTGAAAAAACCTAGAAACTGTTGTTATTTCATATTTACTTACCAACTAAAGATACTAAGAATCAAATGTACAACATTCAACAGACAGATACAGAACTAATATCTGGTAGCAGATCTGTCATAGAGATCATGTGATCTGTCTGTTTTCATAGGTCTATGTCTTTTTATTTTCTCCACATTTGATAAAAATATTTCCACTGTTAAATTAGCCTTTGTATTTGTTTTCCCTTTTTCCCACATCCCGCCTCGTATCTGTGTCTTGCCTCATATTCTGCATACATTCTTCTCTTCTTTTTTAGTTGTTTTGGGGGTTTTTTTGAGTGAAAAAATAATTTCTTTTCTGAAGAGTTCCATCTCATCCTTTCTATACAGCTTGCATGTACAGATGATGGAATGAGATGATGGAGAGTAGTGCCACAGAAAGGAACCTGGGGGTCCTGGTGGATGGCAAGTTGAATGGGAGTGTGAATATCAGCAGTGCCCTGGTAGCCAGGAGGGCCAACTCTGTCCTGGGGGATCAAGGGAGGGGATTGTCCTGCTGAGCTTTGCACTGGGGCAGCTTCATCATGAATATTATGTGCAGTTTTGGGCACAGACAGATATAAAGGTATTAGAAACCTTGCAAAGGAGGGTTACAAAGATGGTGAAGGTTCTAGAGGGGAAGCCATATGAGGAGCACCTAAGGTCACTTTGTTTGTTCAGCCTGGAGAAGAGGAGACTGAGGGAAGACCTCACTGCAGTTACAACTTGCTTGTGAGGGGAAGAGGAAGGGCAGAAACTGATCTCTTCTAACTGGTGACCAGTTACAGGATATGAGAGAACGGCATGAAAGGGAGGTTTAGGCTGGATATTAGGAAAAGGTTCTTTGCACTGATGGTGGTTAGGCACTTGATGGCTAAAACTGACTCTTAAAATAAAACACTTAAGACTCAATTCGTGAGTCTTAGCAGGCAGCATTCCTTTCATTATTATTACAACATCAGATGTACAATAATATAATTTCTCCAAAAGTGTGCATACAGAGTTTGCTTTTATTTAGTTGCCTGATTGATAATTCAAAGCATTGCCTAATACTGTTATATCCACTTCCAAAACGGTCTCTCCCTCAGTACAACACTCAACATGCCTCCTAAATTTGAGTCAGAAGTCCCAAAGACCCCTTATCTTCGTCTTCCTCATCTTGCTCCTTAGGCTTTGGCAAAGTGTCATGCCTTCTGGAATGGTTTCAAGGCTTTAAGTAGCTTTGACTGGTTATATAAGGTGTTATGTCTGTTTCTCAGTACATTTTTTACAGACGGAAAACTCTTCACCTTGTTAAAACCCCTTGTCTGTTGAAATTTGTAAAAAAGAATGCCAAACTACTTCCAGAAATGTTGGACAAAGGCACTAGCAGGCCAAAGGCACTATCAAGCAATACTAAAATCTACATAATATGGATTTTAAGGCATCACTCTGAAATAGGAAAGTGGTTAGGGGACCAAGTCTGCCAGAGTTCAAGAAACATTTAGAAAATGCATTCAGGTGCATAGTGTGATTCTTGGGTGCAGAGTCAGGAGCTGGTCTTCAGTGATTCTTGTGGGTCTTTTTCAACTCAGAATATTCTATGATTCTATGATTTTTTGTTCTCTGTTTACAGATACAGTGTGTTATGACTGATTTCCAAAGTCAGCTTGAATTCTGCCATTTGTTACATTTTAAGTACATTCTCTGACCTCTGAAACACAGCTTTTCTTGCTGATTGATCCATTCTTCAAATTGTAGCAAGTTCTAAGCTTATTCCTCAGATATTTTATGATGCAAAAGTTGATCTATTTATTCTGAAGATCTTTCCAGAATCATAGGAAATAAAAAAAAAGAATTGGAAGATACCTACAGATAGCACTCTATTATCACAGGATTAGAATCAGCTATGTTTAGGCCATTCCTTGTAAATTATTGGCTATATCCTGTTAAACCAGATGCAGTGAAAAGTTTCAGTTTTCTCCTTTTCTGGATACAAATTTCAATTATAATCCAGAAGCACATATTAAAAGTGTTGCTTCCTTCCTCTCTCACAAGTAAGAAAAATGACACCTCAGCTTCACAGAATTCAGAAAATAGATCCAGGAGTTCCAAAGCCACCTGTCATGAAATTACACAGCTTGACAGAAATAGATATTGATTCTTATAATAAAGTCACTGCAGCAAAGGAAGTCAAAAGGCAAAGATGGCTTGGCAACTGTAAATTCTACAACAGTACTATAGAAAGCTGATACCCCCTCAACACCCACCTCTCTAAGCTAAGCATTTTTTTAATATATATAGTTTTCACAGGGAAGTACAGTAATAACAGTATTAAAATCAGCATTAATATTTATGTATGGGTTATTCCTTTAGCTTCGGTAGTACTGGTAAAATTTGAAGAGCAAATACTAACTAGGTCAGCAATATCTGAGTTTTTGCTTAACAAAACACTTTCTTTCCTGGCATATGCTTCACCTCCAGGATATCTCCAAGGTATTTCTGAAATAGCATCTGTTGTCAGGTGTCTTAGAATTAGTATTTAACTTCAGTGACTTTGTTCACATAATGATTATATTGGTATTATTACTTTCCTTATTGTTTATCCTGTCTTGAGTTGTTACCCCATCTCAGAGTTCAACATTTTTTGTTGTTCAAATGTTTCTGTTCCCCTTTGAGCTTCTGTCAGAGTAGTAGGCACGAACAGTTCTAAAACTTAGCTTGCATAGTTTGTTTAGAGGCTCTGTCAAGCCACTTCCTTCTAATGAGAGATAATTGATCTTATCGAGACTTACTTATGTGTGTCTTTGCTTTTTATATTTCTATCAGAATGAAGATCACATATGTCTTTTTCAATCATTCTGTTTTGTTGCTGTAAGTCTGCTCTGCAGAAGATATCTACCTCCTTGCCTATGCCTTTCATGCAGTGCATAGTTAAGTGAAAACATTGTAAATTAAGTGATGTATGGTTAAGGTATTTGGCATTTATATTCAGATCTCCAAGTGATTCTCCACTCTTTTACACAGAGCTCTGTATTTCAACTTCTTGGAAATTAATGTTGTTCTGAGATCTTCCTCTCCATGTAAAAATCTTTTTATTTTGTTTTAATGTGAACTTGATGCAAAACTTTGATACCACAAAGAAGTCTATCCATTTCTGTGAGATAGTGATAGAACAAAGAGGTCCCTTACAGTAACAATTTAAATTTTTGCCCAAGTGCTGTTTTTCACAGTAAAAGAACCTACAACTGCTTCACCAGATACAGTAATATTAAGGAGCCTTTCAAAGATTCTCCCCTCAGTTTTCTCTCCTCAGTGTCAACAATACTCACTGGTTTGATTATTTACTGACTCCTACCTTTTGAAATAAAGGCAATGTCAACACATTGTCATCAATAGTGTTTTCTAAACAACATACACTGTTGAAGAAAATTCTGATTTCTTTCATCATTATAATGAATGCCATAACTAAGAAGTGTGTGAGAGTCTGAGTTTTTTGGGGTGGTGTTTTTTCTTTTTTTTTTTTCTTTTTTTTAAAAATTCTTTCTGCTTGGAACCATCATTACAGCAAATCTTTATTTCTGTAGTTGTCAATCATCACCAGCTTAATGCACATAATATTAAGAAATACTCAGAAATTCATTAGTATGTTATTTGTTCTGGATTTGCCTCAATAGGTTAATCCTCAGGATAGTACAGAACCATAAAAAAGTTGCACAAACAATAATGTTGACATTCTAACTCTGAAATTGATCACACTTCATACATGTTCCTGGAACACTGTTTCCCCAAACAATGGTCTGAGCTCTATCTTATGTACAATATACTGTGTGGTTTTCTTTTCTCTAAAATATCCACTGGAATTGCGATAATCATCAATATATTTTTTATATATGTGGTGTTTCAACTGTGTTTTAATATCCATTTCAAACATATATTTTTGTCCAGAAGTTACCTTAATATTCCTAAAAATCTCAGAGGCTTAGAAAAGCATTATCAGATAGTTTGCAAATCCTCACACCCTTAGGGATTTTTCCTTATCTTAAGTCAAGGATGTGTTTCTTCACAGTCTTGATGTCCTTGAAAAGTAACAGTATTATTTTGTTTTGCCATTTAATTTTCTTCTTTTAAAGTAGAATTGTTAATTTGTAAAAGGATAGGTGTTGCCGAAACAAGTGGTAAATTTTCATTGTAATACTATTCCCTTCCCTTCCCCCTCTCCCTTCCCTTCCCTTCCCCCTCTCCCTCTCCCTCTC
>JAWWLT010000110.1:73612968-73648738 GCA_035040995.1 Premnoplex brunnescens | reverse complement strand
TAAATTGTAATTCTGACTTATAATCTCTCTTGTGGTGGGTCCATTTCTCCTGCCGGTTTACTTTTAAACCAGCACAATTTGAAATAAAGATAAGGGTTCTGTTTTTTGTTTGTTTGGTTGTTTTTGTTTGGTTGGTTGTTTTGTTTTTTGCTTGTTTCGTTTTGTTTTAATATTTAAATAGGACAGGTAAAGTAGAAAGTAATTAGGGATAAATGGTAAGATTGCATATGCCTACATCAAAATAAAGCAAATACAAGAAAAATCTTATATGAAGTTAAGAGAAGCACTCAAACTGCATGGAATCCTTCTAAAACACCTGTCTACAGATACTCACTTACTTAAAATACTTAAATTTCCTGCAGAGTATTATGAACACATCTGCTCCCACAGTACTCCTGTTAGAAGTTTTGACAGTTTGGAAATCATTTGTCAAATTACCTCACAGGAATTTGGAGTATGGTGAAATTATAAAAGTCTCTTTCTGAAGCAGAATTTCATAAAAGAGTGTTGGTACAGCTGATAATTTTCTAGCCAGTGAAAGATTTGGTTTTATTTGTTGGTTTGTGTTTTTTTGTTTTTTTTTTTTTTTCTTTATTTTGTTTTGGTTTGTTTTGGGGTTTTTGTTGTTGTTGTTTTTTTTTTTTTTCCAAAGGAATGCTAACGTTTGAACTTGACCTTCTATGAAGTGTTTCTTTGCTTCAATGACTCAAATAGCTTCCTGTATATCTATAGTGATTTTTTTCCCCTATTGCTGTAAAATTTGTTGCACTGTGAACAGTCAGGGTGTTTAGTAGGAGGTGTGTGTCAGTTTTAATATTTCATAAATATGTTACAAAAATGAAAATAATTTAAGGGAAAAGACACAGGTGTTGAATGTCTTTGGGTGCCATGATGTGTGTCCTTAACAAATACTTAAATCGAGTGATCATAGAATCACAGAATCACAGAATCGACTAGATTGAAAAAGACCTCTGAGACTGAGTCCAATCTTTGTCCCAACACCGCCTCACCTACTAGACTAAGGCACTAAGTGCCACATCTGGTTTCTTCTTAAATACCTCCAGGGAGAGTGACTCCATCAACTCTCTGGGCAGCCCATTCCAATGCGCAATCACCCTCTCTTCTTCCTAATGTTCAACCTAAAGCTCCCCTGGCACACCTTAAGACTGTGCCCCCTTATCCTTCTGCTAGTTTACTGGGAGAAGAGACCAATTCCCACCTGGCTACAACCTCCTTTCACATAATTGTAGAGGGTGATAAGGTCTCCCCCGAGCCTCCTCTTCTCCAGCCTAAACAACCCCAGCTTCCTCAGCTGTTCTTCGTAAGACTTGTGCTCCAGTCCCTTCACCAGACTCATTGCCCTTCTTTGGACACACTCCAGCACCTCAATATTCTTCCTGAATTGAGGGGCCCAGAACTGGACACAGTACTTGATGTGCAGCCTAACAAGTGCTGAGTAGAGGGGAAGAATCATTTTCCTGCTTCTGCTGGCCATGTTATTCCTGATACAGACCAGGATGCTACTGGCCGCCTTGGCCATCTGGGCACACTGCTGACTCATGTTCAGCCAGCTGTCAATCAGCATCCCCAGATCCCTTTCTGTGTGGCTGCTCTCCAGCCACTCTGTCCCCAGCCTGTAGTGCTGCAGGGGTTTGCTGTGACCAAAGGGCAGGACCCAGCACTTGGTCTTGTTGAACTCAATCCCGTTGGATTCAGCCCATGGATCCTGCCTGTTCAGGTCCCTCTGCAGAGGCCTCCTGCCTTCCAGCAGATCAACACTATCCCTGCCAACTGCAGGTGCCACCTGCAAATTTGCTGATGGTAGACTCAATCCCCTTATCCAGATCATCCAGGACTGGGCCCAGCACTGATCCCTGGGGACACCACTAGTGCTGGCCACCATCTGGATGCAGCTCCATTCACCACCACTCTCTGGGCCCAGCCATCCAGACAGTTCTTAACCCAGCAGAGAGTGTACCTGTCCAAGCCATGGGCTGTCAGGTTTTCCAGAAATTCTATGCAGTTGTATTTCCAGGATCCCATGTAGTTATATTTCAGGAGGAGATTACCTACAGTTTAATATTCTGAACAGGGTTTATGTGGCAAGGTTTTGCTATTGTGAGAGCTGCATGTGAGAAGACCAAAAAAATTGTCCACACATCAGACAAAGGCTGTTCAGCAGGCTTCAAGGACTCACCACTGGTCAAAGCTGAGCCCATCAGTGCTGTTGATAGTGCCACTGGGCTAGCATATTTAGGAAGGGGTAAAAAAATTTCACAAGAACACCCAAGAGTGAAAATATGTGTAAGCAACAAATCTGCAGACATCAAGGTCAGTGAAGAACATGGGGGAGGAGGTTCTTCAGACACCGGAACAGAGATTTCTCTGTAGCCTTTGGTGAAGACCATAGTGATGCATGTTGTCCCACTGCAGCCTATGTAAGTCCACACTGGAGCAGATATCCATTCTGTAGCCCATGGCGGATCCCATACTGTAGAAGGTGAATGCCCAAAAGAGGTTGTGACCCATGCAGGAACAAGTTTTCTGGCAGGACCCATGACCCCATGAGGGGTTCAGCCTGGAGAAAGTCTAGAAGGACTGTATACTATGTGAGGGACACCATGATGGAGCAGGAGAAGAGTACGAGGAGGAAGGAGCAGAATAGACAATGCATAATGAACTGACCGTTACCTCCATTCTCCATGTCTCTGTGCTGCTTGGAGGAGAGGACTTATGAGAAGACAGGAGTGAAGTTGACCTGGGCAGAAGGGAGAGTTGTAAGAAAGGTTAGATTTGTTACTATTTCTCACTATGATTTTTTAATCTAAATTTTTAAAAATTAATAACTTCCCAAAGCTGAAGATTTTTCACTTGTTATTGTTGCAATTTCCTTGTGATTGGTATGTGGTCTCCCTGTCCTCATCTTGACTCATGAATGTTTTCATTGTATTTTCTCCCCTCTTGGTGAGGCAAGGGAGTGATAGGGCAGCTGGGTGGGTACATAGCATCTAATGTCAATACAGCGCATCTTACATCAGGGAGTGTGTGGCAAAGATTTGTTTCCACCAAGGAAATTTCAAAAAGTTGTTCAAGTCAGATAGGTCAAAAATGCAGTAGCTATCTGAAGGTCATGCAATCCAAGAAGTTGCTTAAAAAAATTGCTTCTTATCTTGTGAAAGGCACAACTGAGGGTCTAGAAAAAGGGATAATGAATAAATTTGTCTTTCAAATAGGAGCTAACAATTATGCAAATCATAGATTTAATTTTAAATGTCAAATATGTATGGAAGTACATTTGCAGTCTGAAGCACTGAAGGCAAATGTTCTATCACAAAATGAGTGGTTTGGGTCACTTTAAAAATAACCAGCAAAGGTATCAGAAAAAGCAGGGTTAATATGAATTTTAAAAAGTATGACAAAGTTTGATGGCAAGGTTCACTCTTCTACTTGCTACATGGATGAAACATGCACAGGAATATCAAATGAGAATCAATTTAGAGTGATTTATGTGGAGACCAGGGGCAGGAGAAAGGTGTAAAGGTATAAGAGGGAGACCCTTCCTTTGAGGCAGGAAATTCAGAGTGGATGCCCTTGCTTTTTAAACTCCTGATGGAATGTAGTTGCAACTGAGTCCAGTCTTAGTTTCAGACTTTATCAATGATTTATTTATAGAGGTTTATAACACCATTTAATCATTGACTAATTTATAAAGCAGTGTAATAGGATTTACTACAATTCTATTGTGACAGCTACAAATTCAAAATACTGATATTCATGCTACACTGACTATAAGGTATTTTGTCAATTCACATGCACACACACAGAGATGTATGCGCAAAAGTATTCCTGTGAAAAATTTCACTCGAGAGTCAGTGAAATACTCATGTCTAATGCTTTGTCACTTCTCAACAGGTGAAGCATTGAGCCTTGAGAAGTCAGGATATCATCACAGATTCTGTCATCAACCTACAGTTGTTGTGGTTTGAAACCAGCTGCAAATTAAGCTCTAAGCAGACACTCCCCTTCACCTCACCCCTTCAGCAAGAAAGGGACAAAAGGCACAGATTATGGATTGACTGGAAAATTTCTTACTGGAAATTTACTGGAAAAACACCAATGAGATAAGAAAAACAAACAGTAGTGGCAACAATACTAATAGCAGTCTATGCAGCTTCCCAAGACAAAGGAGAAAAATGGTGAGCACTGCTGTTCATGACAGTATTTTTGCCTCTGACAACGAAAAACCCAATGGTGGACAAAATTGTTTGCACCCATGCTCCTCCCCCAAGCCCAAGACAACAAAAACCAGTGATTGACAAACCTTCCAAGCTGGATCGTCTGCACCAGCCCACCACTCTGTTCACCACTTGCTCCCTCAGAAAAAAGAAAAACAATTGTGGCAAAGGGTCCCGAAGCCATGCCCCCTTTCCTCATGGAAGTGAGAATCCCTTACTTCTGTCCCCCAGTGATGACGTGGGTGGTATCAAATAACCTAGACATGCCCACACAACTCCAGGCTCCACATTCCTCCTGTCCTTGCCTGAAAACTAGGACAATGGTGCTCTGAGTATTGCAAATTGTCTAGTTTACAAGGTCTGAGAGCCATCTCACATCAGAGAGAGGTGCTGGCACAGCCCACTGTGGTCCAAGGACAACCCAAAGGGTCTCAAGACTGCTGTTTATAGTGTTTCAAGATTATTCTTTTAATCATCCATAAATTTTCCATCCTTGGGTCAATAATTACTGAAGCTTCCAAAGCAATTGGAAATTGTTTCTAACACACTGTAATTTTTTATTTTTTTTCCCCTCAAAAACTCTGGCGACAATGATACCACTTCCTTTGGGCAATGGTTCAGGTATAAAATTTTCCAACACTGTCACAAAATGGCTGATTGTCCCTCCTTTTCTTCTTCACCCTAGAAGCGTGACCAATGCTGCCTTGCTGCAGTCAGTGTCATTCCCACATTGCCATACCACCCAACTCATCACACAAAGGTCAGGGGCTAACAGGAACTCCAAATTCTTATAAAGCCTAAGAAAAAAGCAGCAGGGAGTGAGGTGGGTGAGATGGATACACATCAACATGTGTTTTTGGGTTTGGAATTTATCTATCTTATGTAATCTCCAAAGAAAGAGGGAGAAAAAAAAAAAAGGAAAAAAAAACTTTAGGGTGAAGAAACCATCTCTATTATTATCATCCTCACAACGACTTCTGAACAGTGAGATTCTTGTATCCATAAAATGTATCATGCTAAGTATTACAATAAACTTATATGCACGACTTAAATTTGTGTTTCCATGTGGAATCATTTTTTCAACTCCAGTAAGACAGAGATGTTTCATATTTTCACATCTCTAAATGAAACTATATTAAGCCTAATTAATGCTTTTGACAGAATTATACATCATCTTGGTTAATTTACAATGAATTTACCCACTGAGTAACTTTTTATAACAATACTTTGAATTCAGTCCTTGATGAAAATTAGTGGAAAATACTATGCATAAAATTAGTGTTAACTTAAAGAAAGAATGGCAGATAGGAGTGCAGGCATCTTCTAGCAGATTAAGGAGAGTTTTATTTGTTTCATTTGTAGATACATACAGCCTACCTGGCTGACAGCTGACACTTATGACAACTAAGAATGCGCACATCACAAATAAAAGTCTTCATATATACAGGTATTTCAAGACCTTTGTGAAATATATGGTTTCATGAATTGCTTATACAAGGATAAAGTACTGGAGTTTACATTTTGCAGCACCACAGTATGATTCTCTTTTGAGTAAACTGAAGTAAACCAGAAGGAGCTTTACTGAAGTTAGCAGGTGGTGCAATACATGTGTATGTGAGAAAAGAAAGAATCTAGGATTGGATGCTAAGTATCTTGGTAGGCAGAATGGTTTGATCCTTTCATATACAAGTAATGCCCCTAGCAGTAATTTTGATACAACCCAAACTTTGTTATGAATGCTTGTCAGTTTTTCTGAATTAAAAAAAAAATTAAAAAAAATCAAGAAAATAAAAGATAAGGAAGTCAAATTTCCATCTCATATTTGGTTTAATGTTCATAAAAGTGATACACAGAGCACCAGTTTTAAACAGATTAACTTTCATTGAGCTGGAATTTGTGCCTATACATTGCCTTCTTAACACAAAAGTGGAGCAAGTTGCTATTAAAGCCTTTTACCACATTATGTTCTTATGTATTCCAGGGAATGGATATTCTGGGAAACTGCTGGTGATTGCAGTTTATGATGCTTTGTCTACTGAAATAGCTAATAAATTAAGCTGATTTCATAATGCCTACAAGCAAAAAAACCAGTGGAGTTCAATTAGTATAAAACTAGAATAAGAGAATAGTGAATTATGTCTAAGGTTTGCTTTCCTTATTTCTTCTAACAACTTGATAGTTTGACATTGATTCTAACTTGTCTTCATGTGATTTATGCTTTGGAAAAAAAGATTATTGAGGTAATAAAGCCCACAGCAACTGTCTGTTTCTCAATGAATTTATCATTTTCAGTTGAAACATCATATTTGTGATTATATAAATTGAATTTAATTATGGAGTATTTTCTACATTTGTGAACTCATTCAATTGGTTTACCCCTAAAGTGAGTATCTGGTGATTTTATTCTGGTGTACTTTTATAAACTTATGTGGAAAAAAGTGAATGTGTACTAAGAGAAGAAGCAAATTGAAGATCAGGCAAAGAAGAAACCATGGAAAAATCTTAATATTCAAATAAATGTAGTAAAACTCTGACTATCTTCCAGTTTCTTTCAGAGAAAATTCAAGCTTGTCATCCAGGAAAAGCAGTCATACAGTATTTGATTTCCTTGCCTTTCTCTTGCATACTCATGTAGTTATTCTAATTATCTTTTAAAGTATTTTTAGATTTTTCCAACAGTTCTTGTTTCCTGAAAGCCTCTTTATTTTCCGCTACCTTTTTCTGAATTATTTTTCATATACCAACAAGACTCAGAAGTGGTTCAGAAAGCTGAGAGCACTACTGTGTCAGATATTTTATCACTAATTGAAAACTTTCACATAGTGTAGGTGTAGGCATAGTATAAATTATGAGGAGTGTGATCATATTCTTCAATATCCATAGTTTATCATTAGGTTTATTGCTTTTCAGGACACATAATAGATCTTAAAATCAATGATTCTGTATCTGAATTAAGCAGTCTAGCATCTCTGCAAGACTTTCTTTGCCACTTCACTAAGATTAATAATGGTTTTAAAAGAAAAAAAAAAAGTATCTAAAGATATGTATCTTAGAGGAAAGGAAAGTTAAGTCTCTTCTTTCTTGCATTTCTGCAGCAACAGGATAGTTCAAACACAGAGATATGGTTCAGTAATGTGTTCACTAAATAATAAATTAGTCCTTATTTGGAGTACTCTGCTCAGCTTGAAGTACTATTTCAGGCATGGCACAGATGTCCTATATGATGCAGCAAGTTTGCATCTCAAGTTCTCTGTAAAATGTGTCTTATAAATTTCTAACATCTTCTAATGTGATAAATACAAAGATTATTTAAGATATTCAGAAGTGTGATAGTATGCATACTGAGTTATAGACAACAGACATTGCATTCCATTTGTTATAATCCTGATGCTACCCACTGTCAGGCACATACATATGCGTTCTCAAACAGTCTTTCAACTTTTTTTTTTTTTTTTAATTGGTTTGCCTTTACATGGTAATTTTATGTGTATATATATATATATATATGCATATATATATATTCATATCTCCATCTAACATAAATATGTAGGCTGGAGCTAGATGACCTTTAAGGTCCCTTCCAACTCACACGATCGTATGATTCTAAGATTCTATGATTTAACACACCTTTTGAAAAAAGCATATATGAATCAAAATCCAATCAGACTTTAACCCTAATGGTGTTATTAATAGTGTTCTGTTGATGATTCCATACCACTTCTCTGTTTTCTCCTACACTAGATTCAGAGTGCCCAAACTGACAAGCTAAGGAAAGTACTTCTTTATCACTGGCTTTTTCTTTGTCAGACTTTGGTGTCAATTGTGTTGGCAACTTTACAAATCTCTCTGGATCTCTCAGAGATCTGTTGTGCCAATGAAGAGGATGCCTGGTAGTCTTGGCCATTATTTTATTTTAATTAATTTCACTTTCAAAGTATTCCACTGTATGTAGGAATATATTTAGCTTGAAAGGAGTTCAAGATATCTGGAAAAAACATGTTCTGGTCCTTCAATTTCCTAAAGCAAAGATCAACCAATCTTACACCTATGATCTTTACAGTTGAATTTAGTGGCCCAGTAGTTAAAAATGAGAAGTTTCCAGCAATGATCATATAGGAAAAAAAAATTAAAATAAAAATATTTCAGAGATCTTAGAGCTCATAAGTTTATTTTATTTTATTTTATTTTATTTTATTTTATTTTATTTTATTTTATTTTAATTATCCTATTTCCTTTCATTTTTGTCTGTCAAAGCAAGTTGTTTACACAAGGTAATTTAAATGGATCTATAGTGATTCGGATAACTTTTAGAACATTTGTATTGGGATTATGCAATATTATTTTGGTAGCAATGAGGAATGCAAGAGTAGATTGTGTGATAAAGCACCAGGAGCTGTCGCCATGTTGGACAGAGATAGTTCCAGCAGGCTCTTAGACAGAAACACTGTTGGTTGAAGCTAAGCCCATCAGCAGTGCTCATGGTGCCTCTGATAACATATTTAGGAAAAGGTAAAGAGCACTGTACTGCAGCTGTAGAGAGAAAGAAGGAAATCTGAAAGAAATATCCGTGCAGGCACAAGAGTCAGACAAGGAGGAAAGAGAGACAGTACTCCAGGTGCAAATCAAGCATTTCCCTGCAGTCCATGGAAGAACTTCCACTGGAGCAGGTGGATATATCCTGGAAATAGAAGAGCCCATACCACAGCAGGCTACTGGCAGGAGTTTGGACTGTGGAGAGGAGCTCATGCAGGAACAGGTTTTCTGGCTGGAACTACAGCCTGTGGGGAACGTACATTGGAACCGTCTGTGAACCGTATCCTGTGGAAAGATGCCATGCTCTTGAAGAACTCCAGCACATGGGAAGGATCCACATACAAGCGATTGGTGAAAGACTACATCATGTGGGAGGGATCCAATGCTGAATCAGGGGAAAAGTGAAAAAGAGGAAGGAATAGCAGGGACAAAATATTATGAACTATCTGCAACCTCCACTCCTTTTTCCTGTGCACTGCACCAGGCAGGGAGAAGATAGAAGTTAGGAAGAAAGAGGTGAAGTTGACCCTATAAGAGGGGAAGGAGTAGGGGAAAGATATTTTTTTTTTTTTTTTATTTCTGTCTTTTTTTATTACTGTCTTCTCACACTATTTCTACTTGACATTAAATTAATTTTTCCCCAGTCAAGTATCTTTTGCTTCTGATGGTATCTCATGAGTGCTCTCCCTAGCTTTATCTTTGAGTCTTTCACCTTATTTTGTCCCCCTGTCCCCCTGATAAGAACAGGGAGTGAGAAAGTGGCTTGGTGGGCATCTAACAGCCTGCCAAAGGTAACCCACCAAAATGATATATATCTGTACTCTTCAGAAATGCCATGGGTCA
Organism: Premnoplex brunnescens; assembly: GCA_035040995.1. NCBI lineage: Eukaryota > Metazoa > Chordata > Aves > Passeriformes > Furnariidae > Premnoplex > Premnoplex brunnescens. Next base: position 73,639,127 of record JAWWLT010000110.1, on the reverse strand, counting down.
AAATTATTATTGTGACTCAGCCAAAGCTTTCTTATCAATTTCACTGCCATAATGAAGTTTGAAAATCAGAAAAGGATACAATGCTATATACTTAAAATTAATTGAAGACATTTTTAATTAATAATTTTGAGAACATATATTAGGTCATTAATTAAAGATTTATCTATATTCCGACAGTCTGGTGGGGATGCTCTCCGTTCCCCTCCTAACTCCACGTGGTAGCCGTGGTCCCAGAGATGTTGTGGGAAAGACCACACACATGCAGGGTAGGCACGAAGCAAAGAGGACTTTATTCCCAGAGCCTGGGTATTTATAGGGTTCAAAGGGGGAAGTGAGGTCATATCACTTGGACATCAGGTTTCACAGCAAGTAGGAAAGGGTTAACAACAGACAGGGGACAGTGGACAGATTCTCACCAAACCGGTTTAACCAGTCCCTTGCATAGTAATGAGAGCTTTTACTAGCCTTTTGGGGACAGACAAAGACAAACAGGCAAACTTCATTTTACAAGGGAATAAACCCATGCCTTTAAAACATTATGGTGAACTGTCTTCATCTTCTCAGGCTTAATGCTACACTATATATGTTAATTTACCAAAATACTCCATTTACCACAGCATCATTAATTCCTTTCAGTATGTTATAAGGATATGCAGACTTAGAATTCTTTTTAAGACCAACTAGGTTTTCAAAATATTGTGTAAAATTTTTTTAATTTACTAAATTTCTTAGGAAGCAGAGTAATGGTGAGTCACCAACTCTCTGCTATAGGACCTTGTCAAGTTCATCTAATCTTTGTGTAGTTGCATTCTCATGTAGAAACTTTCATATACTTGACATACTTCATAATTAATCTGTGATTTCAACATTTTTGTGTGATGCCGAGAGTATAATCTCTTAGTTGAGGGTTCAAAGGTTTCTGCAAGCAGATTTTCTCTCTTTCATGTGGATGTTTCCTTTTTCCACTTTTTTCCCTAAAATTTGGATCAATAGAATTGAAAGTGATATTTTATCCTTAGGGTCTTGACTTGAGCTTTCTTAGTATCTCATGGTAATCTGACAAAATTGCCTTTGCTACAAGCATGTCATTGGCTATTATGTGGACACTCTAAATATTTCCAAATGTTTAAATTACTTTTTTTATTTCTTTTTTAAATGCATCATGAGTTTCAAGGCTTCATTTATTTTGAAAGGCAGATGGGTAAACTAATCAACCCCATGGTGTACTGAAATGTACAGTTCAGATGATTCCTCATCTAATCTAACTTGCCAAAATCTGTTTTTCAAATTTAGAACAGTGAATTAGGTTTTACAAGTTTGTCAGCCCTGTCTTAATACAATCTTGCTGAAATCTGTGTATTCCAGTCAAATCCCAATCTCCAATGTCTCTCTGTTCAGATGCAGGCCCTGAAAACCACAGAAAGAAGAAATTAACACTTCCTTTCCTATCTATAAAATTGACACCTGAGTTCATCTGCCACTGTAAAATGGCACCTTGCAGCTATATGATGAGAGATATGGTCAGAGACATATTAGTAGGAATATGCAATATTTCCCCTGAAACTCTTTTATCCTTCTAGTTGTGTCAGCTACAGAGTGAAATCATTTGGGGAGCCTTCATGTGCAATATGTCTGTTCCATTTACTAAGTTAGGTTTAGATGTCAAGTAGTCACTCTCATAGGGTGAAGAACCACCATATGCTCCCATTTCATAGAGTAGGAATGAGATTACTGTTACAGTTGGGTTTGGTTGGTTTGTTTACATCTACCTTTGAGTTTTTTGTGTGAATATGGAGGTGCATTCACATTTTGGTCATTTGAGAGGTTCAAAAAATATTCTCTTTTGGTCTGTTTCTGAGACAGGAAGAATTTTTACTAGTAACATAGCTGCCTCCTGTAACACTGTGATAAGAGAGCACACACTACATGTGTAAATAGAAAGCCAAAATCTTCCTCATCTCTGTAAGAAACCTGCACCTGAAGCCTTTGAAACCACCAGTTAATGATAAAGTCATTTTGACCTACGTTGTTTTCAGTTTCTTGATCTCCTTCTGTAGCCTACTGTGAAATGTATTGGGACCTATGAGAATACGGACTGTAAGGCATTTAGAATTAAACATCCATTTCATGGATGTTTGTTTTTGAAAGATGTAGACTTCTTGACAGAGCATGTCTCTTGTAGTTATTTGCTACTATATATAGGAAACATCTTCTGAATTTGAGAGCAATTTCTTGTAATAATGAGCTGTGCATTCTGATTTTTCTCTTTCATTGGAATACAGTACATAGTACTAAAATATACACTTGCCCACACTTATTTTCATCCGAAGATCTACAAGCTTTTTTCTGAATTAATTAGTCATGTTACACACAAAATAAAAGCAATACTTCTGTATTTGTGATATATTATTCCATATTTGGGGGCAGAGGTGAGTTGTTTGTTATTGGTTTTTTGTTTGGGTGTCCTTTTCTTTTTTCTTTTTTAGATGCATCTCCAACTGAACTTTCACTTGCCCTGTTACGGTGACTAGGTCTATGGTAGATATAGCTTTTTAATTCTTGCTGATCATGAGGGATATGAAACAACACACTGGACATTTGCAAAGACTTGCAATCTATCCTTTTTTTTTTTCTCAGTGGCACTGAATATCACACTACTTTTGAACAAGACAATTTCGGCATTTCAAAGTATCTTTTCAGTCTTGTATCATTTTGCTCTGCTGCTGTTATATACTTGTTGATCTTCTTTTTCACCTAATTAAAAAAAAAAAAAAAATTAGAACAGTAGTTCATGAATGAAAGTCTTTTGCAAGTGTATTTTGAAAGCTTGTCTAAGAAATCACCCAAAGTGGAAAGCCATTTGTGCTGATTCTCCTATGAACAACAAGTTTTAAAACATTCAAAGTTTCTTATGCTGATTTTAGTAGGCATTACTGTATTGTCATCAGCTCTGTTAATCAGATTTTTTGTAGATTTAGGTGTTATTTCACTGTTCAAAAGATGAAGGGAGATAATTCTGTTTTTATAACCCCGATAGATTTTGATTCTATTAAAAAAGCCCCAAAATCAACCCCCAAAAAACAAACAAAAAAACCCCAAATTTCCACTTGTATTCCTGTATTTGCCATGCTTCTGATAGAACATTTGCTCTGCAATAAACAGTAATCAATTTTAACATAATGCTGTGATATTTTTTTCTGCATTTTGTGTAACACTTGATCTCAAGCCTCAGTCTCAAGAGCTTTCTTTACTAGATAGACAGCATGTATTAGACAAATTTTTTAACATGTATTGGTCTTGTACAATCCTTCTCATTGAATCTTGTTGGATACGTTTGCCTAATTCTACGTACATAATTCTAAAAAAAATAGATATAAGGAAAAATATACATGCAGATGTTTTTCCTGTTATTCTTGAAATTATTTTGTAATTAATCAAATAGCAAATATTGTCATAATTATGTTCTTATAAAATTTATGTGAAGAACATTTTATTTCATATATTGATGTAAAACATTTGTTTTTAAAAAGACAAATTATTTTCCACTGATTGAAGCAACTGGGATCACTTCACAAATTAAAAGGAATTAAAGAGAGGAGACTGTGAACTTTTGTCATAATGTATGTTGATTAAGAGTCTTTAATATAAAAGCAAATAGGGGCCTAATATAAAGTTTTGAAAGGTAAACATAAAAGTTTTAGTTTACCTCTCAGAGTTATTTCTCTCTCTGTTTATATCTTCATATATAGAATTATATAAACAGACAATATGGAGACAGTTTAAAATACAGCCGTGGGAAAAGGCATATGCTCAGTTACATCACTCTGAGAACCCTGAAGTATGAAAAACACCAGTTACGCATGTGTAAATATTTAGTTTTCATTATAAAAACATATTTATACTTACATCTGTATCCCAAGGCTGCAGAGGAAGAAATCTCTCCATCTGTATTGACCTCATAGAAAATAAGCCTTATAGACAACTGGAAGTACTGATGGCATAAAGGACCAAATAGTACATGGAAATACCATAACATTTAATTCTCCTTTCCTAACTGGAAAGGATAGCAAGGAAATATGTGGAAATTATTGATTATTGTAGAAAAAGGAAAGAAAACAGTGAAAAATATGACCGAGCTTTGAAGAAAGACCTCATATTCATAGCCAAGATACAGGAAGGTATCAGTATGATTTTAGAAGACATTGGTAAAACCACTCTGAAATATTGTATACAGTTCTGGGAAGCCATGATCAAGAATAATTCTAATCAAGCAAATGCAAAGTCAGTCTTTAAAGATTATTGGACAATATATTTCAACTCATTAAATAAAGATAATAAAATTTCTTGACTCAATTACTTTTGCAAAATAAAGAGTAGGAAAGAATATGATTATTCCCTTTAAATGTATGAGGAGAAACAGACAAAATAAACAAATATTTAAATTAAAGGGCTAAAGCTGGGACAAGAAAAATATTCACACAAATTATGTAGAAGTATTTTTGGCTAAATTAAGACTGAATTTCTGTTATTAGATCAATTAAATGTTCTAACATGAGTTTCCTAAATATGTCTGCCCACGAGCCCATGAGATCTCTTCTTTTAGTCTCTATGTTTTTTTATCATGCTTCTTTGTTGTTTTTTTTTTTTTTTTTTTTTCCTTGCTTGGTTTGTTGTTGTTGTTGTGGTTTTTTGTTGTTTGTTTGGTTGTGGTTCTTTTTTTTTCCCCCCATCTGTTTCTTTGCAAAGATAAAAAATAACTAAGGATTTGGGGTATTGCGAAAAAATGTTTTTGATAACAAATGTGAAACTGGATTATTGCCATTTAAAAACAGATGGAAAACATATCTAAATATACCCAGGAGGCTAGAACTCCTGAAGAAACAAATCCACAAATATCTCAATAATACAAAATTCTAAATAGTACTTTAGCAATTTCTTTGTAGTATCTTCACTATATCTGTAATGCATGATAAAAATAAAGTCCTGAGGTTTCCTCTTCTTAGCACTGCCCTTATTTAGATTTTAATTTTATTTAGCTTTGGAATTTAATTTTATTTTTCTTTTCATAGACTTTAATACTCTTGAAGATAGTTTGCCCAATGTTTCACATGTATCTAGATCAAAAAATCCACCGTCTGGAATAAGCTGTGATTTTCATTTGTCTTAGTGTATTGGGGGTGCCTGGCAAGGTTCTGGCAGTGGGAGGAGGTAGGTGGCTTCTGTGAGAAGCTGCCAGAAGCTTCCCCCATGTCCAACAGAGCCAATGTGTTGGCTCCAAGACAGACCCACTGCTGGTCCGAGCCATACCCACCAGTAGTGGTAGTAACACCTCTGTAATAACAGATTTAAGAAGGAAAAATGTTATTGTGCAGACAACTGTCTCAGAAGTGACAGAGTGCTACAAAGCTGTTTCTGCAGCAGCTGCAGCATAATGTAGTATTAAGGCATTTCTCAGCAAAAGGGCTTTCATTCTCCAGTAACAGATACCTACAGTTTATGACATATAATGTGTGGAATATTGTAGGTTAGATATACAGAGCATCATTTATGATCCAGGCACTGATATTATCTAACACAGAAAAAGCATTGCACGTCATAACATACATTTTAATCCACTACACATAATGGTTTCAGGCAACTACGTCACTAAACTCCATTCATGTACTTGTCATTGGAGTTTCCATAGAAACTAGTATTGCAAAAGAAAATGGAGAAATATGATTGAGAACCATGGAAGAAATAAAATTAGAAAAAATACAATTAAAATGAGCAAGTTGCAGTTTGCCAACATTAGAACCTCAACACAGTGAGCAATCTGTGTGTAGAAATCCTGTCAAAGTTAATGGCACTTATGACAGACACAGCTGCAACAACTGTCTTGTTGAACATGATGTTAGATTATTTAGGGTACTCTAGTCAACTCAAATGCTGCATTAGTGCAATGTCATAGCAGAGGGATTTGTTTGTTTTCCTTGGGAATGAAGAGGAGAGATTATATCCTAGGAAAGAGAAAATGCCTTTGAGTTTTTTACAGTCAGCTTCTCTCAAGTTTCTAGATTTTTTCCAAATGAATTGACTTCACATGAAAATATTATTCTGATTTGTCTTCTCTTTTAATCTTCTATATTATTTATCCTATAATACACTTCATTTAAAACACTTCCCTGTTGCTTCACTTCATTTATCTGGCATAATAGAAATAAAACTTCTATTTAATATACATTACAATGATGAAATATCTCCCAGTTTTACAATAAAATGAGAGGTATTTATTATGTAATGGTAGCTCTTTGGTTCACTGGCACTTGCACTAAAAATGCCAATGGTTTATTTATTAAAATCTGATATTATCAGCCTTATATTACTTACAACCTGAAAGTACTTACAAAGCCTCAACCACTTATGATCTGAAATGTGTATTAGAATAATACAGAGTTGCAGGGATGGAAAATTCTATTTTCTGATGGTTTCAGTGCATGTATGTTTTAGATCTCCAGTACACCAGATACTTTCATTTGTCTTCAACCTGTATTTAAAAATAAAAGTATTGATTCTGTACTTGTGAAGAGAAACACAAAATACATGAAAAAGTGTATGCTTGCCTTTTCTTACTAAATTAGTATCTTATATACAAGAATCTCACTGCTTATAATAATTCTTGCTTTTTCCATGGGAATGGAACATGAGCTCTGGTTTGCAGATGAAAAAACCCATGTTTAAATCTTGAGTGATTTATTCAAAGATGTGTAGTGTCTCAACTACAGAAAGTCCTGAATGCAAGTGACACTCATTAGACCACAGTGTTCCTCACCTTACCCATAACTTAAAATTGCAATAAGTAATAGAGACCATACTTATTATTGCTATAGTGGATGAAATTATCTTGCAGGAGGTAATTTGAGGTGTTTTTTTCCTCCCAAATCTGTTAGAAGAAGGCAGGTGATGATGTATAGTGTCATAAGGAATAAGAAAGTATTATATTGCAGTTCATGGGTCATTGCAGAGCAAAGGAAATATATAAAACTACACATGTAGATTAACTCTGCAAATATGATGGTCAGCCAGACAGATGTTATAACTGAGAATCTCTTGAGTGCAACATTATTTTCAATGAGGTCCAGTCTACATGTAAATAACTTAAAATTTATTCTACTGGCTACAGAAAGAAAATTTAAGAGTTGCTTGTTTTGGTTCGTCTTTTTATCTCCTCACAGGACTCCAGTGCATGACAATTGAAAGAAAAACTTTGCTTTCCTCCTGCTTAGCAAAGTTCACATGCATATTTTCTTAACTGTAATAATTTTCATTGGAACTGTCTTTACAAATAACAGCCTATGAGAAATTCTACCAATTATCCAGATATTTATTTTAGAATAGTAACATGTAAAATCACTGTGTTATATCTCAACCCAACAAATCTGATGAAATACAATATATGTGAAAAGAAAACAAATATTTAATATGTAAATCTCATCTAGATATGCATTATATATGTGTATATTTTTTATTATCCTGTAAAATTTTGATAAGTTATCACTATGGTCTGGATAATTCGGTTTGATTTCACTGTCCAATGTCTAGTGTATAGAAAAGATTCTGTTCATGAAAATATCTTCTTTTAAGTAGGAAAGAACTACTGACATGTCAATACAATAGTATTCCGTGTAGAATCATCATACAATGATCCTTAAATACAAAATTTGTGTCCCAGGAATAAGGTTGAGCAAAACATTATGCAATAATTTCAGGTCAACTTCATTTAAAAAACAAACAAACAAAAACAAAACAAAACAAAACAACTCCACTATGGAAATTGTATGTTTTCAATTATTTTCTCTTTTGCTATCTATACCCCTTTAATCATGCTTGCAATCAAAAGTGTAAACTCAGAAAAATCAAGTGGGAAAACCTTTCAGTAATGTCAAAAAATTAGGGCTTGGGAAAACTTTTCCAATGGTGGGAGGCAAAGTGCTATTGCAAGACAAAAATATCCATATCTAATATCAAATACTCATGAATGTTATGTTGCTTATTATTGCAACTCTGTAGGTCTCAGATGTTTCTGCTCCTTTAATTTAGTTTTCTAGATGGAACTGAAAGTCACTAGTTTCCTCTGGAATTCTTAGAAGCACAGCAGAACAGGACACTTTTACACCCTGGTTTTCAGGATGGTACAAAAATAAAAGTGAAAAGATTTGGGTAACTTTGATAATTAATATTTTTTTCAATAATGTGACTGTATTTGTGTTTTATTCATTCTGAAAGCTGAACTTTTGTTTTATTATTACTTCAAGTATATATATATATATAAAAAAAAAATAGAGCTCATTTTTTCATCAGAAAATGAGCAATGAGTCCAGAGGAAAAATTACTGAAGACAAGTAGATTTAATAAGAAATAAACTGTTCCAGTCATAAGACCAGAAAAAGCTCTTTCAGCTAGTAAAGCAAAAAAGAAATAACACTGTGTGCTTTTTATTTGCTGATCCCTGATGTTGACAACCTTTGTGAAATCTTGGGTTTATATTCGAACCCAAAGTGGAACTATGCAGAATAGAAGCTAGCTGAATTTTAATTCTAAACTAGCAGCCAAGATTTTTGCAAACCACTTAGGGCAAAATGCAAGTAGTCAAAATGAAAAGCATCAATGTCCCTTAAGGTAGACTAGTAATTTGGATTCATATATTTTCCTGTATATAAAGGTGTATAATTGTCTGCTGTCTTTTTGTTGTTTTGATTTGATTTGTGAGGTGTTTGTGTTTTTTCAGAGAAATTCAGTCTAGGACTATGATGAAAGAACCATTGAAGTGATAGAAGAGCTCAGTTTTTGACATCTGATATGAAAAATTCAATTTCCTGTTTGAAATAAATTTATATTTAGAACTTCATAAGAAAGGAACATAGAACCACAGATATCTCAGGCTGGAAGAGACCACACTGAGTGCCTAATACAAACTCCTACTCAAAGGAGAGTCAACTCAGATGAGTCCAGGTTTGCCCAGGGCTTTATCCAGTCAGATCTTAAGAGCTGTCAGGGATGAAGACTACACAGCCTATTTGGGCAGCCTGTTCCAAACAACTAAAAGAACTTAAAAGGTCAAAACAGAAATAGAGGAACATTTCAAGATGATTCAAGTAAAATCTTTGATAATCTGATGAGATTTGGAACCTTTAAAGAATATCAGCTTGCAAACCTTGTTACTTTGGAGTGAGTCTTTTTATTTATTAGATTTTTTTTTTCAATTTCCCCAGTTATTATTATTGTCTCCGGAGAAAGAACACACAGTTGGAGCAATATTCTTATGATATAGGGACTTTTGTTCCCCATCATCAGCCCAAACCACATTTTTTAAAGTTTGATTATATTCCAAAGGTTCATCCACTTGTTCAGTGTAATGGGAAAACTTAGGAACAAGATTTACTCAAAGCTTTGGTATTTCCAAATCTTAATTTTCTTGATTTCTGATTTAATTTCAGCTCTTATGTTATTTAACTGTGTGTGGTCGGTTGACTTTGGCTGGATGGCAGGTGCCCACCTACCCGCTCTATCACTCCCCTTCCCAGCCATAAAGGAGAGAGAATAAGATAGAAAACGACTCGTGGATTGGGATAAGGCAGCTTTTTAAGGCAAAGCAAGGCAAAAGCTTGCACACCCAAAAGGCAAAGTGAAAAATAACAAAGTTTATTCTGTACTTCCCGTCAGCCGCAATATCCAGCCACTTCCTGGGAAGCAGGGCTCTGGCATGTGTAATGGTTTCTTAGCAGGTAGCCATTGAAAACAATGAAAGGCCCCCTTCCTGCTCCTTTCCTCACCTTATATATCTGAGCTGACATCATATGGTATGGAATATCCCTTTGGTTAGTTTGGATCATCCAGCCTACTTTTGTCACCTCCCAGGATCTTGCCCTCAGCTGAGGAAGGAAAGTTACAGTGTTGAGGCTGTGCTCAGATGCAGCCAAAACACTGGTGTTCTATCAATACCCTTCTAGCTACCAATGCAAAGCACAGAACTGTGAGGGCTGCTGTGGGGAAATGAACTCCATCTCAGTCAGACCCTGTGAATATCCTGTGAATTTTAGAGGATGAATGTTCATAATGTTTAAAACAATTCTAATGAAATGCAAAACTCATGACAAAAGTATATCTTGAACATATTTAGTAGTGAATGCAATCCAGGAGATATGACTTCTTGAAGTCTTCCAAAAATATGTATTCACCCTGTAGTAGTTTGAAAATACTAGTGGATGAAGGAAATGTTTATTTATAAACCTATTCTGACACTTGATTAATTTAAACTTCATTGATTTCTGTCTATCTTTGCTAATTTCTGATGAAAAAATGCAATCAATATTCTTAGAATCTATATTTTTTTATTACATGATTCAGTTCCTTCAAAAGCTTCCTTTAAAAGTTGCATGATGGGAACACCAGTTAGGTGAAAACTTATCATTCTATAAGGATATTATAATTTTTAATCTCTGTACCAAAATTCACATTCAAAAGAAAGATGAACAGAGTGACACTAGAGAATGAGCCACCACTTCATTTCTGAATGCAGTACCTTGTACATGATTCCAAGGTGAGATCCAGTGGAGGATCTACTAAATCTGTAAGTAATAAATTTACACATACTCATTCTTTCTGTCCCAGGAAATAGTTAACGTGGGAGCCACTTGTCATTCATCAGCCATTTCGTAGACTTCTAAAAAGTATTATATTTATGCAAGGTCTGAATTTCAGACCCAGAGACACACTATAGATTCATAATTTTTCCTTTCATTTTCACATTAAGAGACACATTTTTTAAAATTTTCTCCTGATTAAATAATGAATATGAGAAAATGGATTTCTATGTTTTATGTGTGAAGATTCCAGTGAAGAAAAAAGATTAGATGCCCAGTAGAAATCTATACCTTAAATATGGTTAATTATTTAAATATGATCTATCACAAGTAATTGATTTAACAAGATAAATATATCTATTTTCCATATAAGACAGTGAGAATACTGGTTCCAGTTTCACAGGTAAAGACCTTCATTGTTGTGATCCAATTTATTAATCAATTATTAAATCATTAAATTATTGGCCACCTGCTTTCTGAATGAACTTTTTTAAAGAGCATTAAATTTTAATGAAGTTTTAGGAGGGATTTTCTTATCAGAGATTGCAACACCATTTATGATTTAATAATATTAATAGAGTTTATAAGTGCAACTGTAGCACTGGTCAGGAAAGGAATATTTAGTCATATTAATGGATATGACTATATAAAATACTGGAAAAATATGACTTTGATGACACTTCCATTAATTGAAGGTTGCCATAACAACTGAAGGCTTGCATTGAAAGCCAGTCTGGTACAAAAAAAAAGGCAGTTGTCCTCCATCACCCTTATACTCATTTTTTAACCCTTACATATGCACAGGGTACTCAAGTAAGATTAATTAATACTGATAAACTGTGGAAGTGAAAAAGACATGACATAAATCAAAGTAACAGCAACTACTAAGAAGCATCTGCATGCCTCTCAAATGACCAGTATAGTACCAGGTATTTCAATAATTAAAAAAGCTAATATCAGTACTAAATTGACCTGCATAAAGATGCAGCAAGATATTTCTGCCTGCACAGTATATGTGCAGGTAAGAGCAATATGAAGGATAATGCTTTCATTATTATTTATGCTGTGCCAGAGAACCGCCTATGTAGAAGGTTTCATCTTTTGTTTCCAGTTTTGTTTGTCTTACAGTTATTAGAATTATTATTAGAAAAATGAGAATTATTAATAGAATTCTTTTTTTTAAGCAATAAATGAAATGCTAAATATATATAGTCAAAGATTAACTTCATAAAAAATTCTGTGAAAGACTACTAATTTTGAAAAAAAGAATATACCAGAAGGGTGTATTTTTTTAGAAGAGCATAATGTCTTGTTCAAAATAAAACCACATTATTTAAACAGAAACTGCACAACTAAATTTAAGGAAAGTCACTTGCAGAGCAGGCTGATGTTTGTAATGATCAGTATGTTAAAATATTAATGAAGCTGTTTTGCTAAAACCCAAACAAAGACCTAAACAACAGATTGATGGCATTGGGTATGCTAAATGAACATGTTATGAGAAGGAAACAAGAAAATTGTTCATCGTTTGCAGTATCTTCTTTGCTGATTAAACATATCTATATATATACATACGGATATATAAATATATTTAATATATATAAAATTATAATTTACCTATAGAAAACTGTATATGTTCACAATCACACGTGAGATTTTTAGGAACTTAAATGCTATGAAGTAGAAGTACTATGATATATAAAAGAATAAATAGATACATTCAACAGTGTACATCCACATGCACATGCTTTTATGTCTACACATAGATAATCTTGGGATTTTTATAAACCCACGGCCTTGTGACCCCCTATTGCTACAAAGTTTGTACATATGACACTCATGTTGCTGTGGAACAATAAGTCTTGTGGAACTTGCTTTTCTCAGTAATGCACCTGGAATTTGTTTTTCCATATTTGTGAATTTCCAGTACTCAGATGTAGATGGAATCAGTTTTTAGACAACAGCTTCAGAAACAGTTCTTCCAAATCACAACAATGCATTTTTGACTGTTTGAATTCCAACAACGAAATTGTAGGGGAAAGCTATGTTCCTAGTGAGGTGATCCAAATTCAAGGAGAAAAGGTCTGATCATCTGATCATAACCGTAATTAAGAAGAGTTTAAGAAGAACATAGAACTTCTACTTCTATCTCATACATGAAAAAAATGAATAAAGCTGTCTAAAATTCCTCTGATGGGTTTGTTGTTTTTTTATTTTTTTATTTTCAGTTTCTGTACCCAGCAGTTCTCCATTTCCCCTTATCACCTTGTGAAAGAAAGGACTTCTTGAACAACTGGCTTTTCCTCTGCACTATGTATAGATGAGACATAAGTAATTCAGAAACACAAGTGTATAAAAACTTTTCCAACTCACAAACTGCTGTTGTTTGAAAATGTCAATGGGAATCTGCCCAGGTCTGATAAAATGTGCTATTCAGACTTGAAGAATCAAGATTTGCTATTCGCTTGGGTATAATCTTGGAAATATCTGAAAGTTACAGATGCTCTTACAAAATGTCTATGGTACTTTGTCCATTCCTTTTTGATCTACTTGACCCCAGTTCCAAATACTACTTTCTTGGCTCTCTTGGCTCTTAATACCTTTTTTTTTTTTTTTTTTGGCATTCTGCTGTCTGGTCTCTCTTCTCTGAAGAGATGATACTTGCTACATCATCATCTCAGGTTCTTGTCCCTTGAATTTTGTCAGTCTTCAAATCTGTAGAATCTACCTGTAATGAGAAATCTCCAAGAAAACCAGCCATGTGTTAAACAAAGCAGATTGTGTTTTTAAAATTCGCAATGTACTTACCAGAATGCAAAAATCAAACCCCAAAATGATGTTTGCAAAGAATTTGCAGCATTTTCCAGTCATATTTTATAAATGACACTCTCGTAATCGTTTGACTTATTTAACACTTACGGGAATTTCAGCAGCTTACTTAGAAAGCAATTCAATGTCTTTAATCAAGATAGAAGTACACAATGATATTTACTCAATAAATCACAGAGGGTTTGAATAAACTGCCATGAAATTTTGCTTTTCTTCTATAAAAGTTAAAAGTTAAACTCATTCCTTGGGTGGAGGGATGGAGAACAAATGAAATAGAACAAAACAAAAACAACGCTTAAGAATTGTCTCTGTCTTTACCTAAGATGAATAGATATTTGAAACATTGGTCAATTTTTATCAACGGAGATAAGTTGCCTGGTTTTGGCATGTATTTAAATATAATAAAAATATGAAAAATAAGATAATTGCCTTTTTTTTTTGGCCATGGGACAGAGAGAAAATTGTCTGCTTCCTGTATGTTTCAGGTTGGCCAACAAAGACTAACACTTCAGCAAAGTCCAGCATTATATATTTCACACCTAAGTGAATAAAACTTCCAGAAGAAAAGTCATTCATCAACAAAGTTCAATGTTTTCAATACCATTCAAAACTCAAGGAAAACTACTATGAATAAACATGTTATCCATGCATAGTGTACATTCCTATATGGTCATGCCTGCATATTGAATGATAGGTACATAAGAAAAATCCTCTCAACAAACTACAAGAAATTCCATTATTGGAAAGGCCATATGTAAGACTGAAAATTTTAGTGTTTAAATTTAAGTTATTGCAAAAGTTAAGACAAGGTAAAAAAAGTAAGGTGCTGGTGATGTCTCTGGCAGCACTTTGGTCTGATGGTCTCATACTCAAAACTGAACAAAAAGGCATCATTAGCTGTCATAGAAAAGAGTTCTCATATTGGAAGAGGCAGGACTCACTGCTGGTATTGCTTATATATGTGTCCTTGTACTAACCAACTCCTTTCACAAGAATAGCATCTGAATGTTACAGTGATTATATAAGATTAGCATATGGTTCATTCAATATAGCTCTGCAGTTGTAGGAGTTGGGAGGCTTTTTATACGAAAGATGATGTTTAAGCTAGAAACCAATAACTTGGTATTTTGGCTCAAGAAATGTTTAAACCAACATTGCTGTAGCTCTGATATTTTAAAGATAAATATGTTATATGCTTATATATATAATGATAATAGTTCATAGTCTGATTGGTCTTAGGTGAAGTCAAATAAATTCAATGGAAATATCCCTTTTGATAAATTCAAAATGAATTGACAAATAATTATGCTTACTGCCTAATTTTAGACTCTTTCTGGTGTCTCTGTGGAAAGCAAATCTCTGTAGGTGCTATACAAGGAGAGGTACAGGTCAATGTAAAGTATAATCATTTAAATTGTCATTTAGGACTCTTTCAGATAGGTATTTCTAACTGGAAACAACTCTTGATGGATATTCTTAAACTATTCTGCTATGGTTCACTCTATATTTTCCAAAGTGACTTTCACTTATCATACTATCTTATAGTCATCTGTTCATGTATTTGCTAGCCAATGCTCTGTGACACATAATAATAATGCTGTTATATTATTGCTCTACTGCTGTAGCTTGTGGATGACTAGTGCACAGTTTCATGATGGATTGTTTTGTTAAGTGATTCACAGATCAGATAAAGGAGATCTGATAAAGCAGTGGTACTACAATTCAGGTTTATAACATAAGTTTTTAATAGAAAATTTAGGACAACATATCACAGAATATTAAAAATGTAATTGCTGTTATAAGATTTTCCTTATGAAGGATATTTGCTTTATCAAATTTATACAAAAGATCAAATTTTAGGATATTTCTGAAAGACTGGGCTTGCGCCATCCTAAAGTATGGAAATGTCTGTGAAAAAAAAGCATCCAGGCCAGACAGCAGGCGTTCCCTCAAGAAAGAGACCCAATTACTGAGCATGTTCTTCTTCTGAGACTTTAAACTATATCTGCCTATTTTCCTGGCAAAACACATGCTATATATTGCAGTCCAGCTTGTGACCTGAATCTTATAAGTATTAGAGTACCATGCACCAACTGATACAGTTTAAACTGAATAAATGTTTATTCTTAAAAAATTATTATTTGAAAAATAATATGTTAAAATATTTTGGATATTGTTTTTTCATCACTAGGCATTTCAGTTAAAATATATTTTCCAAGCACTTTTTATCAATTAATTCCAATTAAATGTGCACATGATTTTTGCTTTGCTTACAACTAAAAAATTATTCTGAAGGATAATTAGAAAATTGCTAAAAAAATCAAGATACCAAATTTTACCTCAGTTAAACAGACTATGTTTCTGTCTCTGCAGTTTTCAAAAAGCACATTTTTCTCCTTTCTAAATCTAACTAGCCCATTATTCTTAGCTATTAAGCTGTGTATTGGAACTTGCTGAAGATCTACAGACATTGTTTTCCCAGATGTGAAATACAGACAATTCAGAAACAACAGGATATGGTAAAATTCAATCTGACATAATATAAGTAAATTTGTTTTAATTATACCTGACAATATAATTTTATTACCACCTGGGAAGAATAGTGTAGCAAACAGAGATCAGAAAAGACATAGTAAATTGTGAGACCTTTTATTTTTTTTTTTTAAACAGTGATGGTAATGCTACACCCCAATTTCATCCCAGTCGACTGGGAGCTTAGACATCATGGGTTTGCTTCTCAAGTCCTTTTTTTTTTTTTTTTTCCCAATGTCATGAAGATGCAACTGCTTTCATTTTTTAATCAAAGCTCAGCCAGCAGATATTATATATTATAGTAAGTATATGTTATCATGGCTTAATGATTCAAATCTATTTTTCTTTATTGCCTTAGAGTATTCAAGCTTCCTTCTTCCACCCTATTGAAGCCTGAGTGGGATCTTAATAGTGTAAAGAACATAATAAATGACACCTGCTGAAACTCTTTTACTTTCTCTAATAGGACCCATATTGTATTTGGAGGAAAGTGGAACTATGTGGAACATAATTTTGTGATTAGAGCTTTTACTTGCACAAAGATATCCTAAGTTTTAGTCTTTTTCTCAAGGATAAATTAGTCTAGAACCATTGGTTCTTATGACTGAGTTCAATTTTTTTTATTTTTTTTAATTATTATGGTTTATGTCCTCACAGTAATGGGAAAAGGCAGGGGACAGTCTTCAACAAGATATAATTTTTTCAATATTTTTGTGACACTGAAATTCTAGAGAAGATGGTTATTGAAACAAAAATGCTCTTAACCGACACTGATGCTTTTGTTTTTGAAGGTAAGCCAAGATTTTCTAGTGAAAGGACACAGATAATTCAATTTCTCTGGGCAGAGAACCAAACTATACTTAAATTATATTACATTATTAAATCCTTATTTCCTGAGATTTGTGTGCAATAAGTTTTGTCAATGGTAAAACTCACATTGACGTTCTACCTTCACTTGAAGCTCCCATATAAGCTGACCACTCCGTCCATTGTCATTAAAAGTATCAACTCCTGAGGCTGTATCAGGATCTATAAAACTCTAAGGTTTTATGATATATGGTCACAAAGTTCTTCTGATTCTTTTACAAACACAGTTTTGTTAACAAAAAGCAGATGTGCCACAACAAATACACCTGCCAAATGTTGGAACTATTCAGCATTGCTTAAAATAACTGTTCAGTCCCTGAGCAATTTGTCACATGCATCCTGCTGTGGTCTCTTGAATTATCAGTTCAAATTGTCTTGTTTCTGACCATATGTAATGCGCTCACTCCTTTCTGCTTGGTGTGCTGGCATGCTGCTGTGACTTCTCACAGAAAAAGCTTTGGAAGCTGCAGGACACATTTAAGCTCTTGAATGAATTTTTCCACTAATGACCTATGGGTGCCAGCATTTTCTCCTGCCCTTTTTAATAAGCAGTCTCTTGTTTGGACTCACTGCTGATTTTGCTTTTAGCTGTGGAGCCCCTGGTGAGCACAGGATCAACATCCTGTTCTTTGTATTGTCTCTCGCCACAGACATGCTTTCTGCAGATTCACAGCAGTAATGATTTTACTTTCTTTCTTGTTCTTAGTGTAAAGTTCAATGCAAATGAATTATGACATTCAAATATGGGCCTCTCTCCATTTTGACAAGGGAATTTCCTAGAGTATTCATTGTAGATTTTATTCTCACTAAGAGGAAAAAAAGGTGTTCAGCACATTCAGTTCTCAACTAAAATTTCTAATCTCTGGGGGAGGAAGGACAAGAGAACAAGAGAAAATCAGCTGTCTTTTACTGGTTTGATAAATTGAACAGAATAAATTTGCAGTTGTTTTAATGTGGTGACATCCATTAAATCAAAATTTCCTGGAAGGAGAGATTTGGGGTTTCTTTCTCTCACCAAAGAAATTCTGGTTTACATTTGCTGTGGGATTGTTCCCTCCATAATCCTGTTTGCTTAGTTGAAGAATCCTCCTCTGACTCATAAGTACTGCTAAACCTACTCAACTGGCAATTCAGTAGTGAAGCTTCATGGGGTCTCAAAACAGAGAGAATCAGTATCACATCACACAGACTCTTAATTGTAAGAAGACATGTAAAAAAAACAGATTATTTTATTCATTAGAGTTAAATAATATTTGATTTAATAGAAAAAGAGATCAAAGGATAAGTCAGTCCAGTGCTAAATTATGTTTTTAGGGATTTTTTTTTCTGTTTTGGCCTCTCAGCTATCTTAGGAAGCTGGCACTTTAGAATGTTTTATACTGTTAATTGAAAAAAGAAAAAGGGCCAGAAACTGTTCTTTGGCATTGAGGTAAAATGGCCCTGATTACATCACAGCTGTACTGCATAGAGCTAGAGAGATCTTTAGAGGTTTGTTTAGGAGAGAGGTAAATCAAGACATTCCAGAGAAAAATTGATTAAGCTAACAAGTAAGCACTGATGATGACTGCCAGTCTAGCACTCTTGCTGACCCTCCGGTATTTTATGGTTCATAAGTTTCCTGGGCTGGGAGGTTTTAATTACTAATGAGATCTTAATTAAAAAAAAATAAAAAATATTTATAATGCATAAAATTATTCTCTTAGAGTTCTCTGCCTCAGAAGACTCAAGAAAAGATGGGATAAAGCACAATGTATATCAGCTACCTCAAATTACAGTAAAATAAACTAATTTTTATTGAATTCTTTCCAGTTGAGGCCTTCCTCTCTGTTCATGGAAACTTTGTACTAGGACATCAACAAGCAAAAAATGTAGTCACTTTCTTCTCCCTTCCTTCATAAAATTTCTGCCACTTTACTTTCCATATTGCTTATTTTAAAGGTTAATCTTTATATAACCACCTTCTTAGAATTGTAGGATTTAACAAGCTGCAAATTTTTTTATTAAACTCAGGCATGGTATACCAGATGGCAAAATAAAGACATGGAATGCCTAGAATAAGTAACACAGCTCCTGTCTGCACTGTGAGTTTTAGAAAGCCCTTTTTGGATATCTTGTTAAAGGTAGTTGTCATGCTACACAGACAGTATCATTTTTTAAAACAGGATGGAGTGTCTAATGGCATAATTTGGTTCTTCAGCTGTGCAATGACATTTAATCAGCAGTGCTTCCCATAATAATGTCATAAAACTACAGATCTTAAATGCAATTACTAATTTAAAATGCACTACTGATCTAAAATATACAGGATAGTTTAATTAGCAGATGTTCTGTGACCACAGATATATGCAGCTTTCTGCTTTCTAGTTCATCTCTGCATTCATCAGATTCATGCTGAATTCTGAAATGGTTATAAATGGTTATATAGAAAGCAAAATGGATATAGCAAAATATGCTTTCTGTTATCTTACTAAGAATGGCGTCTGAATTATGTTCACTTTGATCCATATAAGTACAAGAAGGAGTTAGTAGATGGATGAAGCTGGAAATTCACATAATAGTTCTGTTTTCTTTAAAATATCTGCCTTTTCCTTAACATTCTAGATTAATAATTATAAATTACAATAGTTTGTGAGAAAATACATGGTTATGGAGCTTAGACTCAGATAGTCTAAGAGTACCTTCTTTAAAAATGGCCAACACTGAAATTTGCAATTTCTTGCTGGACTTCCTGCAACTTTGTTCTTATTCAGTGGAGATCCATGAACAGATTCCAGTAAAAAGAGTAGTGGCTCATAAGGTCAATTATCTGTAATAAGTGTATTGATAAGGCACAATCACATTTAAAGGAATGTTATTTAAAGGCTTCTATTTCTCAGAGAAATTTTCTTTAAATGCAAGCCCATTTCAAGATCTGCACTGACTATTTCTATGTTGTTAAAAACACAGGTATGTATCTGCATGCAGAGTACATTGGTGTGTTGTGTGCATGATTTTTTTAATTATCATTCTAAATCAATAGAAAGAAAACAGTCACTTTCTAATGCCACATATTATCTTACAGAGTTAGGCAGAAAAAGAAATCTGATTTGTCATACACACTAAAATCCATCACTAAACACTAGAATGGGGAGGAATACATTACTTGGTTTATTGCTGAATGAGAAAAATAATTTTTGGATGGATGCCTAACAGAAACAGTGATGGCTTTGAAGGAATTTCCTTTCAGATACATTATACTATATTACTGAAGAATTGATTTTAGGATACTGTTTATTAACAAACTAGTGCCAGGTAGGAATTGTCCTGGAGAAAGATTGTTTTTTTAGGGCTTGCTTGAACAACTCATGCTAAAGCTTAAGTTTGTCCACTTACATTTTGCTCCAGCATTTGAACAACCTTACAGACCTTGAAACTCTGTAGTGCTTTATTTAATTCTGAGTAATTTCACACTTCTACATAACTGAAGTATTGAAACTTATGCCCTGATTTGAAATGGTCAGCTATCTGTGGTGAAATACTCTGAATAGCAGAAAATGTAGAGATGTTCCTGCCTGCTTTTAATTGTAAGGTAAATGAAATTCCAATTATCCATAAAAAGCATTTTGTAGTGATTAGTTAGTTTAGTTATTATTGCATTGAATAAATATTTGTAAACTTGAGCCCTTCAAGGCAATGTATCTTCTACGAAAATTAGACTTAATATTCCTCTTATAAATGTCACAGTCCTGATATACAAAAGAATAGGAGATGCTGGCTAAATAATTGACCCTTATCACTCCAGTTGATTGATTACTCCATGTCTAGTTTCAAAAAGACATAAACAATTAAGAATTACAAATTAAATTTACAATATAAACAAAATCTGGTGACATCCAAGCTAATTAGTGTTGTCATCAAGTTGGAGAGAAGGGATGCAATCCAGAGCACAACAGGCTTGAGAGGTGGGTCTGTGTGAACCTCATGAAGTTCAACAAGGGTAAAGGCAAGGTCCTGCATGAGTCAGGGCAATACTAAGCACAAATATGGGCTGGGTGAAGAATGGATGGAGAGCAACCCTGAGGAGAAACACTACTGGCAGTTGCTGGATGAGAAACTCAACATGACACATCTATTCTCAAACCAAGAGTAGGTTTAAATTCCATATAATAAAGAAATTCTTAACTATGAGGGTTGTCAGACCCTGGAACAAGTTGCTCAGAGAAGTTGTGGATGCCCCGTCCCTGGAAGTGTCCAAGGCCAGGTTGGATGGGCCTTTGAGCAACCTGGTCTAGTGGAAGGTGTACCTGACCACAGCAGTGAGGTTGGAATTAAATGATCTATAAGGTCCCTTCCAACCAAAGCCATTCTGTGGTTCTATGAGTTAGGTGTTTTGTAAGTTTGAAAACACTGTGAATGGAAAATATTTATATAACATGTAGAGTGTAGTTCAAGGCATTCCTTACAGGAACAGAACAAGCAGGACCTAAGAGAACAAGGAGAATTTTTCAACTCATTCCGGCATAGAGTTGTTTACTGGATAGATAAACACAGAAAATGCTTCCTAACTGAGTAGCTGTGAAGGAAAACAAACATTATTCTAATTAAGATGACATGAATGTCTTGTACTTAAGAATAAAATAGACAGCACTTCTGAATCAAAGATTAAAGTGGTCTAGACAGTATAGATATCTACAAAGGGCAGTTTGGCGATGATAGCTGTCATATTCTGTCAAAAGAGAAGGTCATCAAAAGGTCTTAAATGCAGACTTCTGTCTTCTGGGGAAAGAAATGGGTAGTCAGCTATATGAGGGAAAGAGAACTTTCAAATGTATCCTCAGTGGAAATAAGTTAAGCTTATTTTGTCTTTTACTGCTAAGTATATGTTTCTTTTATGTGTCAGAAATAAGTTACTTTTGCACTTAACTGGATATATGTAAAGCATGATTTTTTTTATTTTTTTTTTTTTTTTTAACTGAAGAGCAGTGTACCAAACATTTATATGTTCTAGATATCTGTGACACTACAAAAGAGCTGAAGTGCTCAAGAATCTTCATTTTCATCAAACTATCAGTTGACTGTGTCCACAGCTTAGGTGTATGGCACAAGTAAAGGTTGCACTTACAGGATCAAGGGAAGAAGAAAATGATTTCCAGAGACTATGAGAGATATCAGTGAACCTCTGGTGCAAAATAAGAAATTATGAATAAAAATTTAAACACTGAGGAGTACCCTAGAGACACATTAGTAGACATCTAGAATTTATTCCTTGGAGATATTCATAATGGAAGAGTGATTTTTGACTGAAATGATGCACACTCTCTGTGCAGGCACTATGTTACTGAACTGAAGTTCTACTTCTCTTTAAGATAAAGGTGCAAAGAATGTCTTATAAAAATAAACCTAAATCAAATAATGTCAACATTTTTGCATGTAGCTTTTATTTCAATTTTTTTTTTTTTTAATTATTTAAGATACTTGATTATGGCATTTTTAGTGTCATCTACAGAAATATCTAAGGAAAATGCTGTAAAGATCAATATGTTTTTTAGAAGAAGGCAACACATGAACTTTTTAGTTTTGTTTGTTTCTTTCTTTTAATAGAGACTTTGCAGAGAGAAGAGAAATATTATACATATAGGAACCATAAGATCTTCCCACCTTGTTATTCCACACTTCTGCAAAATTCAGTTTTACAATTGTGGATATGCAAGGTAGAGCTGATAAAAAGTTGGGGGTTGGTTGGAGTGTTTTAATATTTTTTTGTTTTGTTCTGTTTTGTTTTTGTTTGGGTTTTTGCATTTTCTTTCACTGAATGACTGTATATTAACATCTATAGCATCATAAAAATGCATAAATAAAATAGTGACTAAATGTCTTTATTGAGGGCAGTGAAAGTCACTTCAGATTTGTTTGTGGTCTTTATACACTTCAGAGTCAGGTATCTGTATTTTTTGGGAGATGTATTTCACGGATTATTAATTATGCAATGCAGTCTGAAGAACTGGTGCAGTGATAATGGATGGAATTCCTTTTCTGCAAAAATCTAAACACCCTTGGGGTGTTCCGTGGAATTAATTTCAAATTGAATCTTGGAAGTAAATGAGATAAGTTCCCTACTTCTCTAGGTTATCAGAAAACTATTAAAAAACTTTAATTTTGTTAAAAGAAATAATAATGGAGCTCCATTTCCACAACATTAATTTTTCAAATCTGTTTGTATCATTGAATTATAGGAGCATGAAGAATTTCTTCACCTATCCCATTCAGAACCCATCACAATAGTACACTTTAAAACAAGAAACGTGGGAATAAGCTTTTATATTGCTGTGATTGGACGAGGAATTAGAAATCCATCTTTGAAGCATTGTATTTAAAGTCAGTGAAGTTGATCTATAGCAAATAAGTCTTGGCATAGATCTGCTGAACACTAGAGAGACATGCTACAACTGAAGGTCTGACTCTGAAGACTGAAAAATACAGAATAAAATACAATGACTACAAAACCATTCAGGAAAACAAGGAACAGGTTTTGCCAACTCCATAAGTGCTGACAAAGCCAAACATGTTTCCCCAACCTGTTTTCTAAACTAATAGTAATCACTACATTAAGTAATTTCTTTTTTTCCAATATTCATTTTCTTTATCAGGTTCCATAATTTAAATTTGAGCCTTGTAAACAGATGAGAGAAGTTCTCTACTTTTCTATATCAAAGAATTGGAATACCACCAAGATTTGTAAGGTGACCTGAAATACACTGGTATGGAAAATAAGTTTTAGAACTGTCAGTGTATCCTTAAGAACTATTCTGCCGTTCATACTATTTGTAATATATGAAAGCTTTTTTAATTTTGTATGACACTGTGAGCTGTCCTTAGTCACCACTTTCATCAAGTGCACAGAAGGAGGGGAAAAGATCAGAGCCAGAATCCACCTATGCCTTAGGAAAGCTTCTGAGTTCTTCAGTGACACTGGGCTGAACAGGTTTGGTGAAGAACAACAATAGGTTTTAATAGGAAGGTAAGGTTTTGCATCCAGACAAACACACTGAAGTCAGTTTTCAACGTGATTTTTCTGAATAGTTCATTCAGGTCTTGATCACAAAGAATAAAGATAAAACAAGTAAGGACAATATCAAGAATTTACAGTTTTGATTAAGAAAATTAGTTGAAAAATGCAACAATAAAATTAATGTCTTCAAATTATTACAGTTAGAGCTGGTTGTTTTATTTGCTGTTTTATAATAATTTTGGTCCTAAATTCTAATATTTTTGCTAAATGAAGTATACATTAATGTTTTCTCCTTCTCTGACTAGCTCTGTAGTTACTCATCTTAAAGAATAATTAATTTGCTTATATTTTAGCAATTTCTGTTGTCACCAGTATAAATTAATTGCAAAGTATTTACAATCTCACAATCAATACCATAGAGACAAATTCATAGTACCTTTCTGTGATTTTTAAAGTGTTGTCTGCAAAAAAGGTAGTGATTTAAAATAGGTAAAGTCTTTGACTCTATCTAAAATCTTTAGATGACCTGTCTATCCTGTTATATATAAGCTCGAAGTGTTTTGCGTATATGTACATATATACTAAATTCAGAGGATGGGGAAAAAAACAAACAAACAAACAAAAACAAACAAACAAAAACCCCAATCAAAACAAACCTCAACTAAACTTTAAAATTATGGAGCTTATGTCTCTGTTCTTTAATATGGCCTTCTAAACTCATACAAAAACATTTATATGATCAGCGAGTGGAAGTAAATGTTTTTAATTATGGGTTACTGGATAATTAGTCCACTCCTGGGAGTCATATCAGAAAGTCATATAGTCATATCAGAAAGCCTATGAAAGTTTTGAATGAGGTTGATTACTCTAATACACGTTTAGGTTAGACTGAATTAATTCCTGCAGTGTTAAATAGCTTATTCACTGAGAATTTTAAATATTCTGTTTTAAAATTAACGATTTAAAATATTCAGGTGCCGTTAGAGACATCTATGTTCTGAAATAAAAGATCTGATAATCCAACATTCACAGCTCCACTTGCTGCCTCTAGTACACGTAAGCAAGCCTTTCAGTAAAATGAACCCTGCCAGCACAGCAGGATGAGATTAGATTATTGCAGCCAGAAGAAAACAAACATCCAAGCAGATGCTCATGTCTGTGAATCTTATTCATATTTTATGTAACATTTCCATTTAAATATTAAAGAAGATAGACTCTGGTACATGCGAAACTTTATATATGGGTTTCCTCTTAGAACAGTTTATCTTCCTCTTCAACATTTTAATATATCCAATCAACCATAGCAGTCTGAGCTGCAAACTCTTTGCAACTTCCACAAAAGTATCAAATAAAACTATGGATTGTAGAGGTGAATTAAGAATTCATGGCATAGTGCAGTGCTAGAAGAGATTTTCTAAATGAGATAACTTTGCTTTTAAAAATTTGTAGCAACACATCCTGTATTTATCCTCCCAAGTATTACTGCTGGTGGAATCAGTAGGCCAGCAACATCTGAAAAAAAATGGGAGAGTTAATGTATATTAGTCTTATTCCTTAAGATCTACAGTTACAAAAATATTGCAGCTTTTCAAAGATGTTTTTCATATTTAAACATTAATTTATCATACTGCCTGTGCTTTATTAATAAAATTAATAACTTTAAAAATTTTGAACATTGTAAAAAATCTTATGAAATACTCATTCAAGAAAACAAGAAATGATGCCAGGTCTTAAACAGTTGTTCCTGGTAGTTCAGAGTTCACAAATACTGTCCTTATGTAACCTCAAATAAGAACTACGGCCAAAAAAAAAAAAAAAAAAAGTTTGAGATATGAGAACTTCTGATTTTAATATCTGGAACTACACCATGCATACATTTGTAAGTGTGAACATACCTGTAACTTTTGCAGAAGAGAGAAAATCAACAGGGCTTTAGGTAAAGACCTTGTTCATGAGAACATTGTACTCTTTTTTCTGCTTTTTTTCCCCCTGTTCCTGCCCTGCTTACTCTTCAGTACCACTACCATTACCAACAAAAATATTACAGAATCATTTTTGTCCCTTGCAGAATACCCATTCTTTTGTTCTCATAATATCAAAAAAAGGTAAAAAGAAAATCAAATGTCTTAAATCTGTTTTTTAAACTGGAATCTAATCTCACTGCTCAAGAATCTTTGGGCTCTTTGGCTACTACAGATTCAGTTGAAGCTGAAAATGCTCAGCATCTTCCTGAAGGCATCCATGAAGCCACCTTTAGATGCCTATAATGCAGACATCTGTGCTTGTCAAAATAAATTCCTTCTCTATTGTAGATGGAGAAA
>JAWWLT010000110.1:73544800-73612868 GCA_035040995.1 Premnoplex brunnescens | reverse complement strand
AAGCCACCTTTAGATGCCTATAATGCAGACATCTGTGCTTGTCAAAATAAATTCCTTCTCTATTGTAGATGGAGAAAGAGAGAGACTTTTAAAGAGCAATTAATCTGATCTATCATGGATCTCCACTTTAGGGTGACATGAATTATGCCCTAAGGTGCTTATTTCTCCCTGTTGACAATGAAAGTAGTGTTGAATGACTTATTCAGGGAAATTTCATCAGTTTAATCCTGTATCTAGTATCTAAATGAAGAGTAGAAAAGTAAGAAAAGCACAAAAGCCAAGGGCAATATAATACAGTAAAATTCTGGCACTTTAAATCTGTTAGAAATTTTACACAATAGTCTCAGTAATGTAATTTGAATAGGTTCTGCCTGGTTTTATACAGTGGAGTCTTACAATTGTACACAACTGAGTCTATGTTGTTCAGTAGAACATAATGTGAAATCAGTGGAGTACTGTTCAATGGAACATATTTATGCCTGACATGGGTCTGTCTCAATGGGTGGACTTCAGTCAGTTCAGAAGGACTTGAGACACTCAGTCTGATCAGCATTTTTCTGAGACAGTTATATTTGTTCAATCAATCAATGGCTTGGATTTTTATTACAGTACATTAGAGAGACAGGAAATAAAAAAGCTTGATGGACAAGCACCACTTTAAAGTACTGATGATTTCCATGTAAATTAAAATTATACAGCTGAAAGGGAAAAAAAAAACAAAACTACTCTAGAGAAATATTTGGCAGTCTGCATGTTTATTTCAGCTATTCAGACAGCAAACAAGGGTGTCAAGGCTATTTAGCATTACATCTGTAACTCTTCTTTGATGCTGAGTATTTAGGAATTAGTAAATATGGTTTAAGGGTTGGTCTCGTGACTTTGGGATGATGCTGAAACCAATGAAGATTGGTAGCACTGTAGCTGAGAAGGTGGAAAAGTTTGAACTTTCCAATTTAATTATATAAGGGATGTGATACAATTTGTTTCACAGCAATTCTTTTAGATGATTCATTGCACATTTACATGGCCCTCAGGAGTAGTTATTTTGCTTGTCTCTCTAGTCAAACTATGAAAAACACAACCTTAATTATTTTGATGATGGTAGAAGCAAGAGACTAAAATGGAAAGTTTGTGACTTTTTAAATCAAACAAAACAAAACCAAAAATGAACTAGCTCTGTCACTAAGAGGTTCCAATTTTAGTGCTTTATTTCTATATATATATTTATTTTTTTTTTAATGACTAGTACAGAAAGTGCAGAACTTACAAGAATAATACAAAAAAAAACCCCCAAACCGTACAAGTAAAAATATGATGGGACCCCTAAACCATTAGAGATTCAATTTGATCTATGTGCAACTTCTGTGTGTAACTTTATAAAGTGAACAGGATAGACAGAACAAGCACAAAACTTTTATTGGCTTTATCTTTTCCTCAAACAATGGTCAATTCAACAACTACCAATGGCTTGCTTGGCTGCAACAAACTCTTCTGAGGCCTTTACAGGTTTCTAGGAAAGTATTTTTCACTAATTTTTGAAGATATACTTTCTTGAAAGTCTCTCAGACTTTCCTGTTCTTAAAGATCCTTAGTATACCATTATATTCTGATTTTACTTTCCTACCTAAAATTCACTATAATTTTTTTTTTTTTTTTTCCAGATGAACATATTCATCTTCTCTAACTCAGAAACACTCTTTGCTCCCTCTGCTCCACATGGAGTGCAGGGACTACGACAAGGCAAAGAGCACATCACACACAGAATTGTGATATTCAGTTGTGGGTTTTTTAACAAAACAGAACATATAGTTCATGAAAATCTGCAGATGAAACAGCAAACACTACTTAATAGTAATCTCCAAAGTAGGGGAAATGTCTGCACTGTTGACTGACAAAAGCTCATACCCACATTTCTAGGATAAAGTGCAAAACTGACACGAGGTGGATATGCAATGGTCTGTTTCACAGCATGTGGACACCTCTTGAACTTTATATTTAGGGATTAGTATAAGACTGAAAGAATTAAGCCTAAACCATTTTCCAGAAACTTATCTTAGCATTAACTGTTATTCTGTTTACCAGAGACATCCATGTACAAGGTGATATCTTTTTTCCTACTTAGTGAATGTGTGACATCAGAAGTATCCTGTGAAAAATAAATTCTGGACTAAAACTATGCCTGATAGGGTAAATTAATTGTTCTGCTCTTTGTGTGGCATTAGTAAAGGACATTCTCAGAACGAAACTAGAATTAACAGTCACTTTTTCTATAGCATTTATTATTTTAGATAAGTGTATAATACATCTTTTTTGCTTTTCTTTACTAAGAAAAATACCCTTCCTCCCTGTTCCTTATGTGAGTATGCCCTTATATCCCAATACTTTTTTTTTCCATCTCTGACGGTGCACTATTTATTTTCATATTTAATTTTCCCTTTTTTTTTTTTCTTCTTCTTGTGTGGAATTCTACAACCAATAAGAAAGTTTTTTTAATGCCAAACCTTCGTCTTAATCACAAGAGCAGTGTTACAAGGACACGTGTAATTTCACAATTTTATCCTGAATGCTTTTTAATGTTTATTTCAACTATTCCTCTATTAAATCTTTAATCAGTCATCTCTAGAAGCAGAAAGTTAAACCCACTGAACACTAACAAGGCCTTCCAGAGCTATTGTGGAATATATAACAAATTTGAAACTGATTTTTAAAAATATGCAAATGGTCTATAAAGAAGCAAAGTGAGATACACTAGATAGTGCCATAAAAGCTACAATGAATATATGTGGAACGATAGATGTTGAAGCACAGTTTTGCTGTCATGTTTTTAATGTCTGTTGCTTCAAGCAACAACATTTATTGTATTAAGTGACACATCATTCACAAGTGACCAAGTACTGAAAAGGTGTAGCCCAAAAGCAATACTGGAAAAATGCAGTTTGATTAAAAATGGTCAGAGGTTTGTAAGAATGTCGCCTGGGAAATACCTTCAGCAGGTATGAGTAAAAGATTAATAATATTAAAAACAAGTTTATTTATATAGATTGATCAATATTTATTTACAGATGCTTTATAACAGTATTTATAATATCTATGACAAAAGAGTCTATTCCCACTGATGTAAAACTTGAAACTTCTGTTGAATTCAGGGTATTATTCTTCCCTGAATTCCAGATACTTATTTTTACATTGGACTACTTCAGTGACAGAACTTGTGAAATAACAGTTGAGATGGAAAACTAACAGAAATGGTTTGGTTTGAGGAGCCCTCTAAGATACTAGTTCCATCCTAAAACTTTTGACAGAAAAATTAATAACAAAGTACCAAATAAACAGCTCTTTGATTTCACCTTCACTTTCCCTCATTTAAGGGCCATGTGTGTTTTCTTTTACAGTTGTTGCACTTTTTGGTTTACCTTTGAACTTGACTTTCATTTGTGGCTTTGGCTTTTTTTTGGTGTGTGTGTTTTGTTTTGCTTTTGCTTTTGCTTTTTTTGTATGTGTGTGTGTGTGTGTGTTTCCTTTTTTCCTTTTGTTTTTTGGTGTTTTTTTTTTTTTTTTTTGTATTTTTTTCTCCCTTTTCACTCTCTTGTATTTCAAAAAAAGAAGTCAAACATGGTTAGAAACAGAGTGTCCCAGTTTCCTTGTTATTGCTTAGTCTTCTGGAATTTCAACCCATGTAACTTTTGCTAAGATTATCCTTTGCATATTTCTAGCTTTTTGATCCAGTACATTTTGGCCAGATGTTTTTTATTGAAACTGATGTACACTTACTCTTTCATGCACAACCTCATCTTCTGGAGAGTTAGAGATCATTCAGGGATAATTATTGTCACATTTAATCTGCTTGTTACGTTTTCTGAAAAAAAAATAAAAATTCAAACGCAATACAAACACTGTATTTTCCTCAGTTTTTCATGTAGATGATCACTGGACAGGTTTCATACCTTCACAGATTTTCACATAATGTTTGAGATAGTCTAATTCTGAAAATAAACAGAAGGCATTTTGTGGATTTTTATCATTGTCATTGGAAGAATTTTGCCTCTGATCTCTTTGTCATTTTGAAGGATGTCCCACATGTTCCAGTTAAAAGCACTTCTGAATGAGCTAAGGGAGAAGGAGCCAGAAGAGAAACACCTAGATTTTCTACTTAAAAAATTAGTCCATATATTTTTGTCATTTTGCTCAAAGTCAGGATGAAGAAAATTTGGATTTCAAATCCCAGTTGAAGGCAAACTCTTGCAAGAGACTTGAAACAATTGTTAACTTTTTGAGCTGGGGACAAGACTTTTCTGCATGCTGTTCTAAGCAACCTAACTTTACTCATGCATTGCATATATATTCACAATATTCTTGGAACGCGGTGAAAAGCTGGATTTCTTCCCGGAGGTTTGTGATGATTTTTCTAATGATTAGGACCTTTCAGTGGTCTAACACAACTGTATTCACTTTTACAGTCAAGCGTATGAATGAAGTATAACTGCAGCCTCTTCCTTTCCATCTTACATCTCATGTTGTTATCTCAAAACATTCAGGTCTTCTTTTTAATTCTCTGACCCACATTAGCACAATTAATGCTTTAAAGTATAAAAAGTGGATATGGAAACTGTGTGTGAGATATTGATAAGCAGAAGAACAAAAAAGGCAGGAAAAGCAAAGTAAAATACTGAACTATTTTCACAGTATATATTTCTGAGTGCAGTGATTTCTCTGACAAGTTGAAATATTTATCAGATATATTGTGAATGATGTAAATACTATTCCTCATAAATTATATACGTCCTTTTTCTTAGTTGTTAAACTACTCATATAATATATAACCATCTGTACAGAGAAAATGTGGCATTTTCTTTTATATCACTCTTCAAACACGGCAATCCTTCCTTAAAAAAAAAAAAAAAAAAAAATTGATCTGAATTTATCTGCATCCTGAAGTTCGGTTAATAGGATTTTTTTTTTCTGGACATATGAAAGAAAAATATTTTCTGAAGTGTCTAAATCTATGCATCATCATGAGCACATTAGGAAATCTAATGTGAAATAGAATTAAAGTCAAAGACCAGTTTCAGGTTTTGTCTGTTTCTTTTTCAAATATAATTCTGTCACTGAGGCAGTGTCTTACATAATTTTATTTTTCTGGACATTGGCATGACTACAAAACTCGGGTAGATCATAGGTGTCCAAACTTCTGCATAAAACTTGTTCTTCATCAAACTTCAAAAATACAAATTGCCTGTGATGTTGCACATTTTGTGCATTGTTATAGCTAATATTTAAAACAATGTCAACCCTTCTTTTGGTGCTATGTACTGCACTGGATTTTATCACTGTTCCAAGGAAACAACTGGAATTAGGAAGTATATGGAGAATGGTAAAGGCTCCATTTTGGATTAAAAAAAAAAAAAAAAAAAGAGAAAATTTATGTCATACAGATATAGGAGGTCATAGGACACCATCACTTTGAACAGTCAGTAGATACTGTTAATTTCCATTTTTTTAACAATACATGATGATGCTTTTTTCTGTTCTTTCACACCAATTATATTTTTCCAGGTTGCATTCCTGTTCTTAATAACCAATGGCAGACAGTAATTCTTACTTTCTGAGGATATTTTCAACATTTATCAGACTATTTTTCACCTTTTCAGGTGATACATTATAATTACACCTCTATGTTTTAGCACTTATTGATAGTATCCCAAGATGCCTCCAATTCCTAGGTACCCAGCTGTGCTTCAAATATGCCAGTTGCTCCATGTAACAACCTTTTAACACCTGTCTATATCTACGTATGAGCCATTTCATTTCCTTCTGTAAGAGGAACTGTTTCCCAGCTCCCAAGTCCATAACTTAGCTTGGATTTTTTTCATCTCTATACTATGTACCACAGACAGCCTTTATGCTATTGTGTCCTGTGTTCAGTAAGAACTTACTAGTTTTCCAGGGAGCACCGACACAAATCACATTCCTATTTGGTATTGGAACCTTAGAAAATACCAGGGAAGGATAATACATTTTGATTTAAGTAACACCAGGAAACACCTGAAAATGCACCTGAAACCTCCTTAGCAATGATTGCAAGGTACTGCAAAAGAAGACGGCAATTGGAAACTAGACCATAAAATATGGAGAAGCATATCTTGAAAGGTGATCGTAATCCAGGCAGTGATCTCTGCAAGCTAGAATAATATACATATGAAATAATAATAAAGGCTATGTATAAAAAAACCATTAAAAATTCACTTACATTTCTTTTGATAAGGACAGGGAAGGAGGCTTTGGTATTTCTTTTATTTTATTGTAATAAATATCTTTAAGTATATGCCAGGCTTTAAAGAAAAGGTATTAAATTTCTCCTGTGGGCAGCATTGTTCAATAATCATCTGCTAAAGAGTATCTTTTTCTAGCTGAGTCTCTGTCAAAGTTAAGATATTTGGCTAGATAAACTACTGGTCTGATCCATTATAGCAATTCCAATGTTCCTATGACTTTTTATTTCCTCAGTAACAATTACTTTGAACTGGATAATACAATTTAATGCCTACTTCCCCTGTTATTTGGAATGAATAATACTCAGTATAATAAGGAAAGCTTACAAAGAGCTTTTACTTCTGAGTAGTGAAATGATGCACTGACATTTTCAATAGTGAATAGATTTTGCAACTGACACATTAATAGCGTTTAAATGAGGAAAGGTCTGGTTGTACATTTTCAAAAAGCTTCTGAACTTGAGATAAGTCTTTCCAGTAGGAAGACTTATTTCTTTTTAAGATTATATATTGGTAAAATGTATAAATCAGGTCCAGGTTTTGTTGTGTTGTTTTTATAGTTTGTTTGGGGGGGAGGGGGGTTGTTTTCTTGGTTTGTTTTTTTTTTTTTTTTTTTTTGTTTTTTTTAAATTAAAAATTAGGTTCAAATCTTTTATTTATAAATATAATTAATGTTATATTTTAAAAATAATGTGTGGCTGAGGATACCATAAAAATTTCCACATCTTAGCTGTCTCATAAGGCATAGATTTTGTGAGTTTTGTAAGCATATTAGTGCATAACATATAAGGTCTTATAGATAACAGTTTTGCCATGGTCCTACCTGTTTCTGAAAGAGATTAATTTAGTGCTGCCTCACTAAATGGTGGCATCACAGTATTTCTGAACCATGGAAATGCAGTATGCTATTTTATGAGGATATTATGCCTAAAAATTAAACCCCCCATATTTAAATAATTTTCTCCTGCAAACCTTCTGTGGGATCTTGGACTTTATAGTTAAAATAATCAAGACAAAAAAAGTATTGTTTTCACCCTAATTTGCCCTTATATCAACAATGCATAAAATGGATTGTGTTGCTGTTGGGGGGGTCACTGTTAGAAGAAGACAGCATTTCTATGGAGCCAACAAACAGTGGCAGAAACTCTGGGATAAGATACTGTAGATTATTTCTTCCTAAGTTTCTTGCTGTTAATAGTCTGAACAAATTTACCTCTTGACCTCTGCGTGCAAGTTTCATGTCTAGGTTTCAAATGCCCCTTTTAAATACTGTATACCTTCATAATTCCCCAATAAGGTGTATGAGTTCTTAGGCAATGTATGTGGTAGGAAAAAAATAATTTAAAAATTCTGAAACATTCAACTGCCACAGGAAGCTCTATCAGTATCTTTACTAGGGATTACAACTTGTATTTCAGATAGGCCATTAAATTACATTCAAGCATTAGTTTTCATCTGTCTGTGATATGAGACATAGATAAATTCAGAAGTGTGGAATATATAGTTAATATTAATCCTCTAAACTATTCAATATCACTAAATTAGATTTTTTTTTTCAGAAGCAGAGTAATGAAATCAAAACTTTTATGTCATGCCATTGTAGCATAACTTGCTTCTTAACGGAATATCTTTGATAAGACACTTGGGAACTTATTATTTTTTTAAAAAAATCAGTACATATAGACTAGTTACCTTTATAAAAGCAACTCTAGTAGAATAATTAAATCTGTTGTCCATCTGTAATACAGCCAGTAATGCATACCAATATCAGGAAGAATACATAGGAAAATACACAATGCAAAATACATGGACTGAACATCAGCAAACACAAATGAATATTTAAGTTTACGTGCAGGCTCCTTTTATAAAAAGTACTAAAATCAGTATACTTGTAAATGCAAAATTAGCGAGTAAAAGTAGATATGTTAAACATGCTTGCACAGATTTAAAATTATTCCAGGTAGTTATTTTGTAAAACTAAAATGAAACCTGGTGATGTCATCTCAAATATTCTTTCATTTATAATTTGTTTGACTTATTTAACTCTAGGTATTAGGGACAGCTTTTGATGCCACGGAGATCTGCCTGAAATGTCAACATTACTTGAGTATTTGTGTCAGAAAGGACTACTATTTGAAACAATGACGGCCAAAATGGTTTGTGTTGTTTGTTTTTTTTTCCTTTTACTTTGCATTGTTTCAAAGAGGTCTAATTCTGTGAAAATATTTAAGTGCATGTAAATGTAAAGATTTCAAAATTAAATTACACTTCTACAGGGACTTTTAAAAATAACATCAATGTGAAAAGCAATTTGGGTTATAACACTCCTTATGTTCCAAAGTGTCCTTTCATGAATGACAAGCTATGTTCAATAAAATTACCATTTTGATTTTAAAAAGAAATTGTCATCCAGATATTTCTGTAACTTTAATTTCAAAATTAATAATACTGCTTATATATATATATATATATATATATATATAAAAGATACAAACACAAGGTTGGATTTTTCTTAAATGTTAAACAAAAGGTCTTTTTTATCTATTGTAAACACCATGTAAATTACTCCTAATTTTTGCTACCTTGATAAAGTCTTAATACAACCATCAAACAGCAGCTCTTATGTGGTGGATGGCATTTCTGATATGCTTTTATGGTAGATAAATTAGTAGATTTTGTGAATGCCTGAATCTTATCTGAATGTCTGTTTCTCTTCTGTATCCTCTCAAAAATACACTGCAAACAAAAGGCTAAGTGAAAACTTATTTGATTCTAAAGATCAGATGTTATTAATTCTGAAATTAAAATCAAAGTTAAACAGTCTGTCTTTTCCTTTCTTCCATAGACTGTTTCCAAATTTGTCAGAAATGCTTTAGGGAAAAGTATTTCTTGCTAAATATATTTAAGTATTTCATTTTGATTTTAGATATCATATTCATATTCATATGTTTAACTATATCTTTAATTACAATCTTAAGTGTTCTGTAGTCCCGGGTTTTCATTGTTTGAATATTTCAGACTTTTCTGTATTTGTTTTCTTTTTTCCCTTCAATTTATAGTATTTCTTTGTCAAAGAACAGTTGGATTTTAAGCAAAAAGTCATAGTTTCTAGCTTGATGCTCAAGGAGTTTGCAATAAAATACTCAGTTCCACTGAAATAACTATGGATTTTGAAAACATATATGCAAACAAACATACACTGAAACAACTCTACCTCATAAGAGAATGAAATATAATAAAATTATAGAAGTATGTAAAAAAACAACAACTTTTGTTAACTAACATTTTCCTATCGAAGAATGTTGTGTTAAATAACATTTCGTCAATTAGACACAAGATGTGTTCGGGTTTTTTTATTGAATATTTTTATATCTGTGTTTTGTATCTTCGACCAAACAAGTGTAAAGACACAATAAAATGTGATAATATTCTGAAGACAAAAAGGGTTTATCAAACAGATTCTTGTGTGCTTGACCTCTCCTAGCTGATCAAGTTCTAAGAAACAATTTTAATATATGTTTCAGCCATATAAGAAAAAGTTTGAAACAAACCAAAGAAAAAAGAGAAAATTGGTACTGACAAAAATCATGGTGCTGATAAAATTAATGTCTAGATATAACAAATCATTAAGTGCAACTTCACCTGGATCTAATGTGGCTTACAACATGGCCTTCATGAATGTTGAAATAGCAAATAGCTCATTAACCTTTCCTTGGTCCCGGAGCAGCAGCACTGAACAGCTGCTAGCTTTCTGGTCCTTGTGTACAGTCTATGCTAACAAAGAAAAGCGGATTTCCTTCATGGGGATATCCCTACCTATGGCTGTGGAAATTTCTTGCACATTTTTATTTTCAAGGACCATGGCATTATCAAAAAGTGAAAAAGACAGACAAGTACAATTCTGGCTATTTTCTCCTTAAGCCAGATGTCTTTGTCACATTCTTCTATTGATCCTACTATTTTAGATCATAATTGACCCATTTGTCCCACAAGATAGGTAATAAACATATTGGTAATGACAATACTGAAATCCTACTCATGTTTTATCAACAGGAATATCCTTTGACTTTTAAAAGTCTCTTAAAATAACAGCAAAAAAATTATTGTGGTGATCTGTATAACACAGACTGTTTAATTTCTCAGTCAATAACTTCTGCTCCAAGGTCAAATGACTTGAAATGCCTCTTATATAGAGGTCAGACAGACTAGAAGAGTGAGAATTCCCTCTAGCTTAAAGTCTGTTAATTTATGAACCTGTGGTTGAACCCATGAAGATCTTTCAAAAAGGTAAAACAAAACTATGAGGGAAAAAAAGAAAGAGTGAATGATGAGAAAGTATACTATGAGCTTCTTCACAAAGAGTAGTTTTCAGGGTTGACATGTGAAATTTGTTCACCAAAAAAGACTGCTTCAAACACTGGGGTATATTTATCTGAGCTCCAAAAATATATGCTGAAAATTTAAGAATTTTAAGAAAGCAATCTCATTGACTAAACCTCTGAATGTATGTATAGCAGTGATGTTTTCTATTCCTTCCATTCATTTAATTGACGGTTTAGTATTTATAGATTTTTAAATTTGAATCTAGTCAATTACTACAGACAGTACATTTGACTTTTACTCATTAGTTTTTAATCAACACCTCAAAGACAAATCCCTTTCCTTCTATTTAATAAAACAACATTGTCACAGGGATTACCCTAGGGAGTAATTAGACTACCAAGAGACCCAAAAAAAAAAAAAATTAAAATTAGGATATATGTTATATATGTTCAACACTAAAGGCAAAACACAGAAACTCTACAAATCTGCCTACTTTTAAAGAACTATTAAGTTTTTGTCCTAGGAGACAAATCCATACCACTTAAAGTATGTGTGCATACTATATAACATAGTCAGAGGCTGTAGAATGAAATCTTAGGATATTTTTATTACTTTTGACTATAAAAATATGAGGGCTTTGTCAAGATTTTTATCTGATTAATGTTACCTGCATGAGGTTATAGGCAGTCTGAAGTCACAAACTGTTTTAACCTTTGACTAAACCCAATTGATAGGCTACAGTGAACAGTGAAAAACAAAAGATAAAAATGTTCCTTGATCCTGCAACTGTGTGGGGTGGTTATTTTTTTTGGTTTTGGTTTTGGTTTTGTTTTCTATTCTTTGTTTTTCCGCCTCCTAAAATATGAAACCTCTAGGCTATTTTTTTTTTTTTTTTAATTGCTTTTTAGGAAATACTCACTCTGTCTCACATACACAGCATTTTGTCACCCAATTTTCCAGCTACAGCAATACAGTATTCGGTGACAATTCCATACTCAAGTAATATAATAACTAGAGCACTTTTGGAAGCCAAATGGTCTAATCAGACAAAGTTATTCTTGTAAGAGAGAAGATTGTTGATTTCAAAAGGATTTAGTATTGCCCCTGATGATACAGAGGAATATTTTGCCTTCTTTAAAGTTCCATACAAAAGCTGGAAATAAATACATATGTGTATCTTTTCCTCATTCATAAAATTTAACCAAAAATATGTTATTTTGTATGTTTAAAAATCAGAAAATGAAAACAATAAGATAGAACAGATTTTAGTGTTAGATTTGGAAGAGCTCCAGGGCTGAAATGAAAATTCAGACAGATTAAATATCTGGAACTTAAGTAGGAGATCCCTGGTGTAGTTCAGAGACACATATTTACAAAACCACATTCATCAGAGTTCCTCAGCAATGCAAGCAAATAAGATGAGCTTAGGGGATTTACAGCTTCCTAATGTCCTTATCAAAACTCCTTAATCAAAAGCCCTTAAGTAATTTATCTCTATCTTCTGTGCTGGACACTCTAGACACACACTACAAAAGTGGATTAATGAAAAGACACTGACTTTTTTTTTTTTTTTTAATTTTCTAACACACATTTCTTTAAAGTTCTCTTACAAAAAATACTTTTCAGTGTCTATTAATCGTTATTTATCATCTACAGTGTGCTCTGTTTTAGAACAAAAAAAAAACACAAAAAACCAAAAAGAATCCTTATTCTAGGACACTTCAAACCAAGAGCGTCAGTGTTGCAAACAAAGGTTTTATCAATGATTCATAAACTTGTGTCAACCCAAACTTAAGCTCAGCAAAATAATTAAATAAATCTCAATCCCTCATACTTTGTAAATCTGTCTGCATGTAAGATTGTGGCCTATTGAGAAAATCTCCATTAGAAATTTGAAGCAAATATAACTAAAGTATTTCAAAGTTTTAATTTTAACTATGAATCTCTCACCCTTCCTTACCGCCACAAAACCCCCCCCCAAAAAAACCCACACAGCCAAACACCTCCCTTTTTGTGATATTTAATGAAGAGTGTTTGGCTACAACTTTAGCAAGAGTGAGTTTGTCAGGTGTTTAGTAACAGGTTTTCTTCTGTTTTCCTGTCAAATAATTTTAGAAATAGCTATCAATAACAGAATTTCATATAAGACTTTTCCCAATGTACTCTTAACAGCTATGTCACAACACTTGATGAGAACATACTTGAAATATTCCATGTGTTCTTTGTCTGAGGCTTGATAACCTGTAACAAAAAGTCCTTGAGCTACAATGGAAATATTTTGGTAGGCAGGTAGAGGAAAGATCACAAAGGTGCTAATTTTTGTTGTTGTTGTTGATGAGATGCAGAGTTAGTGTAAGAGACAAAAGTCTCTTACAAAAGACATAAATGTTTTGATATTGAGGCCACAGCATTTTTTGTTCTTTCTTCTTCATTTTTTCTCTCTCCTTTTTCCTTTTGCCTCCCTCCCTCCTTCCTTTCATCCCTCATTCTCTTTTTTTCTTTCCTCTCACTTTTCTCCCTACCTTCCCTCTCTCTTTTACCCTTAAAGCCAGATCACAATTCCCAGTGCGGGGGACTGCTTAGCTTGCTGTATAAGGAACAAATGCTTTTAAAGGGTCGGATTCCTGAAACAGCTAGCAATAAATGTCAAAGAGTACTGCTTGCCTAAATTTGCATTTCTTTTCTACATCTTCTAACTTAAAAAAAAAACAAAACCACAAACCTTTTACAAAGTTTAGCAGGTATTGAACTGTTTTGCAATTTTCACATAGATATTTTTTCAGAATAAATTTTAATTTGATAGGGAATCACTTTCTTGCAGAATTTAAATGGATGAGATATGAGAAGCTCAAATGTCAATGTTTTTGCTTCTTCATATTAAAGGAAATTCTAAACTAAGAACTCAGCTGGATTAAATAAAATGTATGCAACTAGACGTGAAAGTTGAAGTGAATTTAACAAAGTTCAGCACCGTACTCCTTCACGGCTGAACAGAATATGAATTGTAATCATCAGCAGTTTGAGTCATCTGCAAGGAGAAAAATGTAAAAGTCTTAGAGTTAGCTAAACTGAAAAAAATAGCCTGATGGTATTTTGAGACCAAATAAACTGAGACTAGTTATCAACCAGGGACAGGCTTTCTATTAAACTACTCTAAACATACACATTGAACATTTATACAGAGAATATTTTAAGGTGGTGCATAACTGTCCTAAAAATCAGGAAATTAATTTCCAGTATGTGTATATTCACGAGATACATGTTTATGCAATTAGGAATTATTGCTTTCCAGAAAAACCAAGACCAGTAGTTCTTTGAGTAAGATATTTGCACACTTCGGTATCATGAGAAATGTTCACACTTACTAATAAAATACAGAAGGGGACAAAGTCATCGAAACAAAACTAAACTTTTTATTTAACAAATTCAGCAGAATTGGTGTGTCCCCTCTGGCCTAGGAGACAGACACAGGCCAGCAAGAACTGGAGGTTTTTATACCCTATCCCAGCCGGGGGGTCCCTGCTTCTGTTCCTATTGGCCAGTACTAGGAAGCTCACAGCCTGGCCCGATCCACCTACCTTCCCGGGACTCCCACCTCCACAAAAAGGCACAAAAACCAAGTTCAAACCACCCCAAGTTCCAACTGCCAAAAACTCAACTATCTTCTCCTCCCTCTTCTCCTCTTTACACATGCAATTCCTAAATCAAATCAGGGAGGGGAGGACAGTGGATCAATTCTGGCTTCAGCAAAACCCCAACTCTATTTCTAACAGTCTGAAATGCAAGTCTTAAAAAATTCAGAGGCAAGACTCAGAGATGATAATTTCTGACATCTGGGAGATCTTTTTTGTGTGGATATATTCATTCATTACAACTTTCCAATTTACTAATTTGCATACATTTTCAGAAAGATAGCAAAGGTGATGTTATTGAAAAGCATCGTACAGAAGTTAAATCAGAAATAGCCCAAAAGTAGAGCTTTACATAGAAACAACATCCACAATTTTTTTTCCCAAATACACAAGATTCTATAATTTTTTCCTCTCTTCTAGAAAATAGCAAACAAGTTTTATTATTTAAAAAAAAAAAAAGTATTAAAATACATATTGAGATATGATATTGAGAATCGACTAATTTTTCTCAAATGATCAAATATTTTTTTTAAAAAATATGGTCAGTAGAAATCTGTCCCATAATAATAAATGTTGATAAATAGAGTAGACATGAGCCAACTGATATATCTTTTACTGTAACTGTTTCAGAATAATCATGTAAAAACCCTTAAGACAATAATACGATTACTACAGGAGCAATCAAAGTATTCTTTGTTTACCTCATGGTTCCTGTAATATGACTGGAGGGAAAAAGATTCCAAGCTATAACAAATAAATAAATAAATACACAAATAAATAAATGAAATAATAAATAAACTGTTCAGGAAAAGAATCACAAAATCAGTCTCACAGAAACTATTTCTTTTGTCTACATTATTTTCCCACCTCTTTTATGACTCATTTAATTAAGAAACTATGGAAAGATTCTTATTGCCAACTACAATTTACAATTTTTACAATTAATAGAAACACTTCATTAGCTAGTATTCAAATTTTCCACTGGATACATAATTCATAGTACACATAGATATTTTTTAGGACAGATAATTCTGTTATTATATTATTCTTATATTTTAACCTTGCATGTGATTGCTAATGAAAATAAACACTATAAAATTATCTGATTTTAGAAAAATATGTTTCAATTAATCTTTCTAATTGACAATGATAACAAAGGACAACTGATTTAGAGGGAAAAAAAATAAACAATAAAACCCTCTGCTTATCACCAACTCTCACAGTTCAAACAAAATTTTAAGCTTCATTCTTCATTTCGTTACAAGCCTGTGAGAGTTGCTTAACCTCATTCTATTCTTGAGCTTCAAACACACTTTCAAAAGGCAAGGGACAGCATTTAGGAAATTTTCTCTGACATAAAGTTACTACATTTATGTATCGGGTTTGTGTGGCTGGGTTTTGGTAGCTGGGGGTGGGCTACAGGGGCAGCTTCTGTGAGAACCTGCCGGAAGCTTCTGCCATGTCTGGCAGAATCAATGCCAAGCAGCTCCAGGATGAACCCACTGCTGGCCAAGGCCAAGTCAATCAAGAGTGACACCTCTGTGACAACTAATTTAAGCAGGAAAAAATGTTATTGCACAGATGAAAATGCAGCAGAGGAGAGCAAGAACATGTGAACAGCTCTGCAGACACCTAGGTCAGTGGAGAAGGAGGTGGAGAAGGTGCTCCAAGTGCAAGAGCTGAAATTCCGCTGCAATGAATGATGAAAACAGCTGGTGAAGCAGCTGGCCCCTGCAGACTCTGGAGGTTAATGGGAGTGCAGAGATCCTGCAGCTGGTGGAGGAGACCAGTGCTGGAGCAGGTAGATGCCCAAGAGAGGGCTGTGAACCCATGAGAAACACGTTCTGGAACAGGATCATGGAAGGGACCTGCTGACCAGTGGAGAGAGGAGCCCACAATGGAGCAGGTTTCCTGATAGGTATTGTGGCCCAGTGGGCGACCCACGCTGGAGCGGGCTACGTCTGAAGGACTGCACACTGTGGAAGAGTGACCCATGTTGCAATAGTTTGTGGAGAACTGTTGCCTGTGGGAAAGACTCATGTTGGAAAAGTTTATGGAGAACTGCCTCCTTTGGGAGGGGTCCCACGGTGAAGCAGGAAAAGGACTCCCTTCTCTGAACAGCAGCTAAAACAACTTGTGATGAACTGACCATAATCTCCACCCACCGTATCCCTGTGCCACAGAGGGGCAGAAGGTAGAGCTTGGGCATGAGGGAGGGTTGAGGGGAAAGTGTTTTGAAATTTATTTTACCTGTCATTATTCTGCTTTGATTTTGTTAGTAAAAAATCCTATTACTATCCTCAATTCAAGTTTGTTTTGCCTGTGATGGTTTTTGATGTGTTATGTCTCACAGACATTACCTCAACTCATGAACCTTTGTTATATTTTTTCACCCTGTCCAGCTGAGAAGGGGAGTGATAGAGCAGCTTTAGTAGGCATCTGGCATGCAGCCAGGGTCAACCTACTACAACCTACAGCTCAGGGTGAGTTTCTGCTCAACCCTGAAGTTGCAGAACTCTGAGTAAATAGCAGGCAACTTGTGAATGCAGATGGGTGCCTACAGAGGTTACTGGCCAAACACTGTTTTCTGTCCTGTGCTCCTGATGTAAGCTTACCTTCCTTAT
Source organism: Premnoplex brunnescens (assembly GCA_035040995.1). Classification (NCBI taxonomy): domain Eukaryota; kingdom Metazoa; phylum Chordata; class Aves; order Passeriformes; family Furnariidae; genus Premnoplex; species Premnoplex brunnescens. The sequence continues at coordinate 73,596,020 of JAWWLT010000110.1, read as the reverse complement.
AGAGAGTACACACTGAAGCTCTGTACCTGTACTTCATGACTCTGTACCTTTCCAGTCCAGAGTCATGAAGAATATTTTCTGTTCATCACTGCCAGCAGCAACTTTCATGTCTTGGTTTAATTAGCTGGAGAGACACACCCTTGAATTAGATTGTAATTATCAGGAGGTAAGAGAGATTTTCTTTTTAGTTCTGTCTTTTTCCTGCAACATAATTTTGGCAGTTGCTAGTAGAAGTCTTACTGGGAGTAAAGCTTTCTTTATTTTGATAATATTCTGACTGTGAAAATGTCCCATTTATACCGGAGGAAGTTAATGAATATTTACCATTTTGTCTGTCTCATTTTGAAAAGCTGAGTCCAACAGCTTAAGAAGACAACACAAATGAGTGCATCACTGAAAATGATTAACAGCTCTTTAAATATATTATGGTTAAAATGTTCTACCCAGTTTTCAACAAACATTCTTTAAATTCAAGGATTCCATGCCCAAATTCATCTGAATGGAAAAAAAAAAAAAAAACAAAAAAACCCCAAAACCCTACAAACCTCCTTTACACCACATTAATGCAACTATGGCATGTGCAATTGTGCCATTTGATAGTTGTTCCCTACTGAAAAATTCCAGACACTTGGGAGAAATTCTTTTGGGAATAATTGTCTTACTTCATCACCAATTGAAGGATATGGGAAATGCAGCAACAAAAATCAAGATTTCAAACACTAAAAAAAGAATAATGCACAGTTTGAAATATTTAGTATTAGTATACAGATGCCTTAAGTTTTTTGTTTACCGGTGTTGACTTTCGTAAGATCAAGTTAAATGTTTTCTTTTTTTTCCTTTTTTTATTTTAAGACTTACACAACTAATGAGTTTCATTCTTCTGAGTGAAGTATGTGGGCATAAATCCAATTTTTTTTTTTGGGGGGGTGACTGTATGTTTAGTTTCTATGACATGTACAACTTTGCAATCAATAGACTTCCAGTTTCTTTTTTAGCTTATTTAGATTCTTTTTAAGATTATAGCTTTATCTTTTGACATTTTCTACATACCTTCAAATGTTGGACTGTTGATCCATAACTAGATTTCCTAGATAATCTGTTTTCTCAAATTTTAGGAAAAATTATATTTATCTTTTAGATATTCATGGTTAATTTCCTAGCTGAAGTGAGCACATTATGTCCTCTTTTCACATGAAAAAATCTTGAATAGTGATACAAATATTTTTGAAAATGTTGATTACATGAGAAAAGCTCAAAAAACTAAGATGTAATTATACATGCAAAATGTTGAAATGGAATTTTATTCAATACTTTATTCATTTTAAAAGGAGGGAATAAATATTTAAATATGACAAATGGTAGAATTTGTCAGAACATTAGTGATTCATGTGGAATGTGCTACTTTGGTTTATGTGTGAATATAATATTCCTCCTCTGGCTGGAAAACAACTTTGCAGGAAAAGGTGGTGAGGAACCACCAAGTTGAGGTTGACACAGCAATGTGCCCTTGTATCAAATGTCAACAGCACTCTTGGGGACATTTAGCAGGTGACGGGAGGTGAGCCTTCTTCTCTGTTCAAAACTGGTGAATTGTGTCTGGAGTTCTGGGTCAAGGATGGGCTTCCCAGGGAGACAGGGACATACTTGAGTGAGTGCAGAGAAGAACCACAAAGATGTTTAAAGGAGTGGAGTATCTGCATATGAGTATAGGCTGATAGCTGGCACTGTTCAGCCTGGAAAAGAGTAGGCTCAGGGAGGATATTATCCTTGTATATAAATGCGTGGTGGAATAGAGTCAGAGCCTTCTCAGAGGTAGCCAATGACAAGATGCAATGAGCGTGCACAAATATACAGAAAATTCCACCCGAGCATAAGAACAATCTTTTTTACTGTGAGAGTGCTCAGACTCTCAAACAGGCTGATTAGAGAGTCTTTGGGGTTTCATCCTACTCAAAATACAACTGGCCACAGCCCTGAGAAACCCTGCTCTAGCCAGTTCTGTTTTGAAATGGTCATTGGACTACACAATCTTCAGAGATCCTTTCTTTTCTCAGCAGTTCTCTGTTTCTCTGAAGGTTTCCAGGGTTTCTTTAATTCTATAGTTTTAATGCTGAAAGAACTTCACCCCTTAAGTCAGTTAGCATGATGCTTTTTGATAAAAGTAGGTACCCAATATGATTTCTTTATGAAGTCATTATTTTTTTCCAATGTACTTTTATTCTCTCTGAGTTGACACTGTAACTATCGTGTTTATCATGTATTATCGATGTCTGTAATATTTTAGAACATTTTACTGCGGGTTTATAAGTGTTTCACTATGTAACATTATTCCAGACAGATTTCATTAAGGATGTATAGTTATTACTTAGGTATTCTGACTACCCAATTTTGCCCTTTTTGTCATTGCAATAAAAAGGATTTTAGAAACAGTTCTTTCCAGAAACCCCACAGAGAATCTTTCTCTGCATTTTCTTGATAAAATGTCTTTACATGTATTTCTTGTTACATATGTAACTAAATAATTAGCCTGTGAAATGGGTTTTCCTTCGTTAAGATTCTCTTTTAATGAACAATAGTTCAGAATCTGAGTCTGCAAAGCTTTCTTGTGAGATCTGATGTAGTGATAGACCACAGCAACTTGACTGTGACACGTACCTAGAACCTCACAGTAATGTCAGAATAAGCCGTGCTTATTCTTTATGTGTCTATACTTTCACGTTACCACTATGAGGGTTCAGTTTAATAGGTGCACTAAAAAAAAAAAAAAAAAAGCAACACACAAACAAAACAAAACAACAACAAAAACAAACAAAAAACAAAACAAACAACTCAAACTTCAAAGTGAGAGCATCCTTAGTTATGTGCACACATTTCTAGAGTTCTATTTTTCACTGTATGCAATGAAATAGTTCTTACTAAATTCCTTAGTTTTGTATCTACTTCTGAAGTTTTCATATAAATGTAGAAATGCATTACTATTTGTCCAATTCTTCATAAAACTTTTGAGTTAAAATAAAGTTTTTGTTGGTTTGCAACTCTTAGTGTTCTCATTTATTTGTTGTATTATGCTTATTTAATGAACGTAACCTCACATATTTTTGATTTCACACTCTTGTGTCACAACTAAAATGACCTCCCCTTCCTCAGCAATTGACTGACCACTGTGGGAAAACCCTGCCTGCAGGACTCACAGAACTCACAGAACAACCCCGATAAAACTTTCCAGGACTGGATGGAACTGACAGATAGACAGTGAATTATTGTATTAGATAGATACTCCTCATATCTGTGTAACACACCCCCCTCGATAAAGCAAGCCCTGAGCCGACCCCAGCCTCCTCCCCTCTCTCCTCTCTCCCTCCCCCTTTCCCTTCCTGCTGGGCTCCACCTCAGTCACGCCTCCCCTTTCCCATGATGGTATTCTCCCCTACCCTCTTTCCCCATATTCTGCCACGTTCCGCCCATAACTCCTCCCAAACTCCTCCCAGTTCCCAGACCCCTTAAAGGCTCAGGTGCTACCCAATAAAGTAGTTCCAGCATCACCCCTGACCCTCGCTGTGGACTGGCTCCTTTGTCCTCCCCCTCGGAACGCAGTAGACTGCTTCTAATCTGTTATCTTATTTTCTTGCTGTCATGTCTCAGGTGAATCAGGAAAACAGAGTGAGATCAAGAATACATGGAGATGTGTAAGACACCCTATGACAGATTCCACTTAACTGCAAGAGGTGAAATGAACAATTGGAAAAAAATAAAGGAGTGGCTAAAATGAAAGCAAGTGTTGGTCCCTGCAATAACAACTTGCCATACATAATGTATTTCAGCAAGAGAAGGGTGCAACAGGGGCATCCCTGATGAAATACAAAGGAGTTGAGCAGGTAACCTCCGATTGAAAAATTTTCCCTGGCCACTTTCCAGGATGATCTTCTAAGCACTGAATAGTTTTTATTTTACCTAATCTAATGCCACTTCACAAGGGTGACACTTCTGTTTCATTGCAGTGAACTCTGCGTATGTATTGGCAGCTCTGAAAGGAATATGCAACAAAATAATATCCTGATTGTCTTGCTATTTGTGACTTTGCAAGGTAAAAGTCAAAGCTGAATTAAAGTCTTCTTGTTAGAAATCTGAAGTCTGAAAGACAAAAAGATTTACCATTTAAGAAGAGGAGAGTGAAGAATATTATTATTATTTGCTTTTGATTTTTTTTAATAAAAATCTAATTATTTGATTTGATTTTGATTAAAATGATTAAACATACACATGGTCTGCAAATAAATCATAGTAATTTACAATTTAAAAAAAAAAAAAAATCACCTTGTGATCCAGATTCTACACTTTTGAAAGCTGGAAAAATTAAAGAAAAAATATAATTTTGAGTTTGCTTCTTTTATTTCCATACTTCTCTGTCCCTTTTGGGACCTACAAATAAATCAGTATTTCAGTATATATATGGATATATACAGCATCTATTTCTTTCTTATCTATTTTAAAGTATATGCTGTTAATGTGAGGTGATTAAATGATTTAATATCTGAATTCAATATTTTTTTTATGACACAACACAGTGAAGCCTGAAAACATTTAAGTGATATTTCATTGTAAAAATTCCAAACATGGACAAGAGATTTAAGTGCATTTGAATCATGACTTGGAACAAGAAGCAAGAATACAGGAAATAGTTGAAGGATTATGATGATTTTTGTGACTTTTAGCTTATTACAGCTGTTTTGAAATTATAGGAGACATCCAGAACTTTTAATAAGTTTCTATATTAAGGGTAATGCTTTGACTTAATGCTGGAATGAAAAGGCAAATGACTGCAAATAAAGGTGAGAGTGTCATAAATCATTGTTCTATCTAATAATGAAGTAGCATATGATCACTCCATGAATTTTTCAAGATGTCTTCAGATGCCATATGCATTGGAGTGATTCAAACATGTGGACAACACCCAAGACAAGAGCTGAATTTATAACTAGTTATTTCAGCAGACTATAAGTTTATATATTGCTTTCTGAGTCAGTAGACATAGTACTTCTCACATGTGAAGTGAAATACATGTATTTTCCTTGACAGACAGCTATTTAGATATAGCATGAAAAGTTTAAGTTCAGATAGGAGTATACTCTTATAATTTGGATAAAATGTGTTCAGAAATACATTGCCAAGAGTTATTGACCATAACTGAAACTAGGTTTGCATGTGCTGAGATTGATGAACCTATGGGTGGTTTCTGATTGTTCAGAGATTTTACATGGATATAGCTAAGAAATATCTCTTTGCAGGCTGCTGTGGGACAGCACATGCAAGATTGCTTATTTTCAGTTATTGTTATACAACAGTGTACATCTGTTCATGTAAGAATGAAAGCACAAGTCATATTCAGTAGAAGTTAATGTTTATGGGCTGTCTTGAGGGTTTTTTTGCTGTGATTGAGACCCATGTAATAAAAAGGATTTTAACATTCAGAAAGCATTAGGATCCAATTTGAAAAATCCACTGAAAAGGTTAAACATAATTCAGGTCATCAGAGAAAGTCATTAGCGAAAAATAAGACAAATCTGAATACTTTGGAGTCTCCTGATAATGAAATCACTAATCACAAGCAATAAACATTTCTGGAATCAGATGTAAGATTTCATGGACACTAAATAATAGTAGATTACAACTAATCTCTGAGAAAAGCCATAAGGAAATATTTGCTTCAATGTGAACTCAATCTAATTAACAAATCAATGAAATTCATTGATTGCAATGAATTCATTGATTGCAACTCATAGTTGCAAGAATAAAATTTCTCTTGTAATGAAGATTTTATGGTTTGGTTTGGTTTTTTTTCCTATTTTAATAATGACTGATGATTTTTTAAGGCACAATGTTTTCCATACTGCTTCCTGGAAACCACTCTCATCTTATGCTCAGATCTTCCATATTATTCTAGATATTCTGTAAAATAAATGAGAAAACATCCTTTTTTTTTTTTTTTTTTGTTTTTTTTTTTCTTTAGTATGCATAGATTACAGAATCACAGAAAATGCTGATTTGTAAGGGATACGCGGGGGTCATTGAGTGGACCACACCCAAGCATCACACCATGTGCCTGAGACCATGTATCATTCAAACACTTCTTGAACTCTGGCATGCTTGGTGATGTGACCATTTCCATGGGGAACCTGTTCCAGTGCCCAACCACCCTCTGGGTAAAGAACCTTTTCATAATACTCAACCTAAACCTCCCCTGACACAACTTCAGGCCATTCCCTCAGGTCATCACAGAGAAGCGGTCAGTGTCTGATCCTCTTCTTCCCTGCAGGGGGAAGTTGAAGAACCAGTGAGGTCTCCCTTCAGTCTCATCTTCTCCAGGATGAACAGATCGAGTGCCCTCAGCTGCTCCTCATATGGCTTCCTCTCAAGGCCCTTCACCATCTTCGTTGCCTTCCTTTGGACACTCTCTAATAGCTGAATATCTTTCTTATATTGTGGTGTCCCAAACTGCACACAGTATTCAAGGTGAAGCTGCCCCAGTGCAGAGCAGAGTGGGGAAATCCTCTCCCTCAACCAGCTGCCAATGCTTTGCCTGATGCCCCCCAGGACAGGGTTGGCCCTCCTGGCTGCCAGGGCACTGCTGACTCATATTCAACTCACCATTGACCAGGACCCCCAGGTTCCTTTCTGTGGCACTGCTTTCCAACATCTCATTCCCCGGTCTGTATGTACGTCCAGGGTTGCCCCAACCCAGGTGCAGAATCTGGCACTTCCACTTGTTGAACTCATATTGTTGGTGATTGTCCAGTCCCCTAGTTTGTTGAGGTTTCTCCGCAGGGCCTCCCTGCCTTCGAGCAAGTCAACAATTCCTCCCAGTTTTGTGTCTGCAAACATGTTCAGTATCCCTTTCCAGTCCTGAATTCAAGTAATTTATGAGGACGTTGAAGAGCACAGGGTCTAACATGGAGCCCTGTGGAAATCTGCTAGTGACAGGTCACCAGTCTGATGTTACCTCATTCACTATTACCCTCTGTGCTCAACCCGTGAACCAATTGCTCACTCACAGCATGATGTGTTTATCCAACTGTGTGCTGGACATTTTGTCCAGAAGGACCCTGTGAGAGATGGTATTGAAAGCTTTGATGAACTCCAAAAAGATTATATCAACAGTCTTCCATTGATCAGCTAGGTGGGTTACCTTGTCATAGAAGCAAATCAGATTTGATAAGTAGTGCTTTCTTCTCATGAAGCCAAGCTGGCTGTGATAGATGTCTGCATTCTCTTACAGGTCCTTAAACTTATAAAACCAACCCAAGCCTTTTAAAAAGTTTACAGAACACTGTGCAACAGGCATTATAAACTTTACTTCTAGACATTTTTTATATACACCTATGCTCAAACTTATGGTAAGCTCTCTGAATTATGAAATTTCATAGAAATACATAATGATAACAAGTTTGGTGGAATTTTTTTGTGGTTTGTGGGGTTTTTGGTTTTGTTGGGGGTTTTTTGTTTGTTTGTTTGGGGGTTTTGTTTGTTTGGGGGTTTTTTGTTTGTTTGTTTGGTTTTGTTTGTTTGTTTGTTTGGGGTTTTTTGTTTGTTTGGGGTTTTTTTTGTTTTTTTTTTTTTTTTTTGTTCTGTAATACTTTTTTCAGACTCTGTTTACCTAAATGAATTGATAAGCATAATTTGTCTATGTATGATAGAATAAAAAAGAAGTGTGTAGTGTGTTAAAACCAGATGTACATAAGATTTGTCTGATTGTGATGCAACTTTGTATGTAAATATCTGCCTAAGTTTAAATTAACAATTTTCTTCACAAATGTATTTTAGCAGGTTTTGTGAAAAAACAAATGAACCAGAATCAGGCACTAAAATGTATTTCAATAAAACTCTGCAAATATTTTAGCATAATTCTGAGATAGTTATTCATAAATTAAATGTTTCCACATATTTTCATAAGAGGAAAAAGTCTTTTAAGTGATTGATTGATTCCAGATTGAAGTAATGGCAGGTATTTAATGAATGAGCAATATATTAAATGAATTTACAACCTTGGAGAGGTGAATGATAACAATAGCTGAAGATTAAACATAAAGATATGAAAAAGTATAACCCTTGCCTTTCCTAAGCCAAGTAACAGTGTTAAAATTTAATTTCAAATAAAATTCTGAGTGTAAACTGTATTTTAAAATCTATGTTTTGTAGCAAAGAACTTATAGCATTTTAATTTAACACACCATTGTGATTTTGATACATATGTATAGATTTAGGCTTCTCAATCTAAATAGAATCCTTTGATTGGAAAAAAACCTTTAAGAACATTAAGTCCATGAATTATTTAATCTGTTTTGAAAATAATTTCACATGAACTGATGTATATTACTATATTAGCAAGGATCAGCTTCTGGAAATTAAAAATGGAATACACCATGAGACCATTTGATAATTAATAGCCTAAATTAAGCATCTGTAAGCATTTTAAACTGTCTTCCCATTTTTTTTCCCTGTTTTTCTGTATTCTTGAGAGCTCAACCTTGCTATTGAAATATGCTTCTTGCATATACCTTTTACTTAAGTAAAATCACAACGTAGTCTATATTTTTCAATATTCCTAGTGACTTAGCTAGAATAGTCGACTTTACAAACGTGTAATTGGAACTTCAGCTTAAATGAGTGGAGGTACCTTTATTTACACCAGCTGTAAGATCTATTTCAAAAAATGCTTAAAAATGTTAGATTTTAAATAAATGACATTTCTGTCAGGATATTGAACTGATGGATACATCAACAAAAACTTTGTGAGTAGCAGTGTGTATACTTCACTGCATCTTGTCTCATGTCTATGATCCCATATTCCTAATAGAGCTTTACTGTAATTTCTCTGACCTTTTTCATCTTCTGGGGAAAAAAAAAATAAATAAATTTTGGTAAGCTGGAAACCACTGGGACAAACAAGAGTGACTTCTGTGTCTGTTGCTGCTTTCTTCTCAGGCAATGCTTTTTTTTTTTTTTTTCCCAAAATCAGAGTTGGACAACATTAAACCTGAACTATTTGCACAAGGGAAGGAATGTAATGAATATTGTGTGTAGCCTGAGAAGAAGGAAATGGAAAATACATGTATGCAGAATACCACAGAAGGATGTTCTCCTTAAATTCAGTGAGGACTTCTGGTAAGAACAATTTTCTTACACTGGAAATAAAGCAGAAAAAGGGACCAGGAAAGTGAGTAATTTCTCACTTGTCCTGTAGTACAAGGCTCTTGAGGTCAGGACTAAGGTCTCTAAAGCAGTGATATGAAGCCAGTCCTCAGGAAACTGGGGCCTGATCTGTGAACTACAATGGAAGGTAGAGAGAAACCATAAACACATTTGTTTCAGTGCTGGCTTGGCTGGATAGGCTGTTTTATTTGTTTGGTAGACAGAGGGCAAAAAGTATAATCTTCCTGTCATTATGCTCAGATTCATATATATCAGCTTTGATTAGCAGCAGCCAGGATCCACGTCACAGTCATGGCTTTTATGACTCAGGGTTCCTGAGTTTCTTGCCTGGCATCTTGTCTGATTCTGGTTTGTAAACCCTCACCCAGTCTCTCATACACCCTACATGCCAAATTTCACAGAGTGGAAACTTCCCTACTTATCTCTCCTGCCCATGTTCCCTGAAAAGCCCAGAAGTAGTCAGGTAGTAGGATTAGATGACTGATCTTTACTCTGTTTATCAGGCTATGTGCATTTACGTACATATACTTGAGTGGGAACTCCTTTAAATCCCTTCAATATTTTTAGTGTATCCACAGTTCATTCACAACTTGGATGGGTAAAGAAAAGAAGTACTTCACAGAGTACACCACCATCACCACTGATAATATTTTTAAGAATTATTCTTCCAGGCCTCAGGTTATAAATATACTCATTGAATAAAATAATCATCCTCCATAATATTGTGCCAAACCAAAATATTTTTGGCAGCATTTAGCATTCAGATAGCCCTCTGCATATATATTATCTAGATGTGAACAGAAGTTGGTAAGTGCTATCAATTTATTGAGCTGAACACTGTAGTCCAGTTAGCAATGTTTTGTTAAAAATATTCATCTCACCAAATCAATGAAATAAGCAAAAAACCCCAAATTTGGATCTTATTGTCCTCTGAGGTATACATGTTTCATGCACTAGATTGTCATCTTCATTAAATATGAATATAAAATAATAGGTTTTGTTGTGTTGTTTTGTTTTTGTTTTTTTTTTCCTGATGCCAAGGGGATAGAAATAGAAAATAGTCTAACTTAATCCCCTAAAATTTTCATTCAAAAAAGTCTTTTTTTTTTTTTTTTTTTTTTTTATTCCTAGACTTATAGGCAATACAAATAAAAATTGGAGAGATGGGAAAAGATTGTGAGTTATATTACCTGAATGCAATTTTCTTCAGCTATGCTCCCTCAAGGACATTAGTAATTTATCTACTCATTTACCTTTAGTTAGAAAGTATTGCAGTTTTATCTGAAAACACATGAAAAAGATCAATTACAGGACTATGAATTCTACATGGTCAAATGATTTATTGCTTGATCATCCAGCAGAATCTTCTAATAGCTGAAATAAGAAAGACTTTGAAATAAGCATGACATTAAATTGTTTCACCATATGCTCATGATCATAATTTTCTTGCTAACGGTCATAATACGGCTACCCTTAAAAGAATGAGACAAGCAACATAGACTTCTCTGTTAATTGGTGTTCTTTATGTACATTGAGAGCAATAGGTGCAAAATATGTTGAAAATTGCATTATAGCTTGCCAAAGAATTATAATGTTTGAATTTCCTGGGTGACAGAGTAACTTTTAAAGAAACAGCAACAAACAGATGGTGAAAGAAGAAAACAAACTAAGGGTAAAAAGTAAGGTGAAGAGGGGAAATCAACAAACAACTAAAGAAAAAAAAATTAAGAAAAAAATTCATTAAGGAGAATAAGACTAAAAATAATATATTTACTAATTCCTGATATTCCCTTTAAAAACCTGAAATAGCAATTTGTGTGATTTCCAAATGTAATATTTTAGAATTTGCATTTTTTTAGAGAAGTTGCTAGTTACAAATAAAGCAGTTAGCATCCACATAAAAGCAATTCTAAGTTAAAAAGTTAATGAAATAAGTGAAATTTAAAAAGGCAATCAAATAGGAAAAAGGTGATTATCCTAAAATGCTTCTACTTTTAACCAGCTTAGAGTTCTTAAATTAAACATAGTAAACATAGCACTGAAAATAATACTTTACTCTGGTTTATTGCTTAACCAATCATTCATCATTTTCTCTGGTGTTTCTGTTCTCTAAGTAGTTTCTAGAGATTCATGAATGTCAAATTCAAAGAAATGAGAGACTGCACTGTGCTGTGATACACATTTTTTCAACGAGTGCACTTGAAATGTTGAAATACTAATGTCAGATATCACTGTTCTGTTTCATGGACATATATTAGCAACACTACAGATTGGTAAGACAGGTAGATCACTGATGCAACTATTCATTACATTTCCTTGACTGACCTACAATCAATACACAAAGTGCCTGAAGTTTTTCATATTTATACCTTTGGTCTCTGAGTATAGTGAGCTCTGAGCATTGGAGTTTCTGAACTGAATTCTGAAATGTGATATATATCAGGAAGTCAGTGAGCAAGTTGTTGTTCAGAGTTTTGTCACTTGTCATCTGACAGATACAGAGTAGGAGTGGATCAGGGATCCTCCAGAGTATAATGAAATGACAGTCCAAATCTCTGTGTTTCTTTGTAACCTGGCCATTACGTTATTTGCAGCTGTCTTTGCTTTATGTGCAAAATAGAAATTATGGCATACTGACTACATTAAGTCACAGGGCTGAAAACATTCTAAATATGTATGCTTGTAAATCTGTTTGTAGCAGCACAAGATTGTGTCTTGTTCAAACATTAAGAAAAGAGTGGCAGACTGATACTCTGAAAAAAAGTCTTGAGCATGCAATAGTGCAGCCCAGAGAGAGAGAAACATACTGTGATCTCAGCAGCTTAAATCAGTTCTCCATTAGCTCAGTTTATTAGTTTCTGATTTAGAAAAAGTTAGCGGATAGCTTTTTATGTTTCAGAATAAGACTATTTTAACATCCAGATGATTAAGAAGAATTAGAAGAAAAAGGTCTAAAAATTGTTTAGATCTTACAGAACCAGAAATTTGCACTTTCCTGTCATAAATGTTTTGGCAATAAGTGAGTTTGTAATTATATTGCAATATTGCTAAGCCACCAAAAAGCTCAGCCTTTATATACCATAATAATTTCTTATTTTTCACCTTAACTTTATTTCTTTAAATATTTTGAACAGATGATGACTGTTAAAAGCGAAATGCAAAGTGAAGTAACTTTATGTGAAGCTTCACATAGACAAAAAGCAGACAGAAGAGAAGGAAAACAAAGAAAAAAAAGTGCTCACACTTTCACATGCTAAATGACGGCTTTAGTGCAGATTGTTTGGCTTGTATTTTTCCTCCTGAGAATAAAGAGGAACTTCAGTGATCAGCACATGAAAGCCTCAGCAATGAAATGACAGTATTCTTTGTTAGGAAAGGAAGCTGCCTTATGTACTAAATCTCAAAAAAAACAAAAAAAAAAAAAAAAAAAAAAACAAAAAAAACAACATACCAAATGCTGCTTGTGATACAGGGGAAACCATTGCACTGAGAATGATCTGCTTAAGTCTCTTTGACCAGCATAGAAAGGAACAAACACTTGTTCTGGATCTGTCTGGAATGGGAATTAACTTCTTATCATAGTAGCCCATATGACACCATGCTTTAGATTTATGACTGAAATAGCACACCAATGTTTTGTTCATTGCTGAACATTGCTTGAACAACACCAAAGTCTTTTTTGTTTCTAATTCTACTACCCTGTCAGGGAGTAGGCTGCAGGTAGGTAAGAAACTGTAAGGGGTCATAGCCAGGACAGTTGACCTGATCTGACTAAAGGAGTTATCCCACCTTATATGTAGCCATGCTCAGCAAAAAGGGACACTGCTTCCTGTCAGCAAGCAAGTGTCGTGGGAAGCTGAACCTCAGCATGCAAAACTGATACTTAGGAAGACAGATATAATGTGTTCCCACCTTGGTCCTCCATTTTCTGAGGGTTTATTGCTTATGAAGACCCATTGACTTGTGATGGGGCTTGTTGTCCTTGTCCTCCCCCCGTCTCCCCCTCACCAATCTGGTCTTTATTTTCTGTAATCCTGCTCAAGTGAAAACCACCAGTGGCAGTCGTAATGGTTTTGTCTGGTCATGAGTGCTGCATCAGACTCAAAGTGGATTTATGGAAGACAGATAACAGCACAATAGTCGAGGGGAATTTGAGCAATGTGCTAACTCAAACATAGTGTCGGTTAAGTCTGGAGGAAACAAACTTCTGTAGTCAGTATGCAAATACCTTTATAAGTCAATTAATTTACTTCATAAATAGCAGGAACTTGGGGCCCACTGAGCTCTTTTACACGGCAGCAGTTTGCACACCAAGATCTCCCTCTGAGTAACAACACCTCTCAAGGTTACTCCTCGAGGCTGAGAGATTACTTGCTGCAACATTCTTCATAAGTGATTAACAGTATGCTAAAATTGAAAATCTTAGCTAAGTGCTATAAAGGGTTAGTTCTGCACATATAATCCTTTAAACATAAACTGTTGACTAAGTCTGAATCTAGCCTCAGCTAAATTCCTCTCTGAGAAGGAGTTTAGAACAGAAGTGGGTCCTTTCTGAACCTCATGACTCAGGAGAAGGATCTCCCTGACAATTTTGTCTGACCATATCCCTTATGCAGTAGATAATCTAGTGTACCTTGTCATGAAATCTTGTTAAACCACTGATGCATATCCTATTTTCCAACTTTGTAAATAACTGTTTTATATCAATAGAAATATTGCTACTTCTTTCTTACAAGTGTCACTCCATCTGCAATGTGACATATCTGTAGTCTCTTGAGTGACTCTAACATTTTTATTACAGCCAAATTCATCAGGCAAGCTGATACCATCTGGAATTACAAACAAGAGTGGGTTCATCTAAATAAATAGCAATGCTACCTACATACTTGACAACACAGCAAGAATCAATCATACTGAGAAAGGACATGACCCATAACCTTTTTATCTACTACTATAGGAAATACGAATGCAGAAAGCAAAACTATACTGCCTATAACCAGCAGTAGATTTTCTTAGATGCTGGTGCCACAGTTGTACTTTTCTCTTTGTCTCTTTTTTTTTTTTTTTTTTTTTTTTTTTTAACTGAAGGAAAAATCTTTATTCAAATGTTTTAGGATCTGCTAGAAGATTCCTGTAGTATTTAATCTTCAATTTCTCTATTTCAATTCCTTGGATGATGAAACTAGCAAAAGTCATCACATCTTTTGTTTACACAAGAACTTTCTAGTGGCTATTCATACAGATTGTCAGTGAAAGGCTTAGAGTCAGTCAGACTGAATTGATACATTCCTCCTCTATGATGCAAGGGAGCAGCAAAATTACAAGTGTAAGAAGTGTAAGATGAGAAGTTAATTTAAGAAGCCAACAGCCATTTTTATCTTTTTCAGTTGCCATGAGCTCCTCTGAGAGTCTTGAAAAATCAGAGGGTTTTTTTTCTCCTGTTTTACAGACTTATCTCAAATCCCCACAATTCTCATATCAGGTGCTTATTGATGTTCCATTAGTAACATTGTAGGATGAGGGGCTGAGTTAGCCATATACTTGTCACTTAATTTTTTAATATATTTGTGTTTTAAACTCAGTCTTGTTTTTCTCTTATGATTATATATTTTAGTGCATTCTAAGCTCCACAACATAGAGGCCCTAAATCTCAGCCTATAGATGCTAGAAATATACAAAGATATTGAAAAAGTCTATGTATCTAGTATATAAGAGACCATGAGATAAATACTGGATACTACCAATGGTAGTAAAGAGATAAAGAGATAAATATCACTGAAAAATTCCATGACAAAATCTTTTGGTTTCAGTTATGGTTTTTTTTTTTGTTCGTTTTGTTTTGGTTTGTTTTGGTTTGGTTTGGTTTTTGTTTTGTTTTGTTTTGTTTTGTTTTTCCATTAGGCAGAAAAATCAGCAATGACAATTTAGATGATATTTGATTAGTGAGAGCTTCATAGAAAAGGATTTCTCATATCCCTCTGGCCCTAATTAAAATGGTAATCACTTGTACAAAACAGACAGGATCAACTTGGTGTAAAACTCGAGTAAGAGAATTGACTTCAGTGACACTATTCTATATTTATGGTGATCTGAAAGAAACTACAATTTCTTCTTAACTGTCAAATGAATAAATGAGATTTTTCTAAATATGTCCTGAAGTTTATATTGTAAATTCTTCTTTCTCTGTCTCTTTTTTTTTTTTTTTTTAATAATTTTTAAAAATATCAATAGGGCTTCTAAAACTCCTTTAAATGTTCTGGGATTTCTTTCTCTCGTGCAGTTTTCAGTCACACAGAGACTTAAAACTTTTGGTTTGACCACACTGTTTTTGCTGCTCTTTTAACTTTATGCATTTATTTATGCTTACACAGCTCTTTTCTTTCTCTTTTTTTTTTTTTTTTTCTAATGTGACCTACCAAGAATAGATTCTCCCTTTTCCACTCTTGATTTTACATGAATTATTGAATTTTGTCCACTTTTATTCAACTTGTTTCACATTTCCTTCAAGTCAGCATTTGTTACAGTGCAATATCTTTGTGTTTGCTGACCTTTCTACAGAACTCCATCAGCATTTCAAACTTAATGATATTATAATAATGGTATCCTGTGTGCTTTCCAACTTTAACCTTGTTTATCTTACAGCAGTTGCCTGATTTTCAATTATTTGGCCCTTTTGACCTCATTTGCTGCTTGTTCAACTTACTGTGTAAGAAAGAAGTGTTTTCAAAACTCCTTCTGAAGCTTTCTTATTTCTATTTCGCTCACTTGGATCTTCTTTCAAAACACAAAAAGTGCTTTATTGCTATTTTAGACAACTATCTTTCGTATATAAAATTTTATGTGTCATTTCCTTATACTGTTTAGACTTGGCTATAGCAATACAAAATGTGTTTTGAACAAGAAATCATGCTTACCTTTTCAATTATTTAACTCAGTCCTTGCTATTTCATCATATCATTCAAAAACACTTTAAGCAATTAGAATGTTGTCTCCTAATATTTCTGATAATTTTAGTTCCACATATGTTAGTCTGGTAATGAAAGTTAACAGTTTACTTGAGAGCTGTCCCTTCAAGAATGGAGGCAGAAGACAGAATTCACTATCAACACTTCACAGGTATCAATATTAAGACTTGATTATTTCCCCTCTGGATGCCATCCAGAGGGACCTTGACATTATTGAGAGCTGGGACTGTGCAAGCCACATGAAATTCAACAAGGCCAAGTGCAAGGCACTGCACCTGGGTCTGGGCAATCCCAAGCACAAATATAGGAAGGGTGGGGAATGGATTGAGAGCAGCCCTAAGGATAAAAACTTAGAGGTGTTGGTGGATAAGAAGTTTGACAAGACCCAACATTGTTCCTTATTATGTTTCAAGAAAAAAAAGTGTCTTGTCTTTTCTATATCCTCTCTTCAGCTTGGCCCTTTTCTTTTAATTTGTAATCTTACATCTTTCTTCAGAAAATCATCTAATGAGATTTTTGACTAGAATGAAACGATTTGATTTCTTATTCTAATGAGATAAGATACTGAGGACATCTTGTAAAGTTAGTATACAATGAAGTATCTTGCACTCTTGTCTATGTCTGTGAGAACCTACTCTGATATTAACACTGGTTTGTGTTCAATTATTTTATATAGAAAAATCTTCACAACCAAATATGTATTTTTATTATAATGTTGATTTTTTTGCAAAATATTTCATATACTATGTAATGGTTCACCTAAAAACTGACTTAAATTGAATTCTGATCCAGATTTTTTAAAGGTAATTGGATGCAATAGCAAATTGTTTTTCTGTGAAAATAGACTCAGAGTGCTAATTTTTTATTGAATCATTCCATCAGCAATATAGATTGCAAACCCAGGGGATTTATTTTTTTTTTCTATGCTCAGTCCAAAATGTAGACAGACTATATGCCTCATTTTCCATAAATTAAAAAAAAAAAGAAAAGAAATTACTTAGATAACTTCAGATAAAAACCTATATTGGTAAACATTGATGCACAAAGCCCGCCATAGATGTACAATGTTTCTCAGTTATTACTAAAAAATAATAATAACAAAAAAGCTGGCAATAATGTAACAAAAATAGAAAGACTAAGCATTAACCACTATACTGAAAGTGACCTCCTGCCAGGTCAGAATGCCAGTGAGCATATTGTGAAAAGTTTTCTGTATTTTAGGAATAAAAGTTATTTTAACAAGCAGAACAGGAGTGTAAAGTCAGTGCTGGTAAAGAATGTAGAATACTGTGCAAAATCTTTGTTTACAATCACTGGACAAATGCCTTCAACTAACGAACTTCTAGAGAATGACATCACCAACAGGCATACAATTCAAGACTGTAAGCAACAGCTTTCAAAATGCGTTTTATATTCTTCAGGCTGATATGTTTCTCTGTGACATATTAAGTCAAACTATGTCAACTGAATAGTTTAATAGAAGGATTTCTTAAAATCACAGCCAAGGAAACTATTATTAGAGGAAAAAGAACCTATAAGATATACCACCTGCACAGGAAAAGTTTTGACACAAGTTTGTAAGGATAATTAGTGCTATACACTATCACCTGCAGATGTGGACATTTAACATTCCCCTTGTCCTGTTGCTACTTGCCTGGGAGAAGAGGTTGACTCCCACCCCACCACAACCTTTTTCAGTTGTAGAGGACAATGAGGTCTCTGCTCATCCTTCTCTCCAGGCTAAACCAGCCTCTTCAGAGTCTTCATTCAAAGCAGCAACTCTTTTAAAGAAAGACCAATATATGTAGAAAAAATATAATTTTGCTTATTTGTGTATTAATGAGATTAATTTCACTATGAGAAATCCTCTACAGGTATTTTAATCCTATTCTTATTCAGAAACCTGTAACTGTATAGTAGTGAGGTTATATGCCAGAATCCATGCAGAGATGTGTATGAAACAGCATGGGTATAAATGTTGTACTTGTATGTATGACTAGTTATGTAAATATGCACATATATCTAGAAAATTCTCATCTGTGTGCTAAAAGTATATACACAGTTTATACATCTCTATAAAGCCACATATAGGCAGGAAGATGGAATTAGAAATGAAAAAAAATTCTTCCTTCCCATTTTTGCCAGAGTTCTGTGGAATGTTCTGGAAATGTATGTTATAAAATGTTGCTTTAGCATGTAGGCTAAAGGGATACAGAAGAATAGTATAAAAGTTGATGCATTCGAAATTCATTTAAAATTTTAATAAAAATGAAATCACTGGTATTCTACCAGGACAGACTAAATTCAGTGCTAGAAAAGTCTGGCATTTAGCCAAGTTTTACTAATCAACTGTTTGGGACATTTTTGCTCTAAAACTCAGACTGATTAATATGTTATTTCCCTAGACAATACATATAATAAAGCTTTCAGAAAGACAGTTTAGTGATCATGAAAATGTCAACTAATCTGTCATATCAACTCAGATGATACTATTCCCTCATCACCTCTTATAAACTTAAATAAAACAACATCAATATGGAAAAAACCCCAAGGATTAGCTTAAAAAAGTTAAAAGATAAACAAGTCTCGACTGAATCCATTTCTCACTTCTATACACTTTGTTGTAAGCAAATGATAGAACTTGACATCATAGTGTACAAATTTTTTCATTTACATCACAAATGAGCTCAGACTGTATACTTTTAATCACAAGATCATAACCAGACTTGGTGTACAGTACTTACACACCTCATTCTATTAGATCTGATATAAACTGACAATTATTATTTGTATAGGGAAACCATTGTTAAATGTAATTAGTCATCAGAAACAATACTGAATCAGATAATGAAATAACATCTGAATTTAATTTAATGGTTCAATAAAAATTAGGAAAACAGTCCAAAACTATTCGCTTATAACAAAACTTTATATGTTTATTTAAAATTGATATTATTCAAGTTCAGAAATGGAAAGTGAAGTGGTACATTCTGTGTTTCAGGATGTATGCATGAGAACTCTCTATGCAGAGAACATGTTTCAGCATGTATAGCAGAGAAGCTCTAAAGATATAAAAAAATAAATAGATCACTGTGGTATTCAATGATAAGAGAGTCTCAACACAGATTTCTAAATAAGAGCAAATTGTGCAAATTAAATGTTATTAGTTTTGAAGGGTCCTTGCATGTGTGTTGTAAAGATGCAGATATTTTGAGCTTGTAGGAAATACTATGAGGAGGAAACTACATAACCCTCACTGATACCTAGTGCAGCTCAGTCCCATAGACTGAATACCATACTGATATATGGCAAAAAAATTACTGCATCATCAAACTCTGTATTAAGAGTGTTTATATAAAAGGGTGTTAAATTAATCCCTTAGAGACCTCTAAGTGCTTGACTTTAATACATTCTCACTGAAGTTTTAAGTTTAAAACTAGAAACAAAGCTACGAACATCCCATGTTCTTTACATTCATGGATTGTCAAGATGCTCAGATGCATTGCAGAAGTCTGCACTATGTGGACTTGTAGAAGTCATAGGAATAGAAGCAGGTATCAACAGATATTAGCTGGAGAAGGAAGACTAACTGCAAAAGTCTTGTCAACTTTTCCGAACTTTATTCTGAGAGATAAAGAGTGAATTTCCAAGTTCCATTCCTAACACAAATTGGCAGGTTTTACTACTGCTAGTAAACTTGCTTGTTTCCCATTCTTCCTTACCCTTTGTCTTAGTTCAAGGCAAGAACTAAGATATCTATTTTGGCCAAGAAATAATCCCTCTCCTTTAAATTTAGAAAACAGAAATTTAATTAGAAAAAAAAAAAAAATATATATATATATATGAAAAGGATAAGAGTTCTTAACCACAATACACACATATATATACCCAGAAAGAACCAAACAACAACCGTTTGTAATAAACCCTTTAAACAACAAGGCAAACAGTTAAAAGGTCTTTTAGCCACCACCCAAAAAAGGGGACGTGCAGGTATATTCACAGACAGCAGGTGGCAGTGCCATGCCCGGCCGGGTGGGATCTCTCTCAGGGGAATGGCAGGAGCACAGTCACCGGGTCAGCTCCTGTGGGGTCGATGACAAAAGCAGCAGAAACCCAGTCTCTGCAGTGTAGAAAGCAGTCTCAGTCTACCTTTTTCATGCAGATTTCTTTTTTCTCTCCAGGATTCTAACCCATATAGCTCCTTTTTACATCTTCTAACCTTTTCCACACCAATTTTTTCAGGTTCTATGTCAGCTGAGGCTACTATTGTTTGTAGTTCAAGGTCTAGCATTTTGAGGTGAATTCCTGTCCCATTGTCTCCACTCCAGCTCAATTCCAATATTTCCATGTTGAAATAAATTCTCATTGCTATTCCAGCTTTGTTTTCACACATGCAATGCAGACATGTTAAAGAATTTAGAAGAAAAACACAGGCACACTCTTATATGTGCACATGCCTGACATTATGGCAACTGTTGTAAGAAATAATGGAAAAAGAAGGGAGGAGAATGGTGGCAAGGAATGGGCATGTGCTAAAACATATTTTTATGGGCAAAAAGGGGAACACACCTTATACAGGAAACCAGGAATTCATTGTCCTTTTAATGGAAATTCTTTACACTTTGAACAAAGTAGGAGCGGTTATTTTTCTTTCCCTTACAATGATAATAACTCTTTCAGCTTATAAAAACTATAAATAAATAATAGCAATAATAGGGCTATATATTCATTATAATTATAATTATTATAAAAACATAGACTGGAAATGCACCAAGAGACTTTAATTCCCCTGACAGACATTCACTCCCTCTACCAAATCCCACAAACTCCATTTAAATTAATTTCTTCTGTAAGTGTGTTTTCTGCTCATCTGGACATTGTTGTTGGGATTCCTGAAGGGATCCAGGACTTGACTTGTTACCTTGCTTTGTTCAGTTGTCACCAGATGGTCAAGAGAACCTGCTATGATCACTGTTCCTGTGTGGCTGGTACAGTTACTGTGCTGTGATCATGCTGGCTGCTGGCCTCTCTTCCCTTGAGGAACAGCTGTACAGCATATTGGACAAGTAGGGTACAGGGAGCCATGTGCTAAAATAAATTAAAATAAATTCTGTAATAGATACCTACTCATCAAGCCACTATTCTGGCTAAAAAAAACCAAAAAAAACCACAAAGGTAGAATAAGTGTCCATATAGTCCCAACACTGTGAAAAGCTAGAAAAAAGTCTGTTGCATGTTACCAGTGATGTCAGAACTGTAGAGATGGATAATCTTATTAAACAAACTGTCTTCACTCACTTTTTCAAATCCCTATATGTGCATTTAGAGCTCTAGCTACTTTAAATTTCTGCTCTGTAGTGTAAGTTGCAAATGCTTTTCAGCAGCTTGCTCTATCCTTAGTCATGTACTCAGTGAAATTTCTCTAAGCCTACAGGGTGCTGTTCAAACAAAAGGATCAATATTTTGCATGAGTACGTATTGATAGAGGATTTAAGAGGAAAGAGGTTCTCTTTCTAAAACTTAAGAATCAGGGAACTGACATTATTTTGAAAGCTGATTGAATTATTCTCAGCTATAATAGTAACATATAGGCCTTTTTCTGTCAATGGCTCATTTGAAAACAGACAATGATTTTGAAAATTACATTCATCCTTCTAATTTAGATGTATTATGTATTATAGTCTCAGCCTATAGCCTGACAGAAAATTATTCAGTACTGTCTCAAGTACTGACTATTCTGAATTTGCTCATGTAAAGCCTCATTGGTCCTGATTCTTAGGTCTAGTAAGATGAGACATGCATTTGAAAGAAAGCAGAAATTGGCTTTATGATGACTTAGCCATTCTACCGTAATCAAAAGGGAATTCATTCTTTTTGACTTTACAAAATTGTCAGCTGAGGTTTTCATCTATATACCTGTCTTTATGTCCAATGACTGCCACAGTTCCTTTCTAAAACCTAAATATTAATTGAATACACTGTATTTATCCTAGAACAGGACTTTCAGAATTCCTATATATGAAGTAGTTCCATACACATCCTAAGACATGCAAATGGGAGAAGATTCCTGTATATTACTTACGTTATACTCTCTCCCATATTTCTACACTATCCAGGCTACTGTGGAAATATCACCCTCTTATCAAACAGCTAGTTTTGACTGCTTTGTTGAGAAAGGCTGTTCAGACACTGTAGGACGGAGTGGTTCAGTTTCTATTGTGCATATCAACCAACTGAGAACTTTATTGCCAGGGATGCCAACCGAGGCAGTATTTTCTGCTATGCAAAACAAATGTGGATCACTCATGAAAACAAACAAAAAATAATCAACTATCCTTCCACCTCTTGAAACATGATTATTTTTAATTTGATATACATCATATAAATGTCTTTCTTTAGGTGCAGCTCTTTACTTTTACTGTTTAGAATGTTGCTACAACTATATGTGTGTGTGGGAAAAAAAGTCATCTTGCATCTGAGTCTAGTATAATGCAGATAAGGCAAGAAAAATGTAAAAAAGTGACCTCTAAGATCACTTTAAATAATGATGACAAAGTGAAGGTTTATAAGAAATTTAAAGTCCTTTGATTTATGTGGATTTTATGAAATAGTGAAAAGGCCTCTGAGAATAGCAAAACATCAGTCTGTCCTATTCTCAAAACTCATTACAATTACCTGTATCCCACAGCTCTCTCTTTCTGTGAAAAGTTACCAGGGAAGTCAGTAGGCAGAAGACAAGCCCTGTGTTTAAATCGTAAAGCATATTTTCTAACTATCAGTAAAGCAAATGAATTAACTGGTGTGGAGTTTTCCCCTGAAGTCTCACATCTTGGTAAAAGTAATTGAGTTTTTGTTCTGTAGACCTTCTTTTAATGTCATTTAAAGTACAAGATGAAGCCCAGTGATATTGTGCAGCTCTTTTTAATCAGCAAACAAGACAAAGTGAGACAACTTATGTAAGTGCTTTACAGTGGTAACTACTTACCATATCAATGGTTTTGTTTTAAATAACATTCTGTTTTCCTGTACTTGTTCTGATATATTTGTATTCTAAATACTGCATTAAACAATGTTATTGTTGTCCTAAGTTTTTTCACAATTCTTCATTACTTTTTTTAAAAAAGGAAGAAAAATAAATTTAAATAAATTTAACACAAAGTTTTTTGGTGGAGTTTTTTTTTTTTTTTTTCTTTATTTTTAAAGGTACAAAAGCAGTCTCATGTCATAAAAATAGTGAAGAATTTGCAGTTCATTAATTTCAGTGGTAATTTGATTAAATAGTGGAAGAACATTCCTACCCATTGTTTTGCATTGTAATTTATGTGGAAGTAGAAAGCTGAAGTTAGAGAGGCACTTCAGTTACATAGCAACTATGCAATGGATAGCTACAATTGCAACTCAGAGACTTCTCTGGATGTGTTTGAAGAACCCAAACATGTCTGAGTCAATTCTGTTGTGAAAGTGAGAGGAAAATAGAAACTAGACCATGAGGTCCATAAAGAAGAAATCTGGGGGCACAGTCCACTAGGTGATAAAATTAAATGTGATCCAAAATAACATAGGATAAGCAAACTGATTTGTTTTAGGAAGGGCAGTGAGAAAAATTATTTAAAGATATAATATTCACTATTCTTTTTTCCCTTAATTTACAAGTCAGACTATACAATTTCATAAACTTGTAAATTTGCTTATCATGTAAGAATTGTTGAGCGCATATCTGTCACCAAAAACCTTGCAGTCATTGTACCAGGTGGCAAGTCACAAGTGGGAAGAAAAAAACAATGAACCAAACAAAAATAATCCCAAAAACCAAACTCACCTAAAACAAAAGAAACTGAAACAAACAGATAGGCAGATAGACTGCACCCTTAAAGCTGATCAGTGTGAAATACTACATGACTAAATACTTCTGTTACACTATTCTTCACAACATTTTATGAAACTGCCTTTAGTATCATCAACAGTTAACATTTTCATGGAACAAGGACAGTGTTGTGCTCTTATTTGTAAAAACAAAAGAGCATTTTGTTTTCTAAGTGTGTTATGAATAATTAGGTTTAAATTAAAGACCTTTTAAAAGTTAATTTACAGTATTTCTGCTGCTCTGCTATATTTTTTTTTCCTGACCTGATGTGATATCCATTCCTGTGATTTCTATGTCACTTTTATTTACTTTTGTTTTTTCCTTGTTTCAAATCCCACATATGAATAAATTTGGCTTTAATACCTTAGTTCTAACAGTTTCATGTTTAGCTTGTTAAAGAAAGAGAGATTTCATTGCTAGTTTGTCCTACATTTGATTTCAAGCCTAATTTCTAGTCAAAATCAGGTGTTTCAATTTAATAGACTACAACATATAGAAATTTTTATCTCTAAGGCTAAATGAGTGCTTATTTATCGGTATTTCTGAGATCTAGTCAAAGTGTAGTCTTACCAGTTATCTTTCACACAGAAAATAAACCCATCTGTGATACCTCTAAGGGCTGGACATGTATCAATAGCCTGAAAATAATCACAATAGAATCATACTATGCATGTAATAGCTGTGGCTAATATTTATGGATCCATTTATTTGGATATGTAATGTCTATTCTTAGAAAGTGTTGTTTTTAAACAGGGACAATATGAGAATTTATTTGCAGTGACATTTCCACATGTTAGTTAAAAATTACTAGTTTTCAGATTAAGATGAGACTCATCTGATCTTTGAGTTTTCATGTTGGCTTCGTACTGTTTAGAATAAGTAACTGAAAAACTGCTAGGCAACTATTTTAAACAGCATGAGTATTGGTCTGAATTATTGTGTTTCCTGAGTCTGATGCTTCATCCCAAAAACTCAATATGAAGCACCTGAGTCACAACAAAATTGTAATATTTCCAATTATGTACAGAAGGACTTCATGTGCATCAGGAAAATTTTGTTATTGTTTCTAACCATTAATTGGAAATAAAAGAGTAATGTGGAAATGACCTGTTTTTTCCTCAGGAGATAAAGAATCTTGAATTCCTGAGTTCATTTGAGGTATTTATGTGGAATCTTATCTTTTTTTTTTTTCCCCTCTTTTCATCATTTGCTCCTACCTCCTAGTGAATAAATCTTTCCCTGTGTTTCCCGCTCCATCCTGCTGCAATATTGTTTCACAGCACTGTGAAAATTGATACAACACAGAAGATATTGTCCTTATGTCCTCTCCCTAATCATCTTTAGCATGGTCCCCTATGTTTTCTTAATATTTCAATGATGAAAATTGATGTGGTCATCCACTGAGTCTCCAAACAGGCTGATAGTTGCATATAGTTGCTTAATAGTTGAAATAAAATTTTATGAGTAAAATGCTCAATATTGTTTTAAATTAATTTAAAATGTGAGCTTAATTTCTTTCCTAACCCTGTAAAAGGATGTAAGCAGGGTCTAAAATTTTTGAAGCTGCTGACATGAATTGGCTACCAAATTTCTGCAGAAACTCCATTCAAGGAGTTGCAAGTTTTCCTCAATCATCTAACAGTGCTTGTTTTCAGGCTTATTTCTTTAATTAATGAAAGCTTTACACCTGATCACTGCCCTGTATTTTAAAGAACAAAGCAAAGTGGAGAGAAATAAAGATTGAAGAATACAAGAACGAGCAATAATAAGTGAATTCCAGTCCTACGTCCATTTACATAACTAATTACCTTTCTGATAATATAAGGTTAAAAGTCAATGTCTACAATCTGACATTCTGAAAGACATACAATCCACTTCCAGATGTATAATTTCCTGTCATGTTTAAATAGCATCAGTAAAGACTTCACACACCCTACCCTTCAATTTGGTTGCTTTTCCAAACACAGCTATCTGGAAGCCTTTTTCTCATAATGAGTAGCTTGCACAAAGCAGTAGATGCTGCTTTACTGTGAATATGCAAATTATAACAGCACCAGTACAGCCTAAGAATCATCCGGGACTTCTAGGTCTTGCAGATGTCCTAGATTCTCCAGTTGATTAAAAATACTCCCTAACAACAGAAGCTAATTATCGATGAGCACGTGTTGCTATTGTCACTCTATAAAGACTTCCTTTGAAAGACAAGACACTCTAAAGTATCTGTCTGCCAATCTTACAAAATCAGCTGCTATTCCTAAAAGGTGTGTGCATATGCAAAACTAATAGCTATAAAATTAATTTGGGGCAGAGAGGATTTAGTCTCTGAAGGTTACAGACGTCATTTTCATAGTATAGACCTGACTTCACACCTGCATGTGCTAAATTTAGCAGACTAAATTGAGCCAGATTGATCACATTGTTCCCACTTGCTGTCCTGCCTTTGCCTACAAGGTATTTTTTACCCTGCAAATGCTTTGAGATGGTCTTTTGATTTTTTTTGGTTTTTTTTTTGTTTACAGCTTAGAGAAGAATTGTTTAGGGTTTTTTTCATCAGTTAGTTAGAATCCAGTTATATAAAGTAAAGAATTCATAGCCTTACTGAAAGTATGTCTGGGGATGTCCCTACATCTGTGAGTTATAATCCATTAAATCCTATTCAGCGTCTTAAGGATTTCCAATGATGCCCTTTTACAGACTGACATCCAAGTAAAGGGACATGACCAAAGTTCGTACAAAGTGATAAAGTAATCTTATGTACATTTTCTACATTTTTAAAGAAAATTTTTAATGCTCTTTAAAAGGTTTTAAAGAAGAATTTAAAGGACAGAGGTGCACTAGTAACTTTATTTGATATGTCCCCAAAACATTCCAGAAATGTTTATTGCCATAGTGTCCTGAATTTGTCCGTTATGCAATTCTACTTCCACATCGTAGAGAGAGGTTGCTTTGTAAATCATCCAAACAGATATTAGTGAGGAGTATTTTGCAAACAAAATTCTACAAACGTTCAAATCTCTCAAATGCATGAAGATTCACTAAGACAGGGAAAATATTTTCAAATATCAAGACCACTAGAAACCGAAAAGCTATAATAACTCCACTCTCTCAACTTAGGTATTACTTATTTTTAATAGAAATTATATTAGAAGTAGTTAAAAAAAATAACCTTGAATTTGCAGTTGAATAATTTAGATGGAATGGTTTCACATTGTTTTCAAAAAATGTGTCTCCTTTATTTTAGATAAATGTATATTCTGAACATATAAAAATTCCTGCATTTTAACAATTATAATTAAATTTGTCATTATAAGCATTAATATCTACACCGAGTTCAAAAACTTGGCATTCCTCACAGAGCAAATATTTCAAGTTTTTGTTCCGATGAATCATTCTAAACCTATTTAAGGAGAAAAAGAATGTTAGAGGAAACACTGCTACTCTAATGTGCACTACAGTCCTAAACGCCCTTGGAATACACTCCTTTTATACTAGAGGATCTGTTCCTATTCCTTTATTAATTTCACTTTGTGGCAGACTCATCCTTAGTATTGTATTATACACTATTATTGTCTTGTTTCTATTATTATAAATAATTAAGTGAAATAGAATAATAGAATATAACATCATAAAACAGCATTATTATTAGAAATAATTATAGATAAATAGAAAAGGCTAAATTATATAAATATCTGGAATCCATGTGCTAGGCTGCTCTTTACAAACAGGAATGTTTTGCCTGTTATCATAGGGATCAAATATAACAAAACCCCCTTCTACCAAAATTTAAAAATAATACCATATACTGTAGTGTCTAATGCAGCACCCAATAATCAAACACAGGTAACAAAATAATTCATTACTACTTTCAAAATATACAATTTGTCTTTTCCAATATTTTATGCTTTGAACACCTGTTGCAATTCTATAAAATGGTTAGAAAGCCAAATACATTTTAGATGTTTTTTTTTTTTCTTTTTTTGGTTTTGTTTTGTTTTGTTTTGTTTTTTTGTTATAGTTTCTGTCTTGTTCCCCCCTAAGGAAGAAATTCTCAAAATATTGTGCTATCTACATTATTTCAGACAAATTACTTCTGTAACACTTCTGCTTCTGTGGTTGTTTGTTCAGCAAATCAGCTTTATTTTAAATCATTTTGTTGCATTTCATGAGCAAGTTCCACAATTTTTTTTAAAAAATTAACTAAAGCTATCAACACTAATTATGTTGTTATTCAGACTTTTCTAAGGATAACTGAATTGTGAATTTGATTTAAAGAGGTTACTATAGTGAGACAAGCTACTATCAACAAATAGTTGCTTTATCTGAGAGGCTAATTGCATGCCTGAACTTCATTGCAGCATTCACCTGAAAAAAAAGAAAAAAAAAAAAAAATTCTAACGTAGTTGAGGCACTCTGGAAAATCCCACGTGGTCTTCCAAAAGGCTGCAGATTTTCCAAATCCTGTGCCATATCTACCAGCCCCCTGCATATGCATACAGATAAATCAGAATATTTCAAATCGGATTAGGTACATGTGGGTATGCAACTGAATCCTCTCTGTGCTTAACAACAATCCAAATTTCCCAAGTTTTCCTGAGTTTCCACTGGTTTCTTCAAGTCCCATGGATTTTAACTAAGTTCTGTCCCCTCAAACATGTAAATGGAGGTTCAAAATGTTAATTGAATCTTACCTTTACCTATCAGCAGAGTGAAAATTCTGTGTTCTTCTGTTCCATTGGCCTTCAGCATTGCTTTTCAAGATGTGTTATATTTAAGCTTTTGTTTGCAGTCATCTCTTGGGAACTCCAGACCACAGACTCAAACTAACCAATATGACTAATCAGTTTCTGTATTTTTGTACTTCAGTCAATATAGAAGGGATTCTTTGTTCATGAGAATGACTATTGTAGGATTATATTGGTCTGCCAAGTATATAGAAAGTACTTCTCAAATGCAAGGTAGTTTACTGAGAAATTGGTTTACTAACTGTTCCTAAAAAAAGAACATTAGCTACTTAATTATCCAAGAACTTGGCATGAAAAGAATAATAAAATCTCACCTTAAAATAATAGCATTAGCGATAACAATAGTAATATTTACTACCAGCAAGCTCAAAGTAATTTTTTGCCATCCTTAACAATGAAATTGCCTCATCAATAGCTGAGACAACTACATGCTTTTAGAATATAATATAACCCCAACTGAAATAGCAACATCATTTTTCCCAGTGTATGAAACGTATCACCAATCTATTTGGAAATCAATGGTTTGTGAGCAATACCTGTGCGTTATTAAAGACAAAGATGCAGTTAAAACCAGAATGTGAACACTGAACTGATCAATTTCACCTGACTTGTATATCTGTCTGATTGTACATGTAGGCAATGGATTGGTTTTTTTCTATTCCCATTGAAGATTCCTTCTAGTGGTGTTGAATTCTAACTATAAAGGATACTCAGGATACTAGTGAATTGAACCCTGTGCATCTATTTGTAAGAAAATTAAAAGAATTGGCAACACATGAAATTTCTTCATCTGTACATTAAAAGAAAAACAAAGGACTGCAGAGTGGTGGCCTTTTAGAGGGCTGAGCATTTTCTAGTAAGACACCTTAAGAGTGAAGTTTACAGCATACACAAAATTTTAGCTTGTCTGCTTGTGCTCTCAACCAGAGTGGATAACTGTTTTCTGTCCAGAGCAAGACTGCAACCTAAATTGAGAAATAGATGCTGTGGCCAATATAACACCTATCAATGAATCAGGGTTTTAGAAGTCAAATGGAATCTTCTTCCACAGTTAATCTCTTGACAGTACTTTAATCACATACACACACACCCGGCACAAAAAACCCAAACAAACAAACAAGCCAGCTTCTATATGCTCATGACTAAAAAGAAACATTGATAGGTTGTAAACACCAGTTGGTAATCAGATTCAAATACCATCAATATCAGACGATTGCCATCACCCAGCACCATTGCAACCAGATCCATGCTAGAATTATGTTTTATCCACAGATATTAATCTCCAAGTTTTCCTGAATGATAAAAGAATTGTGTAGCTTCTTATGATTGTTTACTTACATAGCTAAACAATCAGCTGTGCTTGGCAGAATTCCATTCTGAAGTACCATTTCACCCATCTCAACCCTTATCAATCCCAGTTACTTACTGTGAAAAATGTGATTCTAGAAGAGGACTTTAGCAGTGTCATTCATAAACACAACTTCAAAATATCTTATCTTTATTTAAAAAAAAAAAATAAATAAAAAAAATTGTTAGACACAGGAAAATTCTACTAGGCTGTAAAAATTATTTAAATAATGTTGCCACATTAAATTAAATTATATTGCCATTAGTTTACAGGTGTCAAACTCCAAACTTATTTAATGAAATGTTCTAAACTATACATGTACTGCAGTGTCAAAATATGCATATATCGGTTCCACATGGAATTCTTAGCATGATTTATATCTAAATCCTACATTATCATTCTATTCATAAACATTTCCATTGTTACCTGAAAATCTAACAATTCTTCTCATCACATAGGCACTTCATACAGTGTTCAAATCACTTCCTAAGCTTCTCTTAAATTAAATAGAGTGATTGTTCATCACGTTGAAATTCTATTCATGACTCCATGTTGAACCCTTTCTAATAATTTAAGTATTTCAGCTGCTCTTTTTATTTCAGTAAACACTGAAAATGAATACTGCATTACAGTAATGTGAAAAGTGGAACACAACTAAAGGTGAATTGCTGGAAATTAAGCAGTGTTACCAATGTTAACTACAGAACTAATATAAAATCCGTGTTTCTATATTAATATTTTTGTTTGCTTATTTAAGCTTTGCCTAACTTTTTTACCAGAACATTGAAACAGGCTCTTACCTCTAGCAAATTAATCACCATGATCAAGTTTTTCAGGGCAAAGCAGTAAGTAATGAGAGCCTCATACTTTTAAATATGCCCCTTTTTTAGGGTATATGCTTTTATTTGTCTTTAAGAAAAGACAGACTCCTTGGTATAATTCAGTTTACCAAGAATTCCAGTAAATCAGATAGAAGTTTTTTGGGTTTTGGGTTTGTTTTTCTTTTTGTTTGTTTGTTTTGGTGTTGGTGTTTTTTTGTTGTTGGTTTTTTTGTTTTTTTTTTTTTTCTGCTCCAGGTCAATTCTATCATGCTTTAGGATTAAAAGCAGATTTGATTAGTGAAAGTTTCTGAAAACAGAACTGCTCCATGATGATTCCCCATTAAGAGTATAGTAAGGATTTTGATGTTGTATTGTTTTAATGTCTTCAGCAAAGAAAATTATTTGAAAATAAGAATCAGTAATGATAACCGTAACATGACTGATAAGTATTGTCTCTATTTCTTTGCAATATGTTGACATTAAGTCCTTCCATACCATTAAGTCAGGAAAGGTGATATGAATGGTGAATCTTATTCGTGGACTAAAATTGGCTTCCAGATTTGGAGTTTATGGAGTAACATTCCCTTAATCTTACTGAGAAAGAATGGTTTTGTTTAGTTTTTCATCTTTCCTTTGTGGCACAACCCAGGAATTTCACTTTCAACTTACTTTTAAAAGTAGGAATCTAGGACACTGGTGATGCTTCTGTCCTCACAGCTTGACATTATTGCAATTTTGAACATTTTTTTTAAATACAAACCTTGTTACTGAGAGTCAGGAAGTATCTTACAGCTTTTCCTGGAATGCTATGTGAAGTAGAGGTTTTGTGGAGTTTTCTGAACAAAGTATCTTTTAAGTAGTTACAGAGATAGTACTGCTGGAAATAGTGTGAATAGGTAATTGTACTGCACCTTTAGGTTTCAGAAAGCCCTGATATATTTGACTTTCTTTCCTGAAAAGTTAAATTAAAAACAACATCATATTTATTTTTTTTTTCTCATTTCTATCAAACAGGAATACTCTGAAAATCCAACAAAACCATTTGGTGAAGCATTTTATTCAGAACCTGAAATTGTAACAGGTTCAAAATTTATATCACTCATTGCTGTCAAAAAAAAATCCCAAAACAAAAAAACACACAAACAAAAAAAACAAACAAAACTTGTCTTAGTGATTTATAAAATGCATAAATCCAGTTAAATTTCAAAATGGAAACTTAATTAAAGTATTAAAATTCTTCAATAGAAAAAAACCTCAACCAAGCAAACAAAAAACCCACAAAAACTCTACCTCCAAAACCAACAAACTCAACTGAACAAACGAAAATAAAAACCAAAGATGGACCTACGGACAGACATTGTAGCTATTATCTGACCCACAATAAATATTTTTACTGCAGTAAAAATGGAGCTGGTACAAAGCAGATAATGAAAATAAATTTAAACAGAACAAAATAAAAACACCAACCCCCATGCAGAGACCAAAAAACCCCTCAGGGGAATCAGAACTGAAACCTAACAGTTTAATGAATCACGCTTGCCTCTCAGAACATCAAATGAACTTTTGAATGATGACATCAACCCAGTGATAAATGTTTTTAATTAAAAATGTCAGTTCATGTTGGATATTAGTTCACTGGCAAAGTAGCAAATGCTGTACTTATGTGAAGAAGGGTAAAAATTCTTAACTAGACCTAGATATCATACAATGACAATTCTAAAATAAAAAACAATTAAAGACATAGGGACATGAGAAATAAATAGTTTTTAAAGGTTGTTTCTACCAGAGTAATCAGAGAGTTTTCTTTATTTGGGAGAATTGGATACATCTAATCTGCCCAGATTTTAGTAAAATACTTTAGTTTAGCACCACACAGAAAAGTGCTATTGAAGCTGAAGACGATGAGCCACAGAACTGTAAATTGCGTAGCTGGTTAAATGAGAGATGACAAGAAAGTTCTTCTAAAAGAGGACCATGAGACTTGATGGAATTTGTTTACAGAGTTCCTTGAGAATTTGTCTTTGATCATTTTAAGGTGACTGATATTAGTGACTGGCTCGAAAAAAGAGCTTGTTAATGATATATTCTAATTATATGGTGATGTGAGATGCTATTAATGCAGAAGATTAAAATAACATATGGAAAGATTTAGATGACCTTGAAAGGTTGAGCAGTAAATGACATAAAAAATGTTTATATGTAAATTGAAATAAAGAGTAATTTGTAGCTTTTCTATGCCTACTATACATACTATGCACACCACCACTCTTGTGTAGATCTAGTCACTCAAGTATAGTATGAAGAGGAATTATGAATAGAAGGTGATTACAAAGATGTTGCTAAGGCTGTTTGTGAAAATGGAAAAGAGACTTAACAGCTTGTTGAATGGGGGTGACACCTTTGGAAAGACAAAGGTTTTGTATGCTCTATCAAAAAACAATTCAAAATAAAATAAAGAAATCCCAAGTCCAAACCTATGAAATACACAGGATAAAATTTACATCCAAATATATATATATATATATATAAAATACATAATCACAAAAACATTATGAGCACTTTCTGTGAAGAAATTAAATGGTTTAGTGTTATTATAGGTTGATCTAGAAAAAAGGGGTAAAAATTTTAGGCACTTTTAAAACGGCTCTTTGTTTCTGGAGATCACATACAAAAAAATGAGTTGATGAATTATTTCAGCAGCACAGGAAGCCCCTTCCAGTCATTTGTTTCTAAAACTTCTTGTCATATGAAGTAAAATACATACAGCTTAGAGTGGAGTCAGAGCTATGACATATCAGTCATGTAATCTGATGAAAAACTGTAGACATTTGAAATTTCTGTTTTCAATGTATCACTATTGATTTACATTTTCTGTATTAGTTGTTTTGAATCCTTTAATCCTTTAGTCCTGATGAAATGTTCCAGTGTATTCCTGGGATAAAGGCTAATCTATGGACAAATAATTATAGCACTCATTCTGTTTGCCTTTTTGAAGTATTGACCTATTAGATTTCTTCCAGTCCTCTGGAGTTTCCCTACCGTTCGAAGACTTATTGAAAAATCAATGTCAATTGTCCAGGGAGATCTCCAGCCAGCTCTTAAAATTATTAAATGCAAGACAAATTTTAAAATACCTAGTTTTAGTAGCTACTGCTTAACAACCTCCAAAGTTACTGTGGGAGTGGAAAGTCATCTGATACAACTCTACCATCTTGACTTTTTCTAACTACAAGGAGAGTCAGGAGTATATTTCTCCTTCTCCTGTATTATTAATACCATAGTTATATGGTTTGCTTATACAAAGAAATAAATATTAGTGCTAGGATTGCTTTTCCAGTTGCTATTTTATTGTGGAGAATGCCCAGACACCTATTATAGTGAAATTATATTATTATTATTATTATTTAGAAGCATCTTACTCATGGACTCTTAGGGGAATGTTTTTATACTCTTCCTTTAACAGACACTCTATGAAAGATTAATTTGAACAAGTATTCATTATTAATGTGCTGATTCATCTCAAAGCAAACATTTAAAATAGGTCAAATGAGTCATGCTTGTAGAATGTTCATTTCTTTCTGCTGACTCCGAATACAACCTCAGATGGACACATATGTAGCTAAAACAGGTGAAACTTACCTTATTATCTGACCACTTTCCACACTGACAGTGTTGCCATTGCACAGGTTTTCAAAAGCAGTTTTAACTTGTCGTAACATAGCCATATTCAAGTCAAAATTCTCATAATAACTTATTTTCCATAGGCAACATGTCTTGTACCTTGTTAATAGTTTAGGTCTTGACGGTCACAAATACCTCAACCAAAATTCCAGCAATACTGTTTTCTGAAGCAGTTATTATGAGTCATATTGTTGGGGAAGAAAATCAGTGATTAACAAAAGGAGACCTGAAGGGATTGTGCAGCAAACCCTGGGCAACAGAGAGAGAGAAGTTCCTTCCTTCTGATAACACAGGATGCCTCCTGGGAAGATAAGAACTAATCTGGCTTGCAGACACTGATCCATCTCTGGACCTGCAAAGACTCTATTTACATTTGACAAGATTGCAGTTTCTGTGTATTCCCTGCTCTGTACTGAAACCTATTTCACCACATCCGTTGTTTCACCTACCCTTGTGTTCGTGAATAATTGATTAACTCTAGATACCTGCTTCCCCTTTAGTTAACATAATGTATTCCCCTAATCACCATAATCCATCCCCCATTTAGCATAACCCAGCCTCTTAATTATAATAACCCTATATATGTTGAAACATGTTTATAATAAACTGATTTTGTTTTACCCCTGAGAGAGAGTCTGTGGTAATTGACCATTACACTACATAGTCATCTTGATTTCGTGGCATAAGAAAATTCATAGCGTCATCTCTGCTGACATGTACAATGATATTCAGATTAATTTTTGAATTTCTAGTGACTGATACCTGGGAAACCATAGCTGAGACTTAAGATCATGGAACTGAATACTCTTTAGCTATACTTCCATTTCCAGAAACTTGTGAAATAATTTTTAAATTATCTGCTTCCTCTAAACCCTTTCTAATCCTTAGAGATTTCTTCCAGTTTCAGACCACTGATCATTTGATAAACAGTTAATAGTCTCACTTTTTCCTTCTTGTATTATTCAAAGTTCTACTTTTTCTTTATTTACCTGAGTCTTCTTACTATTTACACTTACTTTCAGACTATCTCCTTCTGCAATGGCTTGTAAGTGCCATGAAGCAGCCTCATGTGCAGCCAAAAGGTGAATATGTCAAACTATACAATCGTACAGAGTTTGACACATAAAAGCCATCTCTTAAAATAAATATATTATCTCTCAGCTGATTACCTTATTCCAGGGACCTGGAGAAAAAGAGGTGTCTCCAAAGAGTCATTTCACCTTTCCCAGGCACCTATTTAGGATGAGATAAATTACTGACCTGAAGAGTGTAATTCATTCTGCTTAACTTTAGGAACGTCAAACATAACTATCTACATGCAAATTAATTGCCTGCAACTACTATCACAGTCAGAAGAGAAATAGCTATTGCATGCTTCCATTGATTATTTCAGATCAGAGAATCATAAAACCTTTTAAGTTGGAAAAGATCTATAAAATCATTGAGTTCAACTGTTAATCTAATGCTACTAAGTCCACCACTAAGCTATGCCCTCAAGTGCCACATCTACATGACTTTTAAATACCTCCAGTGACGCTGACTTATTCATTTTACTGGACAACACATCCCAATTCTTGACCATCCTTTCCATGAAGATTTTTTTTTCCTAATACTCAATCCAAACCTCCTCTAGTACAAGCTGACACTGCTTCCCCTCATCCTATAACTTGGAAAAAGAGACTGACACCACCTGAATACAACCTCCTTTCAAGCAGGTGGCTACTTTGGGCTCAAAACCCAACACTTTAGATATTTCATTAATCTGAGTGTGGACATGTGCTGTTTGGGCTGTTATTAATGAGGGAGATACGGACCACATGTTCTCCTGGTTAGTATTTGTGTAAACATTATGGTGGAGATACAGTTCAATTAATTCCTGTCTGGCATTGACGTTATGCTTACATTTTGTCTCTGATCCTATTTACCTCCACTTCTATAAAACTTTCCTTTTTGAAATACCAGCACTGTATTTTATTATTCTGTTTACATATAAAAATGTAGTCCAGTTGTAATCAGTCACACATGCCTTTTAATATAGAAGCCAACCCATTTTCATTTGTCAAGGAGATGTCCAATAAGAAATTCTTTTGAGAAGAATACAAGAATCTGAGTCAGGAAGTTTTAGCATACATTATGCTAGACATATTTGAGCACTGACAGCTCAAAACTGTCACTTGTGCCATCTAGGTGCCTTGATAATGCAGTTTCCTTGGGCTAGGATTTTTCGGCTTGTCTGTGGGGGTTTGTTTGTTTGTGGTTTGATTTTTCATGCTGGTGGTGGTTTTGTGGTGGTGGTCTTTTTTTGTTTGTTTGTTTGTTTTGTTGTTGTTGTTGTTGTTGTTGGGTTTTGTTTGTTTTTTTGTTTGTTTGGTTTTGGGGTTTTTTTGGTTTTTTTTTTTTTGTTTGGTTGGTTTTTTTTCCTGAGGTTGTTGTCTTTCTCAAGTCGATTAATAAAATTGAACTTTCTTTTAATTTCTCAAAATCCTGAAGACATACAGTTTTTATTAAGTTGTTTAAAGCATATATTTGCAAATCGAAACAACTGAAAAACCACTTCTCCTGAATAAACCATGATAAGCCAATCAGTTATTTACACTTATTCATATTTATTTCAGAATCAGCTGAAAAGTTCAGAAAATTTCATAGTTCAGTAACATCAAGAGTAAGAAAAGAACTCTGAATTAATTATTAATTCATAATTCATTTATAATCTTATTTTTCTGTCCATGAATAACCCATTATGTCATCTTTCATTGTTAATTTGTATTTTATTTTTGTTCCCTATAGTTTGAGAAATGGGTTTCAATAGTAAGATCATATTTGGTATGGGCTATTCAATTAACTTATAGCTATTGCTGTCTGACTTAAATTATTTTGGTCACTTTTAATCAGAAAGGAAACATTATATTCTTCAATTTTCAAAAGGTTTTAGCAATTACTTTGTACTCCTCTCTGCATGTATTGCAATGTAGTCAAATAATTAGAATCTAGTTTTTGCCTCCTACATACCATTCAATCAGCATATGGGATTTCTGTGCTTTTTCCACCAGTACCTGAAGGTAATACCAGAGTCCAGTCTATTTAAAATTTAACAACATTCACAATTATTTTCAACAAAACAAGATCCACTCATTTAAATGACATAAGTTTTTTAAGGCTACTTTAATGATCTCTAGTTTTGATGACCCTGAGATAGTATCTTTATACCATTTTATGATTTGGTAAAACACCAGTAACCATTGCTGATGCTTGGATCAGAGCAATACTAGCTTAACAATGCTTAATATTGAAATGCTGTGGGTTTGTTTTTTTTTTTCTTTTTTTTCTACTGGACAATCAAACAAATTATTAAAACTTATTGAATTACTGAAGTAAAATCATTAAACATCTTTTATGAGTAGAAAGAAAGAGGCTCTCATAGCACTCTTGCTAGCGTTATTTCTTAATTACAACCCCAGTGTCTGTCCTGGGAAACTGATAAATAGATACTTTAAAAAAAATTATGTTGGAACTCTAAATACACATTTCTCAGACATCTATTTTTTTTTTCAAAGAATTTTAAAACATCCATCAGTGTAGTTATCACTGTTTAACTGGAATCACCAGCAAATTTAACTTTCAATAATTTCTATCTTAATAACATTAGGTTCATAGTAGCTTTAAAACCATTCTATCAAATTCCTTTTTGTCAGAAGAATTTAGACTAATCTGTGCACAAAATGATATAAACTCCTTAACTTGAACAAGCTTCTAGCCCATAAACTCTCACATTTTAAGGCTACATATTGCTTTGTCATTGCTGTGTCCAAACAGACTGATTATGCTGCTAATTTTAAAGGTCACATTGAATTTTATATTAAAATGGGACATGCAAAACTGGATTTCTTTGTTTAGTGTAAGCACTACAAATAGGTGCAAATAATGCTGATGGTGAACAACTTCAATTCTGTTGTTCATGATCCATGCTTATGGAGCTGGCAAATTAGTATCAAATATGGAAAATGTTTCACTATGGTTTGCATTGCATTTTGCTCTTAATGGGGCTGTTGTATGGGGTTTTTGTTAGCCTGATTGGATTTTATTTGTTTTTTTTTTTTTTATTTGTTTGTTTTTTGTGGTTTTTTTTGTTTGTTTTGTTTTGTTTTTTTTATTTCATGCAAAGAAACTTTGCCTTAATTCCAACAATGACATAATTTTATCACATTTTTTTTCTTGTGTCAACTCCTATTCGCTTGCTGGGCATGCTTTATATATAGCTCTGGGTGGAGAGAAAGTTTCTCATATTTAATTCAAACCTGCTTTGTTTGGTCTTGCTAATCGAAAGCTCAGAAGTTTCTAAGTTGTGTACACAACTGATGTATACATCAAACTCTGAACAAACAGAAGGAGGTTAAACATTCACTGATACAAAACAGTAGGGTGGATCATAAGCATAGAATATTCACAAGTACCAAAATAAGCAGGTCTGTCACCTCTGATCTCGCCAGTTCAGCTAGGTGACCAGCAAGAGAAAGAATGATCCATAGTACTCATGACCTGAATTATTCCAGCTACAAGATAACCCTAATACCTTCAAAATCAATGTCACCCATTGTTTTGTGTCTTTTTTTTTTTTCTTTTAAATTGTGAATTATGATGCGGTTTCTACTATATTTACTAGTTTTATCCAAACTCCTTTAATTGCTTGCTTGAATTGGCTGACAAAAAATGGAAAACAAACATAATCCAGCATTTCTGTTCTGGGTTCAGACTCCTCACTGCTTTTGTTTTGTTGAATTTTCTCACAGAAGCACAGAATATGCTGAGAATCTGGGGCTCCTGGTGGAAAATAAAAGCTGTTCATGAGCCAGCAGTGTGCCCTTGTGGCCAAAAAGGCCAGTGGTATCCTGGGGTGCATTAGGATTAGTATTTCCAGCAGGTCAGGGGAGGTGATCCTGGCCCTCTACTCAGCCCTGGTTAGTCTGCATCAGGAGCACTGTGTCCAGTTTTGTGCTCCCCAGTTCAAGAAAGACAAGAAACTACTGGAGACTACAAAGATGAGTACCAGACTGGAGCACCTCTTTTATGAGGAGTAGCTGAGGGAGCTGGCCATGTTCAGCCTTAATAAAACTTAGAAGAAAACTTATCAACACATACAAACATTATAAGGGCAAGTGTCAAGCGAATGGGGCCAGATTGTTTACAGTGGTACCCAAGACAGGCCAAGAGGAAGTGGACACAAACTGAAACACAGAAAATTTCATTTGATTGACGAAAAAAAATTCTTTATTCTGAGGTTGAAAGAGCACTAGAACAGATCACTCAGAGACGTTGTGGAGTCAACCCCTCTGGAGATAGTCAAAAACTACCTGAACGCAAACCTGTGCAAACTGCTCTGGCTGAACCTGCCTTAGCAGTGGGCTTGGACTAGTTGATCTACAGAGGTCCTTTCCAGCTCCAACCATTATGCAATTCTATAATCAATATATTTATAAACATGTGAGACTGTATCATTCAGGGTCATCATGTCTGTAGTAGGTATGGCAAGGATGAATGTTGCATCGTCCAGAGCAATTCATATGCTGTGTAGCCAGAAAAAGTGTTGATAACATGCTTTAGCTGTTTCTTTCACGATGACAAGTCTTCCTTTATGTCCTCTCCCACATGCCAGTAGTAATTAGTTGAGAGGTTGGAAGGCAATATCACCAAGATAGCTGACCCAAACTGACTCAAGTCACACAAAGCCATACCATATATCATTGTGCTCAGCTATAGAAGCTTAGGGAAAGGAGGATGGGGGGAATGCTTGTAGTTAGGGTGTTTGTCTTCCCAAGCAATTGTTAGATATACTGAGGTCCTGCTTTCCTGGAAATCGCTAAGCATCTGCTCTGCTGATAGGAAGT
This sequence comes from Premnoplex brunnescens, assembly GCA_035040995.1. Classification (NCBI taxonomy): domain Eukaryota; kingdom Metazoa; phylum Chordata; class Aves; order Passeriformes; family Furnariidae; genus Premnoplex; species Premnoplex brunnescens. The sequence continues at coordinate 73,555,510 of JAWWLT010000110.1, read as the reverse complement.
AATGAATGATTTTTTTTCCTTTTTGCTTTAATGCACAAAGCATTTACTTTCCTCCTTAAGCTGTCATCACCTCTATTCATGGGCCTCTTTGCCTTCCATTTTTTTCCTTATCCCATGGGAGAGGGGTGTGAGTGAGAGGCTGGGTTGGTGTTTAACTGCTGGCTGAGGAAAACACACCACAGTGTCTAATAAGTAAAGTCCTGTTACTCTTGATAATGTAAGATGAGCACATGTATGAAGAAAATCAGCCTCTGCGCTAAGGCTGTTGTGCAGACAAATTTTTCAAACCAACTTTATACATAGAACTCATGTTAAACAAAAATAAACAACAAAGTAAATAAATTGTATTCTATAGTATATCACTTTGTGATGATTCTTGTATTCTCATCCAAATGTGCAAAGCCCACAAGACATTCCTTATAATTCCCCATGAGAACATATCAGAAGTAGATGCAAAATTTAACATCTTGAATAGCGATGATGTGATTTTATGATGTAACAATTACAAATTTATGATGTGTCTTGGTCAATCAAGTAGTTGGTGTTTACTCAGATAAAAGACATTTTCTCATCTATCTGAAGAAGATTACAATGTACCTCAAGAGTCCATCAGGTTACAGAAGTTCAAAGTAATTAGTAAAATTTTATCAAATCAATTCCCTGCATAGGGGTTCCCAGGGAATTAATTTAGTCCTACACCCTCAATTAACCTGTGCACTTAAGCAATGTTTAATTTTAAGTCTCAGTAATTTGAATTATATTAGCTATTAAAGTATCCTAACTGACTAAAATGTAACCAAGTACACATTTAAAGGGTTTGGTAAACTGATACCTCTGCAAGACCTCATGATAATTGTTCCCTCCTGGCATATGTACTAGAAATACAGGTTGATGCTTCAGTCTTTTTTGATAAAGTTTTAAGACAGAATTTGGATTAATACATCCTAAATACTTACCAGCGGTATTTTTCAGTCTTACTATTCTCCACAATTCTTCTTTAAAAAAAATAAAAATAATAAAAAAAAAATCATACTTAATGGATAATTTGGCATTTCTTTGAGAACTGTGTTCATATGAACCACACTAGAAAGAAGAAATAGTCATAAACTAACATGTGTCTTTGTCTGTAAAACAGCTTCCAGTGTCTTTACTGTTGGTTGTTTTGTTTTGTAAAAAGAGGTACTAAACAATTCCTTTTAAACATTCTTTTTTGACATTTCCCCTCCTCCTGACCAATTTCACAACTCCTAGTATTTGTGTTAGGTTTCTGTGGGGTTCTTCTCACCTCCTTTTTTTTTTGTTTTTGTATTTTTTCATTCTATGGTTCAAGACCAATCTGCTTAACCTTACATTCCCCTGATGCCCTTCCTCATGTTTTACTCACTGGTCCAATACTTCCATGTTTTTTACTGGTATTTACATGTTTTTAACCATCCTACTTAGGTACACAAAGTCTTCTCTATGCTCTAATTTCAGGTTACTTTAGGGTTTATCCTTTTAAAAAAAAATAATGAGATGAAACAAAACAAAAAGCAAAACATAAAATTTCACTGATGAGTGCTCCAGGCTGTACATGCTAAAGTTAAGTAAACATTATTGAAGACAAACAGCTGGATGTGGCAAATTTTCAAAGTTAAAGGGAGAATGTTTTGCACATTCAATTGACTTGTAATATTTATAAACAGGGATTTTATTGTTTTAGTGATGGGCAAGGTGACTCACAAACAGAAGCTAAATAATTTATATAAAAACAGAACAAACCCCCTTCTAACCAATAGCTCTGTTGTGTGTTTATCAATATCTCCTTAAGAGCGTAGCTTAAGATGTTAGCAGTGCTCCAGAAATAAAAAACAATTTAGAAAAGACACAGTGGATCTGGAGATATATACGAATAAGTGCATAACACATTGCATTATTACGACAAATATTAGGTTTTGTTGTTCCACTAAAATTGAATTATTGTTTACTTCACCCAGATTTCAATTACATTAAGGTTCCTGGGGTTTATAGCATTTTTATATTAATATTAGCATTAATTTTAGTTTAATTGGTTAATGAAACAGTATTGATCAATAGAGTATATAGAGGATTATAATTATATATTTTAGCCATTGAAACTATGGTCAGCAGACCATTGAAAGTCTGGGAATTTGATAACATTTTTCTTGGGACTGCAAAAGGAGATTTGACTACATTTATAAATGTTATAATATTTCCAAATGTATCTCAGCTCTGTTGGAAATATATGTTCACAGTTTAAAATGAAAACTACTGTTGTGTTGCAAAACAAAACTAATTCGAGTCAAGAAAGACAAAATCAGAATACGTGTTCACTGGAAACCATTCTGATTTCATGATAGATGATCTACTATGAATGCATTTATCAAAAGAAACAATGTAATATATCTGTTTAGTATTTTCTGTGGCAAGCGCTACCTGAAGAACTCTAGACATCATGTAACCACTCACTACTTTTCCTTAAATTTAATTTAATACAGAATACTAGGAGCTGACTCACTGAAACAGCTTATGCACTTCAAATATTATGTTTAGAAACTAATGAGTCCCTTATAATATGTTCCATGTACAAAAGGGACCTCCTTCTGTTCTGAATTAGGTATAAAGTTTGATTGAAAGAAGATTGACTGCAACTTATGAAAATATTGCAGAAAGTGCAAATCAAAATGTTCAGAAATGTAAATTGAATATTTTTTATTTCAAATTCATATATGATAATATACAACCAAAAAAAATGGAAAGATAAAGAACCTATGTCTGCCTTTAAATATTTTAAGAGTTGTATATGTTTATTTCTCCATATCTAAAAAAAAAAAAAAAAAAAAAAATATGAGGAAGCAGAGGTAATTGTAATGGATAATGTAGCAAGTCAAATGAGATTAATAATCTATCAAAGATCATTGCTTGTTGCCTTGGAAGGAGCACAAAAAGTAGCACTTAAACAATGATAAGCATTTCTGTGATCAGAAGCCAGGAAATAAGATGGTCTCCCAAGTCCAAATCATTAAGAATCTGCATGCATACTGAAGAAAGAAAGTTCATCCCTTTCAAAAATAGAATTTAAAATACTTTTTATAAAAATATTACAAAAATCATACTCATTATAAGTTTTACAATAAATTCTACACTCCAATTTTTTTGCTGTGAGAAATTTCGTGCTTTTCTTGGTCATCATCATAACAGAGAATTAGGCTTTCTCCTCATTATTATCTTCTTCACTGCACCAACTTTGTCCTCCACTGGACTATTTAGTAAGCTACTTCTGTACTTGAAGTTAGTGGAAATATTTGCACTCTTTTGTCTTCTTACACTTTTTTTTTTTTTCCAATTCAAAGTAGAAAAAATAACTTTGAAACACATCAAGGAACAAGGAAGAAAAAGCCAGAGCATGTTCAAAAAAACACATACAAACAAAAGCCCAAACAAACAACACCAAAAAAACCAAAACAACAAAACAAAGAAAGAAAGAAAGAAAGAAAGAAAGAAAGAAACAAACAAACAAACAAACAAACAAAAATACAGGAAAAAGAGACTGAAGGTAGTGAGAAATCAGGACTAAGAACAATTAGATTGGGTTAGCAGAATGTTTTGAAAGCACAGTCTGAATGAAGACTTTGATCTTTAGACATACATTGTAATTAGAAAATTGGTCCTAATATCTTTCATCACGGGATAGAAAACATTACAGCCTTTTTTTTTTTTTTTTTTTTTTTTTTTTTTTTGAGTAACAGGATCATTGTAACAATGAGCTTTGATTGTATAGGCACTATTATTGTGAGACATTATAGTTATATACAAGTATATATGTGTTAAAACTGAGGAAAAGGATCTCCAGAGTAAGTGAAGCTTTTGTAAGTAAAGGGATGATTGAGTTTTGGAATATTGTGTATATGTAAATAACAACAGAAGATTTTTTCTGGGGTTTTTTGGTGGTTTTTTGGTGTGGTTTTTTTTTTTTTGTGTGTGGTCTTTTGGGTTTTTTTGTTTGTTTGATTGTTTTGTTTTGTTTTGTTTTGTTTTGCTTATACTTCTTTCTCAATTGCATCTATTTCATGTCAGCAATTAAGAGAATAAATATAACAGAGGGAGTTATGGACTAGATTTTTTCTCCAGCCAGCCTGACCACACATCAAAGCAAAGAATGGGATTTCAGCCAAGAAACATATGGCCAGAATTCTTATTATTTCTCTGAGTCTGACATAATGTTATAAATATCTTTAATTGCTCTAAAATCATGCTGTGAGCTATTCCAGGGAAACACAGCCATTATAGACTTTGGCAAATAGTCTCCTATGTTCCCTTTCTTACAAGTCTTTGCTGTGTTGGTAAGGTAAAGAAAACCACAAGTAAGGCTTTGGTTGTGCAGCATCACACTTGAGATAAGAAAGGAAAAAGTTTTTCCTAGAGATTAGTGACAAGGGTCTGACCTAAGTAACTTCACTGAGAGCTTCAGGTAGAAGTAAATGAACATTAATGGACAAGTTTCTTTTCCATGAACAATAAATTCCTTCTCCATCCATCTCTATCTCTTTTACTTTGTTTTGGCCTCTATATGAAGGAGCAAATTCACTATGTGTAAGATGCATTCTCAGCAGTATTGGTCTCACAACTGCAATATTCCAACCTAATATTCACCTTTCTTCTCCTGCTCAGCAAGAATTATCAGCTGAGTGTAATAGCTTATCCTAGAGTCGAACACAGCATTCAGACTGACATTCTGCATCAGATTATGTATGGTTGTGTGTTATGGACGTATGTGCATGTGTGCATTATGTATATACACACACAAGAATTACATTAGATTTTTTTCAGAACTACACTCTAGTAGTAGTGATTTTTTTTTTTTTACTCTTTTTTAAAACCATTTTTGACTTATTGCCTTTGACTGTTCCTTATTTATTACCAAGAAATTGTGAACATCAACCCTTCCTGTTCCAAATATCTTTCTTATTTTTTTCTTGTATAAATATTTAAATCCATTCCAAAACTTATATCAGCATAGTAAGTATTTTTGTCACATTCCTGGTGCTCTGAACACTTAATCAATTGGGCTTCTTCAAACATGTGTATCTTAGTTATAAGCTCTGTGTTACTACCCTCAAAATAGAACTTGTTCATCGAATGAGTAAGATTGGAAATAATATTGTTAGTTTCAAGTGGTTACTTATATGGGCAATTATCAACAAGATGCAAAGGGTCAGAATAAAAGACAGTTTTTTATAAGCTATAGATTTAGAAGAAGACTGATTGGGAAGCACAGAAAAGCTCAGATGGAAGGCCAAGTATTTTTATGATGTCTTAATAGAGGTATCCACACAATAATGTAAATATTTGTGTTCAATTTTTAAACCAAACTAATTTGTGATGCTTACCTATGTGATGCTTATTTGTGTAATGCATAGCAAGATCCTGAACACAAGAACATTAATACAGAGTGCTGGCTGAGCTTAGTAAAACCCTTTAGAATATTCATGTAATTTAGAGATCTTTGAATTACAACCACGGTGTACATATCATGAAGTGGTTTGGGGTTTTTTGTGGTTTTTTGTTTGTTTTTGGGTTTTGGTTTGGTTTGGTTTGTTTTTTGGAGGGGGAGGTTGTTTTGTTTTGGTTTTTTGTTTGTTTGTTTTGGGTTCCCCCTCTTTTTGTTTGTTTGGGGTTTTTTTGTTTGTTTTTTTGCTTTTTCCTCTTCTCATTACAAATGACAAAGCTGTAATTTTAACAATTTTTGCATTTGTTCTGGTTATAAAACTAACACAGAAGCTGAAAATAGGAACATGAAAGAAATACTAAAAATGGCTTTTGGCTTAAGAATTGTTGAAACAACATCTTTGTGTTTGTTTTTGAAGGGAGAAAAGAGGAGAGGGGTGGGAAGGGGAAAAAAGAGTGAGGGAAGGGAAAGGCAGAGGATAATCAAACAAATGATAAGAAAGACAAAAATAAGAATAATAAGTAATCTAAAAAGTAGTATTTTCAAGTATTCTGTTTGGGAAGGTTAGCACATCAAATATCAGGGACCCAACTAACATTTAAGAGGGTGGATTATATTAAGTAAACCACCTTGATATTACTAAGAAGGATATAATACTAGCTTCATCATACTTCAACAGTACAAGGGTTTCTGAAATATATTGAACATTATAAACAACAACAACAACAAAAAAAAACCTGATGATCAAAATTCATCTAGAGCAAAACTCAGGTTTTGTTTGGTGACACATGGAGGGGTTGCTTTAATGTTGTTATCAATTTGGGGGGTTGTGTTTGTGATTTTTTTTTTTTTTTCCCTAAGTAAAAAATATTTTAATTTGTCACTATCTTAGTGGAGTAAGATATTATTTGGTATTATTCTTGGTATACCTTCTTGGTTGTTGTTGAACTGCATCATGAATGACAGAAATTGATAGTAGTCGGTTTTTTTCTTTTCTTTTTTTCACAGAAATAAATGTTTTCAAAGTTCTAAATAGTATAATTCCTCTAAAAGAGAGTGGATTTCTTTGCTTGGGTTATTGATGTTGTTTCTTGATTTCTCTATTTATTTTACTTTTTACTTGATCTGTTTTATTTAGGAAATAAAATGACAAGATTTTTTAGGGGTGCTCCTGACCAGATTTGTAACTTTCACCCTAACGGGTGTTTTTTTCTTTGATCATGTATATGATCACCTCATTCAGCAGAGACTAAAAATATTGCTGGGGGGGAAAAATTATATCAAAATAATATACTTTTTTTTTTTTTCTGAGAGTGTGCATCTTCTGCCCTGATATTTATTTCCTATACATTGCAGTTCTGGGTGCTAGAAATTTGTTTGTATTCAGTAACATAAAGTATAAAAATATACTTTAGGGTTAGGGTTATTCAAATCATCAGAAAATAGTGGGCTTGGGCATCAAGAAATGGGGTAAGATTTTGATTCTTTGGGAGATAAAGACTTTCTTCAATCCTCTAGCCCAAAATGAGTGAAAATAATTTTTAAGAAGTATAGCCAAGTGATCAGAAATTAATTTAGTAACTTGTTTTCACTACTTATAAAGGTCACCAGGAAGCATAACTATTCACCTTTTTAAGGAACATTTTAGTGGATTTAGTTTCTCCAGTACTTATTAGTTAAATGTGAGACAGATTAAAGTCTAATGAGGAAGAAGCATATTGTACAGAGACTTTTTATATGCTGCTTAGGAGTTGCCAGAGTAATTTATATACATTTTTATTAAAATGTGTTGTAAAGCCATCTGGCAAATGCTGTTTGTAGTTTTATAGGGCCACAAAGACCTTCCAACTTTTAGTCTCAGTTATCTCATTTACAAAGCTGTTAGGTAATTCTTCTGCAAGGGCAAAGCTCTCTAGCTCTCTCTCCCCCTCCTCTTTTCCTCTTGCCTTTACTAGATGTTGAGATTGGAAGATCATTTTTACCAGGTGGTGTGTTGTGGGTTTAGTTTGTTGTTTTTTTTGTTTTTTTTTTTTCACAAAACTAGAAGGCATAGATCATAATTTCATTTCTCTCGTTAGCCAACTAGATTGAAGTTCTAGATAAAATATGTATTCCATTCTGAAAGTGTCTGAAACAAAAGTGAACATTATGAAAAGGAAGAGGATCAGTGGCAGAATTCACAAATGGGTGCTTGATAGTTTGAAAAATGGTAAAAAATGAATGTAGCTGTTGTATTTCAAATAGATTCAGTGGCAGCAATGAAGATGTTAGGGACAACAAAAAAGAAGATATAATAATGGGAGAAATATTAAAGATTTCACTGACACTGTTTTATATCTATAGGAATAAAACTGACTTCACATTTCAAGACAGAAAATAAACTTAAATGAGATCGAGAAATAGAATATGTATTTCCTTTACATGGTTAGTTTTCAATTTATTATTATTCATTGAATTGCAATATTTCCACAGAACTGTAGGATTATTCAGGTTGGAAGGGACACCATGGTGACTAGTCAAATTTCAAAAGCACTTTTTAAATTGAATTCAGAACAAGTTGTTCAGACTTTTGTTTAGATGGACATTGAAAATCTTCCCAGAAGAAGATTCTATAACCTAGTTAGATATTTTGTGTCAGTGTGTAATTACCCCTTAGTTATCTCATCAGTTTGTTTTATTCTTTACCCTTTATATCCATTTGGAAACTCCTGTTTCAATTTATGATGTGTGAACTTCTTTGCATGCTGTTCAACTTCAGCAAAAAGTCTGGCTCTGTGTTTATGTGGCAACCTCCTCTTCATGCTGAAATTTCTCACAAATCTCTCTTGTCTCCACACTAATAATTGCAGTTCCGTCAGTCTCTACTCACACAGCTTGTATGCTTCATCCTCTGACTGTCTTTGTGGCCCTTTGCTAAATTCATTCAAGTTTATCAGCATCCTTCTGACACTGAGTAGCAAAGAGGAGATCACAGAATTTCAAGTATTGTCTAATGAGGGGATTAATAGCTTCCCTTAATTTCTTGTCTATGCTTCAGTGTCTCCCTAGACCATGCTTAAGCAGAGCAGTTAGTCTGCTCCTCTTGTAGTACTCTGCAGCTTCTCAGGTAGTTTTTTTCACCTATTGAATTACATAAGGTTTCTGCTGGTCCATCTCTGCACCACATTTAAGACCCTTTGAAATGCTCTCTGCCCTCCAACGTGTCAAGTGCCCTCTTTTCCTACCCAGTCTGACATCATCTGCAATCTTGATGACATCATGTTCTGTTTCCTCCTGGTTACTGATAAACAGGATACATTACAGGAAGACATTTCCTACCCTGGTGGGATAGAGGAACTCAACTTGTAACCAAATTTCATGTGGAGTGTGAAAAAATTAAGCACTATTCTTGGAGCTCAACAGTCCAGCCAGTTTCATTCCATTTAGTAGTCCATCTACTCCTTTTTCCTCTAGCGTCATCTTGATTGCAATGTCAAAACTTAGATACAAGGATGCTGTGGGAGACTGACAAGTTCTGCTGTAGCAAAGGTAGGTAACACCTTCTGCTTTTCCCCTTGGTAAATCCAAGCTGGCCACTCCCAATCACATTCTTCTTTTTCGCAGGTCCAGAAACAGTTAGGAAGAGAACTTGTGCCATGTGTTTCCCAGGGACTGAAGTGAAGCAGACTGAATTGTTACTTCCTGAATTGTCTTTCTTGACCCTTTTCAAAATGGCTTCAAGATTTGCTACACATCTTTTAGTAGTAGTTATCATAGGCATGAGAAAACAACCAGGAGTCGCTATTCGTATAACAAGTAAAATTAAAGTGGTTTAGCTAGTTAATATTCCTAACTTTTAATCAGACAAACCAGTAAAGCTGGAAATAACAGACAGATTATAAGTGTGTTTATTTAAAAGCTTGTCTGATTATATCAGCTTACTTTTTCCTGTAAAAGTGTCTTAAAAAAAGCCCTAAAATTTTAGAAAATCATACACACAAAAAAAATCTGTGCATGAGGCATATTACATTTCTATAAATTCAGGGGTTTGTTTCAATGATTAAATTTGTGAAGTAAAAGTATATAACTAAATTGAAGTGCATTCTAAAATATCTGTTCTTGTTTCACTTTTTTTTTTTTTTAATTTATTTTCTTTTGAAATGTTATTCCTACTAGATTTCATACATACAGAAGTTTGACATCACTGGAATACAAGCTTGTTTTACAAATAAGATATGAATAACATGAAAACACAAACAATTTGGACTACACTCCAAAACTAATTTAAACTTTTTACATTTGTCAGGGACAAAGTTATTCCCATTATCCTCTCTGAAACTGTGAAATCTTACCCTCAGCTGTATCTGCCATTAACAGAAGACAACAATAGTATTTTTCTAGGAATATCAGCAAATAAAATATTCAGAATGTTTTTAGGTATACCCACTTACTTATGTAAAGAAGCAGTGCATACTCATCTAACCAGCAGTTCCACATATCTCAGATACTTGAGAGTAATGAATAAGTTCTATTCAGGGATAAGTATCTGAATTCTATCCACCTCAGTTTCATGTGATGTAATTGAAATTGACTTGGATCCTTTGTAAATTACTCAATCCCCAATGAATACAACTCTAACTGACTCTATGGTTCAATGTTATTGCATCAGCCAGAAGTGTGAAAAGAGCTGTCAGCAAATGAAGGTCTGCAATGTGGAGGGTCCCCTGCCAGGGCACAGAGCCTGACCCTGATCCTGCTGATCCATTCTGCCTGTCCAGCCTTGACTCTCTGGGTGCTGCCCCAGCACCGGTGAGTTTGCAGGTTCCTATTCTGACAGCTAAACCTCAGCTGTCTTTTGTCTGTCTGAGCCAAGAAACAATTGCTTTATACTTTGAAAATACACGTATACGGTTTGCCCAGTTAAAGATTTCTGAAGAAGCAGACCCAGAAGAGGATCACTAAGAGCACCTGGCTGCTGCTAAGTAATCCCTGAGCATTTAACTTTATCATACTGGTCCATTGAACTGACATTAAAAGGAGAAGTTTATTCTGAAGAATGAGAAGAAGAAAGTTGCGTATCATTATGATATCTGGTACAAAATCAGGTTAAGGAAATGGACCCACTTAACACATAGGTAAGAAAGTTTCAGAACTGAATGTAATCTGGATCTGTTCTTACTGTCTTTTTTTTTTTTTTTCTCTCTCTCTTTAGGCTTAAAATTAAGTACTTTTCTTTCTGTTTGAAATATTAAGCTTAAAATTAAGTACTTTTCTTTCTGTTT
>JAWWLT010000110.1:73527077-73544700 GCA_035040995.1 Premnoplex brunnescens | reverse complement strand
TCTTTAGGCTTAAAATTAAGTACTTTTCTTTCTGTTTGAAATATTAAGCTTAAAATTAAGTACTTTTCTTTCTGTTTAAAATAAAAATTTGTGATCATTTTCTTGGCCTATGATGTCTGTTGTTAAATGTACATTTTGAAGAAACAGAAAACCTGAGGTTTACACTTTTCATGTGACCTTATTCTGGCCATTCAGTTATACTACAAAGGCTATTCAAATGCACAAGACATGTATGTGGCATCCCTAACCCTGAAAACTTAGTTTTATTTCAGAACTATCACTGCCTTTTAAAATGTCACGTATCTTAAGTAATTAATCAGAAAAACATTTTATGGATTGGCTTGTATTAAAAAAAAAAATATCAAAAAGGTATAGTTTCCATCAGGACTTTAAAATTCAATTAAAAATTAATCTGTCATCTGAAGTCATTGCTAGACATCATATTTAGGTCCTCTGAACAATTGCACAGATATCTTGGAAGAAATTCTTCAGATCTCACTCTGTCTACGTGCTGAGCAGCCCAGGGCTGTGGATTCTGTTATGATGGCTAATAGCCTAATCTTTGGTGGTTGCATTGGCAGATTTAGCATTAGAGAATTTGTCAGCTTCCCACAAGAAGAGAACAGCACCTATATGAGTTTCTCAAATTCCAGCCTAGCTTCCCAATCTCCCTAACACTAACCTATTACAATGTCCTGGTTTTGGCTGGCTCCTTCATAGTAGCTGATACAGGTCCATATTTTAATGGTCATAACCCACTGAAGTTTTAGTTGTTGCTAAGTAATGCTTATTCTAAATCAAGGACTTTTCAGTGGCCTGTGTTCTGCCAGTGGGCAGGTGCACAAAACCCTGGGAGCACGGCCAGGACAGCTGACCTGGACATGCCAAGAGGATATTCTATACCCCAGAACAGCACATTCAGTATATAAGTGAGAGGTAGTTAGCCAAGAGGGGATGCTTGTTGCTTGCAAAAGAGTTGGACATGTCAGTGGGTGGTGAGCAACTGTATCATGCATTATTTGTCTTTCTTGTTCTTTGATTCTCTCTCTTGTTATTCGTTATTTTTCTTGTCTTCCCTTTCATTACTAATATTATTAATGTTATATTTTATTATTATTATTATTATTATTATTATTATTAAACTCCTCTCAACCCACAGATTTTGCTTTTTTTTTTTTTTTTTTTTTCTCCTCTCCATCCCAAAGAGGGCAAGGTGGGGTGGGGTGAGTAAGCAGCTGTGTGGTACAAAGTTGCGAGTGGGGGTTAAATCTCAATGCCTAATTCAAGTCAGCACATTTCCTCCTAACATAGAAATCAGTAGCATAGAGGTTAGTTGGAAGTTCTCTTCACCATGATTAACTTTATCTAATTTAGGTAATATTCTATCTATTATGTAAACAGAAGTAAAATTGGCATTTGTCATATAACAGAAGGCGTAGCACATCATAAACAGCTTGCTCTGAGACCCAAAAACATTTTTCTTTGACTTGAAAAAGCAGTCAAACTGTTGTCAATGATACCTGCTTCCTGCGTGCTGTCATTTCAATAATGCATGAAAACATTTTCACTTTGAAATACTGACATAAAGGCAGCAGGAAGCATTCTTACATGTCTGAAGATTATAGTTTGCAGCCTACATGTATGGTAGGTACAGAATTTAAGATCGATATTAAAATGATGGCTGTCCATTTGAGCATATTTAACAGCTTTTCTGATTGTATATGCATAGAAAACCCAAAAATAGGTTTCTGTCATAACTCCCCTAAAAGTGCATACTAGGTTTAAGATCTGATTCTTTCTGGAAGCTAATTTGCTAGCAGTATCCAAGGAAACTTCCATGATGCCTCAATTTTTTTTCTTTTTTTTTTTTTTTTTTCATATGGAATCACTGTAATTGCACCTGTTTGGAACTCTCAACTGCTTTTAGAAATACTAACAATCTATAATTTTTGCCCTTTTAGAGCTGTCAGGCAATGTTTGGGTTGTTTTTGTATTTTTTCTTCATCTTAAAAAATTCTGTCGGGAAATATTTCTACAGTAATAAAATTCCACCTCTTCTTCAGACCTTGCAAATGACGAGCACACAAACATGACACCAGATATGAAGTCAGACATCACATTATATGATACATCTCTTGTTCAGTTCCTTAGTCTAGAATTAAGCTGATGTTTTCTTCCCTTTCAGAAATCTGGTATGGGCTGTCATATTCACTTGCAATTAATACATGTCTGTTTCAGACCAATGACTTTAACAATTGCAAACCTTCAAGTATCTCTTCAGCTTTTCCTAACCAGGTGTTGCCATGGTATCCAGTCTGTCAGGAAAAAATATTATAGTCTGGTCTTGACAACTGTGTTGATGAGTGTTACTGCTTTGTCTTATAGCTTTAATAAACAAACTCTTATTGCTAAAAACTGTGTGAGAAAATTAATAATTCCATTAACATTAAAAGACTGCACAAATCTTGCTCATAATCCTGTAAGTAACTTCACAGTTCTATGCACAGCTCTATTTTACATTTTATTTTCTATTTTAAAACAGTGAGCAGGCATTCATGGACAGGATGCATTTTTTACTATACATTAAGTTGAAGTATCTGATATTGTCTTTAATTTTGAAAGACAAACAATAAATAAACATTAATATTCATTAAAACAGCATGGTGTGACCTCAGGGCTTAAATTCTAAATAGACATGAATAAAAGCAAACTTCCTCCTACACAGGGCTAATACTAGGACTTTTCCAAGTGAGCTGCAATGAGAAAGAAAATGTCAAGTGAGAGATTGCTGGTTAGTGACCAGTACTTCTAATAACATGTACGTAAGTCCAAATGTTACTTTAGTTAGAAAACATGCACTAATATAAATTATACGTTATTAAAAAAAACCTGATGGTTCTTTGTATTTGAATGATAAGCATTTGCATCAAGGTGAAACTAGGCAAATTTTTTTTCTGAATGGAACTTGAGGTAATATATACTTTCTGGGACTTTTTTTGAGTTACATTTCTGTTAATTACACCCATATTCTTATGGCAGCTTACAAACAAGGGAAAAAAAAAAACAACAAAAAAACATTAACTTTTTATCACATTGCACAGTTTCTCAAAGTAATGCACTTCCTAATAGTATTCCAAAAAACAACCACTGAAACTCTTTTCAGTGGAAGATGCCAATAATTAGACTGAGACATCTGAGATAAGGTAGTTACTTTTCCTAAAGATCATTAGATAGATTATCCGGCAATGGGAAGAAATAGGGAATAGAAAAACTTTACTAGGCTATTGAAAATGAAGTCATGGAAATGTAAGATTGAACCTACTTTTTAAATGCATTTTATAAATGCTCTTAGCATTTATTATTCAATATTAGTTCAAACACTATAGTGTTGCCAACTAAAATTGTGCTATTAAAGGAAAATTTTTGTCCTGAATGTAGAAAATCTTGTATTCAGTTTTACCAACAGAGGAAACAAAAATGCACATCTTTATACACTATAGTCTAGGTTACTGGGAGAAGACATTGTTTGAGACTGTAAGGTAACTTCTTTTTACTAACAGAAGAAAAAAAGAAAAAAAAAAAAAGAAGCGATGAAAACTTAAAATAAGGTACTATGTTACTTTTCAAAGGATCTCTATTCTACATTATCCCACATGTGATTATCAGGTAAATTTGATATATATCTATGAGAGGTTTTAATTACTGCTCTGCATAGGGGGTGTCTAGCTGTTGGATTACAAATGTTCTGCTTGGCAAATATGACATGGTTGTTAAGCACATGAAAAATCAGCATCTGAAAAGTAAACTGCGACCTTTAGATCATTATGTGACTAAGCAAAAAATTTAAAAATTATATATGAAAAACATGAAGACATTTATTTTGATGTATTCAGAAGAGCAGCATATTTGAAAGATGATTCTGAGTAAATGTTCTTTTTTCAAATTATTGTCATAAATTAGTTCCGTTAAGAATAAGGGCTCCTGGGTCAGTAAATCTGCTTACTGTTATCAGATTTTATTTATATTTGCAATATCAGATTATATTTATCAGATAAATTATTATCTGATATAAACTCTAAAAAATAATTTGTGTCAATGTATTAATTTTTAGAACTATTTAGAGATATTACAGAATTTTACTTCTTTACTTCTCATTTGATAAAAAAATTAAGATATTACAATTTTTAGTCATGCTTATGTAAACTTTCAAAATTTAATTAAATTTATCTTTCATCTTTTCTATTATTATGCAATTATTACACAACGAGCTTTGTAGTAGAAACATAAACAAAAATTTTAGTCACCTGTCTAGAGGAAAATATTTAAGAACAGTCTGAATTTTATGCATTGACTAAAATGATGTTACTGATACATTAAAAACGCAACACTTCTAGATTCACTGTTGAATCATCCTTTTGGACAGCTGCACAGCTGTAAAGATCTAGAGCTGGAGGATAAATGTATGCCATATAATATGGACAAATACTAAACGAAAACTGAACATCCTTGAAAAGAATTCTTAGGTTAAAAAGTCTTCATAATCTGAAAAAATGCAAATACTTATGAAGGGTCATTTTCAAAGAAAGATTAGATACCCAGTGTAAATTTTAAGTAGACATTAAGTGTCCAGCTTCAATTTTGTAATTCTCTTTTCTTTACTTTTTTCCCCCTTTGAAGTGACCAAAGCTCACGACATACATTATTTTTACCTTAATTTTATTATAAATTTTGTGTCTTGAAGCACTCAGTCTTGAAGCATTCAGTAAGAAGAACTGCTAATTTATTTCCTCCATAGTTAGACAGGGACAGATCAAGAGCAAGTGGAGTGAAGGAGAAGGTTGCTGGTGGGTAAGCTTAAAAAAAGGAAATATTTGGAAAGGAATGCCCAATGTCAGCATGAATTCCACTTCAGTGTAAATTTTTGAATGCTCATGAGTTTCTGCAAGTTATTATAAGATTTTTCTTAGGAGTCTGATCAATTATTTTGATAATTATCTGTGGATTTTTAAGAATCCACACTAATATCTTGTGATATTTTTAAGAAACAAGATAGAAGAATTTAATTTTTAAAATATTGATAATGTAATATATTCAATCATGGAATCCAATGGATAAGTTTACTCCCATTTATATAAACAGTGGGAAAATAATTTTAGAAAGGGAGGCTTAAGACATCAGAATATGTACAGGATTCACATTTAAAATATTAAAACCAACAACAACAACAACAAAAACCACAAAAAACCCAAACAAACAAACAAAAAAAAAAAAAAAAAAAAAACAACAAAGCAAAAACAAACCAAAAAAACCCACAAGGGAATAATGGAAAATACCAAAAATAAAAGTATACTTGTCATTTAAAAATTTTCATAATTAACCCTTATTTTGCATTAGCTTCTGCTTCTGTTTAGAAAGCTGTCTTTAGTCAGCTAAGGACAGGATTCTGCATCATTGTTCTCACTGTTTCAAAAATGTCTTGATATGTAGGAAATTACTTAGCTGAACCCAAAAGTTCATCTTGAGCATCATAAAATTTCCTCTTGTGCCAGAGGTTTAGTACTAAATCCAAAAGGCCAATTTTATCAAATCATAGAATTATCTATGATTTATCAAATCATTATCAAGAATTATCAAATCATAAAATTATTTGGATTGGAAGGTACCTTAAAGAATCAAAGAATAATTTGAGTTAGAAGGAATATTTTAGAGATCATCTACCTCCATCTGCCCTGCCATGGGCAAGGACACCTTCCACTAGACTAAGTTGCTCAAAGCCCCATCCAACTTGGACTGAAACACTTTCAGAGACGGAGCATCCACAACTTCTCTGGACAACCTGTTCCTGTGCCTCATCACTCACATAACAAAGAATTTCTTCTTAATGTCTACTGTAAACCTACCCTTTTTCAGCTTATGACTTGTCCTATTGCTACATGTCTTTTTACAAAGTCCTCTTCCAGCTTTGTTATGGGCTCCCTTTAGGTACTGGGAGGCTTTTGTAAGGTCTCCCTGGAGCCTGCTCTTCTCTGGGCTGAACAACCACAGTTCTTTCAGCCTGTCTTCATTGGAGAGGTGCTCCTACCCTGTGATCAAGTAAGTGGCCTTGTTGGCCACTCCATGAATTATATGACTTGTTATACTGGGCCAGAGGGAGTCCTGGTCCATTAGTCAATTAAATGTACAGAATCAGTGGTCAGGAAACTGAAGAAATCTCATAACTATAAAGGTAAAATAATGACTCAAAAAAGTACTATTCATCTGAACAGGCTATCACTTAGTGGAAGATGCATGTGAATAATGTCCTTTATTATAATGGTCTCAATAACATCAAGGCATTGTCTGATTTTGAGTAGTCTGCTGTGTTTCACAGTCAACACTTTGTGGGAATACATCCATATTTGTGAATAAGGCATGCAGCAAAGTAGACAAAATGGGAACGAAATCTTAAAAATTAAGAAACCTTTCTGAAGTATGTATTAGGTGACCCAGTGATAATGGGGTGCTGATTGTTTCCACAGAGTAAAGATATCTGGTTAAAGAACTGTACTAATAGTAATTTAGCCATTTTTCTGTGAGCAGGTCTTTGTGAAAGAGTCTTTTTGAACTGTCTTAGTTCCCATCCTTCTTCCAGAACCTAAAGAAACAATTACAATATTATCATGGGGAATACTGGTATGACAAAGGGCGTATTTTGTAAGTTTTTAAATACTTCATATCCTGGATTTGATAATACATTTCTTTTGTCCGGAAGAGGAGAGGGGAGCTCTACCAGTCCAACATTTCTTGTTGCTGGAGTGACATATTCCCTCTATGAGCTCCACAACATTTATGCTGAAGACAGGAGAAACAGTATACAGATTAAGTCATTAATGTTCAACTAGGTTATAACAAATTTAATTTTTTTTTCCTGGTTGACTACAGATTTAATGTTTCACTTGAAGCATCAAAACAGTTCATTTCCTTCTTACCATTTTTCTCTCAGCATTATATTCACTAGTATTTTAGATGGTGGCATCCTTGAAAAAAGAAATTTTTTTTATTATTTTTTTTTTATACAGAGGACCATCAGAGGCATGGAGGGGTCTTTATATAAGTAATAAATAATAGTAGCTATTCTTCCATAAAGTTCCTGTCCAGCAGGACACTCTGTTCATGAAAAAAAAGTGGACTATTCCAATTCGTTCATATACAACAGGAGAATAATGATAATGCACAATACTATTCACATGAATATGCACAACCATAACTCTATAATTTTCTTTCAGTGATAAAAAATTAAAGAAATGTAGTAAAATGCAGCTAAAG
This sequence comes from Premnoplex brunnescens, assembly GCA_035040995.1. NCBI lineage: Eukaryota > Metazoa > Chordata > Aves > Passeriformes > Furnariidae > Premnoplex > Premnoplex brunnescens. The sequence continues at coordinate 73,537,395 of JAWWLT010000110.1, read as the reverse complement.
CACAAAATGAATTGAAATTAAATAGATAAAAAAGCTTTACATTTTTGAATGACCATTTCAATGTGATAGCCATCTGATTAATAAGATAAATAAGTAAAAGTACAGAAATATAGGAAAAGGATTTTCAATCTTTTTCTATTAGCTAAATTAGATGAAGAGCCTGTGAAAATTAAGAATTTTGCAAGATTTATATGAAGTGCTGTACCTAATCAGGCCCTAAAAGATAATTTTTCTCTTGCTTCTTGTAACAAGGTTTTTAATGATTCTTTTTGGTGGAGTCCCTAAGTTACAATGAGCAAAAGAGGACTTTCTAAATTTTAGAAACATTCACACCTCTATGAACTCTTTAGACGTATCCTTCAACTAAGTTGTGGTTTTCAAGAAACTACCAAATAACACTTTTCATTAATTAAATGAGAAAATAGCTTAACTTATTTTTAAAATGTACTAAAGTGCAATAAGTTTTGAAAAGGACCTTATTCTTCATCTTCTTTTGTGAGCCAGATAGAAACCAAATTTATTTTAAGGCTTAAGTTGAGTCATTTACAGGATTTCTTGGCTTAGAAGAATTTCTCAGTGAAGACTTTAGTGTATCTTATATAAAGCTGTTCTTGAATCTTCACACAGGTGTAAAATCACCGAATTGTCAAATCTATTGGCTCATAGGTGAACAGAGGCCATTATGGTCAAAGAATTACTTTTTTTTTCACAATGAGATATACATAAAATGTAACGTAGAAACACACAGCCCATCTTTTATTTTATTTTCTTCCAGTTTGAGACTGGAATAACTGAATGTTTTATTAAATTTATTAAATTAATTTTATTTATTAAATTTAACAAAGTATTCACTCTCACTATTATTCAATTCTGTCAATACTACTGCCTTCCATACCTGTAAATCTGGGGGATACAAATTTGGGAGCTACAATCACTCTTTCAGTTTAAAATGGTGAAGACCTGATTTTTTAAGAAATTTGAAATAAGAAACTGTCTCTTGGCCTTTTATCATATGAATCACATTTAAAATGACTAGAGAAAATCATTTAAAGCTTTGTGGAAATAGGTAGTGTTCTAAAATAAAGTTCATGTGTTTCAAAATTCTTCATACAAGTAATTACAACACAAAATTAGCCATTCATTCATCCTTTCATAATCCTTTCCTCAAGTCTGAATTTTGAACACTCTCTTCTTGTGTGCCTGGGGAAAGGGAAGGATTTGTAAACTTTGGCTTGACGAGAACCTGCCCAGGAGATAATTAAAATTGATATTATCACTCACATCTTTCTGGACAAGTTTTCCAGATGCGGGATGTGCAGGTTCACAGTGTGCTGGGTGAAGAACTGACTGAATGGCAGAACTCAAAGCATTGTGGTAAATGGGGCTACATCTGGCTGGCAAAGGGTCACCAGTGGTGCTTCTCAGGGCTCAATTCTAGGGCCAGTGTTGTTCAAGATATTGGTCAACAATCTGGATACTGGAGTTGAACGCACCAATAACAAATTTGCTGACGATACCAAACTGTGAGGTATTGTTGACTTTTTTGAGGGACAGGACACTTTGCAGAAGGATCTAGATAGATTGGAGCATCAGGCTATGATTCATGGGATGAAATTTACCAAATCCAAATGCTTGATAGTGCACTTAGGATGGAGGCACAGGCAAAAGTGTAGGGTAGAGCGACAAGAGTGCAAAATTATTTCACATATTTATAAAGTTATTTCTACCTAAATGATGGTTTTCCTAGACTTATATATTCCTTGATGTAGTAGTTTAACTAAGAAACTGTATTTTTTGTGTAAATTACTTTAACATAAATCATGATTAAGTCCTAAGTCTATCTGTTTTAACTTGTTAGTTTTGCTATCTACTTCCTAAATCATGATTCATGGAACTAAAACTTGTTAATTCGCAGACCTAGATGAAGCATTTTGGAATTAACAAGGAAAGGAAAATGAGCAAGGTTTGCTGTCTCTAAGTAACACCTTTCAATGTTTGAATTTGATAACCTTAAGAGTCTTTTCTGTGAGTGTGATGCAATACGTTAACTATCTGGGGAAGAGGAAGTTAGATGATCTCTTTCCACAGAGGGAAAGCATCCTGTGGTGTTTTTGCTATTTACGGATTACTGAAAAAATCACATGGAATTAAATTAATATGCACTGAGGAAATCTGCAAATCCAGAAATCCACAAACAAAGTCCAAAACACTTGGCTATAGATAGACTAAAATTAAAATATGACACTACAGGGCCATAAGGTGTAAACAAACTTAAATTCTACTAAAGTTAACAGAGAAATCAAAGAGAGGACCAAAGCTTTTTCAAGTTGGCTAACTCACTTATACAGAACCAGAACTCTAGATTTCCGCACACGTTTTGAAGTGTACATGAACACATGTACTGTGACAAAGAAATTGGAGGTTACAAGACTCATCCATCTTTCATGAAAACCTTCATTAGACTGTATAGTGAACAGATATGGACTAAGAAACAATGCCAAACACAACTTTCTGGTGATTGAAAGTGAAAAAAATCTAAAATTCAAATTTAAATTAAACTATCTCAGTCAGAGGTCAGGGTTTCTTCTTTGAGTATTGACCATCAATTCACTTTCTCTATACAGTTTTTTCTATCCAGCAGCATAACACTTATATGCATCTGCATATACCATGTGTATATATACACACACACACACACACACTCAAAGGTGTAAAATGCCTTTCTCATCAGTGTCTGTGCCCATAAACTTATCTTTTCCAATAGCTGCCCCTGGAGTACACTCTTCCCAGCTCCTGGCAACTGGAAATACAAGAGCCTGAGGCTGCAGTCCCACTTCCTTTGCTGGTATAGACCCTCACACTCTACACACAGTCATATACACACGTACACACCTGAACAGACTCAGAGTTGGATGGAACTTCCTTAATCCATAGTAGCTGACCTTCCATCGTAAAGTCACCTTTAGAGACACTGGACTTCAGAAGACTGGGGTTTGACTTCTTCATGGATCTGCTTGAAAGGGTCCCATGTGATAAGGTCCTGGAGGGAAAGAGGCCCCAAGAAAGTTGTTTGATGTTCAAGAATCATATCTTTCAACCTCAGAAGCAGTACATCCCAACAAGCAGGAAGTAAGAAAAAAAATTCCAGGAAGTCTTGAATTACCAAGGAACTTCTGACCAAGATGAAACAAAAAAGAGGAAGGTGGAAACAGGACCAGATAACCTGGCTGGCATAAAGAAACAATGTCTGTTTATTCAGGGAATATACAAAGTTCATCTGGAAGTATAATTGGCAAAGGATGCCAAAGAAAAACAAAAATGACTACAAGTACATAGGTGACAAAAAGCAATCCAATGAAAATATGGGCTTGCTGCTCAATGGGACTAGAGACATAATATAGGACACGGAAAATGACAAAGTAGTGAATGCATTTTTTTTCTCCTTCCTAGCAACTGGTCTTGAAGAATCCCAGAGATCAGGGGAAAGGCTGCAGAAGGAAAGATATACCCTTGGTGATATACCATGTAAAATCAGGTGAGAGAATATTTAAACAAAACAGGCATAAGTCCATGAACCCCAATGGGATGAACCACAAATGTTGAGTGAATTGGCTGATGTCATTGCAAGGCCACTCTCAATAATCTTTGAACAAAGAGAATTAGAGAGGTGCCTGAATAGTGGAGGAAAGAATCAAAAAGGTCAGAAAGGAGGACCCAAGAAACACCAGGCCAGTCAGACTGACCTTGATCTCTGAAACAGTGATGAAGCAACTAATCCAGGCACATAACAATAAAATCACCAAGAGTAATCAATATAGCTTCACCAAAGGGTAATCATTCATTGACCAGTTTGATAAACTTTCACAGTGAAGTGGTTAGCCTGATAGATGAAGGTACACCACTAAATATTGTCTACCTGAATTTCAGTGAGACCTTTGACACTATCTCTTATAAGAGAGTTTCTCCTCACAGAGAAGCTCTTGAAATCTGGACTGGCTGAGCAGATGGTGAAGTGGATTGAATCTCAATAATATATAAATACCCAAAAAGGAGAGTGTAAAAGACAATAGAGCCAGATCCTTTCAGTGGTGCCCAGTGACAGTACCAGAGGCAATGGGCATAAAATGAAACACAGGACGGTCCCTCTGAGCATCAGGAAACAATTTTTCACTGTGAAGGTGACTGAACGCTGGCACAAGTTGCCCATATAGATGTACTCTGCATCGTTGAAGATATTCTGAAGCTGTCTGTACATGGTCATTGGCAACTGGCTCTAGGTGATCCTGCTTGATTGGGGTGTTGGACTAGATGACCTCCAAAGGTCCTTAGCAACCTCAACCATTCTGTGGCTCTGTGGTTCTATTTAAGGAATTCATAAAAAGAAGGGAAAGACCGTACTGAATGAGTACAGAGCACCGCCAGAGAAGCATAATGACAAGCAAGCTCTTTACAAGTGACCAATCATTTTTATCACCTTGTACTCATATCTTTCCTGCTCTTGTTCCTTCAGAAATTGCTCAAATCCCTTCCTTTTTTTGGTTTCGGTTCCTCTACATAGTAAATCTCATGCAATCCACCAGTGATGTTACCCTTTACACTATAATGTCTCCTGTATCCCTAGGCAAAAATCCTCCTCAAGCCAAAAGGCGCTACAACATTAATTCTTGTTCATATGTTTTAGAACTGGACAATGGTGTTGAGACTTTGCTCAGACATCCTTGGAGAGGTTTAAGTAGGGTATCCCTTCCTCTGAGTTCTCAGTTTGTGTTTTCCACCTTCATTTTTACTACTGTGGTTTTCTGGGTTTGTGGAGTTGGGCCTTAAATGATCTTATAGCCCCTGTGGTGGGCCTGCAAGTAGACAGAGCTACCTCCTCCCTCCTCTCTTGTTGTCTCTCTGCATATGATCTTTTGTGGATGATCTTTTGACATATAACCTAACAAAATATCCCACCTGGTTGCATTTTGAGGAATAGAGGTACCCAGTTTTTCATAGAATTTTAAAGGTATTCGGTTAGATACAAAAATTGTTTGTAGACAGCGTGACTGCACACATCTAATTTTCAGAAAGATAGATGGCAGCTTGAATTTGAATTAAGAACAAAACAGTGTTCCTGGAGAAATCTATACCACTGTTTAAGTGCTACTGAATCTGAAAAGTTAACATGACTTTCATCTGCTGAGATAAATCAGCATTTCAAAGTAGTGCTTCTAGAAATAATCATGACAGGTACATAAAACAGCAATGAAAAAATAAAAGGGGGAATGAAGGATCATGGGTAAAAAGAGATTACAAGAAAATCAAACAAAATAACTAGAAGCAGCTGAGAAGACAATAAAATAGAGAGTAGCCATGAAAATGGAGACAGAACAGGTGTCATTACTGTCCAGACAGAGGAACAAGTCTCATGGCAATTTAGACAGAGGTATCATTGCTAGCTATTGAGGCCCTATGGACTCACTTCACAAAGGCAACAGTCTCCTTGTATTTGCTTGTATTTGCTTGTATTTGCTTTTATTTCCTTGTATTTGCTTTTATTTCCTTGTATTTCCTTGTATTTGTTTTTCTATTGTTTATTATATCAACAATTTTATACCACTAGGTTTTCAATTCTCAACAATAGCACTTATTTCAGAGTCTATCATATTATTTTTTGAGTTAACATTATTTTTTGAAAATGTCACTTTATTCTTGTCTAGATATAATTCCATCCCACTCAGTCTTTAGTCCTTCTAAACTTGTTCAAAATCAGCTCTCATACCTGCTTGTGATCAACAATCTTTTCATGTCCAGATTCTTGTAATTTACATGTTGAATGATACAGAACTGCAGAACTGAACTGGTTATCTTCCACAACAAAAACTGACAATTTTTAGGATTCCACTTTTCTAAATCAGCTATTTGAGTAACCAATGGCCATTATTCTTATGCCTTGGATGCTTTCTTAAAAGCCTTTGGTGAGGAACATCACCAGAATCTGCTTGCAAACCAAGGAAGACTTTATTAACCAAAATATCCTTACTCACACATTGAAAATGCATTCTAGAAAGCTCAAGAGTTGTGAGGAAGGACTTCTCTTTAAAAAAGTTGTGTTCCTTTCCCCAACTACATTTTATTTATACAGCCATCCGGCAACTCTTTTCTTTCTATTGCAGTGGAAAACATATTACACCAAATCATAGGTCAGTGATACACCGTCATCTTAATTTTACAGAAATACAGCCATTTTCACCAGATAGCCATTTTCACCAGAACTATATGTTCTCCAAACAAAACACCTCAAAACAATATTATTAAGGTTGATATAGAGATAAAACTTGAAAACAAGTTGATTTGTTTTGTCCAAACAGAGATACTAGCTAACTTGTTTGTGCATACAAGTATACTTATGTATTTTTGGGATTGCTTGTTCTTCATTGCGAACGTTAATGAGCATCTCTGACAACTTTAAATGCTAGTATAATCATATCAGACACCAGTTATTTCAGGAAAGGATGTTTACTCTCATGATAGCCTTTGCCTCAGCATATTCTACTCTTAAAATTCTGTCTTGAATTTGTTTCAATGAACTTTGCTTCTCAAAAAGGTATAGGGTGAGGCAAAACTGCATCTTTCATACAAATGTCCATCTGAAGACCATACTGATGTGATGCATCATTTTGATTTTAAGTGTTTAGGTGCTGTATTACTCAAGTTTAATATCCTACATTATAACAAACAAAAAACCATATTACCTCATCAAGACTTCTTTTTAGTCAGACATTTATATACACAATGCTACCAAAATAAAATAAAAACTAGTAATTGTCTTTGTTCTCACAACATTTCATTGTGTTTGAAACTTTTATTACAAATTGAGTGACAAAAGAATGACAATTACAGCATAATAAGTAGAAACTTAAACTTATATAAAAATCTTAAACCATACAAACAGTTTGAAAAGGTTTATTTCATTTCCATATGCGAGCTACCTTGGTCAGCTTACTATTGAATTTATGTTTCCCATGAGAGATACTCTGTGTGCACACACTTATTTACCCTTTTTGTTATTTGTTTTTTCCCCCAGGTGTGATTGGTAAGCATACATCACAGTATGAGCTTGTGCTCAACCTTGTAATATATGATTGGATATGTACATGCCATTTTCAGTTAGATGGTCTAGGAGTTCCTGGTAGAAAAATCTTACCCCAGCTCATGGTCAGTTGGAGTCTATATGCAGCTTGTTTGTTGTCATACAGCACACTATTCAACTCTTAGATATTCAACAAATACTATTATGGGTTTGTGAAGGTAAGTCAGAGAACACAGTTAACTTTACCATCTCGTCTTTCAAGCTCTTAAACACAGTGTAGATACTGCTTCGAGGGTTTCACTTGAGCAATAGCTTATGGAATAACAAAGGCAAAATCATAGGTCACATATGATTTTGCATTTTGTGTTAGTACATCTACCATCCTAATCTTCTAGATTATATAATATATAGAATTCTTCCCATGAGATTTTCTTCTATCGTCCTCCAACCTAAAATCTCATTTATCTAGTTTATACTCCTAGGACACTGATGAATATGATTCATAGTTAAATAATATTGCCTGAAAAATAGAGAACCCCAAGGATCACAATTAAATGTTGGAAACATCTACATTTGACAATATCTTCTTTTGTGATATAAAACAATGAAGCTTTACCTCAACTGTCTGAGTTAAAAATTATCATTTTCATTTCTGAACTATGACCACTCTCACAGATAGAAAGCATCAAGTTTAGTCAAGATAATATTTAATCTTGACTTTTCAGTGTTTATCTGTGGTACCTCTTTAACGAAAACAATGCATCTTTTAGAAGATCAGTCCTAGACTAGGTAGTATTTTACCACTGTGAGTGTTTCACAACTCACTTAATTAGTGCTCAGTTTTTACTCCATTCTGACTAAATTTGTCCCCTAGTGTTCTTGTGTTCAGTGACCTTACCTTCACAGTGCATTGTTGGGCTGCCTGTACACATATTATTTTGACAACCCTGGTGATATTAATTGGTCTCTCAGGAGCTTTCTATAATAAATCTATCTTACTGACAGTCAGAAGTACATATGAACTCTCTGCCTTCCTTTTCTTCATTGTTCAGCAGAGCTTTACAAAAAAGGAAGATGTGAGTAAACATGGCAAATGTTCCTCCTTTATACTTTATTATTCTGAATGTAAGAAAACAACAGTTGTGATCAGAGAAGGTTGTATGACCTCTGCAGGTCCCTTGCAACCTCTGAAAAAGAAACAAAAATTCTATGAGAACACATATGATTCTTTCAAATCACCACAACCAAACATCATTCTACAGCATAGATCCAGTACAAAAGCACATCAAGCAAATTATTATACTTCATGTTTAAAGGTGGGAATTATCACTTCTAAGATCATCAATGTCTCTGAAAACACTCAGAAAATATTTGTTAAAGGTGGGGGGAAATATTGGGAGCTTGGTCTAGGCTAACACATGTACAGGAGTTTAACTCTCCCTTTAACACGGTATCCACTCAATGAAGAAGGGAATGTGTATTACAAGAGTCCAGTGTCATCTTGAGCTGAATCAGCAGAGACTATTTGCGTAATTGTTTTGCTTGCATCACTGTTTGTGTTTATTTCTTGTAATCCATCTATCCACCATATATGTGAGTTTTTGTTAGTGGTGTAACATAACTACGTGTGAAACATCTCTTCAGTATCTTAAGTACATGCAAAATACTCTTATGTGACCATTGCTGCAGGAGTAGCTTTAATTAACCTTTTACAAATGTGTCATATATGCATCACTTTTTATGCACACTTCTGATCACTTCTGTCACTTTAGAACACACTGCCCAAGATGTCAATCAACATATTATCAACTGCTATAGATACATGAAGAGGAAATTTCTGGACCTATTCCAGATTCCCACCTGTAGGAAGCAATGAGATGCTTAATTTTGAAGGTCCAGTTAGTTACCGATTTTCATTCTGGTTCATTGTGTCAAGCTGGTCCATTAGCTCAACTATGCAAAATATTGCTGGTAATTTCTGAGAAATCCAAGGAATTAATTAAATACTTAATACAACTTTCATAAGAGTAAATTTTTACAATTTTAAAAATACAAGAAGTGCTAGAATTTTATTAATCCATATTTACCATCCATACCTCTCACATAATATCTCTCTAAGGAGATAAAATATTCATTGGCAGATTTCTGTTCAAAGGTTATTTTCAAAGTTTGGAGCGATGTCTGTTTGTCTGTGAACAATTTCTTGTGAATATTGTTATTGTTGGGCTGAAAGTGTCATGCTTGTTGAAGTTATGATCATATCTTATTTCTCTTTTTAGATTATATAAAGTTGAAGAAGTATTGATAAAATTCTGGCTCTATTTTGACAGCGTGAAATGTCAAAGCATTTATTTCATAAATGAAAATACTACATGCATAGTGTCTGACTTTCACTTTTGGCAAATATGACTATGTTTCTCCCTTGTTTTTGGCAGGAGTAAAGTTGTACTTTCTGAAAGACCACACAAGCAAGGGAATCACAACATGAAAACAATACCAATTTATTATAAAATGGGCAAAAGAAGAAAAAAATATACTTGTGTTTTGCTCTTCAGAATCCTAAAAAGATATCATTTGGATTAGAAAGAGCAAAAATTTTTACTACTGGCTGTGAATAATTTGTCAGTGTTTAACCAAGTTCACAGAGTATTATTTTATGATTCCTAATATTGAAGGCTATTACTCATTACTATTTTATTGCATAATTAAGTCTTTATATATTATTATATATAATAAGTGAATTCATAATGCAGGACTTTTTAAAAAGAGCAATTGAAAAAGAACAGGCTATAACTATGGCTATGGAATTTTTATCCATCTTATCAAAGTTTACTTTAATAATTTATAACTTTGTAACAATGATCAAACATAATAATTATGAAGAAATAATACTCCATGTTCTGTAAACTTGGGGTACAATATAAACACTATGTACGTGGAGTAAACCTTTTCAAACAATACTAAGTATTTTCAAACTCCTCAGCAAGTTTCAATAATGTTGCAATGCTTCAGTTTTCTCTTAAGGTCAGAGAAAAAAAAAATCATAGGTAACTAATTTTGAGTATTAAAATACAATGTGATCAGTCCCAATTGTTGCCATAAGGAAGGGGGAAAAAAACTTCCAAGACAATTTTGTGTGGGTAAAGTAGAGGAGAGTTCTTTTACTTATAGGATTTTGGGGTACAGAATATAAAGGAGTATAAAAGAGTACAAAAGTATAAAAGAGTACAACACGTGTTGACAAGT
>JAWWLT010000110.1:73483829-73526977 GCA_035040995.1 Premnoplex brunnescens | reverse complement strand
ACCCCAGATTACGTGAAGGAAATGGTGTGGAATACTTCCTTAGTTATCACCTGGTAACCAAGGAAGGCCTAAACCAAGACCAAGAAAACTAAACCACCACAAGTGGTCAGCAGTACAGTAGGGAAGATTTTTTTCAATTCATAGGTCACTATTTCCACTTGAGTTACAGCGAGTTGATCCACAGTTGAGCTGGAAAAAGTATAAGAGGTTGGAGCCATGTGGAAAAGTGTACTGAATAGCCTTATTAATTTAATAGAGGGGGAAATATTAGAGGGCTGTTAGATTCCTGATAAAGACAGTCTAGTACCTTGCTACCCACTCCTTCACAATTTATTTAGTGTTTCAATTTATATGTACGTCTTTACCTGAGAGCTTTGTTAAAAAGGTTTATAAATTATGTAGGAATTTGTTCATTGTCTTTGGTCAGTGACCTACATAAAACATATTGGAGCTAGATACAACACATTAGAATATGCCTGGAGACAATATCTTGCGATTCTGTAGCTAAATTGCCTCTCATCATTGTAGACTTATAGGTTTGAACACACCCTGGTTTTGGTTTGTTGGGATTTTTTTTTTGGATGGTTGGCTGGATTTTTTTCGTTATTTCTTTGTGGGATTTTTGCTGTGTGTGTTATCCCCTTGGATTTTTGCACAGAATTAGGTGCAGTGGATACATTAATACAACTGTAATTTAGTTCCTGATGCCTTTGTCTTTTTGCAAATAATGGCAGTATGATCTATCCAATTCGAGAGTACCATTGTATGTCTTTTGGGGGTAAGTCGTGTTCCAAGAGATACATAACATTGGAGAGTTCTAAAAAGTCTTCTTCCTCAAAACTTCATCCTCCAGCCTTTCAACTTCTGCCATGAGATTTGGTTCAGAATTCCAGGAAGATTTCTTGATATCTACGTATAATATTTTTTTTTTTTTTCTTTTAAAAAACAAAAAATGCTCCAAATTTCAAATTTATTTTGAAGCATGGAAATATCAATTCAGCACATGTTATAAGCAGAAACAAATCAGATTATTGCTTTGTCTCTGTTAGTGTTGTAGAAGCAACACCTTCACATACATTTACTTGTCTTCATATAAGCATTACAAATTTAGTTCCTTTCCTACAGAGGTTTCCATAATGAAAATAATTGGCATCAAGTATGCATAAAATTTTAATATTTAACATATTTTAAAAAGACAAAAACATGACTAAGAATGCTAATTGTGGTAATGTTTTTTGCTAAATGTTGCCATTTAGCTGTTCAGCTCCTTTGATTTTATGGTTTTCTCCCACTATTTAATAACGGTGTCTTTTATTTTTTTTTTTTAAATTTTTTTAAGTTTTCCTTGGCTGTTAGAATGATGGCACTTATTAAAAATCTTTTTAAAATTCTTTAGTATTGAATATCCTGGACTTGAGCAAAGCATTTGATGCTGTCCCCCATGACATCTTTAACTGGATGAGACATGGATTTGATGGATGAATCACACAGTGAATGAGGAATTGGCTGAATGATGTCATGATTCTGGTCAGGACAGGGTTAATTTTTGCAGTAACCAAGGGTGGGGCATGGCTAGGAATCAGAGGTTATTCTATACCAGCTCATGTCATTGAGGCACTGGAAGTAAGGTACTCTTGCTTCCAAGAAGGGCATGGTTTCAGGTCAAGAAGAGGGAGGGTGAAACCTGTGCACCATTGCTCATTGTCTCAGGGGGTCCTTGTGAGGATTTTGCATGTGACTCCTGCTCTTTTGTACACTTTTGTTATTGTTGCTGTTACAGTTTATTTTTCTTATCTCATTGCTGTTTCAAGTGAATTGTTCTTATCTCAATCCATAATCTCTGCCTTTTTTCTCTATCACTGAAGGGACTGGTGGGGAGTGGAATATCTTGTGGTTTTCTTTTCACTGGGAGTACTAATCTGGGAAATATTATGCCTAAACCATGCCTAGACATCAGTGATAGGATAAAGGGCAATGGCTTTAATCTGAAAGAGTGTAGATTTAGATTGGACATAAGAAGGACATTCCTTACTCAGAGGGTGCCCAGAGAAGTTCTAGATGTCCCATCCCTGTAAGCGTTCAAGGCCAGGTTGGACAGGACCTTGAGGAACCTAGTCAGTTGGAAGGTGTTCCTGTCTATGGCATCAAGGTTGGAACTAAGTGGTCTTTAAGGTCCTTTCTGAACCAAACCATTCTATGATTCTAGGATATATTGTGGGATATCATTTTGGTCGATTGGGGTCAACTATCTTAGCTGTGTCCCTTCCCAATTCCTGGTGAACTCTAGCCTAGCCGCTTGCAGAGTAATTGGATAAATAGTGAAAGACCTTCCTTCTATGCAAATACTGTTCAGACATAACTAAAGCATTGGTGAATTTTCAATGATCTTTTGGTCACAAATCCAAGTATAACACCATCCAAACTTCTATGAAAGAAAAATTAACTCTATCCCAGCTGAAACCAGTAAAGAAACACGGTGTCTAATGCTTACTGTTTTTAAGAATAAGTTTGAAGAAATGAAACTTAGGATATCTGAATTATTTTTCTGATTAAACATTTCATTTGTGGTTTTATTATTTTTACCACATAATCTCTTATTTCTTGAGTTCTTCTTGTTCCCTCTATGTTCTGCTTGCAAATTTGAAGTATATTAGGTAGCATTAGCAACAAAGGACCCTTTCTTAAAGACGCTGGGCATGTAAATTTCCTCAAAAGTAGTTTATTAAATTCTTGAATTTTTTTTTTTTTTTTCTTTCTGAAGCTGAGATGAACAATGCAGAACTAATGAGCAACAAAGATACCATTCCATCTTGTAGAATCACCATTTTTTGGCAGTCTCATTAATAACATTACACTTGTCTAAGTGTAAAGTCTAAGGCATACATGCAGCTTCTTTGATGTACCATAACTGTCACTCTACGTAAGAGGAAGGAGAGTTAACTGTGAGTCTGAAGCTGTGTTTTAGTTTGCCTTGATACTTCACTAAAGCTCTACTACTTGTGCCTCAAGATGCTATATATCTTTTTGGAGAAGCTGTTATGCTTTCTGCTTAAACAAGAAGCATGTGTTGCTTTAGGGTGTGGTCTTTTCAGTTTCCATGACCTAATCAATAAGAGCTTTACCAGTGCCAAGATTTTATTCTTGTATTTGTCCCTAGTGAGTATCATCAAACACTCAAGAGAACTAAGAAATGTCTTTTCTGCTCCCCATTAACTTCAGCAACTTTGTGCATTCTTGCATCACTCAGTGGGTTTGAAGCCACGTAGCTACATCACTCCTACCATCTTTAAAGACCAGAACTGCATTCCACTCCAGTATCAGGATTTGCAGCTGCTTCACCTGCCCAATCTTTATCCATAATATGAAGTTCTAATCTCCTCTGCATAGTCAGCAACCAAGAGATTCATGGACATGCAATTCCTCTAGTGGAATTTCCTCTCTGTTTTCTAAGTTAAGACAATAAGTTGTCTTTCTAGTAGGGAAAGGGAAGATTAAATATCAATTTCTTCCTGACGATTCTGTGTTCAGGGACATATTTTGAAATAGCAGCATAAATTAGTAGTTTTCAGTATAAAAAAATCCAAACAAACAAACAAAAAAACAACAACAACAAAAAAGCACCCAGAAAACCCAACCAAACAAAAAACTGTGAGAAAACTGGGTGTGCCTTCATAGATAGATAGATAAATACATAGATAGATGGGTATATATACAAATTATATAGATATAGATAGACATAGATATCTCTCTCTCTCTCTATATATATATAAATAGATAATTATCTGTTCATAATCCCAGTTGTGTACATATAAATATAATAGCTATTTGTAAATTTCTCTCTGTAGACTATAAAATGAGCATGGGAAGATCAGTTATACTGAATGAAAATTAACTTTTGTGAATACTCCTCTATTTCTTAATGGAATAGAATATGACAGGAAGTGGTGCTAATGTGTAAGTACTAAAATGTAAGACCCATGTTGTTAGTGGGTAGTGTGATGCTGGAGATACTTTCCAGGATTGTCCTCGTGTTTGTGAACGAACAGGCATATGCATTAAGAAAGTCAGTGTGATGAGAAACCATATATCTTTCAAATTAAAAGATCAGTGTTATTTAGCTACGTACAGATGTATTTTAATAATGTGTTCTCTGCATTTGCAGTATTTACACAGTTGCAAACATATCAATAACAGAAATATTTTCTCCTGAAACTTTATTTCCACATTTCTAAAGTGACATTGTCAAGAAAATCTGCCACATGAGAAACTTAGGTCCTATAAAATTCAATACTTCCTTTATAATTTCCTTCAATGACAGCTGAATTATACCAAATAAAAAGGTATTTTTGAAGGCATGGCATTCTGATACCCTTTTTTTTTTTTTTTTTTTAAATCTGTCACATTGTGTGATATTGCTATGCATGCTTAAATGTTTGATGTATTCCACCAGATGGCTGGATGTATTGCAGTCAGGAGTACAAGGTTTTGTTTTGTACCTATCTGCTTTTTAAACATTAAACATCTGCACTACAGCAAGAATGAGAATGAGAATATCTGACAAAAACACAGTAAACTGCATAGCTTAGATATTTTTGCTACTGCTGCATTAAACCTTGTTTTAATTTGGACATAGTTTGAATAATTCTTTTAACATAATACAAGTATGATATTTCAGGAATTTAAAACCAATGCAGCTACTGGTTCATAAGCTGTTTAAACAGAAACAAAATTAGAAATTACCAGTTTCAATTGATCTTCTGTACTGTTATGACTCATAGATGGCATTTAAAATATGAGTCTTTAGGAGGAAAAGTATAAAAGCCATCTTAAGAGAAACAGCTACTGCATATGAATGGGGATATTATTCAACATAAAATCACAAGACCTTTCAGCACATGAATTTAATGTGCATGTGCAGCAATCTTTCTGACACTATAAAGCTTCAGAGGATCCATTACTGTCTTCAAGTTTACAATCTGTGCATTAACAGATTTCATGATAGACAGAGCTATTACACACTCTATTCTGCCAATGTTATTACTTCAGAGAGAGAAATTAAAGAAAATATGTGAAATAAAAAAAGGTATTAGCATGTAAAAAGTTGTTTAAAATATTACAATACATTTAGTATAATATTATATAATACATGACAATTACTGTGTCATTTGAATGAAGAATTAAATTAAAATAATAATTTAGATTCAGTTCTTTATCACTGTGATTAAAGCCATTGCTATTGTAAATTCATTTGAGGGATAGGATTACTGAAGCACACTCTTAGGAAGCAGAGAAGTGGCTTCACAAAAAAGCATCCAATAGAAGAATATTTCTAAGAAAGATCTTTCATATCTTTTTCATAAATGTTTCTTGTAAACTCTTTCTGAGCCTTATTAATGAGATAATCATGCAGTCACAAAACATACATTTTGATTTTAGCTTTAGGTTTTGTTGTGTTTTACTTAAGTAGACAGCAAAATAAATGAAGGCACATTAATTAACAATCTACTTGCATTAAGGCCCTTATATCCAACTCTTATTGGTAGCTCCGGGCTCCTCATATACAGAAAGTACAGGGCCTTCTACCTTTCTTTTTGGAATGTTAAAGCTATCCATGTTAACCTATTTCTAACAATCTAAGCTGTCATGTTGAAGTTAAAGGACTAAATTCTGACTCCATGTAAAAAACTCAGAGAACTTAATGGTGTTGAAATAGATGATTAATTTAATCTGAGATTGTCCCAAAAATCCCACCTGGTTTATGCCAGCTACAGCAGGATGGGCTTCTCTTCTGCATCCCAGGCCATATCTTCCAGTACCATGCAGGGGCTCTTCGTGTACCAGAGCCTATGAAAGAGCAGCAAGCACCTATGTATATACACAAAACCAAACACTCCTAAATACAGATGCAAGACAAATTCTTCATATGTGGATTTAGAAGTTAAGAGTTGCTGTTTAAATCAACAATCTTTTTATCCAGGCCAAATTTGCAAGAGCAGGTAACTGTGGACTAAATATATTGCAGTTTTTTCCTATTTCCAGGCTGTGGTAAGAGTCAGTTCTTTCAACATTCGCAAAAGCTAGTTCAGTACCTGTCTAAAGAAAAGAAGATTCATCCCCCAGGAGTGTAAATTAACTTGTGTAGTCTACCATGTTTGTCTGTCTTGCACAGAGTAATAATCTCCTATAATGAATTATTACAGTACTCTGTAGAACAAAGAACACTTCAAGGGATCAATTTCAGATCTGGATCAGTTTATACATTTCTAAACTGAGCTACACTGCCCATCCCTTTGGTGTATATTAAAAGACACATATAATTACCAAAAAAAGAAAGACTTTTCATATTTTTATCCTTTAATCACTCTCAAAAGCAAGAAGCTGGCAAAACATCAGGATTAGCATGATTTTATGAATTTTGCACAGATGTTCATAAAAGTAATGCAATCTTTATAATTGCAGTTATCATTTGGACATTCACAGAAGGATATTGACTTTAATTATCAAACTCATCTGAATACTAATGAAGGTGTCTTTATTACTGTGTAAGAACAATCCATATTTTTTTTAATATCAGCACACTTTACAGTATAATAAAATCCTATAATGCTATGCAGTGAGTTTCTGGAAGCAATGAAGCATCAATTTTAGGAAAAAAAATAACATTTATATAAGAGCAGCTTTAATTTTGTAATTTTGTAAATTTAAATTTGCTTGTACCTTGACAAAAAGACCTAGTTCAGTCCATCTCCACAAGAATAGATTATTGGTTGGGTGGCAACTGTATGACTGACATGAACAAGCCAAGCATGACATTTACGGATATTTCTTTCATATATGTCAAAATCCTTAAAGTCTTGTCCCAATTGATTGAAATTTGTATATATTTCATTGTTTGAGTCTTCAAGAAAGGAGTCCCAATTTTAGGTATCCTTTCCTTGCTTCCTTGCTTCCTTGCTTCCTTCCTCCCTTCCTCCCTTCCTCCCTTCCTCCCTTCCCTCCTTTCCCTCCTTTCCCTCCTTTCCCTCCTTTCCCTCCTTTTCCTCCTTTCCATCCTTTCCATCCTTCCCTCTATCCCTCCTTCCCTACTGTCTCTCTTGCTAGGGTTATTTGTAGCAAATCACTCATCATTCTAAATGCCTGCCATGCCATTTGTCTCTTTCAGATTAAGCTTCTGTTATTGCTTTTTTTTTCCTGATCTAATATTGAAAAGTGATGAATTAAGTTTAGAAAAATTATGACCTGTGGATTATACATTGATTTCCTGACAATTTCTTATCATTCCTTGAAGAACAGCTTTTACAAGCTTAAAGATGAAAAATTTATACTAAGATCCTACCTGTTTGTCCATGAATGCAATTGTGAAACTGTTAGATGGAGGAGAAATAGTACTGTGCAACCAAAAGCAATTAAGATGTACAGCAATTCAGATACTCACTTTCCCCCAGTGACTGGCTGCAGCATATAACACACACAGCTTGCTTTTATCCTGGGAGTGTCAAGTAACTGCATAATAGCAAAAAAAACCAGAGAAGTTAGAAAAGCCAGTGGGGCTGGTAATTACCACAAATATGAAAAATCTTTGTTTCTGGAAATGTGAATTTTGTTCATATATTTTGGTTCACATATGGCAATATTTACAGATCATAAACCCTTGATAACATATCAGAAAAAAAGCATTCCTCTCATTTACTCTCTAAGTTTTCTGTTATATTATTCTCTCTTGTCTTTTGAGAATGTTTTAAGAATTTCATAGGTTTTTCTTAAGAATTTTCATGCATGGAATCTTCCCATGATGCTTTGATTATATAAAAACTGCTTTAGTTTCCATTGTAATGAGTAAGAGGTATGTTTTAATACTTCAAGGGAGAATCTAAATGCTCACTTTCCTTACCTCTGGCACATTTCTAATGCAAGCACACATTATAAAAGGAAATTTTCTCCCTTGTTTTTAGAAAAACCTGAATGTTTTATTTTTTCTTTGTGTTAATGATGATGTCTCATGGCTTGTTTTTTCATGGTAATAGTTTTTCACTTAGTTGGGAAGGAATTAAGAAACATTTAGTTCCATGGCTTAGTAAAATGATTTCCTTACTTTTTTATTTATTTATTGTCTTCATAATTTTAATATGTATTTTCTTATTTGTTTTACTGTTATAACTGCAGTAGCAATCCATCCACAGTGATCACCTTTAACCTGCCCATACAAATGGTTCCATTACAATCTGTTTGAATTGATCTACTGCCCACGATAACATTTTGTCCTTACAAAAGAATACAGTGCATACTACGTACTTTCATTTTGCCAGAATAATTTAAAAGTATGAAAGTAATCCTTTTTTTAATATTTCTTTTCTTCAAAATCGTACTATCATCAGGAAATATAGCACTTAACATGATTGAATGAATCAGAAGCAGGAAGGAATGTGTGAAGGGTTCTGACCAGATTTTTCTTTGCAAAGCCACCATATTAAGTAGAGTGACATGGGAAGTTTCTCTGTATTATGTGGGTTTTGTACATGTAAATTGGAAATGAAATGTCAAATTTCTAGTTGGACTTTATAAACTCCAAAACAATATGTTTTTTTCTAATGTTAGCAGACCAAAACATAACGAATTACTGTTACATGATCCTGAAATTACCTTATTTATGAGTGTGTGTGTGTATATATATATAATTTTTTTTTTTTTTTTTTTTTTTTAAAGCAATACCTACAGTGGTGGTTCATGTAGTTATTCTGTCAACTATGCCCACAACTGAAGTCATGTGATATTATTAGGGGTGAAAACTGTTTTGGAGGAAAAGCTATGACCACAGAGAAAATGTGGAAGGGAAGCTAATGCAAGGTTAGTAGTGTGTTTTATCTTTTCATCGAATAGGTTGTTAAAAAGTTTGAAAGTGTGAAGCAGATTCAGATAGGGACCATTAGTTTTCTCCTCATAAAATTCAGTGTGGAGTAGGAGTAAATTCTGCAGGTGACTGTGGCACAGTCGTTTTGATATCATTTGGGGTATTTTTGTGCTTGGCTCTGTTTCTGCGCCTATCATTATTTGAAGAGCAGAGCAAAATTATGGGGGGTTTTTTGTTTGGTTTTGTTATTGCTTAATTCCACAAACATTAGTTTACTGAGATAAAAAGTCTTTTTCATACATAATTAAAAAAAGAAAAAAGGCAAAAAAAATGAATGGTAGTAATTATAAATATTGTTTCACAGGGACAATGGCTGTTATTGTAGGAATCTGTAGGGGATTGAGGAAGAAATTCAATTCTCTGCAAAGACTAGAGCACAGAATGGTCAAATTCTGAAATATTGATTATATCAGAAATCATGTTCAGAGTTGTTCATTCTTTGAATTATAGAATCATTAATGTTGGAAATGACCTTTAAAGGTCGTTGAGTCCAACCATTAGCCAGCACTGCCAAGTTTCCCAAAATAGATCATTAGATGCCCAAAACAATAACAAGTGCACCTGGATAGCATGAAACACATTTAAAGAAAACCACCCTCTCTTCATCAGGGCATCAAGGCAGAACTATTACCTCTGAAAGATGTCAAAACTATGCTTGAAGCAGTTCCAGAAGGTGTTAAAGTTAAAACCTGAGAGTGGTTCCAGCAGTTAATTTCCACACAGTTGCAGTAAAGAGAGTGGCACATCAAAGTGGAAGTCTCACCAAAAACCCATGAGAAATTCATGGTCAAAAGATTTTCTCTCAGTGTGATACTATCCATGATCAATCACTCCAGAAGAGATCAGCTGTAAGGATAATAAGGCTGATATGGAAGTACAGCCTACTCCAGGCAGCATCTGCACTGATGTTCACAAGGTCACCTCCATAGACTGAGAGATGCTGTCAGTGATTTGACACACTCTTTGTGACCTTGTTGATCTTGGAAAAAGAGTTAGTGCTCCAGGTATTTCAAGAAGATAGAAAAACTTTTGTTTGGGTGTGACTGATTTTTGTTTGTTTGTTCTCTTGACCATTCAAGTAGAAGAACTTAATAAAGAGAGGAAGGTCTTTAGAATAAAAATGGAAGAAATGGAGACTCCTACGAGTGAGAAAAGGAAGCAAATGTTCAAGAAGGATAAACGAAATGAAATACCACTTGTGGCTGCAATTTAAGGGACAAGAACAAAGCAAGACATAATTTGTATAGGGGAATGAGGGAAAACATAATGCTGGAGTAATGATGTTTTCTCATTGCTTAGGAAAAAGGTAGGGAGTGACAGTCACTATCTGACCTGGGTAACCAAAAGCAGAAAAGAGTTGCTGTCCTCTGTTACCTACTGTATAAGAAGGATTCTGAGCTTTTACAATTTTTTGGTCATTTTTTACTAGAGGGTGCACTTAACACTGTGGGTTTACTTTATATAAGGTTGCTTTGCTTGTTTTATGATATAGTGCATGAACAGAGAATGAAATGCAATTCTATTTCTGCTATAAAGTATTACCACAAAAATCTTGAAGTTTATCTTCTAATAAACAACTCATAGGAACAAGTGGGATTAGAAAGGTTTTCAGCTGTAGTTCTTAAATTCAGTTCAAAACTGTGGATCTCAAGTTTTACATCAGCCTTTGTAATGTCAATGCAGTAAACTGTTGAGTACTGCCCTAGTTTATCGGCATAAGGCTTTTTGTTTTAAAAACAGTAATTGGTTAATTTAAGTACCTTCACTGTGAGCAGTTTTAGACTTTTTTATAGACAAACTTTGCACTGCATACTTAAACTTAGATAATGAAAATTTTAAACTATATTAAATTAAAAGGTAGTGTTCTTTGATCTTTTTGAACTGATCAAATTGTGTTTCAGTTAGCCAGAGAGATTTAACTATTCAACCATTTCCCTATTACTACTGAAAATAACCAACAAACAAAACTTTACCCTAAGAAGGAAATATCTTTGATAGCATTCCCCACATACAGTGTTGCATTATTATATTACACTGTGTTACTTACATACTTAAACTTTACTCAAAGGAAAAAGAATGTTATACTGATTAATGAAATAATCTTCTCTATTTACTTCAGGCTTCCTTTTCTGAGCACCTTTCCTTCTATACTTTACTTGTTCACTTTCACTTTTGTTCTTTCAAATTGCTCCAAACTGTTTCTATTTTTAATGTCAGTTGTCTTAGCCAAGTTTATTCTTTTTCAGTTATCCTTCTCACCTTTTTCTTCATACCACTCAGGGTTTTTGTCTGCTCCATCATTATAGCAATTGAAAGCCTTCCACATAAAATCACAGCAATAGAAATGTTCCTAAACTATTACAGACTTACTTATCAGCAACATTAATCTCTACCAGTTTTCTCTCTCCCTCATCTTAATTTTGCCTTTTTTTTTTCCTGCCTAACATAATGTAATGTATGTTTTTATTAACCTTTCTACATTTATTTTTGATACAAAGTATAATTGTAGAAAATTCCATGTAAATGAGAAAGATTTAAATTACTACCACAAATTTTAATTTCCAAAACTGTACTTAAAATCTTTCTAAAATGTAAAACTTTATTATGTGTATCCAGACTGCAAATGTTAAGCACTATTTAACAAATAAATAAATACCACAAGGAAATAAAAGACAATGCAGATCAGATTAAAATGCAGCACACACTGAAATAGTCTGCTTTTATCCCAGATTCCCTCAGGACTTATTTGCAGAGTTGAAAGCAGATGTCCCAAATGAGAAGAGAGTGTGGAGGGATTTGTGATATATTATATTTGAGCTTGTCTTTTCTTAGCTGATTTGATAGTCATGACTTTATCAATTCACCTTGTGTGAGGAAGAAGCAGCTCACCTTTTCAGGATACTATTATGTGATATCTTAGACAACTAAACGGAGCTCTTGGTAACATTTTGTTAGTTTTTTGTTGTTTTGTTTTTTATTTTCAAGAATTTGGTAAAATGTATAGATAATCACTTAAATGCTAAGAAAATTTTCTGAGATTGCAATTATTTGGTGGTTAATAGTAATATATCATAAAAAGTAAGATGTAAGATCACTAAAATAGTCTGAACACTAAAATTCTGTGATTGGGTCTTGCTGTTTTTCTTCTTTCATATTTAGTAACCTAGTTTATAAGTGTTTAAATCAAATTCCCTTTTTGTTTTTCACAATTAAACCCTTCAACATGTCAGACTCATGTCTCTCTGTCTCTCCCATCAACAAAATGGCAGAGGGGATCACCAAATTCTTCTGGGAGGATGGGACATTTCAAGATCACCTTACCAATCTCTTGTTTCACCTTTCTAAAAGAAGGCCAGCAGTCTCATGTCCATGTAGTTTACCTCCATCAGTGACCTTGAAATCTTTTGTTAGCTCTAAGGAAACTTACTCTGAACATCTATTTTTCACTAATAATTCAGGGTAGGTTAGAACAGCTTCCCCATTAAAAAGTTTCCAAATTTTACATTGTACCATATATACTCACTATATAGTGTATGCAACCATCAACAGATCCAGTAAAGTTTGACAGATCTGAAATTCCTAGCATGGCTCTCAGTCATACAAGGATATTCAGATATTATTTAAAAGCTTTATTTCCTTCATCTCTTTTTTTGGTTTTCCTCTGTCTGGCTCTTTCTGCCCTATTAGAACTTTCTA
This sequence comes from Premnoplex brunnescens, assembly GCA_035040995.1. Taxonomy (NCBI): domain Eukaryota; kingdom Metazoa; phylum Chordata; class Aves; order Passeriformes; family Furnariidae; genus Premnoplex; species Premnoplex brunnescens. The sequence continues at coordinate 73,514,373 of JAWWLT010000110.1, read as the reverse complement.
TGAGTTATGTTAAGTGAAAATATTGATGCCTTTGAAGATGAATAAAATCTGTAGTATGTTTTAATTAGTTATCATCATTTCAAAATCCACTTTAAATGAATAGTGAAATCTCCAATGTTATTTATTAATGTTCCTCTGACAAAAATGTATTTTATTCAATGTTCTTAAATAGCTTTGGAGTCAGTGTGTGCAAATTTACCCCGTCATCATCCTACTGCAGGAAAAAAAAATAGTGATTGGACAATTTGCAGAGAGAACAACAGAAGACAATTATTTTATGTTCCAGCCAGTTACTTTCAAGTGACAGTCCTAATGGAAGCAGGAAATCTATTTGATGCAAGTTTGACTAACAGTGCTGAGCTGCCTCCAAAGTCACTGTTTTACTTACTTGAAGATAGAACTAAGTCAGCAGTTTGTTGTGCTCAAGGTAAGGAGGATTCACACAGGTCAATCATTTGGAGTGTAATAAACAGCAGATACAGTAATTCTGGTTGGCAGTTACACTGCAAGCATCGAGAGCTGCAACCACAAATCAGTAGTGCTTACTCAAATGTTCCATGACTCTTCCTATCAATTTTTTCAAAAGGATCTCATAATTCAATGAAATGAGCGTGTTGTCACTATTAAAAATATAGAACTAAGTTATAGCTCTAAAAAGCTGAAAATCAGTTGAACCTATATCACTCTCCACTGTACCAAGCCAAACCCTTTTTATATTTTTAATATTTTCATGAAAATCTTTCTAGCTTTACTTAAGGGGCACTTTATTTGTAGTGGACTACACCTTATTTGTAGTGGAAAAAGACATAAAATCCACATCAATGTTAAATAACAAGAATAGAAACAAAGACAAATAATATTATTTATTGTGGGGAGGAAATAAAAAAAAAAGAAAAAAGAACAAAAAACATTTTTTTTAGAAATTTCAAAAGTTAAAACATGTCAAATCTGATTATTTCTGTATTTTTTTCCACCTCTTTAGCCTGGGTTTTAAAAAGGTATAAGGATCATACACATTAACAGTAAAATGTATAGGAAGTCTTATATGTGAGGATCAAGCACTATAAATCTTTATATTAATCTTTTAGTTAAGGAAAGAAAACTCAAATTCCATGAAAGCAAGGATGATTTATATGTGACAATTTTCTGTGTCATTTTGGGGATGCTGTCTGCAGGTATATATAAAATATTTTGTCTTCTCAGTTGTCTTTTCAATTTCAGTCTTAACTGTGAATCTAACAGAGCAGAAATATAGCCCTAATCATTGAGAGTTATTCAACAGAGAGCAAACGTATTCAACATCCCAGCCTACAAACTTTCTCCTATAAAAAAAGAGGGGTTGGTAAGGGGAAAGCATCAGGGTTGCATTAGGCATAAGAAACATGGCTTTGGCAATAAAATCATCTGTGATCTCATGATGTGAACAGAGTCATCAGGCAGAAGCATTGGGATGTTATAAACAGCTGCATCTTAGGCTGATGGGGAGAGAGGCCTTAAAACCTCTTATTCTGAAAGAACTTGTCTTTCTTCAAAGATATTGTTCTGGAAAAGAAGAGGTGGAGAAAAGCATACTGAATTGAGAAATAAATCCTATCACTATACTCCCTGATAAACAGTCTCTACCACCATTCCTGTAGACATCCTTTAGGCGCTCTATTTTATGCCTTTCAGATGATTTACTAAACACTGCTACAGTTCCAAACACCTAAATATCTCTCAACAAATGCAGCAATGATGTGGAGAACAATTATTAATTGTAATTCATAATTTTCCATTTTCTAAGGGAAGGTAATTTGTTGTGACTCTTACCAGCTCTACCTACACAAAAAAATGAAACTGGACTTTCAGGCACAGATGACTGTCAAGTAGGGGTTTTGTTTGTTTCTCTCTCTCTTTGAACATGTGCAAAGATATCTCATGCAGTGCATAGGTATCTCATTCATTGAAGGGCTCTGATAATCCTGTCATATGGCTATCTAAAATTTTAATTGTTTTTACAGAAGTATGTATTATACAGCTTTTTTTATCAAAATGACATTTGACTGAGTCTTAACCAAGAGTTAAAAAGTTAACAAGTTAAAAAGTTACACTTTTTAATCAGATCAATTTCAAGATTTGTGACTAAGTATTTCTATTCACATTTCACAAAGACCCAGAATAGGGGAAAAAAATTGTGAAAATTATGTCCTAATTGAATCCAACATTTATGACTTTTTGTAACTAAACCAAAGTACAGTAGAGACCTAAGACTAAGAATGGTCTTTACCTTATTCCTCTTTAGCAGGTAGTCATAGCCTGAATGTCGCAGGTCTAAGCTAGGTTAGTTGAAAGTGATGGAAAACATAAATTATGACAGTAAGTACACTTGGAAGGCAGCTATTGAACTCAGATCTTCCTAGCAATAAAACAGCATTAGGGATGGTGTTGTTATTGCTGCCTATAATATTTTTCGGGTTTTAGTATATGCCGTCAGGATGAAAAACTGCATGACTCCAGGGTATCATATATTCAGGTAGAGTCAATTATGTCAAAGTAGGTGTGCAGTTCATGACTTATAAAAAGGTTCACTTAGCGTGAAGAAAATTCATATTGCTTCATTTAAAATTCAACTAAAATTGTGAGAAACTGGAACTCAATAATATAAAGTTTCCTGAGGGTTGGCAACAGTTTTCTTCTGGAGGATTTTGTTTGTTTGCTTTTCTTTTGTTTTCTTTTACTTTTCTATTAGTGATAATTACAAAACCAAGTAAGAAATTGCTACCAAACAAACAAACAAACAAAGCTTTTATGTTTCTTGTAAAATATATATTATGCAGTTCTTCATCTTAAACAACACTTTATTTTTCTTACTAGTATTATATAAGACAAAAGACTTTTTAAGGGAAACTTGTGTTACATATTCTATTTTAGTCTACTTAAAAAATATTTGGTGTAAAATTATATGCTTTTAAAATGACAGGTATAGAAACAAAGGGAATTCGTGTCTTCTGAAGACCAAGTCTTTCACTAAATATCTAGAAAAAACTCTAGCAAATTTTGAAACATAAACCAGTTACAAAAGCATCATTGTGATGATTGTAATAAAACCGAAATATGTTAGTGGCTTATAGAACTATGTACCTTTTCCAAACTAGATACTAGCATTTCAGTGATTTATATCATCCAAGTATGAGTATGTCAGCATTAAATTATGCAAGACTTTAGCTCAACTGAACTGCAATAGTGATGTTTGGTATTGAACACATTCCAACCATGCAAATGATTCAGGTTAAAATGATAAATGATTAAATATAAAGTATTCACTTTTAAGCAGCATAGTTTAATGCTTTTAAAACTGTTATCATATTCAATTTCCTGAGCATCTTCCAGTCTAATTCAGCATGGAAGTTGATGTGATGTGATGTGATGAACTACTTCTGGACAACTCAAAAAGACTTGGTTTTCATGCCTTGTTTAAGTGGCTTTTTCTGGTGGCTGTTACTTAGGCTATTCAGGGAACTTCAGTCTGGTCAGCCTTACTTCAGTCTCTGGGAAGGTGATGGAGCAAATAATCTTAAAAAACATTTAAACCTGGAAACATATTAAAGACAAGAAGGTAATGAGCAATAGTCAAAGTGAATTTGTGAAGAGGAAATCAAACCTGACCAACTTGGTGGCCTTCTGTAAAAAAAAAAAAAAAAAAAAAGGCTGGTTTGGGGATGAAAGAAGACTAGTGGATGCTGTTTATTCTGGCCTTAGTAAGGATTTCAGAACTGTCTCTTGTAATATCTTCACAGGAAACCTAATTAAATATGAACTACAAAACTGGGCAACTGTCTAAATTACTGCAATCAGTGGCCTGAAGCCCAGTTGGTGGCTAGTCAGTAGTGGTGAACTGAGAGGTCCAGTACTGCTTAAGACAATCTGGAATGACCTGAGCAATGTGACAGAAGTCACCCTTAGTCTGCAGACAATAAAAAAACAGGAGGAGTGGTTCATAGACCACATGTTGAGATGTCATTCAGATGGAACTCAATAAGCTACAGAAATGGACCAACAGGATACCCAAGAAAATTTTTCATTACAAAATGCAAAGTATTGTCCCTAGGAATGAATAATATATGCCAGTACATGCTGGGGACCCACTGAAACAGATTTGTTTCATTGTTCTGGTGAACAAGAAGTTGAACATGAGCTGGCAATGTTGTCTCTTGTGACAATGTAAACCAACAGAAATGTGGATACCTTATTCAGAGCATTGTCAGCAGGTCAAGGGAGGTGATCCTTCCTTTCTGCTCAGCCTTGCTGAGTCACATCTGGAGTGCTGGGTCCTGTTTTGGTCTCCCCGGTATGAGTTGGATGAACACATACTGGACCAAGTCCAGAAAAGAGCCACAAAGATAATAAAAGGACAGGAGCATCTGACATACAAGGAAATGCTGAGAGACCTAGGACCATTCAGCCTCGAGAAGAGCAGGATTGGGGCATCTGAGCAACCCATATAAATACCTGATGGTCCAGAATAAATCAGCAAGAATAGACTCAGTGGTGCCCAGTGACAAGAAACAAAGGGCACAAACTTAAACATTGTAAATTAGATTTAAACATAAGAAAACATTTTTTACTGTGAGGGAGGTCACAGAATGGAAGACAGTACACAAAGACATTGTGAAGTCTCTATCTTTTGAGATATTAAAAATTCAATAGGGCATGACTCTGAGCAAAGAAACGCATGCCACCTTGCTTTCCTCAGAGGGAGCTGGACTGGATGATCATCAGAAGTCCCTTCCCACCTCAACTGTTCTATTTCTGCCTACCCAGTACCTTGAGCAACTTAGCCAGTAGTCATAGGGAGATGTAATGTTAATTAACATTTCACATTAATCAAAAGCAGAATTTTTTTTAATAATTATCGTTAAAGTTAGGAATAATCCATGAAAAGGCTAGACATTTTAAAATTTATACCAAGGATTGTACTATTGTATAATACAACATACCTTCAGAATTTTTCAGAATGTTGCAGAATCTTCTTTACAGCACTTTATTGCCTGAAGCAAGAATTGCAAATTAAGACATGGAAACCTTATGACTCTCTTTTAATTTCTTTGTAGAAATCCATTTGAAATTAACAATTTGTATGAATTGACCACAACTTGAATTACTAGGCCAAATATTTTTATTTTTTTTTTCCATAGTGAAACTCTCATAAATCCTGTTTTAGAAATACAGTAGATGACAGCAACTATTTCATTCTGGCTATTTGAAGAACTCAATAGAAATAATGAAAATTATTAGACCTCAACATTATAGAAACAAAAAGAACTAAATGACATTTTAGAAGAATATTGTGAAAAATGTAGAGATTTAGATTTTAAATCCACTGGCCAAATAATGATTTTGTTTTATTAAGAGGAAAAAAAAATTACACTTTGATGAATCCTCTAATATTCCATTCTTCTTTTTCACCTTTACAGAAATACATACATTTATGCACCCACAGCTTATTTTAGAAGTGTTTGACAGTTTATCAGAAACCTGAAATCTTACACATACCAGTGGATCAACTTTGTCAGGTTGGATTTATCTGAAAAAAACCCAAAAACAAACAAACAAACAAAAAGTCTTTAGGGGAAGCAAACACCCTGTTCTTTTGCAGGTTCTATTACCATCTTTACAACATCCCCTAAGGATACACTAATTATTTGAGTCTATTTCATTTTCCCTAACAAAACAACAGAGTCTTGCAGTTCAAAGGATGAAGTTTCCTGCCTAAATGGTATCATTGAAAACCTGTGTTTGCACAAACATGAATACCACAAGAATGATGACTTTAATCTCAGAAGAGTTGCATACACCCTTTTGCATAGCTCAAAAATGGCACTAAAAGCTTTTTTTTTTTTCTGTGATACTGTGATTTTCTCTGATTTAAACTTGTGTCATCCTCTAGTTAGATACCAATCATAATTACATAGAGTGAGATATTTTTAAAATTATGGAAGAATTATTATCAGAATGAGATACAGTCTGAACATTACCAGTGACATTGTCAAAGTTGGTGGACATCTTCTATACAGGTCTTGCTATTGAAACTACTCTTGGGGTTCTTAGTACACCATAGCACTGCAACTGGAAGATTAGCTTATGCAAGGAGCCTAAAACTACAGGCTTGAAGTTTAGTGAGAGAAATCTTTTGATATGAAAGGAATGAAAAAGTACCTGAATCTATGAAGCTGGATATCTGGCATGAATGCTTGGTGAAATAACCAGGATAGAAATAATGTAGAGTGAAAAAAAAACCCAACACACTTGCATTTTTTATCTAATTGAACAGACTTTAGTGACTGAATCTGCAACAGTTTAAAATATTTCGGAATAGGAAGAGAAAGTAGATCTAATGTCAATCAAGATTATATACCAGCAACTATGAGAGAGCTGATAATACTGGAAACCACAGCATCCTGTCCTGAAATGGCCCTGTAGTCACCCTGGGCAATTGCAGCTTAAGGGATATCTCTAAGGTGACTCTCCTTAGTATAAGTCACAACCATTGCTCATAGAACTGCTGTTTGTTCTCCACAAACAAACAAAAAACAAAACAGGTTCTTTTTTAATTTCAGTCTTGTGAAGCACAAATATGAAAAGGTATGAGGAGAATAGCCTCTTAATGAATATGTGCAATTCTTGCTAACAATTATTAGAACACTGTGCTTGTATTTTGTATTGTCTCATTGTTACTAAATGCATCTAAATAGAATTTAAAAAGTTAGTTTTTGTTATATTACCAAAGAGAAAAGCTGCACACAGGGGTTTTCTTCAAAGCAGTTCGACTTAATCATCAGTAAAGTTATAATTACACTGGCTCATTTAAGCCCTACATAGTTAGGTTATTAGCTTCTAAAACTATTTTGGCTTCTTTTGTTTTGTTTAAAAAAAAAAAAATAATAAAAAAAAAACACCTCATGAAAAAAGAAAAACATTATTTTTCCTTACCCAACAGAAAACAAAAAAGTTCTACATCTCAATATTCTTCATAGTCTTCATGCTCATCCCATAGGGAATGCTTAAATATCAAAAGGAGAAAGTATTAAGTAATTTATTCTACAAATCCTCAGCCTTAAAGTCTTGTACTAAAGCCCTGTGGTGCATTGTATGTCATAGATAACAATCCATTTAATTAAATATTCCTATTTACAGAATTCAATGGCTATCAATTTCAGTAATGAAAAATTGTGCCCTAAATTATTTGCAATGGAAGTATTCTTGGTGGAAATTATGAGCACATTCCTGAGTGAGAAATATGAGCACATTTTTTATAGGTCTTGTAAAAATATTTTTTTTTTCTGTAGGATCAGTAGTTCTGTGTGTGCGTAGGGGGGGGGGGTGTACGTATAATCACAATATGAACTAACCACTAGACAGAGGTCACTATGCTCATCTATCTCAGATGTTTCAAAATAGTTCAGCAATGTTGCTCACTTTAATACTTTATAGAGTTGGAAATTTGCAAGCAATCCGTTTAAAGACCTGACATCGCAAGATCACTATCACTTGTGAACACCAGCAGCACCAAGCCAGATCTCTTTGAAATATCAACCATAAATTCTTATGAAAATAGTTTCATATTAAAACCTCCTTTGTTTAAAGGTACAGACCTAAAGTCAGCTGAACCATGACTTTGTTCAAGTGAACTGATCAAGGTAAAAAAGTTACTCAAAATTTACTCCATTTGTTAGAAAACCTAGAAAGAACAACAAAACTTTTTCCCCCGGAGCACAAAAATTATTTTTGTAAGTGAACCATATACTAGAGAGATCCTGACCATCTGTCTGTGATGATCTCAGATCTAAAGAAATATTTTAGAAGAATAACAGTAGTTATCTTATTTCTGGCTCATGTTATAGTAAAGCTCATGTTATAACTAAGACAAGTACATGAGAACATTTTTAACTGAACTAATTTAAATGTATCCTCCCAAAAACTGAAGCTATTCAATACTGTGAAATTGCAGAAAGTAAATTTGAACTACTATTTCCAGAAAAATGTTGATAGAGATTCAGTTTTATAAGATTTTAATTTTTCAGTCATACATCTTAAAAGAAAAAAAAAAAAAAGTGTTGTAATATTGTGGCCAAAAAAACCCCAAACAATCTTACTTTACATATTATGTAAATCAGTGAAGCTCAATACTGCTAGAAACAGCTAGAAAAAGATTTCAGTCTTCAAGATACTTTAAATTCCTGTTTCCATTGAGAATTCCTCTTGCGTTATGTTCTCTTAATTTTACTACAAAATAATGTGTAGACACTAGATAACATAACTTTTTTTTTTTTTTTTTTCCCTTGTGCTTCTAGATCTAGCACATTTTACAGGGAAAAAGACTAAAAGAGATGTTATTAAAAGATACTCTAGCATGAGAGTTCCAGGTAATCTGTGAAGCATTTGTTTGTCTGTATTAAATAAGGATCATATTTCTCTGTGCATTTCAATCTCTACAGCTTCTTAGTCAGTCTTTTGTAAATGCAGATAACTACAAATTATAATTCCATTAAACACAGTAGAGCTACTCCTAATTTTTATTTCTGAGATAAAATCTGATTGCTATTGATGTTGAGAGTAACACCTTGCTTTTGTATATTGTTCTTTACTTGCTAAGCTCACACTGCTTCCAAATGAGATGATTATACTCTCTGTTTTGCAGAGAAGTAAAACACAAGAAGTGAAGTGATTTGTCCAGGATCTTTTAAGTCCTATACATATATTCTTTAGACTGCATTGTCTAATTATAACCTTTTCACTAGCACATTGGGCCCCTGATAAATCAAGCGACACATTTAATATATCATCTTTCACCAGGTATTTAAAAAATCATTCATGCCCAAACTTTTGGGTTTTCTACTTTACTTTGAGTACCATATTGAGAATGCTTTCCTCTGTTTAGTTGAATTAGTTAAAGCCAAAATAAAAAGTTGGTAACCTCTCTAAATTTGATTTTTAAAAATTATCATGAATGAACCAACTAAAACTGAAGATTAAGCTCAGCTGAGTTATTGGTGATATTTAATAATTTTCTTCAGAGATTTGGATTGTGAAACTATCATTATTTATAGAATTTTCTTTTAAGGTGTCTAACTGCATTATGTTTTGTACAGGAGTAGAACAGAAACATTCACTTATTCCACTTCAATGCACAAGAAACTTGCCCTTCCACATTCTGGAATAGGAAAGAAAATATTGTTTCACATTATGAATAGTTTTAGCAACTAATTTGTATAGCGTATGATTGAAAAATAGAATTTATCTGGATTCTTAAAAAGAATTAACAGTTATGTATATAATGATAATCAGAACTAGGAATCTTTTAAAGAACAATCAAGTGTGTTGGAAAGGATAAATGAGATTAATTAAGATTACAATGATATTTACATTGTTAATTCATCATGCCTTTTCTTCCCAGCCTAATATGAAGACCACCTCACAAGTGTCTGGACAAAACAGTCAGTCATCCTACTGATGAACCTTCTCCAGACTAAAATGTAAAAGCAAGTTATGATCATAGGAGCTGACAAAACAGGGATTCCTTGAAGATTAAATAAGTTGTTTAGACCAGTCTTGAATCTTCAGAATAAACCTTTTTGGGCTTTTCCCCAGTAAATTTTGCACTGATTGACATGCCAGATCTATTTAGGAATGTAGACAACCTGTCTCTTCAAGTACCTGGATTCACAGTTTTGTATCAATAACAATTTTCAAATCTACTATTCCATTTGTCAATCAGATACAGTGCTACGTCTGCATAACACCAAATCTTTTTCAACAAAGACCCTTTCTGATCTGTGCCTTATCTTTTAAATCTTCCTCAAAGTTGTGGTGTAACTGTAGAGGCTTACAAACTACATTCTTACACTAGGTATTATCTCTTGTTCTCTTACCACACATTTGTTCATCCAAATGTGTGTGCACAGAGTACCAAGTCCAAAAATAGGGGCATATTAGGGTGTGCTATTCACACCATGGCTTCTTTACAAGTGATGAAATATCCAAATTATAATCTACTTACTTTCAAAAAGAATGTAAACATTGGTTTCACAGTAAGCATACTACCATCGAATAAAACTTTGTACATGGTCCCAAAGATCAAATTTCTGCATTGTTGTCTGTTTTATATTTGAGCTAGCTCCAGAAACTTCACAAATCTAGTCTCACTAGAATGTCCAGAGAGTTGATTTGCAATTACAGTCCTTCCCACAACTCTAGTTTATATTTTTGGACAAACTAGTGTCAGGTAATTCCCTCTCCCAGATTTCTAACAGGGCTTTAAGAATTTTTTAAAATCAGTTGGACTACATGCTATCACAGAAGCACTAGATTGTTACAGTAAGAAGTATATCCTTAATATGCCAGGAAAACACAAAAACTGAAGAGAGAGGACCTGTTTTTTTTTCCCCACTGTTCTTACTTTTTTTGCTTTGATATTGGTTTGTCAATATCTCCAGCAGAATCCTCACACCACCCAGGTTTGTCAAGTAACTTATTTCTGTCTGAGACAACAATACTATGAATCAGCTGCAGTTCTTCTTACATCATCATGATTTTGCTCTTTACATAGAATTTTGAAAAGGCAGAATTTTGTAAAGGCACCAAAAGTGCCTGAAATCTGCTTGAACAAACACTAAGAGAAAAGGAACATGGAGTATAAAAATTATCCCCTAAAAAGAATTCTCAGTAGGTAATCTGATCAACATTTCAGCTTGGGTAGGAATATCTAGGTTTTTCCTACAATTGCTTGTAGATATCACTGACAAATCCCTGAAATGAAGTGTGTTACCAGCTTGAAGTAGATGTATTTGACTTCTCTAATGTGTCTGATAGGTTCATTTTATCACTGCACTTAGAAGTATTCTGTCCAAATTGCTGCTATAAAGGAGGCACTGTAAAAATAGAAATTGTTTTTCTCCCACTCAAGAAAGCAATAACACACTTCATCAGGCAAATTGAAACATGAATATGCAGGTCTCATGGTTGATTGAAAATATCTGAACTTTGATCTTTTGGATTGTAGACATAGATATAGAGTTTCCTTGTAACATCTTACTGATTTTTCATACATTTTATCTCTACATTTTTAATCATAATACAGCATCAGTAGTTAAACAATATCATCATCCTGACTTCTGTATTAACTGACTAGACATGTTTCACAAATTTGGTCTTGTTTACTCAGTTTTTAGTCCTTTTACTTTCTGAGTAACCCTTCGAGAAATATAGTCAATTTTGTAAGTATTGAAAAGTGAAATTTTTTTCATAGCTTCTCAAAAGAATTTAAACTTTGAGATATAATTCCCAACAAGTGATGGTGGCAATTACATACTCTGGACCTTTCAATTTTGATCTGACTGTGAATCAAAGGGTCTGAGTGTCAGGGTCCTGAGTAATTTATAGTCCCTAACCAGCCTCACTAGGGGCCTTTCTAATTCCTTTCATGGTACCAGGGGATCCATTTAAGCTAAGATGGGAGCTTTCAGTCCCATCTAGGGTTATTTTGTAGTTGTGCTGTTCCATGGTCCCTGTTTCTGAATAGACCTGAACTCCATCTGGACAGAAGTTCTGTCTTCTCTTACTTCTCCTTTCACCTTCCTTCTTGGACAAAATGTACTTTGGACCTGGTTTAATCCTCTGCATTTTCTAGTGCTGCTGATGCATACCTTTGCCTGCAAATAGTTCTGCCCATGATTATCACTCTCTATGTGATTGCATCAGTCCATGAGAGCTTGATCTGCTCTAGGGTCCCCCTTAGCCAGGGCCCTCCTGGCTTGTACAACTCCCAGGGCAATTTGGCTGCTCCCTGACAGTCAGACACAAGTGATTAATTCATGTCAAACAGTCAGAGTCCATATGCCTCTCTGAATTACTCTGTTGTTTAATTCAGTATGTTAATGTGAAATGACCATTTTTTACATGAGTCAATCACTTGATCTGATTGTCATTCATGCTAGCACTGGAAAGCCAATAGCATGGTTTACTTGTGTGTAAACAAATGACAGAATTATTTCTTTGAGAATAGTTTACTATCCTAGTACTGTTTCTACTTCAGGAGTACACAGAAGCCTGAGATATCTGGTATAGAATAACATGATTATCTTAAAAATAACTTCTGAAATCATACTGAAATCAAAACTTAAATGTATATTTTCTTTTTGTGATATCAAAGAAAATAGTAGTATACTTTTCTATCTGTTCTGTGTTAAAAATCAGATTTTGCATGGGATGTGTTCTGAAGAAATAGTAAGACCTTGTGATACCTATGAGATCTGTGAGCATTTTTCCTTTATTTTATAGTCTTGATTAGATTTGCTATCCAGTTAAGTGGCAAAATGGAGAGATTGCACACAACACTTCTGCTATTCCAGCAGTATGCTGTATACCTTTTCCCACTTTCCCCTAGTCCATCAAAAATGCCCAACAAGATGTCTTTCTCGTGTTCACTTCTCAGTATAGTATACATATATATGTCTGACAATTGCAAACTTACTGAAGAAAATGAGACAACTCTTAATTCTTCAAAAGGCAGAGAATGGTAATGGTTTCAGGAAGTGAAAATCTTGTTTTGAGTGGAGTGATTATTTTGGTTTTAACAAAAACTTGTACATAAGTCTGGCAGGCTAATAGCAGAAATAGACTTTTATAAGTATCTTTTGTTTGCTCATTTTGATTGGTGGAGTCACCATTAGCTCTGAAAGAGAGATAGCAGTTTCTTGCTATTTACTGAGCAGCCATTTGCCTCCTCACAGAAAGTCTTTTACAGAGTGGTTACAAAGAGGTGAATGGGCAGATGGACTTCTTTTTCCCATAGGAGTTGTCAGACTTGAGGCATGGAAAAGCTCACTGGGTGACTTCTAAAGTCTGATAAATCATGGGTATCACAGTTCAGAGTTTTCTCTGAGAGTAACCAGACTTTCTGGACTAAGTCATCTAAAGAACAGAGTATAGACATTGGAATCATTTTACTGAATGTTATAATTTGTGGCTGTTATTCTCTGTTTCCCATTTTATTTCTCTTTGGTTTGTGCAAGACTGATGGCACAGGTTTCACACTACCCTGATATACTGTGTTACTACTGCTCTGGTACCTTTGTCCTTCCTATTCACTTGATGAGGAGCAACCAACAGCCTATAGTCTTTGTTGTCTTCTTTGTCTGTGGTGGTTTGTTTTTTGTGGCTTTTTTTGCTTGATTGGTTGGGTTGTTGTTGTGGTGGTGGTTGGTTGGTTGTGGTTTTTTTTGTTTGTTTTGTTTGTTTTGTTTGTTTGTTTGTTTGTTTTGTTTTTGGGTTTGTTTTTTTGTTGTTTTTTTTTTTTTGTTATGTGAAAGGTGGTAATTCCTTGAAGATGAAACAGATGAGCTTCACAGAATCTTAGTCCCCTTTAATGCAATAAGTCTCTTCTGAAAGCAAGTTCATTGTTCAATAAATTCTTTTTCACATCTGTTTCAGAAAAGACATTGTGTGATGAATAACCTCTGTGAGCTGCCTGAAAAGTTTTTGTGGACTAAGTGTGGAAGAATTCAGTGGCCTACTTACTCCAGTGCTTTAAACCCAAATCTGTTTTTGCAAGATTAATAAATTGAAGTATAGTTTTACATAGGTTTACACAGAGCTAAAATATTTGTGCCTTCAGCAGTAACCTGAAATAATATATTAGGATGATATTTTACTTTTTTAGCCTTTCTTTGGACTTACAACGGAGCTGATGAAGCAACCTCTTGCTCTGAAAATATTAATTATTCTATTCATTCAGCGAAGATACCAGACAGAAGTATTTAATCTCTGTGCCGAGAAGAAAGCACTTGACATTGTTCCTTAGAGTAGAAATTTTATGCAGAGTACCTCAGGATCAAGGCCAAAAACTTATTTTTCTAGCCCAAGTTCATGGTAGTTTGTGCTATCTTTTATTTCTGTACTTCAAATCCTCTACCTCCGACTTTGGAATCCAGGAATGAGAAGGTGTTGGAATAAAAATTAGCATGATACTAAACAGATTTATTTTGTTTATGTCTTACTTGAAACAAGTTTATCAATTAGTTTCATGGATATCCAGGAAAAGAGAAAAAAGTTAACCATGCAGACTCCCTAGTATATTTCATGTTCTTTAGGAATATGTATTGATCAGCCTGCAAAACAATACTTTGTTTGTTCCCTCCATAGTCACAACCACGTTTTCCTTATCCTAATTCTGCTACATTCTTGGGCTTTAATTTGGCGTAAGGTCTTTAACCCCTTCACACATTCACTTTACAGTAAATTCCCTCTTTGCTTGACAGTCCTGGTGTGAATGGCTGGCTTTCAGTGCCTGTCTCTTTTTTTTAACCAATATTGTGTTCTCCCTCTAGTCTCCTAATTTGTTTTTTTTTTCATTCAAAATTATACATTCCAGTCTCTAATCTTTTTTTGATAGGTTTGTTCTGCACTTCTTTAACATCAACAAAATTGAGATAATTTCCCATTCCTTCTATCATATTTTGTCCAGAACACTGGACACAAAAATCAAAGAGGAAATAACATAAGACGGAGGGGAGAATTTTTAATTTTTTTTTCAGCAAATGAATTGTCAGGTAGATGAGGTAACAGGGAGGTCTCTACTTAACGTCTTTAAATTCAGATTTTGCAGAGGACTTTAACTTAGACAGGCCTTTGCAGATTTTCACTGAAATGATAAATGTCATCACAGGGTAATCTCTGACTAAATTAACCTAATCTAAATCAGTGAAGTGAGATAGATTTCATAGTAATACAAAAAATTGGTTATTTGCAGTGAGAACCAAGCAATACATTCCCCTGATTTCTCATTCTTGGAAGCAACTAATTCACTGAAGCTGAGGCAACAAGTGAACTTTAGATTTCTGAGTGTTTAGGTTCTCCTGAGTAAAGTAGAAATCTAACTCAGACATTTCTCTAGGAGCATTTCCACCAGTTACCATATTTTATTAAAATGAAAACAACTAGAAAATATTTTTTTCTATAAGGACTGCCCCTTTACTATGTATAGAATCTCATAATAGAATACTATAAACTGTACAATAAGAAACAAGTTTTGTAAGCTCTGTATTTTAGTTATTAACAAAGCTTGCTGTAAACGTGAATCAAAATATTTCACAACTTTAACAGAGAAATGTTTCTGTAGCAATCTGAAAGGAACAAAAGGAAGAATGTGTAAAGTGAAAACAAACTAAAAAGCACCAATAAAACTTTTAAAAAAAATCTAGGAGAAATTTTGAATATAGAAACTTCCTGTACAATAACCAACTTTTTTTTTTTTTTTTTTAAATATCACAGGAAAGCACATCATAGTGTAATGATCTCAGATGGCCTCTGTTTTATATTCAGAGAACAGTCCTGTTCATATATTGCATATACTCTGCCATTTTGAATAGCAATTTTAGAAGTATTTTCTCTAGTTTAATGCTTAGAATAAGAAGGTTAAAGAAGCCTGACTTTCACCATTTTCCTCATGCAGATTACTTTATTTTAATAATAATTGGACAGTTAGTTTTATTTAAAGTGTTCTGGGGCTTAGTCAAGCACATAATTAAGACATACCTGAAAGCAGACACGTAGACCAGAAAGATATAAGCAGAGCAGTCTTTATGAAACTTCATTTTTTGACAACAAGACATTTAACTCCATTTTGTGCTCCCATGCTTTGAATTATGTAATTTCTAGTATTTCAGGTCTGTAATTTGTCTTAATTTTTGCCTTACAGATACTGTATGATATTTACAGAATAAAAGCTTTGTGTCTCAGTGTAAAAAGGTTGGTGAGAGGAACAAATCTTTTCCCTTATTATTAAAAAAAAAAAAAAAAGACAGAGAAAAGATATCAGAGCAGTTAGACAGTGATGACAGGAAGGGGAAAAAAGCAACCAACAAACAACAACACTGATTTGTGAATAAAGTTAGACACAGGATGAATTTAATTATCAAGCTGAAATGACAAAATGTGTGAGTTCATTTAGGAATAACTGTGAAGTTGCACACTAAAAGTAAGCAGCAAAGAGAAGAAAATAGTGAATTTTGTGAGATGACAGAATCATGGTAGTGTAGCAAAATTGTGAGCTCTTGAAAAAAAAAAAAAAAGAAACAATAAAGAAAAAAAAGGCATGGGTTAGCCATGGATGCTAAAATTACTTACACTATTTCTGATATGAGCCAAGGAATAAAGTAGAACTCATTTGGATCAAAACTAGTTTAGGAAAATAACATAATATACACTGGTATAATGCTGGAGATTTTGCCATAAAGTCAAAGGGAGAGTTTAGGGACAATCAGATCTGTATCTGTTAAGAACAACAACTACAGCAACAACTATGAAAGTGTTAAGAGAGGTAAATACAGCTGAAACTATGTTATAATAGTCTTGGCATTCTCAGCTATCAAGGAGAAACAAAATGATACCACTAACTGTATTCCAGATATTACTGAATGAGACAGTCTGAATTAATTAAGCTAAAAGGCTTTTCAACCTATGTTAGGAACTCCTCATATGGCTTCCCCTTAAGGCCCTTCACTATCTTCGTTGCCCTCCACTGGATGCTCTCTAATAGCTTTCTTATATTGCAGTGACCAAAACTGCACACAATATTCAAGGTGAGGCCACCCCTGTGCAGAGCAGAGCGGTCTTGCTGTTGGCCAGGACCCCCAGGTCCCGTTGAATGGCACTGCTTTTCAGCATCTCATTCCCCAGTCTGTATGTACATTCAGGGCTGTCCCATCCCAGGTGCAGAATCTGGAACCTCCCCTTGTTAAACTTCATATTGTTGGTGATTGCCCAGTCTTCTAATTTGTCGTGATCTCTCTGCAGGGCTTTTCTGCCTACAAGGGAGTCAACAGCTCCTCCCACTTTTGTGCCATCTGCAAACATGCTCAATATCTCTTTCCAGTCCTGCATCCAAGTAATTTATGAAGAGCACAGGGCCCTGTGGAGCACCCATGGAGCCCTGTGAAACCCCACTAGTGACAGGTCACCTGTCAGATGTTACCCCATTTACTGTTACCTTCTGTGCTCAACCCAGGAGCCAATTGCTCCCCCACCATATGATGTGTTTATTCACCTGTGCGCTGGACATTTTGTCCAGAAGGATCCTGTGAGAGACAGTATCAAAAGCTTTCCTGAAATCCAAAAAGATTGCATCAACTAGCTTCCCTTGATTAACTAGGTGGGTTACCTTGTCATTAAAGGAAATCAGGTCGGATAACAGGAACTTGACTCTCATGAAGTTGTGCTGTCTGTGACCAGTGTCTGCATTGTCTTTCAGGTGTTTTAAAATACCTTCCAGAATGATCTCGGTAACTTTACCAGGCACTGAAGTGAGACTGACAGAACTGTAGTTTCTGGAGTCATCCTTCTTGCCCTTCTTGAAAATCAGGACATTTACTAGCTTCCAGTCAGCTGGGACCTTTCTGTATTCCTAATTGAGAGAGGTTTTGCAATGACATCAGCCAGCTCTCTGAGGATTCTTGGGTGAAACCCATCAGGCCTTATAGAATTATAGGGATACTGCTGGAGCAGCAGATCCTACACAACTTCAGAGTTTATTGAAGCTGATCATTATTGCAGTCATGGGCCTCCAGCTCAGGACATTGAGACTCCCTTGGTATTGAAGACAGAGGCAAAGAAAGAGGCAAGACACCTCTGTCTTGTTTCTGTCCCTGTTTTGGAGGTGACCATCCTCATCCTGTAATGGCCTGATGTATTTCTATACTATATATATAAATATATTTATATACTGCCTATTGCCATTAATATGCTTTAAAAACCTTTTTTATATTGTCCCCAAAATTTCTGGAAGCTTCAACTTCAGCTGAGCTTTGGCCGCACAAACCTTCTCCCTACAGCAGCAAGCAGCATCTCTGAACTCTTCCCATGTCAATTGACCTTGCTTCCACTGGGCATACACCTTCCTTTTTTGCCTTATTTCCAAGAAAAGATCCCTGTTTAGCCAAGACTGCCTTCTGTCTCACCTACTTGACTTCCAAATTTTGGAATTTCCTGCTCCTGTGCCCTTAGGAGGTGATGTTTAAAAAGTGACCAGCACTAATGGATCCCAGCACCTGCAAAAACAGTACCCAGGGGACTTACTAATTGTCTGAGCAGCCTGAAGTCTTCTCTCCTCATGTCCAGAGGTGAGTTTTTCAGGTACTTTTTCTCCTGTCAACAGAGATTTTAAACTCAATCACTTCATGGTTGCTGTGGCCAAGAAAGCCACCATTTTCCACTTTGTTCATGAGATCTGCTCGTTGGCAAGCAGTAGGTCAAGGAGAGCATCTTTTCAAATTGGGTCCCTTAGGAACTGTACCATAAAACTATTGTCCACGTTTTTTAGGAATCTTCTGACCTGGATTGTTCCAGCTGTGTGATGTCCCTAGTTAATTTCTGGCAAGTTGAAGTCCCCCATAAGGGAAAGGGCAGTTGACTTGGACATGTCCCTTAGTGCCTCAAAGAATAATTCATCCTGGCTGGGAGGTCTATAGTAGACTCCCACAATGACATCTGCATTATTTTTTTGCCCCTTGATTCTTACTCAGAAGCCCTCCACAGTGCCATTGCCAGCTGTGAGCTGTATACATTCCAACCCTTCTAGTCAGGTGGAGCTCGTGACGCTTGGTCTGCAGTACGGGGTGTCTGCTGCCTTTACCAGCCTGTGAACAAAGAGAGAGGTGGGGAGAATACAAGCACATGGGAGAGCCAACTTCTTTGCAAAATATGAATATAAGGAAAAGACAAAGTAGATTAAGTTAAATCAATAATAAGCATATGACTTTTAATTAAATATATGGGCTTAAGGTTATTAAAATCAAGTATAACTGTGGTCCAATTTTCAATGTAAGTAGAATGTAACTTTCATTTGAGATGCTTTCTCATAAGCATAAATAGTCAGAAATTTTCCTTGAGAAAATTAAACCTACTTCACTTTTGGTGATTTTGGTTCTTCTCTGATTAGAGTACAGAGACAGGAAAATTCCTGTTATAGATAATGTTAGGAGATTAGCATGCATATTACTTTTGTCTAGGCCTTCTTTAAGTACACCTTAAAACATCAATAATTTTGTGGTTTAAAATACTTGTTTTATTTTAGTTAATATTTCAAGCTTTCTCCTACCCTTCTGCTATCATTAGTATCATACTTCTATGAATGGAAGTAAGAATAGAACTGCCAGCAATTTAAAACAGATGTATGGTATCATAAGATATCTGTAGATAAGTTTATCTTCTCGTGGTGAAACTTTAACTGCAGTGAAGTCACTGAGCAAAACCAGAGAAATCTCTTGCATTTTTCCATACAGTCTGTTGAACTTAAATGATGAATTCCTCATAGTGATGGTCTTTTATTTTATATTAAATGTATACAAAGTTACTCTTTCATCAGTAGTGAGTAGCAGCACAAGAAGGAAGTAAATATAATAATATGTTCAGGGGTTCAGTTAATAAAATGTTCACACTCCAGAGCACTTAACCAAGAATTTACAAAGCTAAACACTGTAGTGATTTTATTTAATAACCATGACATTAATGCAGAGGTCAAAAGGAATATTATTTACATGCTACATAACAGCCATGTTACTAGAAAAACATGTTAGAAAAGTGGTCAGTAAGAAAAAGTGGAATAGATGGAAAAGAGAATACCTAAGAAGAAATATTTACTTAAAGTCATTCTTACTGTCCAGGCCCTACAGATGCTTATGTGTAAAATAACATAAGCTTGGAGAATAGAGTGGGAGCACTCCAAAAGAGCTTACCCCACCATTATGGCTCCCAGTCTACACAACATTTCCTGACACAAAGCCTGTAGAAGAACCATTACAGAAACAGTGTCATGGTTACAAGGCAAGGGGGTAGAGCTTTAGTGTTGAATATTCAATACCACCCACAACATAGCTGAGGGTGTAGGTTTTGGCACAAAAGGAAAACAGAAGCTCCAGAACACAGAAGTCAAAATTTTTGCTTCACTCTCTCCAGCAGGAAGGTGCAGGGTCAGTCATCCTGTGGACCTGGTCCCTGCCACCACTGCCAGTCCCCTATCCATCACTTTTGCTGAATAAACAGCTCTGGCATGGGAGGTTGCAGTGGGGAATGGAGCAGCAGGGGTAACTCCCAGTCCAGCCAAGCCAAACCAAAAAATTCAAGAGTAGCAGAGCTCCCCGCTGCCACCAGGAGAGTCCCTGCCATCACCACCACTGCTGCCACCACCACTCTTGCTGCTACTGACACTGCTGCCACAGCAGAGAGAGAGAAAGAACTCTTGCCTGCTGCTGTGCCGCAATCCATTGCCATTTGTTGCCACTGCACTGTGAAGAGCGAGAGCCCCTACACTTGCACTACCATCAGTAGACTTGGACTTTAGGCAATATGACTCCTAGTTTGAATAAACTATCTCTCCAAGTTTTGTTTTGTCCCTGCTTTGTTTTTCCTTTGTTGCAAGGAAGGGAGAAGGAAGGGGGCAGGTTGAGCTGGGAGAACCTCCCTGTCATCTTGCCTTTGTTCCTGGCACGCCACATGGCATGCAGTGCGAAAATGGGCACGATTTTGTCTTTGTCTGGGGGCAAACCATGTGACTCATGGTGTGGGAGTGCCCACCATCTTGTTTTTGTTCTAGAGGGCACAGAAGACATCTTGCTTTTGTTGGTCAAACCATTCCCTCTTTTGCATGATCTTTTACTATTATTGTTCTCTTTATTGCAATTTGTTCAGTAAATTATGATTCTAGTTTGTAATATCTCCTAGTATTTTTTTTCCTCCACTATTGAAAGGGAGTTGTTTGAGATGTCTTGGTTTTCCTTATTAAATACCAGCACAAACACGGAAGCATTATCCAGTGCAAATTAACTAAGCTTGGCAGGCTGTTTTACTGTGCCATTTGGTGTACACTGCCCATGTTTATAGATAAGCATATGCCATAAAACAATGCCAAATCAATTGCCTGAAGGTAAATTCTAATCTCTATGCTGCTGTAGTAGAGGAACTATACGACGGGAAGCAGCTAAAGACATAACCTTTTCTTGACCTGATTTGTATGAAGTGAGATGAGCATTCAATCACATCTCTCTGAGTTAGTGTAGATCACCTGTACTCTTAGGTAAATTACATCATCAAATAAACTGATGTAATAGAGGAAGAAAATGTGTAGAATAAATAAATCAGAACTGATAAGAAGCAGTAAAATGAAAAGTTGGGGTAATTTTTTCCTCATACTACCAGTACTAGCTGTAGTACAACCACCAGAAATAGTGAGTCAAATTATATTTCAAAGATAATCTGTGTAGACTATGCCTGAATATTTTACAACAATGTATTAGTCATAGAATCCTAGAAAAATAGAATGGTTTGGGCTGGAAGGGACCTTAAAGATCACCTAGTTCCAACCAATCTGCAGGGACACCTTTCACTAGACCAGGTTGCTCAAATTCCATCCAGCTGGGCCTTTATCACCTTCAGGGATGGTGCATCCACAGCTTCTCTGGGCAACCTGTTTAAGTGCCTCACCACCCTCACAGAAAAAACTTACTTCTAATATCTAATCTAAACCTACTCTCTTTTTGTTTAAATCCATTCCCCCTTGTACTTAGAGGTGTTATAACTTCCCAGAATACACTGACTGCCCCTTTGAGTGATACAATATTCTAACATGTTTGCATTCACTATATTTTTATCAAAAATTGAAATATCCTGTACTAGCCAAAGCTTTATAGTAAATGAAAATCTTCTAAAACACTGAATATGAGAGAATGACAATCCCATAGGAGGAGGTTGCTAAAAACAGGTATCTTCTGGTACAAACAGACCAACACTCTCTAGAGTTGTGACAAGAGATTAAGATGATCTTCTGGTTCTAAGGCAAATGTAGGAAGGATTTTTAAGAATAATCAGCTTGTTTATTGAACATTATCATGAGTTTTTATTGCAGAGAGAAGTATAATTAGAAAAAGGTTCTTCAGCCAGAGGGTTGTTGGGCACTGAAACAGGCTCCCCAGGGAAGTGGTCACAGCATCAAGCATGACGGAGTCCAAGAAGCGTTTGGATGACATTCTCAGGCACATAATGTGACTCTTGGGGATGGTCTTGTGCAGGGTTATGGGTTGGACTCTATGATCCTTGTGGGTCCCTTCCAACTCAGCACATTCTGTGATTCTGTGACTCTCATAAGATTGTCTTTAATTGTTCCTGTAGCACTCTTCTGCTAATCAAAGTAAGACTTTGGAGGATGAACCTTAATAATTCCAAATGAATATGACAGAGTCCTGTATGACAGAGTCCCATACAACTGCATTTGTCTTAAATACCGTACTCTGAGGAATAGATGACATCCACTTATATTTTCTTATTTTTATATCTTTTTCTTTCTTATCAGGGAGAAAAATGCTCCTTAATAATGTTGATTTTTATGGTTAAAAAGATGCTCAAATAATGGGAATTTAGGGTTTAAATAACTTATCAATTTCTCTTTCTACAGGAACATTCTGAGTTACAGATTATCCAAGAAGAATTAAAATAATATGGAATAATGAAATTTTCTTACAGAATAGAAATTTTGATTTCCCAGAACTATTGATATTTATTTTTTTTCCCAAAAATCACAGCTCCAGGGTCATGCTCAGAAGCTCAGATTAATTTTTGACTATGAATTTTAACCATAACTTTCTAATTTGATAACTGCCTAAAATGTACTTTCATATATGTATATTTGAAATAAATTAGTTTTTCATGGAGACAGGCTTGTCTTAGAATATACAATTAATATATATTGAGTGAATGATAGAATGGTAGATACAGATAGCTTTTTAAAAACATAAATACTGTAATTAATAATTTGATAGCTGGATATTTTTAAACTAATCAGGCAAGAATATTGCCATCAGTTTGACGCATGAGACAAATAAAAGCACATTTTTCTTACTGCTTCTTGTCGCAAATTTTGATTTAAGAAAACCTAAACAATTAATGACAAACACATTACTTTTCTTGAAGACTCAATTAAAAATTTAATGGCTTCATATAAAAATTCTGATTGTTGTTGAAGTTGTCAAGAACTTTAATATAACCAAATCACTGTTTAGGATTTGGCTTATATTTATAAACATATTTTGTACTTGCGATCTAGAAAATTTTCACCCATTCTTAAGTACAAATTAAGACTTCACCAATATCCACTTTCACACTAGAATATTACTTCTACTACTACAACTACTACTTCTACTACTAAACTCATAGTAGCTAGATGATATTATATGCTAAGACAATATGCTATTTGTTTTATATTTGCTCTTTAATATGAAGGAAGTAATCTACACTGAAAAATACAAGGAATAGTTTCAAATAAACGCAATCAAAATAAGAAAAGCAAGATACAAGAATGTAGTGAAAGGACAGCAAAAAACACAGGTAAAAGTAAAGTACCAGTTGAAGGAGAGTTTTTGCTATTCTTAGAAGAAAAATAAAAAATGACTAAAACTGAAAATCTAAACTAAACAAAATAAACAACAAAAATAAATGCCACCACCCCCCCAAAAAAAAAAAAAAAAAAAAAAAAGAAAAGAAAATGACAGATACAGTTTCAAAACTATATGCATTTTGTATCCTAAAATAATTAGTTAGATCCAAAAGTTATTGAAGACAACTTCAGAAAATCTGTTTTCCAAACCCCTCTGGGAAACGCTATATTTACAGGTAGTGAAGATTTACCATTTCCACAGGAACCTGGCAAACTGGAGTATATAAGAATATAACAGGGGTGATTTTTAATTATTAACTATTAAAAATTATTTTTTAAAGCAATAGAGCTACATAATATAGGAATTCTAATGGCTGAAGACTATATCTCTAAATTTCCAGCTGACTCATAATGGCTTTTTATGCTGACCTTTTGATAAACTTTTATGATAATCTTTAGAAATTGTTTTGGGCACTAATAAACCCTGAAATGGAAGAAAGGTTGCTATTTTCTATTTTAGTACAGTCACTGAATATAGAAGGGCATTAACATTCAAAAAGAAAATATTACTTCAAGAAGATGTTACACATAGAAACCACCTGTAGCAGGGGGTTTCATGAGGGTTTTGTCTACAATTTTTTTATGAAAGAGACATGGTACAGTTGTAGGGTGATATATTTTTATCCCCAACTATGAAAAGTCATATGAGGACACAGGATGTCTGTTTTCTCTCTAAGAGATTGGAACTAGTCAGTGAGGAAGAAATAATTGTGATTCAGCTTGGGTTTTTTTGGAGGGAGGTGAAGGAAAATTGAGGAATAGTTTTAAATTGGAAAAAATATATATAAAAGAACTGAAAACAAAAACTTCAGATGATCATTTTTAGTATTTCCTATTTTAAAACAGGACTAAGATGACAGGCATAATAATTTTTAGAGTGTGCTGGTGATTTTGTTTCAGGCCCTTATTTCTCAGCTCATATTAAATATGGCCTTCCACATTTAAATGTCATTTAAATGTCATTTAAATGAAAAGAATCTAATTATTTAGCATGTACTACTTCACCTATAAGGGTGAAAAGGGTCTACTGTATGTATCTAGAAGCAACTAGCATTTTCCTTCCCCCTGTAATTAATACAGTTAGAATCCTGGAGCTTATTCTATAATGTGCTGACATGAGCTAACATATAAGCCTCCACAGTTCAGAGCATCCAAATACACCTGCTGACTATCTGCTGGGAGCCACGGTATCTGCAGTCTTTGATGGTTGTTCTCACAACAATCTCAGAGCTTAAATAAGCTCAGACACTGGCTCAGCTAGTTCAAAATTCATACTGCTCTGGCTTTTGCAGAGGGATCACACTGCCACTCATTAGGAACTGAAGTAAAAGGCTGTGGAGCTCAGAGTGTTTTGTGCATTGCCAGGTAGCCTTCAAAGGAACAGGAGGGATATATATTTTCCTTAGGCTTATGCAGATATTTCAGCAAAATATAAAAAATTCTGGGGCTACTATTCACGCCTCTGTTCTTCATCTAAATTTGGTTTTATTCTCTCTGATTATTTTATAAACAATGCCTGCAATGTGTGCTGAAGTTAAAAGACGTTTCTTTCTTTAAACTGTGGGTCTAATTTCATTTGCGAGAGCAAAAGTAATACATTCAAAGCATTCAAATCTATTATTACTTGTAGAATTTGCACAGGTAAACATAATCAGCCAAACACTTCCTGTCATGTCCCTTTTCTTGTTTCCTGCATTTGTAGTTTGACACCTCTGGGAGGAAGGTGACTCTATCTTCATTCTCAACTGAAGTGTGAAAATAACTTATTTTCTAAATCTAGTGGAAAAGCTCTTAGATTTGAGTTATTAAAAGGTTCTGACTCTGAACAGATACACAATTTAAGCTAAGAATTTTCCATTCACTATGCAAAATTAGCATGCAAAGGAACAAATTTATTGTTCAAAAATAAAAAAAAAATATATCTAATTTTTAGGTAAGTTACTGTTAGTTCTAAACACTGGCCCCATACTAAGAAAGCTGAAATATTTCCAGTAAGCATGTGCACTCTGAATTATTCTGCAATCTGTTTCTAGTGGATAGCTCTTGCAGAAGCATAATTGAGAAGCATGAGTGTTTCTTCCATAGCTTCATCTTTGTGCCTAAAAGAATTTCATTCAGGTGTTGGCTGTGATTGGTTGCTTGTGTCACTTCTGAAGAGAGGTATCTGTCTCTGAACTTCAGTTTCCTCTTAACTCTACTAACTGAAATTCCTGTTAAGATTAAAGATGTGGGCCTCTGGGTCTCTTTATTAAGTCAAAAAAGGTCCAATGATTCTAATATCTGAATTGTATAAAGACTTCATTACATAATGTCTACCCTGACAACCACAAGAAAGAAATAAGCACAATTTAATTTTGCTGAGTTTTATTTGCCATTAACACAATTAAAAAAAAAAAAAAATATTTTTGAGCACTACTGCTTGTTTAAAAGGGTAAAATTAATCAGAAGATTGCATTTCGTCCTTCAAAAATCTCTCCAAACATTATGATTTTCAGCTCTATTTCCAAAGAAACTATAATCAATTGACACTACAGAAATCTTTGAGTGTAATTCTTTCTCCGCCAATTCCACTGATATTTACTATGCAGTATTAATTGACACAGAGAATAATAGCATGACTTTCCAGTGGGATAGCTAAATATTGAGACAGAAAAGTTCCACACATACTAACTTTCTACAAAATAAATAAAATATTGCCCCACTATTATTTTTTATTTCATTTTCTACATTGTACTAGTTTCTCCACTTATCATATTCTATCAAAATTATATCAAATCTTGAGATGTTGGCTATATCCTTTAAAACCTGTTACCTCTCTAATTCAAGTAAGTATCTTAGAGATTCAGTGAGAGCAAAATGAGAAAAAAACAAAATGTTTTCCTGTTTTGTAAAATTTTCTAAAAACAAGGCTTTCGTGGCCTTGTTGATTGTCATGACATTAGTAGAGCTATGCAACATAACAGTGCCTTTTCTTTATTACTTCACATGATTATATAAATTTTATAAATGCCCATTGTGGTTAGAAACAGCATGCATTGCAACTGCCTATCACAATAATCCTACACAGAATTCCAGTAATGCTTCTTTATTCAAAGTGTGAAACCAAAACCTACACATGTTCACATGTAAGCAATTTTTCTCCAAATAAAATCTTGTGAAGCGAATAAATCTTGATTATCGCAATCTGTCACTCATTCTGCTTCCCATAATATTATACTTTCATTTCACAAGGTCTTTAGGGACAGTATACTCATTCCCACCAGAAACCTAAAATCCTTGTAAAATATTACTGAATCTTATTTTCCCACTGTGCTAAGCACAGGCTATTACCAAGCCCAGCACTACAACGTAGTGGAAGAGAAATTATACTGCACCTACATGCTGCGATCCTCTCTGGTGTTAGTTCTTTCACAGATCCCACAACAACTAAAAATGATGTGATTTTTCAGGAGGGAAAACAAATGCACTAATGTACAGGGTAGAAGAATGGAAAAAACCTCTTTCCGTAGCCTGACTCTAAACCAAATACATAATTAAACATAGGCAAAATTAGGTACCAAAGAGTAAGACTTTGCAATACACACTTGATTCTTCATCTCTAACACAGCATTGAACTTCAAGAACCAGTACTTATTTCTGAAGTATAATACATAAAAATACATAATAATAAGACAGTAACATTTCCAAGTATTGATAACTTCCTGTGACTTACCTTTGCAAAGTGAAAAAGACAGTGTTTGCCACTGTTAATACAAGATAAATGGAGATTTGACTTTTACCACTGTTTTCTGCCAAAGGCTTCTCTGAAAAGTAACAATCTTCTGCTTCATATGTTTCATAAGATTAGAGACAATTATATTTTATATCTGATCATCTAGTAACTCAGTGATGTTACATTCCTGAACAGTAACAGAGGCAGCTACATTTATATTCATTTGTTCAGAAAGAGTGTAATCTTATAGTTTCATGATCTAGAAGGCAGTGCAAAATCTTTCAAACCAATACCAACCTTTGTTTTTTCAATGATGTGAAAGTATTTTTTCATGAAACATACTGATCATATCAATTCAATGAATGTGAAAATTTGTAGATTTCAACAGTCTTTAATTTTATGGCAAATAAGTTCTACAGCCTTTTTTGGGAGTCAGTGTGCAGTCTTCATAAAATATAAAAATATCAAAGACTGTAAAGCTATGAAATTAGTAGTAATTAATTGTGATGAAAAAATACGTAATGTCCTAGATGTAATAAAAATGTAGTCATGGAAAAACAATGATACTATGCTCCATTACTCCTCAGAGCGATAAAGATAAAAGAAAACACAGAGAACTTAATTAGTTCAAACACCATAAGAGTTTGCCTAGATATATTGCAAAATAAACTTGGTTTCACTGCACTGTTTGGAGCATGATTAGAACATCATGGAAAAAGTCTTCTTTAACTTATTTACAGACATAGCTGCACAGAGTGTTGTAAAACTACTTATGTATTACAGTGTGGTGGAATGACCCTGGCTGGACACTACATGCCTACCAAAGGCACTCTATCCCTCCCCAGCTGGACAAGGGAGAGAAAATACAAAGAAAAGCTCATGGGTTGAGATAGGGACAGGGAGAGATCAATTAGTAATTACCACCACAAGCAAAATAGATTTGACTTGGGAAAATTACTTTAATTTATTGCCAACCAAATCAGAGTAGGGTAATGAGAAATAAAAAACAAATCTTAAAAAGCACCTTCAATCCCACCCCTCCCTTTTTCCTGGGTTTAAGTTTACTCTCAAATTCTCTACCTCTTCTGTCCCTTAGTGAGAGAGGGGTAAGGGTAAGGGGGCTTCAGTCAGTTTAGCACACGTCCCTGCCTCTTCTTCCTCCTCAGGGGGAGGACTCCTCACACTCTTCCCCAGCTCCAGTGTGGGATCCCTCACATTGGAGACAGTCCTCCATGAGCTTCTCTATCTTGAGTCGTTCCCATGGGCTGCAGTTCTTCATGAACTGCTCTGGTGTGATCTGGTACAATCCTTCAGGAACAGGCTGCTCCAGTGTAGGCCTCCTGTGAGGTCACAAGTCCTGCCAGCAAACCTGCTCCAGCATGTGCTCCTCTCTCTACAGGTCCACAGGTCCTGTCTGGAGCCTGGCCTAACACGGTTTCCTCTGGGATCATAGCCTCCTTTGAGCATCCACCTGCTGTGGTGTGGGGTGCTCCTGGACCATATGTCCATCATGGGCTGCAGATGGATGTCTGCTCTCCCATCACCCCCATGGGCTGCAGCGGCACAGTCTGTGTCACTGTGGTCTTCACAACAGGCTGCGGGGGAATCTGTGCTCTGGCACCTGGAGCACCTCCTCCCTCTCCTTCTCCACTGACCTTGCTGTCTGCAGGGCTGTTTCTCTCACATGTTTTCACTCCTCTCTTCAGCTGCAGTTTGTTTTCCCTCTCAAATCTGTTGTTCCAGAGGCACTGATGGGTTCAGCCTCGGCCAGTGCTGGGTCCATCCTGAAGCCAGTTGGCTTTGGCTCTGTTGGACAAGGAGGAGGCTTCAGGCAGCTTTTCACAGAAGACACCCCTCTAGTTCCCACACTACTAAAAGTTTGCCCTGCAAACTAGATACATGCAGCATGTTCTTCTTTCTGAATCACTGGAGGACTTCAGTGGTTATTCACAGATGGGCATGTTTTCAGGTGAGCAAGCTCCTGATATGTTTACACTTTTCTGAGCACAGAGAGAGCTGCCTTTGGTATTCCCTACATGAGTTTTTGTTTGCTTCTCTAACTAGCTAGAGGAGAGCCCAGGTAAAAGCCTGACAGGTCTTGCTGATTAAAACCTAAGGCAGCCAGCAAAAAATTGTTTTTATTGAAAACACTGATATGCTTAAAAGGCAATTGCATCCATTGATTTTATGGCTTCCAGAAACATAGCAAGCATTTAAGAAATGTTTAGTCAGGTACTGCATGATCTTATTGATTTAGTAAATAAATAATAAAATCTTTTAGACATTACTATATTGTGAAATCAGGCAGCCCTGCATGGTATGCCATGTAGATCTACACAGCACAGAAGATATCAGCTCACACAGATGTTGGATTCTGCAGAGCTTTTCATTTACAGAGTTATTTGATTTCAATTTTTTAATCTTATTTTGCTATCTATTTGCTCTGCATCCTCTGATTATATCTATTTTGTTATAAGAATACAAAATACAACATATAAATTAGACCATTAAAAATAATAATAAGATGAATAGACACCAGAGCAGTAAGCAATTTACCAAATAATTTCAAGCTAAAATGAACATTTCTAACATCCTCACTAAGTCTTCTTGGAAGACATACAAATTATACAGGCATTGTTTTTAGTGACTTAGCATTTGTAGTTTTAAATAACTGAAATAAAACTCATGTATATATATATAAAATATATAATGAAACACTAATTTTCTCTATCTTGAACCATCAGCATGGCTACTGCAAGAACATATCTATGGTATGTAACTGCGTTCCCTACCAAAATTTCAAATATGTAACTAAATCTTACTTTTTTGGATTGACTTTTTTTTTTTTTCCAGTGGGTAGTTTTTTCCCACTCACACCATTAAAGTTAATAATGCGTTTCATTGCCGTTATTAGGTGCTATTTACTTTTAAGTAGAACAAATTCATTTATATAATTTAATTATTGAACAACTGAGATATTTTTTTTAAACTGGCTTTCAACATATTAATACATCTTGGCAGAAAATTTATACTATTATTTTTCTTATGATAATGATACATCAGAAGACAAAACCATAGTGTATGAAGAATCTATCTATGCCTACTCTGATCTCATCACCTCTCTTACTGTTTATAGAAATAATTAGTAAAGCCCTCATGATGTAAATCATGTTTCTTAGTGATGCCATAGGGTTTTCATGAATTTGTAGATTTTTATACTTCTAGGTAGTTTCTCACATGTAGAGCAGCCAGCAACCTCTAACCCTGTGCTAGCTGTCTTAAAGGTCAGATAATAGCTAGAACACCATGCCTGGGAA
>JAWWLT010000110.1:73462305-73483729 GCA_035040995.1 Premnoplex brunnescens | reverse complement strand
AAGTAAAAGAACTCTTCTCTACTTTACCCACACAAAGTTGTCTTGGAAGTTTTTTTTCCCCCTTCCTTATGGCAACATTAGTCTTAAGGTTTCAGGAGCACATTGTCTATTTTTTAGCTAATCAAGACTGGTTTTGAACTTTAAATAAGGCTAACTGTTCTGTTAGCTTTAGGGAAACAACACAAAATAGTATTAAAAAGAAGTTAATTTTAACTTTTGAATATTTGTGGTTTTTTGTTTCTTTAGTTGGTTGGTTGGGGATGTTGTTTGTTTGTTTTTCCCCTCCTGGAGCCAACTAACTGTATAAACCCTAAACAAAGGCTAATAGCTTTGCATTCCAACGTGATGGCTGGGAAGAGGACTGGGGGGGGGTGTCTTCACTCTTTCCCTGGCTTGGGAAGTGGTCAGAGAGAGGTTTCCCTGTCCTCATCTTTTGCCAGCGCATTACATCTTTTTTCTCTGTCTGCTTGGGTGCCCCACGGCCTGGGAGGCAGCACTGGCAGGGAGGTCTTGGGTCAACCCACCCAACTCAACGTGTGCTATGTTGTTCTCCTGAGAGGACAGCCACCACTGCCTGGATTCACTAAGGGCTCATCGAGGAGCCAGCACCAACTGCAGAGGACTTTCTAAACTCTCCCAATGCTTTTGGACAAAAAGATGGTGAGACGGTCCTTGCGCTGCCCACAGGAAAGGTTCCAGCCCATCCCCGTGACCGACGCACCCACGGGAGCTCCGGGATCCGCACCGCTTCCTGCGCACGTTTTTGCTTCCCAGGGCGAGACTGCTCCCCCTGCTGTCTGTGAATACAACTGCTCCGAAGGGGCACAGAAAGCACTTGATTGGTATAAATATTTTGGTTATGGTGTTGTTGTTTGTTCTATTCTG
Source organism: Premnoplex brunnescens (assembly GCA_035040995.1). Taxonomy (NCBI): domain Eukaryota; kingdom Metazoa; phylum Chordata; class Aves; order Passeriformes; family Furnariidae; genus Premnoplex; species Premnoplex brunnescens. Next base: position 73,482,844 of record JAWWLT010000110.1, on the reverse strand, counting down.
GTTTTGGTTATTTCTTTATACATAGTAAAGAACCGTTATTTCCCTTTCTTACATTTTGTGCCTGAAGCCTCTTAATTTTGAGATAATAATTTGAAGGGAGGAGTTTTCCATCTTTCTACACCACGAGGGCTCCTGCCCACTTAGCAGATATTTTTGTCATGTTAAACTAAAAGCATCACAAAAATAATGTAAATCCAGTAAAGAAATTGCGCCAATTTCAATATTAAAAGAACTAACTTCATAAAACAGGTAAGAAAATAACCCTTCCTAATAAGGTAGATCAGTTTCATGGCTTCCATTGGCTTTTTCCTGCTTATCTTATTAGAATCAATACCTTGAAAGCATTTGGTAACTGGAATACAGTATTATGAGGTATAATACTCTCTTTTCAGTATTTTTTTTTTTTTTTCTGAAGAGGCACCACCATAGATCTTTTCCATAAATTTCTTCAAATTAGAAAGTAAATACAGGCTTGTTATAAAAATGTCACGAGGTATTTTGATCTTATACTTCCTAATTCATTTCTCCAAGGTACCTATCATGTGTGACTCACTAAAACAAAAACTATTTTGAGTGGGTAGTGAGTTTCTCATTGTCCCAGAAATTAAATGTCACTATTATTAGGAATAGTCCACCTACATACTAGCTTGGTTTTGATGTTGTTTTTCACATGCTTTGATCTGAGTCTGTGCTTGAATGATGAGCAAAGAGGGAGAAAAAAAAATATGTTTTGTGGTACTGATATGATTAGTCAATAGATTGATGACGGACTGCTACTTTGTGAAGTTGTCATTGTCTATTCTGGTCTAATGAAACAAGTTCTTGAGTTGAGGTAAGTACCTTGCATATTACTGTGATATTTTATTTAATATTTTCATTACTTTAAGTTTTTATAGATCCCTACTTTTTTTATTTTTGTTTTTCTTTTTTTTTTTTTTCCTTTAACACCATTAATTTTTGAATACTGGATATATATTGTCTGTTTCTCATACAATGAACTACTTTTTTATTTCTCCCCCCCCCACCCCGAATGGAGAAATTTTCATCACAAAACCAAAAAGAAGTTCAAAAATATAATTTGTCTCTCTCCTCTCATCTCTGTTTTTAAAGCAATAGGGATTGAAAACTTATCTGTTTAATGGGTTTCATAAGAACATGTTTGGTGCCAGACTAATTTTATTTTAAAGCGATAAGGCTATCATTCAATAGAAATAAAGCTCTTTCCTTTTCTCTCCCTTAAAAAGAGAATGTTTTGAAAAAGCACCAGGATGCTAAGAGGTTAGTTTCAATTTTTCTACATGCAGTAAATAAGTCAATGGTCAAAGTTATCACGGATTTCGTATGTTTTGGAAATAGAAAAGAAAGAGTTCCATTAGATGCTGGAAAGTACTTTCTGTTCACTGAAAACTGAAGTAATGGCAATACATTGTTAACCTGCTAACCTTAGCCTGATTTAATGGTATCTGAAATAATGTTAAGATAATAAACAGGGTCAAGTAGTCCTACTGTGTTCTGAGCACCACATTCTGTGTCTTGAATATTTTCTTTTTTGTCTGAGAGGGAAACAATGTGGAGAACAGGGGTTTTTTTGTTTTGTTTCGTTTGTTTGTTTTTTTTTTATTTAAATCTCCTGCTAATACAATAATAGCAAGACCAAATGGCAATTAAGAAACTGATAATAAAAAATCTTCTAAAGAAATAAGCTATTGCTTATACTGAAAGCAAAACTCATTTCATTATGAAAAGGACAGGGACTAACACTAATTGGATTAAACACACATTGGACATTAAATAAGGCAATTTCTAAGCGATTTTTGTTATGTTGGTTTATAAAAGACAACTTAATATGCCATAAAGAAGGCTGAAAATTTTCTTTAATCAAGTCTTAACATCATCTGAAAGCTGCTGTGGTCAGAAATTTTTGGTATCCTTTAATGTGATTTGTATCACCATAGTATTTCTAAGAGAGCTTTAAGATATTCACTGCTCTTAAAATTCATGAAAAAGATAGTAATTGGCAAGACCTTGTAAACAGAAACATAAATGAGACACTTTCTGCTTTGACAAGCTGCTCTATGTTATTCAATACTGAATGACGCATTCAACAGGTTTTTTTGGAAATATGCATCGTTCTGCATTGTAATCAATATCTTCAATGGCTGATGACTATCAGGGGACCAGAAGCATGAGAACATTTAGCTGCTTGTCTTGACAAACATTGTCATTTAATTTCATCTTGAAAGCTGCCTTCAGATGTTGTTGAACAAAAATAAGATGATACAGAGTAATACCTTGAAGTTAATCTCTCTTTTTCATGTTGGTGTTACTTTTATCTCGATGTAAGTCAACTGATATTGTCAGTATAACTAAAGAATAGTCAATATACATGTCACTAGTCCTTTTTGTTTTCAGCAATATATATAAATATATATATATATATATATATGTTTATAGCTATCTACCAATTCATTTGTCCTCATACAAAGAAGAGTACGTAACACTAGTATTTTTCATGTATCTGCTAAATAATATTAGGAAACTTCAGCTTATGATACACATAATACTTTAAGAAAATAGTTCTACAAGTTTCTATAACTACTGCTGATTTAACGATAATATTCCTTTCACTCATTGTAAATTAGTTTGCCCCTAAAAAGTTAATTCCCCCAAACTAAAAAAGATGTGATAGTCCATTGTCATTTAAAATGTTATTTCCCCTCACAATATATTCATATATATATATATATATATTCACACATATACATATATATACACTATATTGCTAACATTTTAAGAACTTTCCATAACACTTTCCACAATAATTCTTTAGCATTAGCAATGTTATTTTCTCAGCCTACTTACTACTTTGGTATTTATCCTTGGTTAATGATGATATTAACTTTTTTTTTTATAATAATGTTGCATTGGTGAGAGTATTATTTTATCTACTTCTCCATTTCTGCCCTCTCTAAAAGGCATGATCAGCATTTAATTTATATGACCCTCAATTCTTTTTCCTAGATGAGAAAATACCTTTTTATTTTCATCAGCTCTTTGGTGAGGTTGGCTCAAGTTCTTCCATGTCTGCTAAGTCCTTCCTTTACCATCTTACTGTTATCAAGAAGTCAAGACCAATGAATTAACATTCTCATCACTTATGAAACTATAAATGTCATCAGTCCATCCAGACCATACAACATTTTTATAATTCTTGAAATTCAGAGAAATTTTTACACTGCAACTTTTTTTTTTTTTTCCTAATAAAATGTTAGATACATACAGTATATTCTTAGAGAAATCAGGTATCAGGTATTCTGAGACATAAATTGCATTGGTAATAATTTATTGCACCCCAGTCTTTTTAAATTACATTGACATTAGGCTATGGTATACCATTCTTTAGTTATTTTTTTAACTAAATCAAATATTAATATTTCCCCACCTGAATCATCTTGTTTGCTCTGCCTGAATATTTTGTACAACATGAGCTCTGTGTCTCGTTAACAAAAGTTCTATAGTATATCAACATTCATTAAAAATAGATTTTACCAAGCTACATGTCTTCTTGTTTGGCTCTTTCATATATAAGTTAAAAAGACCTGACAATTTAATTTTTTTTTATCCCCTATAAATCCCCATTGGAATATTACATTCTCTTATTTATGGAAAATAAAGTACTTTGTCATTTTTATATGCTATATTCCTGTTTCCTTACAAATATATAAATTATTTCTTGAAAAATTCTAGTTCTTCTATTAGTACTTTACTAATCTTTGTGTAAAATATTGGCCTCTCCTTCTTGTTTTTAAGACTATTATTTCTGAGATTTCAGAATTAGAGATTAATCAGCTATGTTAGATGCCTTGATCACATTAAAGATCAAGAATTTATCATAATTAACCTCTGGTTAGGCAACATGTACAAAAGAAGGAAGGCTACTTTTATACAAGTGCATGTTTAGCTATTAATTAATAATATAAATAATATAATATAATGTATAAACAAGATATAATATTAGGAGATGGTAAACACTTTTAATTGTATATTTTAATAGTGAAAAGAGCTTTTGAAAATGTTTAGGTATAATTCTGAGGTGACATTAAATGCATATTTGATGCATTTGCAGCTTGTGATGCATTTGATGCATGGTAAAAGAAGTTCACGATTATTTCTTCCTTTTTTCTTACCTTTCTGTTACTTATCCATTTTAATTCTTTTGTTTTCTTTATCTGCATCAATGCATCTCTCACCCCAAGTAAAAAAGGATTTTGTTTGCATTTTCTGTATATCTCTTAAATATTTCCATTTTTCTATTATAATTTAAAATAAATGAAACAGATCTTTCTTAAAAATAAAGGACCCTGAAATGAAATGCTAACTGAAAAGAAAATTATAAAAGTATGAAAACAAACCAAAACAGTAGGTGAGATTGTAATGTATTCAGAGATAAAATGGAGACAGAAGAAAGTAGAAACATGATTTAATATGTAAGGATTGTTAATTATTTATTTATTTATTTATTTTTTACCTATGGACTTTTTAATTATTTAAAAGTTGTATAGACTCAAAAAGTTTTCCTCAGATTTTTTCTGTAAAAATATACCCTGAGTAAATAAATCTGAGTAATACTATTCAAGTCACTGAAACAAAACACAACAAAAACCCACCTGAAAAATTACACTGATATGTATATAAATACTAAACTCTGCACAATAGCCTCATCTGTCTCAATCAATACTTTTCATTATTGTGCTTTCAAAAACTGGATTACATTACCTATTACCCAATCCATTTCCCACCTTTTCATCTAAATGCTTCCACATGCAATAGAATATATTACCTCAACATACATTTTAATTAACTACAGTATTCATCAGGAACTAAGATCAAAGTCATTTGTGTAATAAAGCATTTATTTCTACTTCTGTAATGAAAACATAATCTTTACATTTTTAAAAGCTGTGTATATCCTTTTTTTTTTCTGATTTTCTGATTTGTCTGATTCTAAGAAATTTCCATGAAATTTAAAAGTGCATGGCAATTATACAACACGTTATAATTTCTTCTTGAAAAATATTTACCTCCAGATATCAAGGAATAAAAAGTAGAAGTTTTCTGCAAGGTGATGCATTAGATAAATTTTAAACGGAAATATTTAATATATCTGCTTTCTAAAATGGGTAAAACAAATGTTTTTCTCCTCAGTGCTACAAGTAAGATTTCCATTTGTGCATGAGCATATACAATTATAGTTTTCCAGGCATGTTTGTGATAGTTAAAAATAATTATTAATTAAAAAATAATAAAAATTAAAGAAATCAAATCATAGGAACATTTTTCACTGTGTAGATTTGTTAAAGATCTAATTTCATAAATGTACTGGGACTGACTGAGATTAAGATGCCTTCCTTCATAGCGTGTGCTGTGCTTTGTATTTGTGGCTAAATTGGTGTTGATAAAATGCCCACGTTTTGGATTTTGCTGAACTTTTCTTGTGCAGCATCAAGACTTTAACTTGTCTTCCCTTCTTTGCCCAAAAGTAGGCAGTGGGTAAGACTTTTGGAGGGAACACAATCTGGACAGCCAACCCTATCTGACAAGAGAGATATTCCTTGATATAAAAGATGGTGTTTTGCAATGAAAACCCAGGAGGAAGAGTAGAAGGAAGGGGCAATGTTTGTGGTTATGGTATTTGCTTTCCCAAGCAACTGAAAAAAATAAAATTATATCTAGTGCTCTACTGGTGCTGAAAAATGTAAGTATTCATGTATTAATTGGAAGAATTAGTAAGCATTAAAATAACCTGTGTTTTGTTATACTCACAACAGTTTGCTTCTGTGAAGCACGGATTTCTCAGAGCTATCATGAGTTGATCTTTATCTCTTACTTTCTTATCATGACAATGAAATCACTCATTTTCTTAGTCCAATGTACCTCTGGTTCCTCTAAAAGTCCTCAGTAACACTCACTATAATTTTGGAGAAAAACCAGAGGAACAGTGGAGAGGTGCCAGAAATGGATATGAAACCAGTTCTGTGGCAAAGAAACAGAGAACAAGACTTAAAACTGTAGATCATAAGTCTGTCTTCACTTTGTGGATTCCACACTGAGAAACAAAAGAACTTACACTCGCTGTCTGTTAGGTTATGGTCTGTGTTTATTAGCTCCGTTAATTAATTGGAAGGGACTAAGGACTTAGTGTTTGATATTAATAATCAAGGTTCTTTATTTTTTTTTACATACACCCTATTTTAATGGGTTTAATTACGAACTGTTTCCAAATTTTTCTGAGGAGAGCATATTTAGTCATGGAAGATATTTCCATTTATGAGCTAGATGGCAAAATTTTCATTGCTTTACACTGCACCATGAAAATAAATAAATATCAGTTTACAGAAGGACATAAAGATGAAAATCTGTGTTGCTCTGAAATGCAAATGCAGTAGAGTTCATTGTAAAGATGGTTGTTCGTAGCAACTCACTATCTGACCTGAGATAAACTCAGGTTAGATCCATCCTGCTCCCTCTACTTCATTTATTCTGCAAAGGAAAACAAAATCATATGTTAATTAGAAACATGAAAAGGAGAAATCAGTTGGAGAAACTCAATCCAATTAACTATCCATTTTTTAAGTCTCTGCAACTTGTAGCTAGATTTTCTTCCACTACAAAGAGCTGACACACTGAACTGTGGATCAGTTACAAAACAGTCTTCAGATGTATCCAGAATGACCCTGCACAGCTTAAAATAAAACTTAAGAATTGCTTATACATCTAATCTTTGGCAGGAGACAAACACAGCTAGGCATTAAGGAGCTGATTAATAAAAATAAGAGGCTTCAGGAGTGTGGAAACTTTATCCATCATATAGAAAATTTTAGTTAAGACCACAATTAAATTTTGCTACATACTACTATTTTGCTTTCCAGATTGTAGTTAGCATACTGTTGAAATTTTGGGAGGGAAAAAACAAAAAAACCAAACAAATAATAATAATTAAAAAACCTCCACAAAACAAAAAAAAAGCCCCAACCAACCAAAAAAGCCCCAAACCACAAACAAACTAGCAAAAAGCCCCCCCAAAAACCACCAAAACCCAAAACCAACTTGAAATGAAAAAAAGTAATTTAAAGAAACAAGTAATTTACTACAGTTAGTAAAATTGACAGAGCTCTTAAAAATACATCTTGTATTCTGCATAAGTTAAAGGAAATATGCCTATTTGGAAGCCTCCTGCACAACTGAGTTTCTGTTTATTCACTACTGAGGCACTATTTGGTGCCATTCTTCCAAGTCTATGCAGTAAGCTCTACAGAATCAGACCACAAGAGGCAGAAACAAATCCCTATCTATCTTTATTTATTTAATTAATTTCAGTAAACAAACATGATAGTAAGTTCTTTGCTTCATGAAGGTAGAGGATCTGTCAGTCACCTTAGGAGTCCCTAAAGAATAATCCCATTCTCACCTGAACATAGAGACAGTCTTGCCTATCTCTGCTTTTATACAGAAATCAGCTTGGAAGCTCAGAATGAAGCTAGATGTGTCTGTGGTGTGCCTGCAACAGCCTGGCATTTAGGTGGAAATTACTACATTCCTCAGTATGTGAAAAGTAAGTAAAGGGTCACTTTGGAGCCAAGTCATTCTAGATGGTTATAAAGTGAAGCATCATTATGTTTGTTTGTCTGTTTTTTTGTTGTTGTTGTTTTTGTTTTGTTTTTTTCAATAGTCTCAGTGTAATTGTGATAATCAGTGAATTTGGGATAGCATTTTGAACATTCTCCTCGTAAAAAAAAAAAAAAAAAATCCTTCAAAATCAAAAATGTTCTAAGGCAGCAACTTCAAAAGGTCAATGGGAAGCATGGGGGGGGGGGGAAATCAAATGCTATGGTGCTGTTGAAATAGACAAAAAAACCTCCCACAAACAAAAATATTAAAAAAAATAAAATCAGTACTTGTCTGAATATTTGTATTCTTGCTTTCCACCTGCATAAAATATTCATAACTCCCATGAACTACAGACTAGGACTTTATTTGAAGTAATCACAGCAGGAGAAAAAAGTTTAAACTATGTGTGATTGTAATATGCAAGTTCTTTCAACTTATGAATGCTCTTGTTTATTTCACTGATGAATGTTGTTGCATTTGATAAACATATTCCTGTAATGCAGTAGCTAAAAAAAAAACAAACAACAAACTAACACAGGTGAGAGAGGGTTGTTTTTTTTTTTTCTTTGTTTCATTTTTACTTGTTTACTTGATTTTCCAGGAATGTTGGAAAATACTGTGGATTCAGCAATATAAATTCTTCATATTATACATATTTGTTAAAATACCAAGAGCATTTCATGTCCAGGTCTTTAGCTTTAATGATTGTTAACTATTGTTGCTTAAGGAATAATAAATAATGAAAAAAATATTAATTTATATTTTTAAATGAGGAAGCTTCTTCAAGACAATTAAGTAACTCTAAAGTTGTGGGTTTTTGTTTTTGGTTTTTTGTTTGTTTGTTTGTTTTTTGTTTTGTTTTTTTTTTGTTTGTTTTTTTGTTTGTTTTTTTTGTGTTGATGTGGATGTGTTGGATTACTTTTATTTCTTGACTTATACATGTATTACCACAAATGTTCCCAGAGCATGAGTCACAGAAAGGACATACTCAGAAAATATATTTTTTTAAGTGGAAAAACTTACATCATATCCAGAGTTCAAATTCTATCCTTGTAAGATTAAGCCTTAAATTCTTATTGTTTGTGAACTTTAAAAATTTATTGGGTTGCTATGAATGAAGATGATGATTCAGAGAAAGACACGTAATTTCTCTTGCATTCTTAAAAAAATGTATGAATGGATCTTAATTTTTCAAAAGCAGGAAGACTTCTATGTAGCAAATGTGTGCTGTGCAGCACACATGACTTAATAGAGTCATTGAAACATTGTCAGAGAATCACCTTTCCAAGGCCATCCATAGGAGAACATATGTATGACAGATGGGTGGAAGATAGGAGCACTCTGCTCCAGACGCAGATACACTCATGTGTGTATAGGTGTGCACAATATAGAGTTTAGGGATCAAACTGAGACAGACACCTACATTTTTATACTAATATGTCTGAATATTTTCTAAATACTTGCACCCACATAGGCAGTGGATTTTAAGTATACATTTAAAGGAATCTGGAGACTGACTCAGCTAATGCAATTACTTGCCTACATGTGGGAATCTAGTCTCCCTAAGAAATCAAGGTTATTTATAAAGGGATTACAAATATCAAACACAAGAGACATCTGAAACTTGCTCCAGTAGGAGACTGAGGAAAATATGGCAATACAAATAGGACTAAATGCCTATTTCCACAAATCTCAATTTCTCAGTAAGGGCATTCATTGTCCTGAGCACTAGGTGCATCTCAGTTTGGTCTCTAGCTGTCAACCCACAAAACAATGGTCTTCTGTTTATCCTTTGTGATACCAGTCACTGGACAGCTCTGGGTAGTTTTAGTGACACTACAGTCCTGTGTATTCAAAACTGATACTTCCACTAATTATCTAATTTAAAGAGAGCAAAATTGTTTTGTAGGCTCCATCAATGATATCTACTAAATCTTCATTGAATTTAATAGACACTTAGACACCCATCTTCATTTTAGTCAGAGTTGTAGTTAGTTAGTTGGTTAGCTGAATACATAGATGAATCTTGACAGAAGTTTCTTAGAAGAAGTCACCATTTAAATGCTTTCAGAGGCTCTTGGAAGCTCTGAGACTTTCCACAGAACCACAGAATCAGAATCACAGAATAGTTAGAGTTGCAAGGGACCTCTGCAGATCATCTGCTGCAATCCTCAGCACAGTCCCTTGTAAAATGAAAAGGCTCACAGGGTTCATAAATCTCATCTTTTGTTTGAAGAGCCTGTTTATATATGTGCAAGTAAATTAAATTCTGCTTTTTACAGTTTAACAGTGATAGGGTTTTGTACCACTGAATATGGACTGTTTAATCATAGAAACATAGAATAGAATTAACCAGGTTGGTTAATCGAGTCCAATCTTTGATACAAACTCCTTGCTTAGTAGACCATGGCACTAAGTGCCACATCCAGTCTCACCTCAAAAGCCTCCAGGGACCATCAACCACCTCCCTGGGCAGCCTATTCCAGTTCTTGATTACTCTCTCCATAAAAAAATTATTCCTCATATCTAACCTAAACCTCCCCTGGCACAGCCTAAGCCTGTGCCCTCTTCTCCTACTGCTGGTTGCCTGGGAGAAGAGACCAACATCTACCTGGCTCCTTTCAGGTGGTTACAAAGCAATAAACTCTCCTCTGAGTCTCCTCCAGGCTGATCAACCCCAGCTCTCTTATCCTCTCCTAATAGGACTTGTTCTCCAGTCCCTTCACCAGCCTTGTTGCCGTTCTCTGGACCAGCTCCATCACCTTCATGCCCTTCCTGAACTGAGGGGCCCAGAAGTGGACAGTTTTACCAGTGAGCAGTTATATATTTATTTTTAAAAATATTATTTTATGTTTCTAAAGGATGCATTATGATTTCTAGAGGTAATTTACATTAAAAATTGCAGTCATTACAACACAGATGCAAATAAAAGGCATTAAGGACACTGTAGTTCACCCATATTAAGATATTCTTAATATCCATGACACTCTTCTTGGTGTCTTTGACATTCAGACCCTGCAGAAGTGCTGTAAATCAATCCTTTTCTCTACCAGAAATACTTCCTAAAAGATTGCACCATGCTGTTAGATTGCACAGGAACTGATCCATACAGTGAATTGCCAGGAACTCTGAAACAGCCAGCCTTGGTGTGCAGCTCAGAGTGCCAGATCTCAAGCTGGTGCAGCAAAATGTCAAATCTCAAGTTGGTGTCATGAAACTCTCTGAACAGAGCCCCAAAGAGAAGAAGTATTTTAGCTTTAAACAAGATAAACTTAGTCTGTTGGCTACCCAACGAATGTGAGTGAATAGATATTCCCTTGCAATAATATGGAATAAGTGGATTTGTCCCTTCCCTCTCCTCTCCTGTAAAGCTGAAAAGAGTTATGACACAGTAGGGTGAAATGAACAAAACTTTTCTGATGAACCAATTGAAAACTTAAGGGATTTTGAAAGAATGAAACTGGATGCAATCTAGAGTGTCAGAGAAAACTTTATAGTCATATGTAGAAATAAACTGTTCTGCATAACTTAATGATAGTTTGAGTTCAAGCTCTGCAATTGGCTACTTTGGGCTCTTCTAAAATAAGAGGAATAGGGAAATGTAACCCCATTCTCAAAACATGTTTTCAAATAGTGTCCTGGTGAGCAGACAAATAAAAACAATATGAAGAAACATTGTGAGAACATCAACTCATACTCAAAGTTTTAACCTGTATATTTAGCATTGGAAGGGGAGGCTAAAATTCCTTTATGCTGAGTTTATTGGATGGATACATATTTCTTTTCCAGTTTTTTCCTCTAAATGTTGCATATCTGGAAAAAAACATTCCCTTTTGTTTTCTCACCTATCCAAGTGTCTTCTCACTATGTATCATTAAAATTATGTATCCAGTGAAGAGACTAAGTAGTTAAATTGTAGGAAGTTTTCACTAGAAGGAATTTTCTAATCTGTATATGAATGGCCTATAAACTCTGGGCAAAAAAAAAAAAAATACTGCTCTGATTAAATGAAGCCTCTCATCTGGAGTAGTCAAAATACTGTCTGTCATTTAAATTTATGTGGTTCAGGTGTCAAGTAGGATCAGAAATCAGTTTCTCAAGTTATAACTACAAAAGAAAAGAAGAATTAAATTTTCCTCAAATGTTTTCAGCATAGGCTGAAGTGAGACAACAGGATGCGGAAACTGATTGTTTGTTAACCTACTGTGAAACTTGTATTTTTCACATGGAGATATTAAGAAACAATTATAGCTAAGTTTCCATGTCAAAGGCTTCCATGAGCCTGGAAATGCCACAATGTCTCAGTTCCTCTTGCCCCACACCTTCAACTCTAGATAATTGTACACTCAAAGACTTTTCACAGCACTTATGCCACCCTTAAGAAGCAAGGATATCCCACTGTAGTTCAACAATAAAACTTTTTTTTTTTTCATAACAAAATAGAGAATGAGGTCATAGATTTCCCATGTACAAAGCCATTTTACTACAGAAAGTAGGAAAGCTCCTAAATTCTACATCACTTACTGTAACTTCAGAAGATTCTTTCAAAAGAGTTTGACTGACACTCAGGAACATGTGAAAATACAGTAGTCACACCTTATTTTCTAAATGAGTGTGTTAAGGACACTGCATTAGTGAAAGAAAGGACTAATATGTTTGGTTTGGGTTACATTTGCTTCCAGGATAGAGAAAGTGTGAATTTATTTTGGTGGTCTTATTGTAGACCTCAGTGAAAGGCTTGCTATTTCAAACCCCACCACACTACACAACACAAATCTGACAGCCCTGGCACAGGCAAAATGTACACAACCTGTATTAGAGCATCAGAGGTGTTGTAAGTCAGGAACAGAGTGCCTTTTGCAGAGATGTATGGAGGTGTTAATGCACAGCACCTGTCAGTGCTGTGCCTTGAAGCAGCTTGTGCTATAAATCTTTTGTTTTTGTGAACAGTAAAATCCCCCAAACTTACAAAGACATATAAATGCAATAAAAAATATTTTCCCTAGCCCAAATACAGTTTATTCCTTATGAATAAACATGTGCTTTTCTGTAGCATATTTTTGAACCAGGACCTGCCAAGAGTTGAATAAAGGGTAGCTAGAATATATACAAGGTCCTTCTGAGGGGGGGGAAAAAAAAAAAAAGACAGACTTAAACATGAACATAAACCATTTTCTAAGGTTTCTGTAATACAGTCTGCTGGTTCTGAAAATCTTTGAAGTCCCCTTGAGGATCTCCACTATAAAGTAATGGGTAAATCTGCTTTACTACCCCCAAGGGCATGGTTTTTTTTTAAGATTATCTGCTAATAAAAAGTAATATAAAAATAGTACATAAGAGTGAAGAAAATACTTTTTTATATGAATACAAATTCAGTAAGATTTCAGAACTGGATAAATTAAGAACCTTTATATATACACAATATTTTTTTTCTCCTTTTTTATCTCCAAAAACCCCATTTTTTTAAAAAAAAAGTTATATTATTCTCATTTTTAGCAAATTAGATTTTTCTTAAATGTTTTAGACCCTTTTTTATTTATAAAATACAGCTATTATTCTGATCTCCACATACTTATCTAATCACAGATAAGTGTTAATATGGCTTTAAAACAATAACCCTGGAAATGTTAAAACATCCATGATGCATTTCTTAGTGATTTTAAATTTCTGCTTGCTTGTTTCCTTCTTATACTGTTTTTTAATTCTGAATATAAAAACTAATTTATTCATATTTGTGGTTATGGTATAATTGTTATAATACATTCTGTGTGTGAGTTTAGCAAAAATCAATAAACCAACTTGCAATTGGAATATGAAATATCAATATGGCACAGGTTTTCTATATGCTCATATAATGCACATTAGTATTCTTGTCCTGCATGTAGCTCATAGTGTCTTAAAATGCATATCGTTATATTGTTCATATCCACACTCTTCAAATGGGCTCGACAGATAAGGCTTAGTAAGACAAAACAAAAGATTTGTTTGCATAAAGATTATGTTAAGCTTGCTGGAAGCAGTAGTGAAGTCTCAGGAGAAGAAATAAAAAGCAAGCAGGCAATCTGTGTGCCTCTCATCTCCCTGCAATTCCTAGAGGTTACATATAAGAAGATTACGAAACAACACACTGACACAATTGAAAAGCTTCCTAATGAAAACAAATTTGCCATGTTTGACGGCTTATATATATCATCATTTTTTGACAGCTACATAATGTGCAAAGACAATTTAATGCAATAAGAAGATTCCACTTTCTAGGCAAGTTGTTTGGGATAGTTCTCTTACAAAGAAAGAAGAATTGAAATGACATTGGAATAACCCAGTTCCAATACTCTGAAGAATCAGAAAGTCATTGATGGAAGTGAAGCTATTCTTTTGATCATTATTTAATTTTCTCAGGGAAATTTCAGAAAACAAAGTAGTTTGAATGGATTGGTCAACATATGATATCTGTAGGTACTGTCATGACACCCTTGTTTCGGCAAAACTGATTAGTGCATATGTCAGACATTGAGACAGAAAGCGGAAAAAACCATATCCAATCCATCTCTATGCCAAAGCAGACTTAACTGGTTTAAGTTGCAGAAAATTATTCATATTGTGTTGAACGTTCTTATATTCAGCTTTGTAGCAGTATTACTCCTCATAAATTCTTTACAGATCATCTCTTTTAAATATTAATATATATTAGATACTTGTTTCTGCCCTCTGTAATCTTTATTCCTGTCTATTCACATACTCAATATCCCTCAAAGTGAACATCTTTAAGCTTGTAATCACTTCCTGCCATTTTACCAGTGCACACCTTAGAATGGTTAAAATTCAATTTCTTGCATTATTCGTAAGCAATTAGTAAATCAGGCAAAACCAAGTCACTTTATTTATTATTCATTTATCTTGTGTGTGAAACATCTTTCACATCCTTCTAGGCTAAAATTTGCACAACACTCACTGACTTCCACAGAAGTTCCACAAAACTTCTACTGGCATGTTGCAGTCTATTCAGGTACATACATACACCAACAGAACCACTGAAAGTAGATATATTTCTGTTAGTAACATTATACCAGAATTGATTCTTTCACATATAAAGAAAGAATGAAACCTGACAATGAGGAGAGCATGAGCAACACTCATAGTTGACAATTTTATCAGTATAGTTGTACTGTATGCTTCAGGGATTATTATAAATTAGAAGTATTTTGGGGGGGGGAAGTGAATACAGTACTTACAGGAAAAAATGAATTCTGAAGTTACTTTGAAGTTTATTTAACTTGGTCTGAATTAGTGAAAAAATTCTGTCAAAGGAGAATAAAATATGTCATAACTGTACATAAATAATCCTGGTTGAATGGTCAATTTTTGTCCTGCTGTCCTGTTTTGGAGGGAGTTAGGGTGCACTATTGAATAGACACAAGTTATTTCTTTCACTGAAGCTACTCTTTCACACATGAACCCAGAACTTTCAGCTGAGTCTATGCCAGTGACGACAGACAGTTCAAAGTATTCTCTTTTCTGTTTCATTGCAAAAGCAGATAAAGGTGCCATTAATAAGCTAAATGGATGCTTGGTCTACTAAATGAGTGGCTTAAGGAGCATGAAGACTTTGACTAACTTGTGGTCCACAGTCCAGTGCTAACAAACAGACCAGAGAGTTAAAAGAAATGTCATAGAATGAGGTAGTACATGCTTGAAGCAAATTAGACTCATTGTTCTCCACTCTGTCACCACAGAAGGTAGAAGTGAAGTAGGAATGCCCTGAAAATGAAGTAAATTCTTAAAGCTAGATGCAGGAGTTCAGCCACTGCCATTGCAAGCAAGAGCAGGGACTGAGAAACTTTGATGCTTGACTGAAGTCTACCTCCTGTCCCAAGACAATGTCTCTCAGAATCATCATCCGTCTTCTGTGACTACCAAAGTCTTTTAGATTTGCTCTAGAAGAGATGGAAACAAGGACAGTAGATGACACTTCTAACTTTGTTATTTCTTCTTTTCAATGAGTACAGAGGTCTCTGAGACTTAGGCCTAGTGAATTATGTGACCAAGAACAGCCACAATGAATGATCTTTGAATTCAAGCTTTATAAGTCTTGTAAACTACCTGCATTTATGATATTGAATGACTAATAAACTTATTTTCAATAAATCTGCTAAAAAGAGAAGGCAAAACACAAAGGAATTTCAACTGAGTTGTCTATGGTTTCAAGCTAGTGAAGGAAATTAGGAAAGACCATTCATTTTCTTGTTATGGATGATGTATATTTGAATACTCTTCTAAATACAGAACTTTGATTTTATTTAAAATGAAATGTATTTTCTTTATCCAAAGTGATCTAAAAGATGTCTACTTGAAAATCTCTGAACACATTTTTCTCCATTGAATTGAAAAATCAGATATTTCAATAAATATATGGCAGTAAAGCACTTCTGACTATAAACATGTCTTCAGAAAAGTCAGTTCATATTGGAACAAATGACTGATATTACTGAATGAAAAGATCATCACTTATTTTGCAAGGGCAGAATTCTAAAGAGAGTAAATTTCTTATGCAATTTTTTTTTCTTTATTATATCTCCTTGTACATGTATTTTCTTAACTATATTATTGCATATTAATTTTCTGTTAAATTTTCAAGAAAAAAATTCTATACTGGACAACATGAACATAAGTTTTTAAACTGTTTCCTGGTGTATTACATAACTACTGTGGGCTTTCAGGCAAATATTAACTCAAGCCCAGAGAGGTTTTTTTCCTTCTTGGCCCAGGCATATTTTCTCCTTGAAAAAATTAAGCCAATTTTAGCTTGTTTGGGAGATGGATCCCAGATATTTTGTACATGTTGCAGGTTTTTGGCATATCTGTGTGGGCAATGCATAGATGTGTTTGAAGTGATCCTTCCAGATCACATCAAAACAAAATAGTAAGCCCAAGCCCCTTTGTAGGTCCTTGCATAAGAAAGTGTGGTAGGGACTGTGTGTAGGAGAGATCTTGAAATGTCTCATTCTTCTTAACTCTATTGTAAGAGGGCATCTCTCAAGAAGGATCAGGGCTTCACAGAGACCTAATAGCTGTCAGAAGCAGAAGAAATGTTGTTCACATCTGGACCAGGGAAAGCCTTTCTTACTCTTTCTTGCCAAAGTCCAAATCATTTTACCTTAACTTTTTCAAAGTGGTCCACCAACATCTCTAAAAATTTATTTTGGGAACTAAGTTGAGAAGAATTATTTTGATCGGGAAAGCTTAAAACCTTTTGGCCTCCTCTCCTTAATCTTTTGTTCTTATTTCATTCAGCAAACTCAGTTTAGTCCTTATTACAAGCTCTACTTCAAACATTTATGTATCTTTCCTCACTTTACAATTGATGAAGACTACCAAAGCTTATTTGGCAAGAGATTTCAGACTCAAGAGTGGAGAGGTGTAGATCATAATAACAAGAGACTATGTGAGTAATTATTAAAAGGAGGATTTCAGTCTGAAATTAAGGAAAACTATTTTATCATGGGGAGACAAAAACATGGGAACAGGTTTCCCAGGAAGGCTTTGCAGTTTCTGTCCTTGATGGTTGGCAAATTTGGACTGGACACAACTATGACCAGTCTGGTCTGAGAATTAGCCCTAGTTTGAGCAGGGAGCTGGACTAGAGATACTCTGAAGTTCCTTCCACCCTGAATTGTCTTATAAAGATAGGTCTTTTTTGTGTCCCAGACTGTTTGCTCTTCTACATTAAGTGTTGAATTTTGACTAATTCTCCATATTATTGTAAAAGAATATTAGAAGCAATTTTATATAAAACAGTAACTTTTAAGCCTGTGTAGCTTTTTACTTCCTCAGATTCCTTCTAAATGTTAACAGTAGGCTTAAACGTGTATGTAAGTTTAATTAATATGCTGCTCCTGTTTTTTATTTTTCCAGATAATTAATGAAAATAATAAAAACTGACTTAACACATTGCTTTGCTTTTACTCAACAAAAGTCATAAAAATTACCTCTTTTGTAGCAGTAACTCAGGTTGCTAATTCCTTACAATGACTGGCATCAATGTTGTTCTAACTCATTATTAGCTGAATATCCATTAACTTAAAATATGACAGAAATTTATATTAATGTTAACCTAATGCTTAATTTACATTTACAGCTGGGTTTAAATATTTGAACAGTCACCAAAAAATTAAAACCTGTAATCAGTGAGGTTTTACCTTTACAGATGAATTTCTGGGAGTTTAATAAACAAAGCAGACATAAATATGATGAATTGTTTCTAGAGTTTTGCCTTTGTAATTACCTACCAATTTCCTTAATTACAGAAGTTGAATGTTGCATATATATTTATTAAACCCTAATAAAATAAAATACATTTCCCAACCCCCCAAAAAAACCCAAGAAACAAAAACCACAAAACAAAGCCCACACAAAAGAGGAAATTAAGAAACAAACAAACAAACTGCAAACCTCTTATAGCCCCTGTCTCTGTCCTCTCTGTTGGTGTCTCAATAGACTGTTTAGACAATGTCATCTGTTATTTATTATTAATATAATAAATTCTTCAAAATGTGGCAATTTCACAAGATCTGTTCATTTTCAATGTTTTACAAGGCAATGTAATGCATTGCAATAAAATGCAATTGCTTTACACTCAGGAAAGAGAGATGGAATTTGAAGTAATAGTCAGGAAGTAGTCCACAATTTTATGCTTTAAGATATTTGAAGCAAAAAGTGGACAGATATTGACATATGGGATTGTGCATGCAAGAATCCAGCATTTCTGCATTCTCTGATATGAAAAAGATGCAGATGTTACTGGAGGTTGCTGCTGAATTTTAAAGACTCAAAGAACAAAGGATAATTCGAGCTAGAAGTGACCTCAGGAGGTCTCTATTCCACACCTCTGCACAAAGCAGAGTCAGCTATTATAGAATCATGGGATTATAGAATATGAGAGTTGGAAGAGACCCACAAGGATGATTGAGTCCAACTCCCGGCCCTGTGCAGGACACCCCAAGGTCACACCATGTGCCTGAGAACATTATCCAAACGCTTCTTTAACTCAGACAGGTTGGTGCTGTGACCACTGTCCTGGGGAGCCTTTCCAGTCCTTAACCACCCTTCGGGTGAAAAACCTGTTCTTGACATCTAACTTAAACCTCCCTCAGCTTCATGGTTACCCATGGTTTTATCTAGTTAGGTAATCTCTAATGAAGGAAAATGCACATCTCTGGACAGCTAGTCCCATTGTTTGACTGTCCTCATGGGGAAAATTGTCTTTTATATGTTGATAGCGAAATTTTGCAAAGAGTAAATCAATACTCTAATTTATCAGGACAAGGCTGAAAGGTTTTGGTTTTTTTTAGTCAAAGTCAACATCAAAAGTACAATGTGCTATCATTTAAATTCTCTCAGTTGACAGATTTGTTTACTTAGTGGTGGAAATGATCTCTAAGTGAAGTTGTTACCTGTGTAAGCGCAGCAGTTGGACTGGACAATGGTTTGTTACATTTAGAGCTGAACTTAGAATTGTCCAGGCTATGGACAACTACTGTCTCTTTGTATTGCTCTTTTAATATTTTTCTGGAATGCATAAATTAATATTTTTATGAAATGTCTGCAGAAAGGGAAGAATTATATAAATTGCCTTATTCTTCCTGTAAAGCTCATAAAAAAAACAAACAACAACAAAAAAACAAATAAACATTTCCATACCATCTTCTAAAACTGCAATGATTATTAGCATAATTTTCTAATTGCTTTGTTTTTCTCTAAATTTGTAAATCCAATTAGAGCAAAAATACTTCTAAATTTCTTGTCACACTGCAACCACTAAGAAGATGGACTACTTATATATTCCTTAGCCAGAAGATAACCATAGTCCTTTCACCCCAGCCAATTTATCCTGTGCATCAATATAAGCTTTGATAAGCCCCTCAGCTTCATTACTGCTATTTGTGATGTGTAACTATAAGAGTAGAGCAAAGGTAGGATCTATAATTTTTCAATATTTGTTCTGAAAACACATTAGTAAAAGTCATTATATTTAAGATATAAAAGAAGTTGGAAGCAAAAAATGCAGCCTTCTAGGATTCACACCTTGCCTAAAGTTAGTGATTTTTTTTTTTTTTTTTTGGCAAAGGAAAATCAATAATACCTCCCAGGTCTCTGAAAAAAGTTTAACAGCTGGAGACTGAAAGTTTCAAGTAAAAAAAAAAATAAGCCTCAAAGAAGTAGAATGCCTTGAAGTAT
Organism: Premnoplex brunnescens; assembly: GCA_035040995.1. Lineage (NCBI taxonomy): Eukaryota > Metazoa > Chordata > Aves > Passeriformes > Furnariidae > Premnoplex > Premnoplex brunnescens. The sequence continues at coordinate 73,462,942 of JAWWLT010000110.1, read as the reverse complement.
AATTGAAGTTTTGCTCATTAAGGGCAAACCTGTGAAGACTTGACATTTCATCCTTTTCATCTAGAGTTCCTAAGAAAATAAGCTTGAAAAAGTGGTACAAAGGACTGAACTTTATTTTTCCACAGTGTAGCCTTTTGACACAAACCTTAGAGTCAGTCTCTCCATTTTCAAGAATCCAGCAGTGTAATTTTGAACCTTTTAACCACATGTTGACCAACAAGAGCATATGTTAAAGGAAGCTACACTGTTGTATTCATTATAAGTAGATTCTAGACATTGCTGCTGTTCTAAGTACTTTATTGATTTCCCTCTCTAGACAGGATCGACCCTTTGGTACAGGTCTACAAAGGACTGAAATCTGAGGCAAACTATTCCAAATAGACTGAGTGTCAAACAGAGAAAACGCTGGAGAGCCAACAGTATAAAGGTCATTGAGAAACTGTTGGCCCATCAATAATCAAGACATTCCCAGTTTGGGGGTAGAAACTGAGACATTTATTCATCACTTGTGTTACAATATATAAAATCGAGGAGTGAGGTATGTTAATGAGGAGGTAGGATATGTTAATGAGGGGGACAAGCTATGCTAATTAGGACTTAGGAAATCCAGTGTGCTGGTTTACAGGTAAACCGGCAG
>JAWWLT010000110.1:73440901-73454300 GCA_035040995.1 Premnoplex brunnescens | reverse complement strand
CTCAGTTTTGAATTTAAAATTTATTGTTAAAAGAATAGTAGTAGGTTATATTGTATTAGTCATTATTCGAATGTTCTAATTGGTTAATGTGAACATAGTTACAATATTCTGATTGGTTCCTTTATATTCAATTGTTCATTGTCTAGCCTGAGGAGCATTACACCCTCACCCTAAAAGGCTAGCCATACCGTGTTTGTATTGTTCCCTCCCTGTTTCTCCTTTCTTGTCGTGCTCCGCCCTGACTCCGCCTTAATCCCGTCCCGAGTTCTGGAACCCTCGAGCCCTACCTTATATAAATCCCTGCCCCTGAGAATAAAGTGTTCATGCCCGTTTATCATTCCTCCTGTGTGGACCGTCCCCTTTTTCCCGGCAGAACACAGCACTCCCCAAATAAGAATGTATCCTAGCAGCCCTCAAATTCCCTTACTTGCTTTCCTTCTCCTACTTCACCCTCTTGCCTCCCCCAGGCCCCCTGCTTGCCTTCCATGCAAAAAAATCAGACACCACAGTCTGAAGTGAAGCAGTGAAGTGGTCCAAGAGATCATCTGATCTGCTTGATTAGGAAACTGCAACCCTTAGGTATTGTGCAGCTTGCCCCTGCAGGTAATGGTAAATTGGTATGCTGGGGATTAAATCTTTTAGACTTAAGTGGAAAAAGCCAAAATAAGAACCACAGGCAGAAGACTGATTTGCAAAATCACAAGAGAATTGAGAATTTTTTTTTTTATTTTTTTTTTTTTAAACACTGAGGGATTTGCTATTAGAAGAAACTACTAAGTGAAATAATGAATTATTTTAGTTGACCTGAGCTGCTTTTACCATGCGTATATTTTGGTCAGCTGGAAGGCATTGTGATAAATTAAAGATTATTTTGATTAAATTATTTAGTATAGTGCATTGGTTTAACCTCAGACAGCAACTCAGCCACATATGGCCTCTTGTTCACTGCTTCCCCAGTGGGATGGAGGTCAGAATCGGGAGGGTAAAAGTGAGAAAACTTGTGGTTTGAGATAGAGACAGTTTAACTGGTAAAACAAAGAAAAGAAAATAATTCATTTACCACTTCCCACTGGCAGCCAGGTGTTTTGGTGTCTCCTGAAGAGAAGGGCTCGATCTTGTGTAAGTATGGGGTGACAAATATTATCACTACAAGTGTCCCCTCCTTCCTCCTACTTCCCTAGCTTTATATGCTGAGAATGATGCCATATGGTGTGGGATATCCATTATGTCAGTTGAGGTCAGGTGTCCCGTCTATGTCCCCTCCAAACTCCTTGTGCATTCCAAGTCCCATTGCTTGGTTTGATGAGATGAGAAGCACTAAAGGCCTTGACTTTAAGAAAGCACTGCTCAGTACTAGTGAAAGCATCCCTTTGCTGTCAACACTGTTTCCAGCACAAATCCAAAACACAGCCCCACAACAGCTACTGTGAAGAAAATTAATCCATTCAAAACCAGCACAGATAGTATAATACAGAATTGATTATATATTTTGATATTAGATTTGTGTCGGAAGTGTTGCCAGTGGGTCGAAGGAGATGATTCTCCTCCTCTATTCTTTTCTGTGAGGACACCACCTGGAATACTGTGTTCAGGTCTGGAGGCCTCAGCATAAGAAAGATGTAGACCTTGTGGAGTGAGTCCAGAGGAGGGCTATGAAGATGATAAGAAAGCTGGAGATGTCATTGCAAACTTCCAGTGCTTAATATGGGACAAGAGGAAAGGTGGGAAGGGACCTTTTTTCAGGGAGTGCTATGATAGGACAAAGGTAATGGCCTTAAACTGAAAGATTCAGATTAGACATTAAGAAGAAATTCTTTACTGGTGGTGAGGCAGGTTGCTTACAGAAGCTGTGGGTGCCCCATCCCTTGAAGTGCTGAGGTGCTGAATAGCCCGGTCTAGTGAAAGGTGTCAATGCTCGTGGCAGGAGGGCCTGGAACTAGGTGATATTTAAGGTCCATTCTAACCCAAGGCACTCTATGAATATTTGCAGTCTATTTGAATATTTAAGTATTGAGTATTTAAGGTTATTAATTAATTGACACTATTGAGAATTAAAGGTTTAGACCAACCCGTGTCAAAGCAAGTTTTTTGGGGTTTCATTCTGTGTTTGCTTGAGATTTCCTAATGTTGATGACTTTCCTGGGGAATAATTTACTGGTCTTAGTTACTTTTCAGTTTAGAACCTTTAACAGATTTGAGCATGTAAACCCAAGTAAAGTTTCTCTCAGTCTGCTTCCCATATGTCCTTTAAGGAAGTATGCATTCTTTTTTGACATTTACGAATACTGGCACAGAAAATTAATTTCCCTGAAGTGGAAGGGAATTTGCACTAGCAGTATAATTACACAAGTTAAATTTGCATACACTTCCTCAAAAATAAAATTTCCATCAACATAAGCAAATGTTCTAAACACCTCAGATTTTCTGGTTTATAGTATTTTACCTGTGCCCTATTGGTGAGGGCACTAATACTTATCTCTGATTGTCAATTTTGAAGTTAGATAATTACAGTTGCTAACTTATATGATTGCTAACTTTAGTCAGGAAGTGGTCGAAACTCTATAATAACAATTATTGTCACCCAGAATGTGCAGGTGCCAAGCACTGACACACAATTAGTTACTTTGATTTCTGTAATTATTCATATTTCTATATTTATAGTAGCATGGTCTCTGGGTTTTTTGGGGGTGGGGTTAATGTTCATAATAAGAAAGATGATTAAAAAGCAAGCCTGTAGTGTTACTAATTCATCTGCATTTCTTCATTACTTTCCACCATTGTTTGTTTTCTGTATGTTCTTAACACCCTTAATTTCTTTTTCTTTTTTTTTTTAAACAAACCAAACCAAACAAAAACAAACAAACAACAAACTTACTAAAAACCCCTCCTAATTTAACAATGTTTCTGAGTAATCTTTTTATTCTGATTTGGGGCTATTTGAAAGTTATTAACTTGTTAAATTAATGTAAGTGGAAAACACTAATTCTAGTAGTATTTTTTTCAGTCTTCTTGATATAGTAAAACACAGTACATTAATTAGATATAGGCTAACTTGATCCAGGAGATTTTAGTTCTCAGGAATCTAATGTTTGAAAGAAATAGTTGGATACTAGACTTCCTGGGAGCTAACTAGCTCTATATTTGGTTACAGTCCAACTGATTCATGTTTCAGTAACTAATATCAGTTGGACTAATGACAGGAAAGCCATATTTTGTAAATATTCAAAAATAAGACGTAAGTAAAGCTCGCAGTTTGTTGTTATTTTTGGGGTTTTGCATAATATTTGTAGTCTCATTTTTCAATCAGGCCTACCTGTCAGTCACAGGTGTACTGTCCTCTTCTCCAGGGAGAAAAACAAAACAAAAACAACCAAACAAAACAAAACAGACAAGCAACAACAACAACAACAACAACCAAACAAAAAAGAAACAAAAAAACCTCAAGAGAACAGTGTTGAAGAACATCAGGAACATTAAATGAAATTTCCTTCTGAAACTGGGATACTTCAAATTGCATTTATATCTATATGTCATTGCAATCACTGCCTTTTTTAGTCACTTAACTTTACATAATATTCTTTGATGTCTAATTAATATTTTTTAAAACAATCTTCTCATTCTTTTTAGTTATTTATTTCAACTAAATATTAAACTACTATTCCTTTGCACCCATGTCTAGACTAGGTGGAAACTCTAACAGTATGAAATCAGTGGAATGATGACTTCTTATCTCAGATCAAGATGTCTATTGTGAGAAATAAATTTCTGACTAAAGAAGGAAGCCCACTAAAATTTCAATCACTTACTTCTCTGCCTGATTACCAGAAGGATATCTGGATTTGTTTCCTATTGTTTTTCTAATTAAAACTGAAAGAAAAGAGAAAGAAGAAAAGAAAAAAAAAAGTCAAAAAGGGAAAAGAAAAAAAAGAAAAAAAAAAAAGAAAAAACCCAAAACCATAAGCCAGGAAAAGGTATGGGGAAAAAAATAAAAAAAAAAAAAATAAAAAATAAAAAAAAAAAAAAAAAAAAGAATGATAGATTTCATTCAGTAAATTCATAGATGATGTGCCTTCACTCTGCAAGCAATCTTTCAGTTGACTATAAAAAGGCCTTGATCATGTAAGTTAGGAAGAGAAAGAGACTAGTCATAATTTTCTTGTCTTAGGTTCATTGCACATATATAGTTTTAATTATATGAGTTTTGGGAAGAGGATTACAGCTTCAGGGAAGAGGAATGAGTCTGAAGAATTTTGTCACAGAATGAAAAATTCAAGAATGGCTTCTGAGGAGTAGCCATATCCCAAAGTTACTGTTTTGCAAGGTGCTACCTTCTATCTCAAATATTACTCAAGGAAAGCTATTTGTTTGGTTTTTATTCAGAAATGCACAGATAATGAGAGGTAAAACACTCAGAAAATACAGCACAAAAGCTGAGAGCTTTATTTTGCTTTTGTACAGTATTTGAGATAGTTAATTGTTAATGAGAGTTTTATATCCATGTCTTTGCTAAAACTGCTGTTTATGAGGTTTCTGGTAGCCTATATTATAGGGTTGCAAGGTCAACAGATAATTACTCCTGTTCATTCTTGTTTGCCTCTAACACCATCCTATCTATGAAATTATAACTTAGAAGTGGCTAGAATTTTTCCTACGTCTTTAGTCACATTTCTTTTCTCTGAGAAGTAGAACCATCTTTTAGAAAATAAGACACCCGAGGTTTGAAAGTACCATTTAAAGACAACATGAACTTTTGCATCTGTACTTGTTTAAGGAAGAGGAAAAATTATTAAGATCTGTAAGGAACCAGATATCTTGTGGGACTATAAATTGTTTGCTGCTTGCTTTTAAAAACAACATCCCTGGTAAGCTTGTGTGCTGTTTAAGAAAAGATGTATTTTACAAACAGAACATATCTTTTGGAATACTGTAACACAAACTGCGCCTACAGAGGGACCTTCTGCCTGAATAAGAGGTTGTTCTAGCCCTCTAATGTGAAGTAAAATTAAAATTACAGTCAAAAAGAGTCCCAGATGCAGAAGTAAAAACAGCTTGGAGCTATCGTTTTTTCACATGCTGCTACTGCCTTTCAGAAGGTTTCAATGCACAATATCACAGAATGAGAAATGCTATATTTCTTATTCAAACCAATCTTTTAAGATCAAAGCAGCTATTTTATTCTAGTGAATAACCTTATCTTGACACTACAGCTAGTAACCCTGCTACTGTAGGATACTCTGTACTTTGCTAAACATAAGTTGGCCTCACCATCCTTTGATTTTAGCTCATGGTCTCCAGAATAAGAACATCTGTATTACAATCAGTAGTGAGACTGGTCAGTCAGGAATATCTGCTTTTAGCAAGTACAGGATAAATTCTGGGGTGTTTCATGGGAGGGTAGCTCATAAACAGAACAATAATGGAGTGTTTGAAGAGGGAAGGTACAAGAATAAACCAAAAAGACCTTTATTCACTCTTGGAGATATATTTTAATTCATGGCCAGTGTCCTTATAAGCCTAAAAAAAACTTGAAAATGTTGGTAGGCAGATCTTTTCTGACTATATAGAGTAGCAGATAAATCTCAATTCCTTAAATTAAGAAGTAGAAATCTTTGATTGGTGTTTATTGTAGTAATATCTGTCTGACAGAAGAGTGAAGTACATTCTTTGTCCTACTAGGAAGACAAGTTCATGCTTTCTCAGCTACCTGACATGTTCTGGATATTGATGTACAATTTGAAGTTTTAGTTGAGAGAAACAGGGTGAGAATCAAAACATAAATTATGTAAAGAAGGCATTCTTGCACATTTTGCAAGATTTTGCAGATTCTTGCAGAACACATGCATTTTTTTTCTAATTAATATAGCCATTAAGTTTATCATATTTCAGATTTCATAAAGTCAACTCATGTAAATTAGAGAGACCATGAAAAATTATTTGTAAAGTTTCTAAGATTGCTTTACTTGATTAAAATCAATTTTAGAAACTTAGATCTAGAAATTTATTGAGCACAAGATACAGCCAATGAAGAGTGAAAGGGAGCTATAGATCCTTAGAAGTTGGTTTATATATATATATATATATTTGATAAAGTAATAGCTCTTGTGAAGAGACACCTTTAGAAGAACTGAAATCAAGTATTAACTACATAATGAAAACAGTTCCATGTTAGGAGAAAACTGAAAGCCAAAGTAACATAAAAATGTGAAAAAGAAGAGACCTGTCCAAATCAGCATCCCAAATTCCTTACCCATATTACCTCATCACTGAAAGTGACCTTTTTTTTATAAATATATTCACACAGCTGATCCCAAATGCAGAGTGTGAAAAGGTGAAAGGGATAAGAAATGCTTCATTTGATGGTTATTACACCTCACCCAAAAGGTCCAGCTTCGAGACAGAGATGGCCGAGTTTTCATTCTGTGGGGAACGAAAATGTGGCAGAAATATAGTAAAACTAAAAATTTAAATCTCTGTGAAATCCTGAAGCTGTCTCATGACCAGATTAAATGCAACAGACTGCAAATTGCTCTGGGCTGAAAATGAGAGCATTTTAGTCAGATGATTAACAGAAAATGTTTCTTATCATCGTACTCCTAGATCTTTGGTCTTCTCTTGCTGCATATGGGTACCAAGGGAGAATAAACACAGGTCACCTGTGGTCACCAATTAGACTAATCTAAAGTAAACCTAGTGTTGCTCATTTTAAATGTTTGTTTGAATAACCATAGTTAACGAAGAGGAAAGAAAAATAAGTTAAAGAAAAGCTTTTTGCTTACTGTTTTCTTCTTCAATGGTGACCACAAGTCAGAAACCTTATTTTAACTGGGGAGGTGGCGTTGCTTCTGGAGACATTTGACTTTATTGTCATGAACACCTTCCCAAATTTATTTTTATGACATTGAGGTAGTAGCAGAAAAATAACTCAAGCAAAAGAAGAAGGAGTAAATAATAATAATAAAAAATGTAGGGAGGGGGGATATGACTAACTTATAGGATTAATTTTATTATTCCCCAATAGCTAATCAAACCTGAAAATTTTAGATAGACCATTCTTCAAGAAGCTTATGAAAAATTTATTTGACTCCCATTTTCATAGGAATCCAGCAATTATTTTATTTTTAAATTTTATTTGCAAAATAAGTGCTATTTGGTATATGAAGGTGTTGACCTTCATACCATGGCTGTCCTATATCAGAATTCCTAAATGAAATGTACATCAATGTCCATTTCTTGGAACAATGTCACTAAGTAGTTCTGAAGAAAAAAACCCACAAAACCAAAAAAAAAAAAAAAATCTTCACAACAAACACCAATTGTTCTTTATAATAGGTAAATGAAGATAAAAGTCTTTAATAACACCCTGTCTATAAACTGTCTTCACACTGTAATATTAGGGCTTCAAATTTTGCTATAGGGAATCCTTTCTCTTTTTTATTTTCCATCTAAGGTTCACTTTCTTCAATTCAGATTAGGCAAAAGAAAAGACAGAGACAGAAATGTATAATTGACTTAATTTAGTTTAATTAACTGCAAGAGAATAGAGACAATTAGTTAATGCATCTTAATGAATTGAATTATGAAATGCATCTCTCCCAATGGGAGAAAATGATCCCTGTAATGGGAAAAGTGGATATGGAACAAAAAAAAATGAAACAGCAGATTGCTTTTTCTCCATATTAGGGTGACCAATCCAAAGCAACTAGAATACTCCAAATGCATCATGCACTCTGGGGTGGCATCCAATGTCTTGCAGGTGAAGCGTGATTGGTGAGTCAACAGGGGAAAGTCAACACTCTAAAACTACCAAATAGGGTACAAATTCCTCATTTCTGGTAATCATTGTCAGCTGTAATTCAGTTTTTAAGGTGTATTGGTCAGTAATTGTAGACATCTGTTTCAGAACCTAAGTGAAATAGAGAAAGGAATACATCTTAAAAACAAACACACAAACTCCTTATTCAACTCCACTTAAGGTAACTTAACACTATAAAAAAGGGAAGCCAATTTATGTATCACAATAATAAAATAAAAGTACAAATTTAGTTGCATTAATCCTGACTGTTTATCTATGCCATTGAAAACTGAGATTCTCATCAAAGTGGATAACATTAAATATTTTGTTTAATATATTAATTTAATGTATTTAATATAATGTATAATTATGTTTGCTATATTAAATATTGACTTAATAATTAAATAATTGATTAACTATGACATCAATTATTTTATTAAATACATTAAAACCTACTCTAATTAACTGAAAAATTCCTACCTTTTGTGTTTATAAATATTTTTTTTCTTTTGAAAAATGCTATTAAATTGTGAAACTGCCTTATATTTTAAATTTTTCAGAATTGTACTTTGCTGTGTGATCCTGGTGAATAGAAGAAAAATACCTGGTTATATTAGTATAGTATCATGCATTTATTTTCTTCTAATGTTTAATGTATTTTATTCATTTAATGTAACAGAAATGTAAGTTCACAGCATTTCTTTACTAAGCCAGCTGGCTTACTGGAAAAATTACAAAGCCTACATCAACTTATAGTAAATATTAAAACAAATTGTTATTGCTAGCTAATTTATTATTATTTTTTATTATAATAATTTATTATTCATTTTGCCTCAATCATTTTTCTCTACCTTTTAAAGCTACTGTTCAAGAGCTCCAGTAGCATATTGCTTGATGGTAGAGGTGCACAAAACCAAAGAGTGACTAGGAGACCGAAAGAGGCACCATGAGCAAATATAGTGGTTTATCACTTTGGGAGCAGGAAACTGTTGCAGATCTCTGATATTGAGGGTCACATTAGAATCTTTTAGGAAATTCAAGGCACTGTAAAGGTAATATTTGAGTGAGTTGAAGGGAAAGGAAAACACAGTTATACTTGAAGAAAATAAACTTGCTGGTCTACTTACTGCTTAAAAAGAGAAGAACTTCTTTGCTCTTACTTGTGGTCTTTTGCTATGGGATGTAGAAAACACTTAATACAATTTCACTTTTATATCATAGGTGGAAACAACAACCTGAAAAATTAATCATGAAATATTTTCACCTTTGTTTCCACATCTTTCCCATGACTTTCACTGAAAAATTTGACATAGTACATGATTATCAGAATGAAACTGAAGATTTATTTCCTATTAAAGTGACAGTCTTATCGGTATCAAATGAAGAGAGAAGTGGCAGTCTACACAGCCAGTGCTTGAAGGGTTACATTGCAGCACTCATCACAGAACAAAACCTGTGTGATCCTCCCATTAATGCCCTTCCAGATAGCCTGGTCCTTGCCAATTTAGCATGTGTAAAATGAGCCTACAGTCACATCAGATAAAGTTTTCTGCCTTTATGCATGGGATTAATTTCATACAGAGGGCTCAAAATCAAGAATGTCTGAGGTTTACAGAAATGCACTCAAAATATTTCCAAAAGAAATTACAAAACTTTAGTGAAGTATGTTACATAGGGAGTTAGCTAGATGGTGCTAAAAACTACTTATGTATTGATTAAGCTAACAGGACCAGAGACAACAGCATTTTAGGTCAGAGGTGAGAATAAAGTGGATAATTTTATTTAACTGGAATTTTGATGGTTGATGTTGACAGGAGGAAGTAGAATAGGTTAAGTAGAACAAAATAGCTTCAGTGTTCAAAACAGTGGAAAAATACAACACTAGGACAGTCAGTGCCTTGTTTAGATAATGACAGCTGAGCAGTGGAAGACCTCAGTGCACCCTGAGATTCAGAGGAAATGTCTAAAATGAGAACTGGGAAGAGGTAACTACTTTCAATATGTTGATTGCATAAATCTAATTTTGGTTCTTAGGGATGTAGTTCATGATCAATTTTCTATCAAAAAAGGATGTACAGAAAATAATCAAATTATTAAAAAAAATTGTCCTGACAGTAAAGGCCAGTGTGTCTTGTATGGGATTGACATGAATGACACAAAGCAAGGAAAGAGTTTTCAAAAAATTTGGTAATATAGTGTTTCTTCAGGTCAAACAGAAGTAGATGGATGAAACAAATTAGAGGAAAATTAGATATAAAAAAAAAAAAAAAGGAAGATTCTGCTTACCTTTTAGTAATACACACAGCTGCCATACCATAGCCACATATTTATATGTGTATATGCATACCAACAGCGATAAGAGCCTATTGACACAGGAACATGTTTCAAATAGCAATGAAATACTTGTTGTATAATTTCATCCCAGTCAGTGCTTTCCTCTTGGAAGAAGATCATGCCTCAGCTACATGTTCTTTTGCAGAACCCTGTTTCTATGCAGGAATAACCTCCACTGTTACAGGTGCCAGCAGCAGCAGCCAGTAAATATTCTGCTGGCATTATCACTCAAATATTCTGTTCAAGATTTTTTAGTCTTAAGCTAGTCAGTCTTCCCAAGCAAAATAGAGTAAAAATCAATCAGTACTACACTAAGTAGTGTACTGCAGGTGGAACTGGTTAGAAATTTCTTGCCATAATGTCTTTCAACAGAAAAAAATAAAATTATGATAGGGAAAAATTTGCATGAAATCTACGTGATAGAAGAAAATGGGAGTATGAACTTATACCCCTTGGAAAAATTGAAACAGCTTAGGCAGAGATAATTCATTTCCAGCCTCTTCTCTCCCTCAGAAAAGAGAGATGATTTAGTTCAAACCAGAGTTCAACTTGGCATGGCCCTGATTATAGGAGAGGTTTGGATTAGATCTGCTCTAAACCCTCTGCTCGCAGGAGCTCTTACAGTGTCTCATATGCCCTTACAGAGAGTTAAGCTGTTGCTGCTGGCAGAATAAGTAGGAGACAGTGGAGCAGGCCACACCTTGCTGACAACAGAATTATTTCTTGGTAATGGATCATAAAAAAAGACTGAGAGGATAAATTTTGGCCTTTTGGCTGGTATTTCTTGTTCATAATTTCATGTCCGGTTCAGTAAGGGAAAGGTGCTTGTTCTTGATATGTGTAATTCAATGTGCAGAGTTTTCTGATCACTAGTTATATTATGCTGGTTTAGACATAATTTAAATTCACATTTTCCCTTACTATACTCTTTGCTAATGCAAGAAAATGTTATATAAATATTTTACAATAAAAGTCAGCATGTCAAAATTTATGGTCAGCTCTAGAGTTTTTTTTTTCATAAAAGGAGTGCAGAAAACAGCCATTTTCAATTTCAAATTCATCCCTCTCACGAGAAACTTCACCACTGAGCAGTGTTACTACAAGATTTATCTAAAAGCTAAGTTCATTCCTATAACTGTATTCCTTCAAAGAACACATATTGCTCATTTCTGAAACTTCAAAAAAGAGACCTTCAACTACTGAAGGGAAACCTGGAATACATGAGACATTGAAGGAAAGATTTCAAGTATCATCACTTACACTATGGAAGGATTTCCAACTTTCTTTTTCACAACACGGTTAAAGCTGAGAACACATCATCATGATTCCCAGGTTGTCACTACTGCAATTTGGGTTATGCAAAGGAAACTGTCTTTGCAGTTATATTTCCCCTTATTAATCAAAAGATGAATAGAAGAGTCCCTTTCTTCTGAACCTTTAACGTTTCTAGAAAAGCAAAATCATCAGGATTCTTGTCCCCACTCACCACTAAACAAGAATAGATAATCACCTAGCAGCAAGAGCCTTAGACTACAGACTTCCACTTTCAAGAGAAAGAGTTTATTTTTGATCAGTAAATATCTGGAACCTCAGCCACACACTCTGTACTTCATTACACTGATAAGTCAGAGTGGTACTGGACTACCAATTCTGAGTTTTTTTCCAAACAAACAAACAAACTAACAGACAAAAAAAGTCTCATCCAGTAATTTCTAAGCTTCTTCAATAGGACTTTAAGCTACAGTAATTGGCATGCAGTTTGGAGAACCTAATCAACATTTGCATTTGGCATGACAATCCATGAGCATTTAATTTTATTTTTCTGATATGGAACACTGACAAGAATATCAGCACTCTTTTCCATTTCCAGCTGAATGAGTGTGTTTAACTGCTTAGTTCAGTTGGTAGGTTTAGTCTAGTGATGGTAACATGAATTTCAGCAGAGGCATTTGTATTTCTCTAGTGAGTTGTGCAACTTGCTCTGCTCATGAAATTAGACTGCTACCTATGCCTGAGAGAATTAATTTAAAGTTGGTTTGATTATGTCTAGACTGAACCATAGCCAGTGAAGCATAAAATGATTTCAGAGAAAGTTTTGAGTTAATAGCTTTCTGGTGAAAATGTTTTCACAGTCAAGTTACTTGGCCATAAAGTAATTGCTGTACTAAGAAGGAGTCCCTATCCTAGTCACATCAGGATTAGGAAGCCTATCACTTTCATCTGGAACCTGCATACCTGTCTGATTCTGTATCAAAAGGATGAAAGACGAGAAAGCACTTTCTATGGTGACTGCTGGGGGAAAAAAAAAATAAAAAAAAATTGAGGGTTCTGGGTTGTACCGGATTAATGAGAAGTTTTGAGGCATGAGAATGCTATCCCTGATTGGGAAAGAAGAATATGTGGCACCAGAATAAAGGATAGATTACGTGTCTGGGGTCCACACCTCAGGTTCTTGAAGTTAGGTGATACAAGTTTTACTATGGATTTTCTAGATAGAAAAGGAGGAGGGGGAAAAATTCTAGAGAGGATTAGTCTTACTTGCCCGAAATATTCAAGACAATTTTCATTTTCACTTTTTTTTTTTCTTTTTTTTTCTTTTTTTTTTAGAAATAGTCAGCATTTCTGAGTATACGGTAATTTGTTATTATTATGTAGTAGTTTAGACTATGATGCCAGATGTCTGGGTAACAAAGTAAAACCCTTACAAATGTTTTAGGTGATGAAGAAGAGAATGTGGCCATTAAAATTTAACTGTACACATACCCTGTGTGTATGGCCAAGGAACCAGAAACTTCTCTTACAACAGGTGTTGCACTAGACACTGCTTGTATTCATACGGTACTATAGCTAAGTTTAGAAGTTCCTGTGTTGAAACTGTTTCCTGGAAAAGATTCCTGAGAGAATGGGTTCACTCTCTCAGTAGCTGAGGTGTTTCATAAAGAAAAAATCACTTTTATCTCAGCAGGGGGATGAAAAGTCATCAGCAACTTGATAGTTTCCATGGATGCACAGATTTTCTATAATTCAGGAGACTCCTTTAGGTAACTTTTCAGCTTTCGAGAAACATCTATTTCTTTCTACAAGAGTTAAGCCTCATTGTTTTATGTATCTGTATGAAAACAAAACAAAATGTGCTAAAGTATGTCTGAGAATCAGACGAGTCTCAAGATTTCAATGTGTTAGTGTTTTTAAAATCCCCCAACTGAGAAACAAAGGATGATAATAATAACCATCATTATTGGGGGGGGGGGGGGGGGTGGTTTTAAAAAAAAA
>JAWWLT010000110.1:73409933-73440891 GCA_035040995.1 Premnoplex brunnescens | reverse complement strand
CAGGTGTTCAAAAATACCGTGCACAAAATACTTTTCTGATGAGAATGTGCCAGTGTGCCAGGAATCAATCTTGCAAAGTTTTATCAGTTCCAAATTTCTGCAGGTACTGATGGAAAAATAAAAATCTCTGATATTTTGCACTAAATTCCATGAAGTAGGAATTGTCTCTTCTTAGAGGAAAGATTTTGCTGTTAATTTTAAGCAATTAATACCATCTGCAGAGCCATCTATTTATTATTCTCTCAATATCAGAGATATATAATGTAAAATCTCAAGAATTTTTTAAAGAAAAACTGTATTTTATTAAAGTTTCCCTGGTTAACCTGTTTATTTAGATCATCTCACTTGTCCTCATTTTGTCAGAACAAAACATTCTGACACACAGAGAATATTTTTGAGATATACTTGAAGTCATGGAATTAATGAAGGGTTAGTGGGTATATACTTGTTCTGTTCTTGTTGGGAGGGAGATAAGCATGTACTCAGCGTTTGATTTCTAGGTGATTCTGTTTTTTTTTTTTTTTTTTTTTTCTGAAGAGCTATTTCTACTGCCAAACTATTAAAACACACAAGTAATGAGTGTGACAGGAATAAACCAAATGAAAGAGGAAGATAAGCTCTTATTTATGATTACAATCATGCACATTAAAATTTTCTATTGTACTAGAAATATCTAAGAAAGGAACGTTATACAAACAACACAAAGCATAGTTACACAAATGGATTAATTAATTGGATCATTATTTTGGCAATGAGAGGTGGTGTCAGGGCCCTGAGTATTCTGACCCCCTTTTGCTGGAACCCCTTCCCTTTCTCCACATGGCCCAAGGGCACCATTGCTGCTCAATTCAGTGCTTCCAGTCCTGATCTTTACTGTGCTCAGCTATATTGACTGGTCATACTGAGATGATACCTGAAACTGACTTCTTACCTTGCCTAGGCTGATGGTTTCTGTACTGTTTATGGTACCCTCTTGCTATTACCAGCTCAGTTTCACTCTGCTTGTGCTGAGCACTGCAAAAATGGTCCAGGCCATCACTGACTGTACTGTCATAGCGAATCCTGAGCTGCCTTCCCTCTTGAAACAACTCTGGGTTTGCTGATCCCCAACACATATCCAGCTGTGAAGAAATGTTCAATTTGAGATTGCTGTATTTTGCTTTCTCATACATCAAAGTAACACAAATAATATTATCATAATTTAAAACTTGTTCATTTCAGGTATTCCATATGAGATTATGGCTAAACTGGTGGTGTTTAGTTTTGTGGGTTTTCTTCTTAATATTTTATATAACAGAACAGAATAGAATAGAATCATTCAGTTGGAAGGTAGCTATAATGATCGTCTTGTCCAGCTGCCTGACCAATTCAGGGTTGATAAACATGTTATTAATGGCATTGTCCAAATACCTCTTAAACACTGACAGGTTTGGGGCATTGACCACTGCTCTAGGAAGTCTGTTTCAATGCTGGACAACCCTCTTGGTAAAGGAATGCTTCCTAACATGCAGTTATGAGACACTTCTGTGTGTCTTATCACTGGATACAAAGGAGAAGAGCTCAGCACCTCCCTCTGCTTCTCCTCCTCAGGAAGCTGTAGAGAGCAATGAGGTTGTGCCCTAGTTTCTTTTTCTCTGCACTAGGCAAACCCAAAGTCCTTATCCACTCCCCACAGGGCATTCCTTCCAGCCTTTTCACCAGCTTTCTTGACCTCATCTGGATGCATTCAAGTATCTTAAATATTCAGCAAGAAAAAAATATAAGACTTTATAACAAAAACACCTATTTGCCTCCCTTCAGATCATGTTTTCTATGTATATTTCCTTCCATGAAATAAAAATAAAATTAATTTCTTCATGGTGAACGAAAAGCTATGAAAAGCTATAAAAATCTGTTCGGTGTCTTTCTCCATATATTTCAATGTTGTCCCTTGATGTAATGAGGGTTATATGGTTATATGGCTCTGTACAGGTTTTTCTTTTAGCTTTTTCAGGCTGGTGCTACTTCTAAATCTTTTTGTCTGCGGGTAAACTCACTATTTTAATTTCTAAACTTTCTGTCTGAATATTCAGATATTAAAAAATCTTTATCACTCTACCTGTAGAAAATAGATAATGAACATTTCCTTCAGCTGAATCTGAGGACCCATGACTACATATGATAAATGTTTGCTTTTAACAGCTAGGAATTTTGTTTTAAAATAACTGCCAGTCTGATTGCTTGTGTGTTTCTCTAAAGGTAGATGCAGTGTAATAGTTAATTGAACTTGTTCAGATACTTTGCTAGATCTTGTCCCAGTGCTGTGAGTTTTTAATCAGGTTCTGTTGGTTTTTTGTTTGGTTTTTTTTGTTTGTTTGTTTTTTGTTTTTTGGTGTTTTTTTTGTTGTTTTGTTTTATTTTTGTGGTTGGTTTGTTTGTTTGTTTGTTTGTTTTGTTTTGTTTTTTTTTCTCCCCCTGAGCATCTATAGGTGTTTATAATTAGCACTCTCCATTTTCTCTTTAACGGTTTGCCAGCTCTAGTGCTCTACATCTCAACAACTGGACCTGTTTACTTCCCAGGGAGAGATGGGAGAAACTAATAGGTGTTGGAAAGAGTGGTCTCTTTTTCTTTTTGCCTGAGGCAGATAGATTGTAGTATACAAAAAACTTGATAGTGGCAAATCCATAAGAAAGATTTAAAATTAAAAAGCTCCTCCACATTCACAACAGGGGGTACCCAGAATTATTAAAACATACAGGTTTATTTTTACAAGAAAAACTGTTCTCTGGGATGGCTTTCATTCGGAGTATCCTTAAAATATTTATCAAGTAACTAAGACAAATAGTTAAAGAAGGGAATGAATAGCTACAGATTTTTATCTAGGACTATAGTTAGATTATAGTCTTCCTATTGTCTCCTATTTAGTTTTTGTCCAAGTCCTGAAGTGAAAACAATACAAAAAAATTGGAGCAAAGTAGGAGAAAAGGCTGTCAGACACTCAGACGCCTATACCATAGGACCTACTTTCTGCCTCTGATGTAGTTTTGAGTCTTCTGAAAACTTAGAGTGGATGTATTATTGCTGAATAGATTCAATTATCATGGTCTCAAAGACCTCTAACAATTCCTCATACTGCACTATAAAACACACTGTATTCTCTTGTTCCAAAGACATACAATGACTATGACATGACTTTATTCCCAACGGTATTTGAAACCTTTATTTTTTACTAATGTACATTATTGTGTCAGGTGTAGAAAGTGGAAAGTATCTATTGAAGCAGAAACTGTTTCCATAGCATAAATGTGCAAGTGTAAAAGTATTATAACAATTAAGTTTTCAAATTATCTGGGTTCTAGCTACAATAATTTTATCGTCTCAACTTAGAAGTGAAAGAGCTCCTCAAAGACCAACTAAAGTACAACACAAAAGGTATTTATTTAACAAATTTCTTCTCATGGGTAGTTCTGAAATAATTTTCTTCTATCCAGGGAAATTTTCCATGATACTTGTTTGGAATTTTTTCTGGAAGAACTTTCTTGTTTTCAATAAAGACATTCTATTTCAAATATGAACTAATATTATTCCAAAATAATCAGCATATTTAAAATGCTCAGTAATTACTGTGGAGATAATACTTCTTATTCAAGAGGGTTTTACCAATATTTAGCTACAGGTTTTACAGCTGATGTGAGAGAGAGGAAGCTGTTGAAAAGTAATGCATTTTGTACTTTTGTTACTCTACCAAACAAGAACCTCCTAAAGGGCCCCAGCTTCTTCTCCAATAGATTTTGTGAGGCACTCTTCACTTTGGCCAAAAAAATCACTTTTAAAGTCCTTATGTTGCATCTATGCAGAACAGCAACTTATGAATAAAACACTTTTTTTTTTTTTTTTTTTTTTTTTTTTTTTTTTTTTTTTTTTTTTTTTTTTAATTCAGTCCCTACTGAAGGTATCTACTGAAGAGATACACTGGAGTTTCCCCTCTCTGTCATTGAAAAAAAAAATTTCCTTCTTAGTATTTTCAGGAGTCAATCTTGACCTTATTGCTTTGATTTATTAGTTGCCACTACCTCTGTATCAGTGTCTCTACTACAGTATCTCTCTGACAGGTAGTGGGAAATAATTTCCTCATCTAACATTATGTGGAATCTTGTTAATGACTATGAGCTCATTAAAACATTTTTCTGTTTAGTAAGCCAATTTGTAATCCTCATCACAAAACATTGTATTCTATATACATCCCAAATAACTAGTATAAATTCAATCCATTTTGAACTATGCACCAGTTCACTAATGTCAGTGATGCAGAAGCATCTTCTGAAATGTGTAGTCTTACCTGCGTATTACTAGTAGTCATTGCTATTGTTTACAAGTTAGGGAAGTCTAGATAAGTAATCCTTTGGTTCAAATGATCTCTAGCCCTAGGAATAGAAATCTCTTCTATACTACATGTCTGACTCTGCCAGATGCAACTTATTTTAATGCAAAACTATCTTGATGGGTAGAAAGGAATTAGAATTTGTTAGAATTAGAACAAGAAAAAGGTGAGATGCCACACTACAGGAAAATGCTGTATCTTTCATAGTGGTGAATTTAGAATGTCAATGGAGTGGCACAGAGGTCAGTGACCATACATTCCATGAGCTCTAAAGACAATGAACTATGGAGATTAGTCATAGCTACTTTAGAGAATATAGCTTGACAAGTTCATTCTTCCAGTTGCTCATGATCATTATTTAAAAGATAGGATCAAGTTCTGTTCTTGACTTCATCCTGTATACAGTTCGGTATTTAGTCACTACAAATTCATTTAAATCTTATGCACTATTTTCTGTATAATAAAAATCTTATGATTGTTATCACATTATTAACTACTTGCAGCATAAAAAAGAATTGTAAACCAATTCAGTGATCTTTACTCCTACCTCAAAATATATTTTGTTATTTTTAAAAATTAATTTTTAGTAATTTCTAATATATTTATCTTCTGGCAAACATCAATCTATTGATTTCAGTTTTCTATTTAATTAAATGACACTTTTTGTTTGTGTCAACTTCCATCTGTGAACTACATCAAAACTGTTCTGGTTTTCAATGGTGTCTTATTTTAAGGTAATGCTTGAGTTTTTAAATAAGGAGACTACTTAGGTCTCCATGAGAAAAAAGTCAATATCCCTTGAGAAACAGCTGACAAGTGCCAATCAGATTTGCAAAACATTTTTGTTTAGCGGCTCAGCATTCTCTTTCTCTTGGGAATTCACATTAACTTGGACATATCAAATGTCTAATTTTCCTCTGTGTTGCAACAAATGACTTTTTTAAAGATCACAAAAAGTGTTGTTTCAAACAATCAAGATTTTTTTTTTTAAATAAGTTCTCATAATGTAAAAATATCTTTGCCGACATGTGTTCCTGAGTAATGTGCTCTAGGGGACCCTGCTTGAGCAGGGAGGTTGAACTAGATGATCTTCAGTGGTCTCTTCCAAAATTTCCCTTTATGTGATTTTGTGAAATTTTGTACACCGTTTGTGTTGATGCATTGCTAAAAATACATTTTATAAAATAATTACAACATAAGTTTGACTTCTAGGTTACGATAATAAATGGGGGGAAATGTTCCATTATTTGATCTCTATGATCATATTTGATCTATATGATCTCTAGTTACCCTAAAAATAGGCAATGCCAGGAAAATATACAGGATGAAAATAACAAGAAAGAAAGCATAGATAGGAAGGGAGGAAAAAAAACCAAACCAAACCAAACCGAAAAAAACCTTGATGGAGGCACTAAAACAAGCAAAAGAAAGACTTAAGGTAAAATTTCAGATGTTGCTCAGTCAAAAGAATGAACATTTAAAACATGACAGTAAAAGAGAAAATAATATAATTAACAATTACAGGCCTAATGGTTTCAGTTTGTCCAGACTCATTTTAAAAATCAATCTGAACATATTCCCCTGCTTTCTTCATGATATCTGGGGTAAAAGACGCAAGTGAGATTTCCCTTCTTTCACAATATTTCTTCTGGCTATTTTCCTCAACTGTGAGAAACAGAAAGCTTTCCTAACAAAAAGCTGTAATGCCTTAGCTGTTCCATAGCTGTGAACTTGTCAACCCTGTAAAGAGGTTGAAGAATGCTCAAAAAATCTGTTATCATCAAAGTAAAATGCAAAGATTATTGAGTTATCTTCTCCTGCATCCTAAAACCATGTTATACTGGTAGTAATTGAAAAAACATGCACCTCTGAATGAATTACTTTTCCTATTGGCCGTACACCAATACAATTTGAGGTCTGGATTGTCCTTGTTCAAAGCATAAGGACATATTCAAAATATAAAAGGATGAAAAAAAATCAAACCAAATAAAATCATCATGCTAATATATCCCAAATAAATTTGCCTAGTTTTTTTTCCATGCAACCAACCTAGGTCATAGATTTAATAAAGAAAACCTATTAGCAAGGTGAAAGACATTAATCTTTTTTTCCCTTTTACCTCGACAGATGAAAATACACTAATCAAGAAGCACTGTCCCCTAATCCCTCATACTTGATGCTCTTACTTGCACTACCCACTCCTTCATTAAACTTTACATCTTTTATCCATTAGAGTAATACTTGAACTTCAGTAAAGTCTTGACATAAATCATCAAAAAGATGACACTATCTGCATTTGCATCAGTCTTTGAAGAAGCCCCTTAACAAGGGTACTTTGACACACTTTTTGAATGTTACAAAGTAGAATTATGAATGTCAAGAATTTATAGTTTTGAAAAAACTAACACTAAATTGGGGAAAAAAGGATATACTCTTCTATCAACATGACAAAAAGTGCTCCACAAAGATGGACTTTCCAAAAAAGGCCTTTCCAAAGAGGTGTTTTCCCAATGGTGAGTAAATGGCTAAAATATCTTAACGTTCCTTCTAATGACCATAAATCAAACCACATGCAACTTAAAAATAATAAAAAAAAAATCCTCCAAAAGGGGTTATTCAGCTGAAATGCAAAGCAGTCATTGGAATTACATTGGGGAAATCATGCATATATTTACCCAGGGGAAAGAAACCCGTGTTCTGAATATGTCATATTTACAGAAATTTCTCCTCTTTGATCACAGCTAATCTAGTAAAGGTGTATTGTTAACCTGCTGTGTGGGACAGGATGACCAGATTTAGTGAAGTGCCAATTTGAAAGTGAAAAGAGCAGTGGCTCAAAATATTTAAGTCATGTCAGAAAATCAAGATTATATAATAGGGACTTCTGCAGCATCAAAATATGGATATTCAAAGGGACAGTTATATCAAAATACAGTTGGACCATGGAGGTGGAAGTGACCCAGTGATAAATGTACCCCTTGTTTCAGTCTTAGGGCAGACACACAAGTTGCTCTATCCCTTGAAAATCCCACAAAGGGTGATTTTTTTGCAGAATGAAAGCACAGAATTCTAGCACAGAATTTCATTTCCTGACGAGAAAGTAAGGAGTGCATTGAAGTACTGTTCTCCAGATTTGGTAAGGCTTTTTGGAGCTCTCTTGCAAAAGAGGTCTCTTCCTTTATTTATATAGTTTAAATAGGTACATAAATTGTTTGTTTGGGATTTTTTGTTTATTTGGGAGTTTTTCCCCCCTTTTGAATACCTTAGAGAATACAATCTTTTTTTGAGAAACAATAGGATCATACCAAATGGTTTCAATGAGTTTTCCTCAGTGTACAGGACAAATTCTGGTTGTCAGGAAGCACTAATTACATTGCTATTAATAATTAATCCCAGCTTTGTCCAGTAATTCTGTACATATTGTGGTTCTTCGATTTAATTTTTTTTTTCTGTTTTATTTCTAAAGGGTCTTTTAGAGGCTCTTTTGTTTTACAGAAAAACTCAGAACTGATCTGATCAAGTATGAATTTTTATAAATGTTTTAAATGAAGCAAACATATACACAGTAAGTGAAAGCTAAAATTTTAATTAGTAAGAGGCAGCAATGATTGTGATATCTTCAGAAAATGCTAATGAACACAATAAACATAAAAAGACAGAAAACCCTTTTGTTCAAATGTTCTTATCACTGTTATTGTACAGTAGTTATTACAAATAAAAGAATGAAAAATACTGTAGCAGAATTATTTTACTTATATTTTGTAAATGATCCAATAACTCTGTAGAAAGATTTAGAATAATATAACTTCTCTATGCCAAATACTATAGCTCTAGCTGAAGTTTCTGCTCATAACTACCTGAAATAATGTTATAACAAGGTGGGTGTCAGTCTCCTCTCCCAAGCAACAAGTGATAGGACAAGAGGAAACGACCTCAAGTTGTTCCAGGAGAGGTTTAGGTTGATATTGGGAAAAATTTCTTAAAGAAAAGAGCTGTCAAGCATCGGAACAGATTGCCCAGGGAGTTGATGGAATCTCCATTCCTGGAGGCATTTAATACAGTTGTGGAACTTGGAACATGTGCAACATGGTTTAATAGTTGTAATTGTAGATAGCCTTCTGGAAGGAGATTAGGACTTGTTTCACTTAGGATGTTTTTCCTGCCTAAGAAATGCCTTTCTTAAATATAGTTGGATGTTTTTCTTTTCTGTTTCCTTCAGAATTCCAGAGAAAGCTTCAAGCTTTCCCTCTCTAGTATGAGCAGAGATAAACAAATGTTACAAGACTGTCCATTGGAGAGGACCTGGCAGGGAGGCATAAGAGAAGATAAAAACCTTCAAGATAACAGAAGATGTGTCTTTCTCAGGCCCAGTGCTTTCTTTTGGCAGCACTATTAGGTTTTTCCCTTATAAGTCTTGTGTTCTCGACTTTTGGAATAAATTTTCCAGTATTTCCACTGCGTAGAATTTCGGGGAAATGGATGTTATTTTATTTCACAGTACTAAACATGGCAGTGCTGAGTTAATGGTTAGACTCTATGGTCTTAAACATCTTTTTTAATCTAAACTATTCTGCAATTCTGTAATGGAAATTATAGAAAGTCCTCTAAAATATCATTCATTCAGAACATCAGAGTCATTCATAACAGGGAGAAGAAAAACATTTTCTTCTGAGTCATTTTAGCCTCTTACATGGTAATAGTGAATGGGGTGACATCAGACTGCTGACCTGTCACTAATGAGTTCCACAGGTCTCCATCTTAGGCCCTGTGCTCCTCAACATCTTCATAAATGACTTGGGTGCAGGACTGGAAGGGATACTAAGCAAAACTGGGAGGAGCTGTTGACTCCCTCCAAGGCAGGAAGACCCTGCAGAGAAACCTCAACAAATTAGAGGACTGGACAATCATGAACCATATGAAGTTCAACAAGGGGAAGTGCCAGATTCAGCACCTGGGATGGGGCAACCTTGGATGTACATACAGACTGTGGAAGGAAATGCTGGAAAGCAGTGCTGTGGAAAGGGATCTGGCAGTTCTGGTCGACAGCAAGTTAAATATGTCAGCAGCACCCTGGCAGCCAGGAGGGCCAACCATGTCCTGGGGGGCATCAGGCAAAGCATCACCGACCAGTTGAGGGAGGGGATTGTCTTGCTCTGCTCTGCACTGAAGCAGCCTCACTTTGAATATTGTGCGCAGTTTTGGATGCCACAATATGAGAAAGATACTCAGGTATTACAGAGTGTCCAAAGGAGGGAAATGAAGATGGTGAAGGGCCTTGAAGAGAAGTCATATCAGTTGCTGAGGTCATTTGGTCTGTTCAGCCTGGAGAAGAGGAGACTGAGGGTCTCACTGCAGTCTACAACTTCCTCATGAAGGGAAGAGGAGGGGCAGGTACTGATCTCTTCTCTGTGGTGACTGAAGGAATGGCCTGAAGTTGTGTCAGGGGAGATTTATGCTGGGTATTAGAAAGAGGTTCTTCATCCAGAGGCTTGTTGGACACTGAAACAGGTTCCCCAGGGAAGTGGTCACAGCATCAAGCGTGCCAGAGTTCAAAAAGTGTTTGGATGATACTTTCAGGCATATGAAGTGAGTCTTGGGGATGGTCCACTGCAGGGTTAAGGGCTGGACTCAATGGTCTTTGTGGGTCCCTTCCAACTCAGCATATTCTCTGATTCTGTGTGATTCTGTGAAACTATTTAGTGGATTAGATATGTGACTGATCTAATTCTAAACCAAGACTCCATCAGCCACTGATTCTAATTACCACAGCTCCGACAGTTCTTGTTTTCATCCACTTTTACTAAGTCAACAATAACCTCAAATACTGTCAGTCTTATCTCCCACAGCTGTAGCTGCCACATTAAAAGAGAATTGACTGTTATTGCATTTTAATTAAGTCAAGTCATTCTTACCTTCCAGTGACCACTTCCTCTGTAAGCATATGCAATAAATGATGAAAACTATGTTAATTGCCTAAGTCCATCAGCTGTCAGGAAGGACTAGTTTAGGTCAAGCATAAGAAATTCTCTTAAGTACTAATGGACATTAAAAGCAACGTGAGTTAAACTTTGTGTACTTTCTATTTGCTTACTCTAAAACAAGACATGCAGACACCCCTGAATATCTTCCTCTTCTTCTCTACTGTAAGCACCATTTTCATGTAGCCAAGAAACACGAGCACTTTCAGGAAATGTTAAGAATTCTCACAGGAAGGATCAAAAGTTGCTATGTCACAGATAAAAAGGAAAAGAAATTACTATCAGGAATAAAGTGATCAATTCTCAGAACAAGATGTGATATTAGAAAAAATTCTGTGTTTGATATTTTCCATCAATGAACTATTTGATGATGTTAGGAATTTGCGTTTCCTAAACCTCCTTATCTGTTGCTTAGGCAACTCCTCTGAAAAGTATAACAAGAGGTACTGAGTCCCATGAACATCAGGTCCAGGCATCCTCCAGTCCAGCTGCTGAAACCCAGCATTTCCTGGTGAACTCTGTCTATTTGAAATAATAGACATAGATTTGATAAGATTTGATAGATTATTAGAGGCATGGAGATGATAATGTTTGTGCTGTAGAAAGTATTTGGACAGTAATAACAGATTAAGTTGAAGTAAGAATATTAGGAAGACCAGAGCTATAAAATGGGGTAGAATTGGGAAAATTAAACACACAATAGCTATATATTTGGACATGTACTATGTATTTCTTTAATATTTTTCTTCTTGTTTGCCCTTTCAGTTTAGACTGTAACTCATCAGACATGAAAGACCTTTTTAACTTTGGCTTTCAGTGTACTTAAACGGGTATACTTTGCATTTAACTAGATAAAGGTATGCAGTCAAAGTGCAAAATAATGTACTCATTATAAAAAAGTAAAAAGAACTGATTTTTTGTTTTCTCACAGTTCTTTGGAGGATATCAGACATCACAAGAAGATATTAGTGGAAAAGTATGAAAAATAAAAAGATTTTTTAATATAGACATTTCTTTACTTTTTCTGCTTATCAAGTGATAAATGATGAATTAAAATTCAGAAGATAAACTTTCTATTTCAGAAGTCTTGTATTTCTATTTTGATACATACATATTGGACATGTATAAATAAGGCTAGTAAAGTAGCAATTGTAAGACAGAGTTTGAATTGTAGTCATTTGTCAGTGAGGTTTGTGTCTATTTTGTTCTCATGGGTATTCAACAATATAAGTATCTGGCACTGTGAGAAAAGTTAAATAAGAAGTCTCTTCAAGGAATCTAAATATTGTTTGGTCCCAGTGGATGAAGCACTACTGTAGCAAGCTTGTCTTTTTTTTTTTTTTTTTACTCTGGGATTTTCCATTATTTTAGAGTCTAGATATTTAAATATATAAATACTTTAAATACATTAAGTAGAAAATTGATTCAGTATTGCATATTGATTATTCCAAAAGCTTTATCATTCATTAGTAAACAGGACATTCCCTTGTCACTGGTGTGGTTTGACCAGTGTCAGAATTTACTTAATGCGGGAATGACTATGTACATGATTTTCTCTGCCTTCTGTAAACTTGCCTGCACTGAATTTTGCACTGCTCCAATTTCAGTAGTGAAGCCCAAACCATACCCTTTCAACTCCATCTAATGATGACCATGCACTCTTACTGTCACCTGACATTGAAGAGTCACATTTGCCCCCTTTTTTTACTATTGGCAAAGTTTCAAATATAGAGAATACAGAACTAGCTTGGAGTGTTGTCTTTATAAAAGACTGGTTTACCTGTGAATTTCTGCTGTAACAAGCAATTTTATTCAACTAGTCAAACTTCAAAACAATACAGATCTCAGTCTGACTAGCTTTACTCAAAGGAGACTTGATTAAAACACACCTGTAAATAAGGCAGCAAAATACATAGTCCACACATCTATGACAGCTAATCAAATATAGTCTAATAGCTTTTCTAAATTAAGAGAAAAAATAAATTATAATGAAGTTGCCTGATTTTTATTTTCTAACCAGATAGGGTTGCAGCCCATAAAAAGGAAGCTACCATAAGGAGAAAGTAATTATCAAAATTATTGTAGGAACATTGAGAAATATAAGACTGTTCAAAGAGGTGTTATTGAATTCTTTCACTTTAGCTGCTCCTTGGAAAAATATCACAGACATACTACCATTATGTGTCAAATCCTGAAATAAAAACTTGTTTAAATATTTCCAATCTTGTATGATTCTATCAGGATTTTTTTTTCTCCTTTCCTTTTTCTTTCTTCATAATTAAGGAGCTAAATGATTGAGATGAAAATATTTTTTTCACAGAAAATAAAATTATATTCTTTCAATTTCTTCTATATTTTTAAAAGCTTATATTATATTTCAACTGTTTCATGCTTTAGCTCCAGACAGCAGCCAATTCCCTAAGCCCCACACAATTGCTCACTCATTGCCACCAGAACAGGAAAGGGGAGAGAAGTGTAGAAGCAAAAAAAAGTAGAAAACTCATAGGTTGAGATAAAGAGAGCTTAATATGTGAAGAAAAAGTAGTAAAAAAAAACAAAAACAAAACCAAAAACAAACAAACAAAACAAACAAAACAAAACAAAACAAAAAAAAAAAAAAAACAAAAAAAAACCAAACCAAAACAAAACAAAAAAACCACAAAGCAAAACAAGGAATTCTTTCAACCCTTTCCATGGGCAGACAGGTGCTCAGCCATCCCCGTGAAAGTAGGGCTCCATCATGTGTAGTGGTGACTTCGGAAGACAAACCACATAAATTTGAATGTCTCTCCATACTTCTTTCTCTCACAGTTTTATATGCCAAGCATGAACCACATGGTATGAAATATCCCTTTGGTTGGAAGGCCTTGACTCTCTGTAAGCTTTGCTCAGCAATAGCGAAGATATTTCTGTGTTATGAACACTGTTTTGGTCACCAATCAAAAACATGGCCCTGTATGAGCTATTATCCCATCCAAAAACCAGTACAAACTCCTGTATGCAAAGAATGCTTATTTAAACTTAAGATTGATATTTAAAATTTATTTACACTTAATAAATGATTTTTGATTTGATTTTATCTTGGAATGTTGGCATATTCTGAGGCAAAAGCAAAAAGAAAGCTGCTTTCCATGTTTGGTTTATTTTGACTTTCCAATGTCCAGGTCAGAATTTATTTTTACCTCACTGTTGTTCTCAACAGCAAGAGTATAGATATCTATTCTAGGGTGCAGAATTAACTTCATCCTCTGAACCCATTTCCTGTTGGATTTCTTATTTGAGCTGTGACTTCTGAGATAGGGTAATGAGATTGTTTACCCCCTGATATTTCTTCTTCTGTGCAGGCTTAGGCTGAAATCATGAAAACACGATTCAGGCAAGCAGAGGTCACAATTATATGTAAGTATTATTTGCAATAGTTCTGCATACATGTTGAAGTATTTATTTTCTCAGAACATGCTATTCATATAAAATGATGACTCATAAATATACAGGTTTGCTAGTATTTGCCGTTATCTGCTAAATGCTTTCTGGTTTTAAATCTGAAAATGTACTCAAACAGAATTTCTTATGTCCATTTTGGTAATAAAATAATTCCACGAGTAAACTCAGAAATTTTTCATTTCATCATGTAATAAAGGTTCAAAGCAACTGAAATGCCATGGATCTTTAGACCCATTAATAACTATCTTCTAAAATTATTGTCTACAGAGAATAAAATGGTTAAAGCAAATGAAAAGATATTTTTATTCTTGCAGATATTCTAGGCATCTTCTCTAAGAAGGAGGGTGCTGGCTTTTGAGATCTCTGTAGTTTGAAGGCTAGTTACAGTAAATATATTTCCTATATCTGCCTCAGAGTAAATAATTATGGAGAAAATACACTGTATAATTTAGGGAGCAAAGCTGAGCCCTGAAAATTAAAACCAAAAAAATCTACATTTTTCATTTCATATTAGTATGTCTTATTGTACATATTGTGGGAACATTTGCATGGCCCAACTTTGTTGAAAGGACAACTGCAGCTGTTAACATGGGAATAACAATGTAGCTAGTGTGTAGGGCTTGGACACTCGAAGCTGTCTAAGGCATTTGACCAAAAATGGTAACTAACTGGATGATGTTCATCACTTTTAGGCTAACTAGAGAATTTGTGGGAGGCCTGGATGGAACTCATTATTTGTTGCAATGCTGATATTGATCTGTATTTTGCAGGTCACTGATTGCCCGTTAATTACATGTCTTTTACAAATTAATAAACCACTTTAATCTATTTAAATCCATTTTAAATTAAAGTCTTGTTTAGATAATTCTGGTAAGACCAGAACACTGAGCTGATCAAGTTTGTCTGCTGTATTCATTACTGGCAAACAGTCAATGACACAAAAATATGTATAATCACTCTACCTTACTTGAAGGAATCAGCTACTTAAATGGATAAAGTTCAGATGGAAATTATTTAGCTGTTCTTATTCTATGGAAGTAGTTATAATCTGGAATTTTGAGTTCCTCTCTCATGCTGAAGAATCTACTCAATGCTATACTGAAATGCTAAGGATTCCATCAGCTGAAACACAATTTCACAATGTGTAATATTTTTGAAAGCAGTTCTGAATATACATATATGTTTTATTATATTGTAGTACATTTTGGCTTTATTATGACTTTAGGAGCTATATATTTCTATGCTCTGGATCACATTTTCTGTTGGTTAGAATAAAGAAAAAAAGTGATACTAATTTTACCATGCATGCTTGAAACTAATGTGAACTTGGTAATTGGTCACATTTATTATTTATTGCACAATCAGGAATACATCACCATTTTAAACTTGAATAATGTGTTTTGGGGGTTTGATTTTTTTTTTTTTTGTTTTTGTTTTTCTGTTGTTGTTGTTGTTGGGGTTTTTTTTGTTGTTGTTGTTTTTTGTGAGGTTTTTTGTTTGTTTTGGGGGGGTGTTGGGGGGTGGTGTTGCCAAATGTCTCCTTATAATACTCACTAGTTTAATGAGTGTATTTTTTTTCCTCTTTCCATCTTGATAACAATGTGCATTAGAGAGAAAGAACTTCTCAGTTATGAAAATGTATTAGCTTTGTTTTATTGAGATAAAGTTTTCAAGGTTTCCATCCATTGGATCTTTAAAATAATAGATATTACTTCTCCTTTTACTTCTCCCTGAAGTTAAACTAAACTGCCATTTAGCCTGTCCTTAGACTTTTATTTAAATAATAGTGTTAGACTAGCCTCCTTCCTATCTTTCAGGATGTTCCCTGTACTAAATGAGCATGGTAAAGTGACAATGAAAGTCCATTCAATATTTTTCTAGTGAGTCAGAAGTCTAATTTGTGCTATTTTATGTAGTTATAGTACCACATGAAATATCATACAGTGCTACATTTATTGTAACAATCTGTACTTTGAAGTATTTTAATTTATTTTCCTATCAACAGCTACTCCCCACCTCCCTAATTAAACACCTGCTCAAACTGCAGAAGGCTTTCAGAATGTCAAGAAGTCTTCAATTAAGAATTGGTTAAGTTTCACAGAAAATGTGCCACTTATGCCAATAGCTCCTATCCAGTGTTTCTCAGTGATCTGATACACTCCTGCAAGGCATAACACAAGCAGATTCATTAGATACAGAGCAGTAACTCCTTATGTGACATTTAATAAAAACTGATTATGCTAGAATCTATCAAACTTGAAACATATGTCTTTTCCTGATCCAAATCAATCAATATTTTTTTAATTTTTTTTTACTATTCCAGGAAATAATTTGCATGAACTAATGATTTACAGATGGGCTAGACTCACTTTATTCGCTGTGATGGTTATCAGCAAGTATAACATGAGTAATACTTGAAACTACATGCACTATTGCCTTATTTTAAGAAAATAAAATAATCAAGGTCATAACCACTGCATATTAAGCAATATAAGACTAATCTGCTGTACTCTGTTTCTACTATTTTATTTTAAAGTTGCCTGTCTCAAGTGTCTAAGCACTAGTATAAAGGTAAAATAGAGCATTTGTCATCAACCCAGAACAAAGCAGATTCGACACAGAGGCAACAATGGACATGAGGGGAGAGAGGAGCTTTCAGTACCTTGCTCTTTCATTGACTCACCTCCTGTTCCATTGCTGTTCTCAGAGGAAAGCTCTGGACACACCTAAGTTACTAAATGTAACACATTCAGGGCCTGTTCTCTAGTCCTAAACATAGCTGCACAGGCTGACTATGTTACATGGGCTACATTTAAAAATACTTTAACATCCATGACAGTTTCCAAATGAAAACTATTGGTGTAGAAAGATACCTGCCCTATGCTTTGTTCCCACACTGTGCTTGAAAGAGCTCTGTTGGTCCTGACCCAAGTATGTGCTGAGGATTGTTCTAACATTTAAAATATACCCAATTTTTAAATTCCAGTATCCTTGCTTGTCACTTGGTATTATTTATTTTGGATCTTATAGAGCCAAGATCTTTTCAAATATGCTGCTCTTTTCTAGCTCCATAGAAACTGAAGTTACTAAAATGTTACATGTTGTTTGATTATTCCTATCTGTCCTCCTTGGATGTTTCATGACAGAGGCTGCTCTCCTTCCTTTCACTGCTGGCAGAGTTCATTCATCGTGCTGTGGATTTTGCTATTGCACAGCTTGAAAGAAGGAAGGGAACTCTGCTCCTGACCAGGTCTCTGGAATGCATTCCACCTTTTCTACTTTTCTCATTTTCCACAACTCTATTTCAGCATGTAAATCTCTGTTAAAGAACAGTCCTGTCTGTAAAGTTACAAGACTAAAAAATATGCACTTACTGATAAGGTTAAAATTTTAGAATTTGCAAGTCTAAAATGGTTAGTAATGAAATTATGAGAAGTCACAAGTTAGGCTTATAAGACCATGTTTTTTGATCAATGATTGTGTTTTAAAATACCACCTATGTCTGCTAACATCCCCTGCTGTTTTCCATTCACATTATCCTTTTATTACACAATCTATTCAATTATTTATATTGTTTTGTTGCTCTATAGAAAAGAGATTGATCTGTACATTAAAAAAATAAATAAAAGAAAATTTGCCTAATATGATTATAATGAGAGGATAAATTTTATTCTGAGTTAAACTTTCCAAAACTCAGATCAGTGTTGGATTGATCAATATTAAAACATAACTGGCAAGTTGTAAACATCTGTCCACAAACCAGGAATGTTCTCTTTGCATCATTAAGGGAATACATGAATGGAGTTCTCTTTTGAATTCATATTTCAAGTTTCTTATTAACTTACGAATTTAAAAATCAGGGTTAAAATTAAAACTCTGGTGTATGGCTAAGATACTGTTTATGCAGTAGTTTATGATTTCAAGTGACTTTTACTTTTAAAAATCTGCTTTTTGCTTGTTACATTGGTGTACTTTTAGACCTGAGAATTGTCTAAGTTTATTTGTATTGGACAGTGGGGAACAGAAAAAATTCTTCACTGCTTTCCTACTTTAGATGGTGTTAATAACATATGAAGATGATGGTTGCTTTATAGCATGCCAAGAAATGAGATCTAAAGAAAATAATCAATTGAAAGGAATGAGATTGGGAAAGGAAAGGTCTTATGAAATGGGTTAGTTTTTTTTTTTGTTTCTGTGCCTTCTGCTTTAGTTTTGGACTCTGAAAGTGCAATTCTCAAGTAAAAAGATGCTTAATTAATAAGGCACTGAGCATCATTATTGAAAAATGCAGTTGAAATACAGTGCATGTTAAGACAATGTATATTTTCTTACGCCAGTGCAGGGACCCCTCTCCATAACTTTATCTGTGTGTTATTCTCTTCCCAGATCTAAAATGTTACCAAGATTTAAAAAAACAGGAAGAGGAAGGAAAAAAAAAAGAAAATAATAAAATTCTTTATTAAATATATATAATATATATATGACTATCTAGTGAACAATCTGGTTTCAGTGTTTCTTTCTTGTAGAGTTTAAAATTACCAAGCCAATCTTCAGCTGGAAAGACTGAACATCTATTTCCCAGCACAGGTAGTGAATCCTAGCTTAAATTACCATCAATAACAATAGTGACAATCAAATCACTTCACCTAATTACTGGTGAATCCAGTGAGCAGTTGATGTTGGCGTTTGCATATGGCTAAAGCTGCACAGTACCGACTATCCATTTAAATGCAATATTTAAGAAGGCGTGTCTCAAAACAAAATTATGATTGTCAACATTTTTGAACAGTAAGGCTTATTACATGAAGAGAAAACACAAATCATATAGTAATCAGAAACATTTTCTGTAGCATTAGCTTTTAACCATTCTTCAGAATTCTGGTAAAAGTTTGAGCAAGGATTTCTTTACAGACATCCTTTATTTTCAAATTTTAATGAAAGGTTTTGGATGTTTTCCCAAAGAAAGATGGAGATGGAAGTACATTTAGTTAACAGCTAATCATCACGACTTCAAAAACTCATTGGCAAATTCATTTTTACTAACTAGTTTTGGGTTTTGGTTTACTTTGGTCAAAACTTTTTGTTTGGATATTTTTGTGGTTTGTTTTGCTTTTTTTTTTGTTGTTGTTGTTGCTTGGGGGTTTTGTTTGGTTTTGTGTTTTTTATTTTATTTTATTTTGGTTTTCAAATTAAAAGCCTAAGGACCGGAAATATTAAAGGTAGTAATTCTACTACTGTTGGCCTTTAAAACTTCAGAAATGCCTATTAAACTAGATATACAATTCAAAATATTCTGTAATCTCATCATTGTCTGAATCCTGCACAGATAATTGCAAGCTATCATCTGGCATATGGGATTACTGTGGCAGTCCATATGCTTTGGAACAGTTGGTGTTCAAATGAAAACATGCAAAGTCAAATAAGAAGGTGGCCCAGGCAGCAAAGCCTGATTATTAGCAGCTACAACAAGCTGCCTACTCCCATTCAAAATATTTTCCTTTCAGTTTGTTGGTTTAGTCTGAATTGTATTAACCTGTTTTAATGCTCCAAATATGTGGTGAAAACATGGACTTGTATTTGTACAATAAACTTAAGTCAAAATTAGCTCAACTTGATTTGCTACAGATGATTTGAAGGAGGATATTTATTTTGTTTTGTATATCTGAACCATGTTTTATAGAGTATCTGTCAGTATGCCTTTATGTAATCAAAAATATTATGGTTCTGGAGAAGTATTGGCCCAATTCTAAACTCAAAATGTGCTGATGTTTCACACTACAGCATGCTTCAAGTACAAAAGGTCTGTTTCATTTCCATCTCAAGTTGCTCTTTCAATTTCAACTTCTTTTTCTGACTCTTCTGTTTTCTCTGTTTCTAAAAAGCTGCCCCGGAACCCTTGTGACAGACGTTTTGTCTCATTTAAAGCTATGTACCTTACTCTTTAAACTCGAATCACTGCTAAACTTTTGAAGTGGATGTTTTGATCATCCCTATTTCCTGCACTTAGGTTTGCATCCCAGACTCTTCTCTGGATACATCTACACTAAAAATGTAGTGTGCAGAATACTGTTTTTCAGCCCTCCTTGTTGGGATGATGCAGCAGGGAGTGGGGGAATGTTTTTTAGGGAGGATCTTTGTTGATTTTTCACTGGAAATTGCCTTGCATTTTAGTGCCTTACAGTGTGCCCCAGAGTGAATCTCTGATTTGTTAAAAGCCATTTTCTTCCTACTGGAAGTAAAATTTAAGTCATGCAAAAGCATCATATGGATTAATGTAATGTGGACACATTAACTCTCTCCTCCAGTTAGCTCTCTCTGTGGATGTGCATAAGACAGGAAACTGCTGTGAACTTGATTTCAACAAACACTATGTGAGGCACAGTCCTACAATGGTAATAATCACATTTATTGTGACTGAGCTTCAATCTATCTATATTTGCACAGTAGCAGCCCGTAATGTAGAAGTTCAGTCTCAACATGCAAAGTGGATTCCCTTCAACACAAGGCAACTTGGAAGATGATCTCCAGAAGCACTCCAATAGCTAATGGGTGTCTGAGTAGGGGACCAGAAAACACTCCAAAATAAAATCTTTGTGAATTCAGGCATACTGATTTTTTTCACTCTACAGATATGCTCCTATTGGACCTGTTTGCTAAGAAAAATATAATTCTATTCTCACGGATCTTCACCTAAACCACTAACACTCTATGGCCCAAATTAACCCCTGTGATCTCAGTCAGTGAAATAACATTCACTGATTCAGAAGTCACTCTCGATTTCCTTTATAACTGGCAAACAGAGGATGATTCAGGTGCCTGTCTCTACCAAGAGTAAAAGTAGCTTTAAGTAAACATGTTCTCAAATAATCCACTTTGGTAAAATGCCTAAAGTAAGCTGGAATGAACCCAAGCTATTTAAGGCTTATTTGGGGACAATATGGCAGACAAATATGAAACACACTTTAAAGGAAGAATTTTCCTTTAGCTGGAGAAACTCTCAAATATATGAAGGCAGTCTTAAAAGGAGGTTTTATAGTGTTTACAGAGTTGTCAAAGTTCCTCTTATGAGTCCCTGAGAAAATTTCTGCATTTACCACTGATTTTCTGTTGTTTCTCTTCTGTGGTGAGCAAGCTTTTACAAACTGGTCCAACTTTACCAGGTGTTATGTTTTAATTCCAGGAAGAGGAGACCATGAGGAAGGGAGAAAGTTCATGGTTATTTTGTGTGTTTTTCCAAGTAACTAATATGCATGATGAACCCCCACTTCCCTGAAAAATGGCTAAGTATCTGTTTGGAGATGGAAATTATTAAATGAACTCATTTTGCTTTGCTTACACATACTGATTTGGCTCACTTATCAAGTTAACTTTCACCCTGACCCACAAGTTTTCTTGCTATTGCCCTTCCCATTTTCTTACCCCTCATATTGTGTGGAGGTGAGCAAGTAGATGTGTTGGAGCTTAGCTATTGGCCGTGGTCCACCCGCCATGGCACTAGAAATAACCTTAGACACCAGTAACTGATAAGCCTGTGATAGTACAGTGTAAGATACTCCCCCACACACATATAACAGAAGATATTAATAGACTGTTTGCAACAGTTACAAAGTACATCATGTAATGCTTGTTATGTGTACTATTCATCATGTCAACCAATCTATTTTAATGTCGAAAGTATTACAGGACAAAGTAATTTTCTGCCTTTGAATGCTAGTGAATCTGAAACCCATTTTTTCCCTGTATCAATTTTGCTTGGTATAGATATGCTGATCACATATACTTCTTTCAAAAACTAATGTGCAAAATGATAAACACAAGTATCCATTTTATTGATGTGCTTAAATTAAGCGTTAACAGAAACCAACATACTCCAGATTTCCATAAATAACTGTAGTTTATCATCCCAAATTAAAATTCACATGCCATACACAAATTAGTTTACATGCACAAAAAGAAGCAACATTTTGTAACTGCATTAGTATGATTAACTTTCTAGCAGCCATAGTTGTCTGATCTCATATACTTAATAATGAAGGTGTCATTCTTTCCTTTTCATGAGCAAATCTTTTCTATCCAAGCAGACCCTTTATATTTTCTATTGTGCATTAGGTTTTTAACACATCATTGCCTTTTCAAATCCATCCACTCATCAGCACAGTATTGTCGTCAAGCTCCTCACAATGAAATCAACTTCATCTGAAAAATCCTAACACTTTAAGTTCTAAGATAATATAAAAAATAAATTATGTTTTCAATGTGTATTATGACACTATAAAATGAACTTAAAAGTGTTTAATGGTAACCAAAAAGAGACCAAAAAGAAAACCTTTTATTTGATGTGAATACAGTTATTTTGCACAGCTTTGTAATCTTTACAAATTATCTGTCTCTTATGAAGCACTTCCTAGACTGACCCATCTTAACCTATTTTGCAGATATCAAACCCATAAAGTCTTTATGTTTAAAGATAACTTTAGAAATCTTCCTATATTCAAACTTACTTTTGGACACAAGATATTAACTCATACTTTCCTCTACTTCTTCCTAGTACAGTTATGTCTGTTACTAGAAAATTAACACCTCCTTAGGACAGATCTCTGACACCAAATCCATCTGACATGGATTGACTCATATCTCCACTACTTGGGAAGTAAGTGTTCCTGGTCTGTTCTAATTTGATAGCTATGTTTGGAAGTTGTTTTGCAGAGCCCTAATCAGCACAAGCAAAGACAGTGTTAGGGAGAATATAAACTATTTAACCATACCAAAGTGACTTCTAATGTTCAGGGATGTTCCTTTGTACTCTTTAATGTATGCATGCAAATATGGTTTTATACATATTTTTATTTTTTTTCATGCTGTAACTTCTTTCATCTACTTCTTCAGTTCTTTCTCTTCTTCCTTCTCACCTGTCTCTTTTGCATCTGTCTAAATCTTAGCCCCATTAAATCCAACAGCATGGCATATGGACCAAAAAGTCAGATTACCAGAATTAATTCAAACCATTCAAATATTCACTGAAATTCATTAGGATGCATCATTTCCCTTAATAAAGATTTAGCATCAACATCTAAAATCTAAAACTGCATTTCAAGCCATGTCAGGCTTTCTGTAACACATATTTCATGTTTCTATTACATAGTTAAGGGTCACTTGAAACTTCTTCAGCTGCTCTGACAGAACTATCAGCAAATTGATTCAATGCAGTGAATTTGAGTAGGGAATATATCTGAGTTTGGGAACTCTTTATTCTAACATTTGGATTGTTCTAGCAGTATTTCTCCTTAAAAATCTAAACATAATTTGTCTGGGTTTGTGGGGTTTTTTTCATTGTCTTCAGTATCAATTACATGAAGAATAAAGCCTTTGTTTTTATGTGGTGGATTATTTTTTAGTAAGTATTTGCATAAATATTTGGTGATTTGTGTCTCAATTATTCCTATTCTCAATTATTTTTCCTTTCTTCTCTCCTTGTTATAATATTTAGATTTATTTTTTTAGTATAAACATAAATTAAATCAACAAGTTTGAAAACATTTGATAGCTAAACCAATAAGATACTTCTAAACAACTAGCTAACATATCACTTTAGTGAAATTTAAGAAGGGAGAAGAAGCACTACTTGATGATTTAAGATCAAAGATTTCAATATCAACTTAGGAAAAAAAAAAAGTGATTAAAAGAAATACAATTGTTCCACCACAAAAACTACAGTAGAACAGTATATGGAGTCTTTTCCAGACAAGTATGGAGTCTATGTGGCCTTCAAAATTAAAGCTTCAGACTATAAGAATTATGCAAAAAACTACACAAAATTTAAGTGACAACATAGTGAGCAAAGGGCAATTTCCCATTATATAAAGAAAGGATCAATAATGTGAACCAAGAATTTTTGGAAAGAAACTTGAATACCTGAAAGGTTTTTTATTCTGTATTTATTTAAAAAGAACAGTAATCTACATATATGACCATTTGCTGAAGCTTTGAAATCGTTATATTTCCAAAGTCTGCAGTCAGTTTTGAGATGTTCCATCTAAAGACTCATTTCTCCTGCTGCATTATTGTTCCCAGATGGTGGGGGAAATGAGAGAGGAAAAATACAGAAGAAGCCAAGACTAGTAGGAAAGATTATGCACTAACCAAACTGTTGGAAACTGAAGAACAAGATTTTTTCGTTATTGGATAGGCATCAGGAAGACAGAGAGATCTCGCAGGCTGCAATGTTTCCAGGATATGCACTGAAATTTTAGCAGTTGAAGTGGGAGTAAGCTGTGAATATGTGGCAAGGTAAACAAGAGCTGAAAATGGAAACCCTGAAATCCAAACAAACCATTTTGACACAGTTGCCAGCTGAAGCATCAAGCTGACAATTAAAAATCACTGACTTAACATACTCAGACACAATAGAAACACAAATATTGGCAGAAAACAATGTGAGAAAGAATATGCCACACATCGAGGTGCATTACAAACTGTTAATGAGAAAACAGAATTCCGGAAACAACTGGGAAAAAAAAATCCAAAGAAATGCAATTACATAAATAAGCATAGAAGTTCCTCACGTGCTTGGGAGCCAACAAGTCATTCAGGACATACATGAACACAATTGATCCAAAGATTTTTAATACCTCTAGTTTATATTAGCCTTACTTCTTCAAAATAACATTTATTACATATCAAAAGTGTACATATGGCATCATTTTCTTCAAAGATTACTCTTTTTATACTCTGCTTGTTGGGTGCCATCAGTTTGCCAAAGCTCTCTACTCCTTTCACTAGTTAATTATCTGCAGGATTCACTCTACAAGCCCACCTGTCAGCAATTGTGAGCTGAATGAACACTAATAGTCTATCCCATAGCTCAACATCACCATTCAATTGTTTACTGTTGTAAGCACCGTGTTGTTTTTAAGCTCTCTTTAGGTCCATAGATAGCCTACTTCAGACTTGACAGAGCAGATAAATTACAAAATTTAGTAGTTTCAGTTCTTAATACAGGCCAGAACTCTACAACAGACTGGAACAGATACTCTTAATGCTTCAGATGACCTATTTGGTATTTCATCCAAGTAAGTGACTACCTTAAATATTAAGACACATCAGTTCTAAATGAGGTTAAAGATAAAACATTTCTAACAGAGTGTATTTTCTTATCCATTACAGCATCAGCAAATGACAATAAAATGACAGGTAGACAAAAAAATCCCAAGCCTTAAATCTAGTAATTACAGATATTTCCAACACAAAATCTTTAACGCAATGGTAGATAAGCACAAAGTAACAGATGGATGTGACAAAGAGCATGGATCCACAGACTTGTCTGGCAAACACCACTTTGCACTGACATTTCTTACCATCACCAAAGCTGTTCTGGTTACCTTGTTCAGTCACTGTGGGACTGTGCCCTTGTTGGTGATGACCCTGTTCTGCCAACTACGCCACCACCCCGTGGGCTTTGTTTCATTTGCAGGAAAACATTCATCACTGCCCCCTGAAAGTTGTAGATGATGTCTTTTATATGAGATAGAAAGCCACAACAAGCCAATTTTCATTGATGGCGAGCACATAAGTCTTTCCTGCTATGCACCACCAGTTTTCTTAGAAAGCCAAAAAATACAAACCTGTAAGTTGCAAATTAACCGTATATACTTACATGGTATCTGCTGTTTCCTTCCAGCCTGAATCTTTTTGGTCTTTAGACTAAAGAATGATACAGAACAAAGCTTCCCTCTTAAAGCACAATCTTGTGTCTGGCATCCATTCGCAGTTTAAAACACATAATTTATAGTCAAAGTTGAAAGTGTAGATAGGAAATAGTCCAATTAAATTTTGAAAATCTAAGCTAGACCAAACCTGAAAAGCAATTCTTAACAACCATTTTATATATACAAAGCTCAAAAGACTTTCATTCGGATCTTGGATGTCTAAATAATTCCGTATTGTAATCTTATCAATTATAGTGGGTTAATGAGAAAACTGGACCTAAAATGCCAGTGTCATATAGATAATTCTAAGCTGGGTTTTATTCAAGTTAAGTAAGGAAGAAGACAGTCCTGGCTGCACTCCACACATTGCTGCAGTCGAAATCTATGACATTAGCTCGACAAACCTGAATCCAAACCAAGCAAACATTTGACTGGTAAGTACTTGAACTTCAAGACGTTTTTTTTTTCTTTGTAACGCTTCTAAATTGTGGAGAAATTGCTTTCAATGAATATGATCCTCTTACCTGTCCAAGTCTTCATCAGGTTAACATTACTCCCTACACACTGCCTACAATTGTGATTAGCATCAGGATTGCATACTCTTTCACATGTTATCTGTGCATTCTTGCCTATAATTTTCTTCCAGATTTAATTACTATTACACTAAGAGATATTATAAATTGTTATAAAATATTAAGGATAAGAGCCATTGAGAGCGAGCTATCCTATCTCTGCACCTACTTCAGAAATTTGCAAGATAATTTATTTTTTTTTATTTTGCACTGTTGTATTTATTATTATATCCATGTTATTTTTCCTGTTTTTTATCAGATAGGGACTTACTTAAAACCATGTGTAAGAGATATCCTATGCAGGGCCTGGAACTGGACTCAATGATCATGATGGGTCCTTTCCAACTCAGCATATTCTGTGATAATATGAGTCTATGACCATAAGACAGTCCAAATCTTATTTTTAAGTCTTTTTGAGTTTTTTGCTTTAACAGTTTTCACATGTAGATAGACATTGTGTAAAAGGAATGTTTAATCAGGTGAAAATTTGCTACCATTTCCTTTCAATGAATACTCCCTTATTTTTTGTATTCCTTCATAATTAAATTAAAAAAAAAAATAAATAAAATATTTAAATTTCTGTCCCCATAAAGTCTGAGTATACAGTATACTGTAATATATGGTTAGATTATTTTTGCTAGTCTCCAAAATATTCCTGACTTTCTAAGAGTGAAAAATATATGTCCACTATTTGTATATATGTATTTAAACTAGAACAACTTGCAGATGCAATGGGGAATTAGAAGTTTTTAAAATTTCTCTATTTTTGTCCCAACTTTGGACCAGATCTTCAAGCACAGTCTAACTACCCAGCTGATGCGTCTGCTTGTTTGTGTCAATCAAGAAACTGACGGGAACAATAAGTGTGAATTTTAACTTCACTGATATCACAGAAAAGTAATTACAGACCCTGTCAACTTTTGGCTTTAGACATCTAGGTTTTCTGCCAGAAATGTAA
The DNA here is from genome assembly GCA_035040995.1 of Premnoplex brunnescens. Classification (NCBI taxonomy): domain Eukaryota; kingdom Metazoa; phylum Chordata; class Aves; order Passeriformes; family Furnariidae; genus Premnoplex; species Premnoplex brunnescens. The sequence continues at coordinate 73,413,873 of JAWWLT010000110.1, read as the reverse complement.
TCCCAGAAAATAGCATAATTAGCCACAAAATGTACACATGCCAGTTGTATTACCATATGAGAAGTACATTCTTTGTTTACTTATTCCTTGCTTAGTAAAGGTGAGTTATAAACTTAGCTACTACAGGATAGGTCAGATAAGACAAATAAATTACTTGTGTACTATGTATAATCTGATGAATTTGATTTGGGCACATGATGCTGAGAAATCATTGAAAGTTCTGACAAAAATCTCCCCAACTCCCTGTTTGCTTTTTGTTTCTTCTCTTTGAATATGTCCTGAATTGACAGTTTTTACACTGTAAACTTCACAAAAAATAATATTTGCTATAACACAGGGATTTATGTTTGGGGTATTTTTTATATTAAAAAGTACAGTAAAATGTACAGAAAAACATAATTCTAGGTGAATAACAAACAGTAAAGAATTTATTTTTTCAGTTTTAAAGTAAGGAGTGGGAAAAGATATTGATTACTTTATAACATTATACAGTCGTATTCACCATTGGTAAGACATACACCATTGAAATAATTTAAGTAGTTTTACTGAATTAAAACTTTTATAGGTGTCTAAAATTGTGATGACTCACGTCTCTCTAACAAATTTGTTCTTTTATATTTGAGTATATAAACAAAAAATGTTGTCTTTTGACTTGCAAACAATAAGGGCTTCAGCAGCAGAAGTGATACGTGTGATACTTCTAAAAAAAAATAAAATAAAACTGACCAAATTCTGATTCTCTGATGTTCAGATAGAGAGGATTAATATGAAGAAAGACAAAATAGAAAAGACAAATTCTTGATGAAGTAATTTATTTCAGAATCATACTTCTCCTAATTGTATACTTATTACAAGTTATCTACTTAATTCTTATTTTCAGTGTCTCATTAACTGAATTTTAATACGGATGTTAGTGCTCAAGACTAAGTAATAATAGAAAGCCATTTAAATAAGTTTACTATTTAGACCAGTTTCTTTTTCATCATCAAATGACAATATTTGAACGAATATAAATAGTAACCACTTAAACAGACTGGCATCTATTATCTGATGTGTTGGTGAAAAATTTCTTTCCGTATGACTCAGTCCTTTCTACTAGTCACTCTCTATTGAAAAACAGCATGAATAAATGCAGTCATAAGGGAACTTTTGATCTCTGCTGGCTAGCTACCCCATTTCAGCTGCAAAAAGACCTGCTCCAGAGAAGAAAAAAATAGTCTTTCCAAGCTGATACAAAGTCAATAACATTTTGAATTTAAAGCATGTTGTTAGCACCCCACTATCAAGTTCTTCTATTCATATTATTAAATGATTTAAAAGATCAGTGCCTCATTCTGAGGTTTTATCATGGCACTTACTTTGAATGCTAGAAGAAATGAAGACAGAGTTTGAGCTGTTTCCTTGGAGACATACAGCATTAAAGCAGGGCTAATTACAGAAAGACTTGTCCATTTGAGGAATCCCTTCTTATCACAAAGTTGCTATCTCTGTTATTCTAGCCTAAATTTCTCTGCCCCCAGTTCATGAGTGACCAGGGAAGGGTAAGATTGAAGATAGTTATTCTTTAGCAAAATATGCCCTAATTGTATGTAAGAGAAATAGCATGATTCTGTTTTATTGTCATAATCTGACCAACATCAGCCTTTTAGTCCCTTCTCAGATCTATGACAACATTGGTATTTAGTGACACTTGGTGGAATGTGTTCCACTACTGGAGTGCTCAGACAGAGGGCTATAGAATGTTCAGGAGGGGTAAGCAGGGCAGGTGAAGTGGAAGAGTTGCACTTTATATAAGGGAGACTTTACAGTTAGGGATGATGTGGTTGAGACCCTCTGGATGAGGATTAAGGGGATGAAAAACAGAGCAGATACTGTTGTGTCAGTCTACTATCGACCATCCAGACAGGATGATAGCACTGATGAGTTCTTTTATAAGCAATTGGGAGAAAACCCTATATTCCCTTGTCCTTATGGGCAATTTAAATTTCCCAAATGTGTTGGGAATACCAGACTGGTGTGATAAACATGTTTGGGAAATTCCTAAAGTTGAAGAGAATTTCTCATCACAGGTACTCAGTGAGATAATTAGGAAAGTTGTGTTCCTAGACTTGTTCTTTATGAACAGAGGACTCATGGAAAATGTGATTGTATGTGTCTGCCTTGGCTACTATGTGTAATAAGAAAAAAGATTAGCCGAGTTGCTACCCTGGATTTCAAGAGAGCAAACTTTAAGCTACTCAGGAAGCTTGTTAGTGGTATCTCCTGGGAGTCTTTTTTGGAGTGTTTACAGTTCCATCAAAGTCAGTTAAATAAATTCTATGATCTCTGGAAGCAAGGTCAGGCTGCATGGAAAGATTACAAGAGCTGCTGTTTGCATGTATACAGAGAAACCACAAACGGTCAAAGCTCTGCTGGAGTTTTGTCAGACAATAAAACAGGCTTTTTAAAATATGTTAACAACAACAGTAGGTCTAGATAAAATGACAGGACATGTGACAAAGGTTCAAAGTTGCATAAAAGGAAACAGATATTAGGATATTAAGAAACATTTCTTTACAGAAAGGGCTAACAAGCACCTGAACAGTCTTTCTGAAAGATGGTCAATGTCCAATGCCCGTCAGTGTTGAAGAGGCTATTGAACAATGTTGGATTGATTCAGCTTATCGTTATTGGATGTTCAAGATGTGCTAATGGTACTGTTGCCAGACTGAAAACCTGCCTGATTGTTAAGGGTGTCCATTCATTTCACATACCTAACTCACTTGATAACTCAAGCTGTTATTGCATTCTTGCATAATCACATTTGCTAGCAATTAGAAGTGGCTGTTAAAAAAAAAAAAAATGTGGAAGAAATTTATATTGTTTGATAAAAGCAAGAAAGGATCTTTGATACCCTGAACTTCTCAACAGACTATAATCTTGTCAGCTTTTCTAGTCTAGACAGAGATACAAGATTAATAGAGAGATTTAAGAATAATTTGTTACAAACTATACAAAATGTATAAGTGTGTGTGCCACAGGAGAGGATAGCAAGAGTTTTATTTTTCTGTCCTATTTACATGTACTTTTTCTACATTGCACCATTTACACCTGGAATTCTTTCTAAAGTACAAGTAGATGTTGCTGAATTGAAATAATAGAGTTCAAGTGGGGCCTTTAATGTCTGTTGTTCTGTCTCATTTTCAAGGATATCTTGAACAAAAAAAGACCTTTTAAAGTAAATATGATATAATGATAAAAGTACACTCAGAAAGTATAACTAGAACCTAGATAACACCATAATGTCTTGAAAGACAATGAGATTGTCTTTGTGACCTTACAGCACTGGAGAAGTGCTTATAAAAGAGTGTGACTGACTTTTTTACACAGGCAGATAGTGACAGGAAAAGGACAACTATTTGAAACTAAAAGAGGAGAGATTTAAATTAGATGTTAGAAAGTTCTTTACTCAGAGGGTGTTGAACCACTGAAACAGATTGCCCAGAGAAGTTGTGGACACTCCATTGCTGGAAGTGTTCATGGCCAGGTTGGATGAAGCCCTGAGCAACAAGATCTGTGTCATCCCTGACCATGGCAGGAGGGTTGAAACTAGAGAATTTTTAAGATCACTTCCAAACCAAGTCTTTCTGTGGTTGTCACCTGTGCTAAATTAATGTTGGTAGTTAAAAAGAAAAAAAAAAAAAAAAGTATCTCTGAAAAAATATCTGAATATATAATAACAATTATTAAACTTTACTTTTGTTTAGGTTTAAAACCATTGTTTAGGGTCTCTTGAAGAACAGGTATATGCTCTGAATTTGAAAAATATACTAAACTCCATAGCTGTAGGTACATATGGACCTATTCCCTTCATTGTGATGCCATAGGGTTTTCATGAATTTGTAGATTTTTATACTTCTAGGTAGTTTCTCACATGTAGAGTAGCTAGCAACCTCTAACC
>JAWWLT010000110.1:73358104-73396972 GCA_035040995.1 Premnoplex brunnescens | reverse complement strand
AAAGAAAAGAAAAGAAAAGAAAAGAAAAGAAAAGAAAAGAAAAGAAAAGAAAAGAAAAGAAAAGAAAAGAAAAGAGAGAAGAGAAAAGAGAAAAGAAAAGAGAAAAGAAAAGAGAAAAGAAAAGAGAAAAGAAAAAAGAAAAGAAAAGAGAAAAGAAAAGAGAAAAGAGGACAAGTTGTTCCATAAACAACTGTTAATCTCTCTGGTTTGTGGATAGTACAACAATTCAGATCAGCTTGATGGATTAAATGTGTCATAAGGTTAACAAAAATGAAACACAGATAACCAAACTCATATGAAATCAAATCAGATATTGACAAATTCAAGGAACCCTGTTACCATTGCATCTATCAGACAAGAGGAACAAAAAGCAAAGCAATAGAATGCAATCGATGCCTCTATAAATAATTGTAGAAAATAATGAGACTAAGATTTATTATTTTTTCCATTTTATGCCTTTTAATAATGATAAAAGGAAAATGCATGGGCAGACAGAATGAAACTAAATGGGTCAATGTGTCCTTACTAAAGTCCCTCAAGTTACTACAGTATTTCATTGTTGAAAGTGACAAGCAAACTATTACCTTAGCTGTCTGAGACTTCTTATTCCTCAATATCAATGTAAGACAGTCACACAAAGCCATTTCAGCTGCTGTTTCAGTAAGTGACATGTCTTAATGATGCTGCAAAAAGTGCCATCTATTTAGTGGCAAGGTCCTCTAAAGAGCTATTTTAGAAGATACTGTGACTGTGTTTCTCATGTGAATGAAGAGGTTTGTTAGAGTACACGTATGTTTAGCATGAGAAATGAGAGGGTGGAGACAAAGGAAACTATTCCTGGCACTATCACATTCTTCTCATTTTGGTCCTTAAGTATTCATAGAGAAGTGTCTCATTATTGCATTTACAGTGACAGCCCTGTTTATTAACTTCTTCTTAAGATTTATGTGTCTGTATCTTGAGTGTATCTAACAGAGCTATACACTATTAATTATTGTTGATGGCACAAAGGCTTTGTTTACAAATCAGTTCAGTTAATTAGATTCATGCAATAACTTTTACAAGATTAATAATTGTCTTAATACAAAAGAGTTTGACTACTTCCAAATCAAAAAGGTACATGTGCCTAAATTTACCCTTTATTAATTATACAGTTAAATAAACTTGCAGGTCAGAGGAGATGAAGCAGGCTTCAAAATTTTTTTGAAAGTCCGTATTAAGTTTTCACACTTACATGTTACTTCCATGGCAGACAATTTCTAAAACCCATAGCTCATAGACTGTTAAGTTCAACAAATCACAACTCATTCCAAGTTTTCTTTCAAATCGAGAGAATTTCCACCTATTTCTAATCATCATCTTGTTTTTGTTCTCATCCACTGTTCTCTGTTGAACATATAAGAGTAAAAATTCATAGGTACACACCAATTAAAAATAGAGATCAGACCTCTGCATATTTCCAAGATCAGGTCCACAAGTTTGGAAATGAAAATCATGTTCTTTTGATTAAAATGAACAGTGACCAAAAATAAAAGACCCTTAGTGAAATCTTTCAGGTTTTGTTTTAGTTTGGTTTTGATTTTGTTGGTTTTTTGTTTGTTTGTTTGTTTGTTGTTTTATTTTTGTTTTGTTTTTGTTTTTTTATTTTAACTGAAAACAATATTTTGGTTTGACAAATAAAACATATTTCTGAATTTTGCAGTTCATTGCCTTTTTTTCCCATGGTTGTGTTTGTGCAAGTAAATAAAGCAGACTAAAATCTGCTGTCTGAACCTGAGTTACAGCAATTTGTGCCAGTTTGTCAAACTTTCTTCCCCTTGTAAATAGGTTCATCTGTATTGTCCATGAGCGTAAGTTCTTGACTCATGCTACTGGTGTTCATACTTGACCATTGCCTAAGAGATGGCTATTTAGCATTGGGCAAAAGCCCAATGTTGAGCAACATACTCACACTGAAACGTTACAGGATTGTACAACAGAATTTCACTTGAGTGGCAGTCCTACTTAACTCATTATTTTAGGCTTATGGATCAGTCTGCATGACCAGACAAGTATCCTGTAAGGTCTTGCAGTAGGTAGAAAGAGAAGAAGAAGTGATGTATGGTGAGAAACATAGCCTTGTCAGACTGTCTGACATGAGAAGAAATTTGAGAAAAAAAAAAAAAAGTGAAGCTTGACAATTCAGTATTCATTGAGCTTATCCAGGAGCTTATGACATCCTTCATCACCCACTAAAACATATAGGAGTTTTCTATCTCCTATACTGGTTATTATAAAAATCGTTTAATACAAATGATGAGTCTCTATCATTTTAAGACTGCCAGTTCTCTGGCATTCAGTTTAGGAGGACAAATGGATGTGGTATTGAAAGAACAGTTTAATAAAATAATTTTTTAAAAAATTCAGCTCTGATGATGAAAGAGTAGTCTGACATATTGAAAGGACTTTGTTATTAGCATCATTTCTTTCTCTCACTCTTTGTCTTAAGCTCGGAAAGGCTCTGAAGAACATTCATCACCTACAGATATCACACTGGATAAAATGTACCAATTATCCAGCTGATGACAAAGCATCATTTGTATAAACCATAGATTACTTTAGTGTTAGGTGGTTAAACAACAAGCCAAAATCTGTTACTCAAAAGGAAAGTTGCAAATAGCCTCTTTAAGCAGTTCTAATATCAGGTATATAATACAATTTTTCTATCCCTATCCTATCCTGCTCTTTCTCTGTTCAGTTCTAAAGGGTTTAGATTACCCATGATATAAATAACATATTTCAAATATTTGAAGTAAAATTAATGGTAAAAATATTTAGATTTCACTTTTAAACCTATTTTTTGTCTTAAGTCCAGAGCAGATAAAAAAAAAAAGTTACATGGAATGAGTACCATCATAAAATATTTAAGCAATATTCAGTGTTTCTTTCTAATATCTAATCTAAGCCTACTCTCTTTCAGTTTAAAGCCATTCCACTTTGTCCTATCACTGCATGTCCTTGTAAAAAGTCTCTATCTTCATTGTAGACTCTCTTCAGGTACAGGAAGGCCACATTTAGGTCACCCCAAAGCCTTCCCTTGTCCAGACTGACCAGTACTAATTCTCTCATCCTTTCCTCATATGAGAGGAAATCCAATCATCTTTTTGGCTCTCCTCTCGACTCACTCCAATAGGTCCATGTTCTTTCTCTACTGGGGACCCCAGAGCTGGATGCAGCACTCTAGGTCAAGAAACCAGAGAGCCCTTGTTATTAATTGGCCTTACTGTTAGGTGCTTAATAGTTCCTTGTCTAAGGCAAAGTTAACTAATTCTAAACTTTCTTTATAGCTAATGGAGAGCCAGAGCTGCATTCAAATAATTCATACTATTCTAAAACAGATGTCCAAGGGAAAGTCTAGGCATTCTCTAAAGGTTTTTGTTTCCTTCTACTATATATACAGGGAAGCCAAAATGTTTTGCTTTAACTTGGATAATTACCATTTAGAGATGTAATATTAGGTCATAGACATGCCAAAGAATTCTATAATTCACTGAATTAATACATATTTTACACACCTGACAGCTCTGATAAGTAAATAGTGTAGTAATAACCATGCTTTAACTTGTGGTCAGGATGAACACTGAATCCAGATCTGAGTATCATTTCAATCATTTCTTAGTCAGATTACTCTGTTTCTCTTCTTAAAAAAACAAATTTAAAAAGAAAAAAAAAGCAGAGCTCCGTATATTTAAAAGAGTGTGCTTTTGAAACCTAGATAGAAAAGTAACCTTTTTCTTCTGGCTTAATCTGAGTACAAATTGCAGGAAAACATTTATTAAGATTAAAGAATATGAAATAATTTGATAGATCAGCTGCGAAGGACCAACTCATAAAGCAGGTTCTTCAATATTTTATCCAAACAGAGCAAAACATACACCACTGATTACTAGCCCTGCCTGGAAGCAAAAAGTGCAGTATAAACTTTCTGACCATCCAAGTACCACGTCAATACAGTTTCCACTTAAATGAACACTGTTCGTAGCTGTGAAGGCTTGTTTTTCAGTTGTACTAAGGATTATTCTTGTCCTGCTGTCTTAAATATTTTAGTATTACCTATATCAGAAGAACTTAAAAATTAAATGTCTGCTTTAGGCAAACAAAATAAAATCAACACAATTGAATTACAAATATACCAGTCATAATGGACATCTTTTTTAATTGAAAACTAAGAAAATAAGCCCAGTGCATAAACATCAGTGACATTGTCTTGTGTTAAGGCATTGAGTGGGCTGGGGTGTCTCTGGGTATTGGGAAGCTGGGCAGAGGGCCAGCCAGAATCTGTCCCACTGTCCACCAGGAGCAGGGCAGCCAGGAGGGCACCAGGGGCAGCACCAGCCCTAGGTAATGAGATCCACTCTGGAGTTGTGGGTGGGACCCACAGCTGGACAGGGCAGGGCTGTGGAGAGCTGGAGACTCTGAGGGCATCTCTGGGGAAGGGACAGGTGGCACCAGTGGGCTGAAATGGTGTGGGCTGTGGGTGGTTTGGAAGGAGCCCCAGGAAAGAGTGGACAGAGGAAGAAATGCCTCTGTTTCCCTCAGGCTCCTGAGTACAATCTTGTCCTTAATGAAGAACTGCAAGAGAATTAAGAAGTCACTGATGTTTTTATCAACACCATTGAAACATGATGTAGCTGGACAGACAGTAGAGAGATGACAATGGGAACTTTTTTTTTTAAAAAAAAAAAAAGAGAGAGGGGAAAAAAAGAACATGGAGGAAAAGAAAATTTTAATTTTCTTTTTTAAAACTAAAGTACACATCATAAACAGAGCTTCACCTTCCTTCTCAAAATTGACTTTGTAAAAACAATTTGTTTTTTGACCCTATTACTTTTATATGGTCAAACTTGTCAACGGGGAAGTCTTATAAACAGAAATTAATTTTAAGCAGACAGAAAAAAACCATGAATTTTGGAGAGTGCACTGAATAATTTCATGGTCTGAGCTTAAATCAATATATTTGTTAACCAAAAATTCCAGTTGCAGAACTGTTCTTCAGTTTCACTATTTTTGTTGTTTTCCCTTCAGTTGCATTTATACAACCTGACAGAAAGTAATGGAGTTGCACAAGTGAATCCGAAGGCGATACTTAACCTGTGAAAATCTTTATTATTGGTGATCCATGACTCAGATAGAAGACAAATAAGCTCCCAAATCCCAGGCCTAATTTAAGGACTGGCAGTCAGTAAAGCACTTCAATTGTAAACTGAATTAGTTTGATTGAGAAATTATGGAGAAGAAAAATAACTATTGAATGTGACAATACTATTTTTGTAGAGTTTTGAGAATGGCCTTGTGCTTTTAGAATTAATAATGTCCTGCTGCTTTTTCCCTAATTGAAGACAAAATGCTCCATTTTGATATTGCATTTGGTTGCCGCAGAAATTATAATCAGGTCAAACAAGCAGAAAAGAAAAGAAAAAAAAAAAAAAGATTATGATTTCCTGTAAGGTATAAGTAGAGGAACCCTTGACAAGACAAACCTAAAACTTTCTTCCTTCTAAATATTTTCACATACACACATATTTATATAAACTTAATAGCATTTTTTTTTCATTTTACAAAACATAGCTCCATTTAGTTGCAAAGAAATAGTGATGAGGTAGCACGTTGCTATTTAAGACCTTAACTGTGCAAAACCAAATTATAGCACAGGTCTTCAAAGTTAGCACACAGAGAGAAAAACAACATTCCCAATCACAAACACCTATCCAAAAAAAAAAAAAAAAAAAAAAAAAACACCAAAGAAAACCAAACCCAAACCCAAAAGATCCAAAGGTTTTATAAAATCCTTTATATTAACTTCAATAACTGAATACTTAATAATGGTTTTAAATTTGTTATCTTTACAGAGTAGTCTAAATTGGAAGAAACCCACAAGGATTATCAAGTCCAACTCTTAAATTAGTTGCTCATATGGGGATCAAACCCATGCTCTAGCCTGGCTAAGAAAATCAGGTTTATATAGTTAATAAGGATAAACAAAGGCTGAGCCATTACTGTGTACTTAGCATATAAGTCAGTGCCATGGGTTTCCCTGATTAGGTTTTTTTGGTAAGAGGAAGAAATGCTTCTGTTAGAAGCTGCTGGAAGTTTCTCTATCCTACAGAGCAGAGCCAATGAGGGTCAGCTCCTAGGAAATCTTCCTGAATCATTAAGTTACGCCCCTGCGTGAAAACATATTTAAGAATGGAAGAGTTATTGTGTAGTTGGAAAATTGTCAGCTATGGATTAACATCACAAACCAGACATCAAGGTCAGTGCAGGAGGAGTACAGGGGGAGGGACCCCATGGATCAGGGAAAGGACTAAAAGTTAGTATTCTCTGATTACTGTGGTGATGAACATGGTGATTACAAGTTTTCCTCTCGAAGCCCATGGGATTCATCAGAGTGCAAAGACTCCCCCGGCAGAGCAGGGGGATGCATGGAAGAAGCTGTTACCTCGTGGATGGCCCCAAGATGGAGCAGAGTCCTGTAAAAGATTTGCAGCTGAGACTCATGGAGGGAGAAGCCCAAGTTAAGCAGTTACAGCCAGCTTTTCATGAGAGACTGCACCCCATGTAATGACCCATGAGAGAGCAGAGGATCTCTCTCATGGGGGGGGACCCCACGGAACACAGGGCAAGGACTCAGAGTTGTGATTCCCCTGTGACCATGGTGATGACTGTGGTGAAGCAAGCTGTCCCCTTTGCAGCACACAGAAAAGCCCCCTGAGACAGAACATTTGGAAGAACTGCTGCTTAAGTCTTGGACTTACATCTGCGAATGGCTGATGCAAAAACAAACCCTCCAATCCCTGTCCCCCGCACCAGGACAGACCAAGAGGTGGTGGTGGAAAGGTGTTTCAAAACTAGTTTTAGTTCTTATTTTTAGTTCTTAATTTGTTAGTAATAAATTTAAAAATTATTCTAAGTTCTGCTTTGCCTGTGGTATTAATCAAAGCTCCTTTTTGGTTGTTATCTCCAGTCATAAATTCCTAGCTGGTTTTTTTTTTTGTATTTTTTTCTCTTCCTTCCGGGAAGGCCAAAAGTGGGGGGTGCGGCGGGGGGGGAGGGCGGAGGAGGGAAAGGGAGAAAGACCTTGAAGCAGTTTTGCTGGACATCAGGTGTTTAGGCAGGGCCCAAACAACCACAATCAGGGAGAAAATTGTTATGAAATATGACTCCATAAGTTATTTCTTCTTTTGAGAGAATCACGGATTCTCTGAAGCCTTTCTATATCATTATGTAGACTGCAAGAGCTATAAAAAAAATTAGAATAATCTAGAGAAATATACAGGAATCAGGACTTTCACTCATTCCTTGTGAAATCTCCAGACTTGAGAGTGATATCCCATCATCAGTGTTTCTTCCTCATCAGCTGAGGTATGCTTTGCATGGGAGAAACTGAAAGACATTTCCACCCTAAAGTCTTACCTAGCCTAATGAAGGTATTCTTACAGGTGAGATTGGTTCCTCAAGTCTTCAAAATAAGATATATACTGCCTTCTCAAGTATCTGGTATACTAATGTTCGTTGCTCACAGTTTTCATTATGGCATAGATTTTTTTTTTTTTTCCGTTACTTATTCTGTTCATTGTCCTGAAAATTCTTATGTCTCCTTTTTATTATCCTCCTTGAAACAATCTCCCTTTATTTCACCACATGATGATTTCTTCCCTGGGTTACTAACATGTTCTTTGTAGATTTCTAAGATGACAATGACAAGCTTCTGCAAAACATATTTGATATACTTCCATTTTTCACTCCTATTTTCACACTTTCATTAGAGGGTGATGCTCAAAGTTGTGCCACTGCTGTATTCATTTATTTATTTGCCAAACCTATCACTTGTGGGTTTGTTATGCAGTAGTCACATCTTCACTAAAAATTTTCCAACTGAAATGAGAAAGTTAAACATGTTAAAGAATGGATTCATTATAAGGGAAGACAAAAAGCAAGACACAAAACCAAAACAATAAGAAAACCTCAGTGGTCTCTGAGAGAATAACTACACCATCTGGAAAATGTCCAGTTATTGCCTGTCAGAAGTAGGACTGGTTATTATTTCCATAAATTCACAAAACAAAAATTATATTGATGGATATAAGTTATTACACAGTATAATAGCTAGACAGTCTCCTAGAACAGCATATTAGATGTGTAGGATATGTTCAGACAGCTTTCAGTGGTGGAGCTTTCTTCCAGTGAGCAAATAAAATTGGTATAAATTAGACAAAGAACTTAACTCCAGGATTCTTTTTGTCCTTTTTTTTTGAGTGGCAAGCATGAAGTATGTTTTCTAATGAAGTGAAAACTGATGTTAGAAGGAAAGGGGCACCATTGGCATGCATAAAAATATTTTAGGACAGTTAAAATGTCTCAGGTCTGAAAGTTAGAAATAAATTATAGATTTAATTTTCTTGTCTGAAAGAAAAAAAAAAAAAAAAAAAGATATTCTATTTCACCCATGATTTCCAAAATCCACAAGCAAACCTGTTTTTTGTCAAATCTGCATTCGATTTTACGAATAACACATTTCTTTTTTTTTTTCCCCCACTATAACACTGTTTGCAAGACTGTATTCATACTTCATTTTCCAGCATACTAAACTGAGAAGACCTGAGATAAGTCAGATTATTAAATTTGTACAGATGCACTGTCTCCTGTGTACATAACTGTTGAAAATGAATAGGCAGAACAGATATTTTTGTTTTCAGTGTACAAAGGTTAGAGTACATCAGGCTAGTTCTTAAGGATTGATAATCAAATGGACTTAATGGCCCTCAAGAGAACTATGAGTTAAATAGATTCTCGGTATTTCAAAAAAAAAAAAAAAAAAAGATCCTCTTGTTTGCTGATCTTTACATGTCTTATATGTATAACCTGGTTCAAACTCATAATGACCTCCTTCATGTTCTGGTACACAGCTGTTACAACTAAAGAAATTAAAAGAAAATGAAGATATGAAAAATAGAAGATATGAAAGATTCGGAAAACATAGGACAAGGGATAAGGACTTTAAAATGGGAAAGAGTAGGTTTAAATTAGATATTGGGAAGATATTCTTTATTGTGAGGCTGTTGAGACACTGCTACAGGATGCCTATGGAAGCTGTGGATTGCACATCCCTGGAAGTGTTCAAGGCCAGGCTGGATGGTGTCCTGGACACCCAAGTCTAGTGGAAGGTTTTCCTTCTCATGGCAGGGGTCTTTAAGGTACCTTTCAAACCAAACTACTCTATGCTTCTATGATTCTATGAAAAGGTTTCTAAAGAAAATAAAATAAGTCTTATTTCAGCACTTTGAGAAGAGCTTACAGAGGGAATTGCAGAAAATCATTCATTTTAATACTTATGTCAATAGAACATTTTATTTTTTCAGTCACCAAAAACATTCTTACATACAACAGGTGATAGTTGAAAATATAGTGCTCCCTGCTTAATATACCAAGCTAGGAATAAAGCAGTGAATAAACTTGGCCTTCACAAAACTTTAAGTAGATAAACTGTTTTTACTTGCATCTACTTTTAAGAAAAATGGTGCTCATAAATCCTCTTAGAATACTGAATACTCAAAATTGCACTGAAAATATTAAATACTTGATGTTAGATGATGTAAGACACAGGGATAATATGATAAAATATATCTCTGGCACATTAAGGAAAACAGTTTATTGTAACGATGCTTTATCTTTATTGATGCTCATCATTGAAATAACTAAATCCTGTGTTACTATTTGAAGTGCATTTAAGGAAGACCTACCAGTTAAAGTTTTTTCCACTTTTGCTGGTTATCTTTAATTTCCCTCTTTTTTATTGTGACAGCACAAAGATTTGACCTAATTTACAGGCAAGATACCTGCCTGAAAAGAACTTAGAAACAGAACTCTCTTGGGCAAATTGACGTACCTACTTAATTTAGCATCAAGCTGCTAAGAGTTTTGTGAAGTGCTATGTAAGTGCAGGAAAGAATTGGAAGAGGAAATTCAATCTTTGGTAGCAGTGTTACCTTTCATATATGGTAAATTGATACATCCTTTCCAAGACAGGCATGGTTTGCCTTTTTTGCTTACCAAAAGTTCTATTCACCTATTGTCAAACTCCCAGCTAGACCTTTGCGTGGCAGTTGAATGATATCCAGTTGAATGAATTTTTTTGGAACTGTGTTGATTTAAATAAAATTCGCAGATTAGAAAGATTCAGGGAGTGCAATTATTTTCTTATTTTATGCCTGAAAACTGTCAGGTTTGTTTTGTTTTCTGGTGGCACTTTGTCAGTTTGTTTTGGGGGTTTTTGGGGGATTTTGTTTGTCTGTCAAAGTATCCTCTGTCCAATGGTTATCCAGAATCTCTACTGTAATAGAAAAACTCTCACACCTTGTCAAATAAAATAAACCAGTAGGAAAACAAAGATGATTTTGATACATAATTTAATATATAGCAATTTATTAGCTCTTAAATTCTTTGCCATACTGTAAAAATTTCTGTTCAAAGTCCCAAACATTTTACATTAAATCTGTAGGGATTCTATAAGGACTGTGCCTGTATATATAATGTATAAAACATTAAAAATTTCTACCTAAACTTTTAGATTTTAAGCATGTACTTATAAGAATGATTTTAACATACTGTAATTTGCCTTTCATTTAGAACTACAAATTGAACCTGTTGTACTGCTGTTCTGTATCTGAACATGACCTTCTGTGGGCCTCTATTGGTTTTGATGGGTTACCATGGAAACTGGTGAGCAAGAAAGAGACAGAGCACAGTTTTGTATGCTTAACCGCCTAGAGTTACATCCTCTTCTGTGTTTCTGAGAAAGAAATCAGTGACTGAATCTTAACTTTAGAGTCATAGTACAACATATATTTTTGACAAGGTTGAAGTTATTAATGATTTATGCTGGATTTGCATTAAAGGCTTCTGTTTATACTAAGACCGTGAATGTCACTGATAATGGGAGTTCAAGCTGTCTGAAATTTTTGTCAACCTACCTACCCAGCACAAATGGGGCATGAGAGTGAAAAATGAACCTATGAAATTGTGTTGCATGACAAGACATCAGAAAACTGCCAGTTCTGAAAAGAACCAAAATGTCCTTGTTGAAATGCTCTCAGTTTACAGTGACTTTTTGCCCAGAAAAATGTGGATTAAAATTGAAATAGTGAGGTAAAAGTTTGTATAAGGTCCAAATTTACAAGGCTCTACAACATGTATGTGTTAACAAAAAACACAACTGTATTGAACAAGAATTTTGTCGATTTTTAATACAGCTTGGAAATAAAATTAAGGAGTTCTTTTAGTATTTCAGACTAACAAGTATTTAAAACTGTACACCACCATTCCCCCCAAACTGACAATTTTTGCAAATTAAAAATTAGAAGTTTAACATTATTACATATTACCTATTATTACTTGCTTTAGATAAATTTGGGAATAATTTACAAAGAATGCCACATGTGGAATATAAAATGCTTAAAAAGGTGAATCCTCTAACCACTATACTATATATCCTATATATTTACACAATATAATTTGGATAGATGATCTGCCTTTGTCTTGAACTGACTGTTACATATTTATTGAGATAAAACAAGCTACTTTATGTCGCAATTCTATACACTTTCTGAGACTTATTGGGACCTTTAGGTCAACTGACTGTACAAGAAAGAGATTATATCCATTCACTATAAACATTCCAAACATATCTACAAGTACATTTTTTCATTCCCCACCTACAGAAAAGTAAAAAATCAATTATTTTATTAAAATAATGAAATGAAAACAAAATAAATCAGCTTTGGCTGATTTGTTGTCCCATCTAAATTTAACATAGTGTCATGTGATTAGAAATAATCACATACTAATTGAAGGTTCAGATTCTCTCTCTTCTATAGGACTGATCCTCTGCTGAAGATCCACAAAAAATTGCTGTGTTGAGGTGCTATAAGGGATGACTTCCCTATAAACATATGTATGGTTGTGATCTCTGGAGTGAAAACAAGTGCCAGAAAAGGGCATTTAAATCCTTCATATGTGCAAATTCAACAGAGGAACTTATTTTGTTTGACTTTGGCTTTCATGTTCTACTGGGTTGCTGTGGCACTGGGAATTCAGTCATTTGACTCATATGGAGAAAAACAGAGTGAAACTGTAGTGGTAAACAATATAGAAGGTATAGAAGGAGCTTACATATATATATATATATTTGTTTGTTTGTTTTTGGTTTTGTTTGTTGTTGTTTTTTTCTTTTTTTCTGATGGAACTGTTACACTTTCATAATATTCACTATTTGATCTGACAACAGAAACATTTAAGGTACATGCCACTGTCTTGAGAACCCTGTTCCTTTCATATATACAACACACATGGGAAAGGAATCTATCTTAAAAAGTAAATGTTTAAAATTAAGTCCTTATAAATCCTTTTACTTTCATTTGTTTCCTATATTATTTATGACTCTTGCAGACTCTTTTCTGACATCTGAAATACACAGTCTTGTTTTGGGACTGAAACCTCAGAAGAAATTCTTAATTCCTTCAGAAAGCAAAGCATCCAGAAACAGGAACTGAAATTATCTGTGCAAAATATCTAGCTCTTATTAGGTGCATGTATATGTGCTTATGATTTACAGGTTTACAGACTGGAGATCTGCAGTATCATTAAGTTTTACAGTTCTTAATCAAGCCTTGAGTGAGGGAACTTCACCAAGTCAAAGGAGCTCTGACTCCATTAAGATCATCGCTACAACTTACCCTGTCTTTTACAGTCAGAACTGTTTTTATGTAAGTAGAAAAACACATCTTCAAAGTGTTTATCAGAGATAACTTGTCAGTCAATTATATGCAATATTTAATTACTTTTAAATTACCATGTTAGTAGGATAAATTTAAATATTCATGGTGGTAGTGTGATATTTGCAATGAAACAAAAAGGAAAGTTAAAAAATTATTTACCTCAGTTACAATTCTGCAGGGAAAAGTATGCTAGACTAAGTATGAACAAGTTCCAGTGCAGCAGAAGATAAACTAAGACACTAAATAAATATCCTATGAAAAAAATTAATTGATTGCTTTGGCACGTATTAAAGAGATAAGACTCTTGAAGTCATATTTAGCTAGAAAAGTAGTTTATGTATTCCCATTAGTTATATGTATTATCTGTCAATGCTTTCACATAGGGAACATACATCAGTAAGAAACATTTTAATTTAAAATGATGCAAAGTGGTCCCAATGTAAACAGACAAGCTGAAAAAATTATTAAGCTATTGAAAACTGTCCAAGTACTAAATTTTAAGATGACAAAGTATATAAAAAATCATTATGTGATGACGGCAGTTGTGCAAGATAGAATCTAGTGCCTGATACCATTGTTGTTATCATCTTCAGCTTTCATGCAAAGATAAAAATCTTACAATTCCGAGTTATTCAGCTAAATTTCCTTGATATTCAAGCATTTTTGGGGGAACTTTTTCTCCCTCCATTTGCAAAGCAAACAATTATTTCCCAATTCATATGACTCACTCTAACATCACTGAGCTGATATCAATTTCTATTACCAAGGAAGAGTACAGAAGCATTCAGTGACTTTTGATATTATAAAAGGGCTGTACTGCCTTCCCCATACTGATCAGGAGACAATACTCTTATGAATAGATAGTATTGTTTGTAGAAATTTCTTGCAGTTTTAGGGTTCTGAAGCACTTAAATGAAATATTCCTAAGTAAAGATAATACTTTGAAGAAAAGAATCTTATCAATCCATAAAATTCATGCTGGAAATAACTACTGTGTTACATCACATAAGTTCTCTTTATACTATCTTGAAAAAGAGTTGAGGATTTTCAGAGTCGCAGTGAAAGAAAGTTTCACATATAGGAATCATCTTTCTGTCAGATGGCCAAAGAAGTTATTCCATTTTTTGATAAAGATATTATGGTACTATGTACACTAAGGATCTCTTACATCTTTGGTAATATCATAACAATCATTATAAATTGCAATATGAGTACTTCAAACTTGCAGCTTCCTGGGAGTGACAGTAGAATGTCAGATTAGGCAATTTGATCCTAAAAGAGTTCAAATTTAGATGGTTTCAAGTACAATGATTGAAATAGACTGCAATATGAAATGTAAATATTTAGAAACTGAAGAAACTTCTGTTTATTATTTAGTTTACATTTGTTCCATACAGAGTGTATTATCATTAATTGCACCTGCAGTAAAGGGTGCACTGTAGACAATTAACTTACTTAAAATATTTTTAATTATTAATTAATTTATGAAGAGAGTAATTTTATGAAGAGAGGAGAGAGGCGAGGTGAGGCAAGACAAGGTGAGGAGCTCGGATGTCTTATAACTTTATATAAATACCTGAAAGGAGGGTACAAAGACAGTCAAGCTCTTTTCAGTAGTTCCCATCAACAGGAACAGAGTTAATGAAGTTCAACCTGAACATCAGGGAACACCTCTTTTTGCTGTGAGGATAGCTAAGCACTGGCATAAGTTGCCTAGGGTTGTTGTGGAGTGTCTGTCCTTGGAGATATATTCAAAAAACTGTTGCCCTTGTAAGGCATCTGTAAGCCTTCTATGGTTTAAAGACTACTGATAGGCTGACAAGAAACGTCCCCAATAGTGTCAGGAAAGGTTCAGACTGGATATTAGGAAAAAGTTCGTCAATGAAAGAGTTGTCAAGCATTGACACAACCTGCCCAGGGAAATGGTTGAGTTAACCAATAGCTCATCTCTGGAGCTATATAAATGACATGTAGGTGAGATACTTGGGGACATGGTTTGGTGGTGGACTTAGCAGTATTAGGCTAAAGATAAGACTCAATGATCCTAAGGATTTTTCCAACCTATAGTATTCTATGATTCTACTCTGTGATCTTACTCTCACTGATGATATCTTGGTAGTTCTCCAGTGTTGCTCTTGTTGGTTGGACTAGTGGAATTCTTATGAAACACAAATAAAATAAAACTTAACTGACTTTAAAGAAAAAGATTTTGATACAGAATTGCAAAGACAAAACAAAACAAAAAAACCCCCAATATTCAACTACTGATTTCAATGACATCAGGATTTTATTCATGCAGTTTAAAAGATTTAAAAAAAAAAAAAAAAAAGTTTCTACATTGTCTGGTAGTTTTGAGAATAAAATCTCCTTCAAGAACAAAAAGAACAAAAAGGTTTGGGGTTTTTTTGTTTTGTTTTGTTTCGTTTGTTTGGGTTTTTTTAATTAAGGGTTCACTTTTTACTTCTCTCATGAAAACAGGTATCTTCTACATTATGACATCCTTGGCAGAGGATAAAATCTGACTATTGCATATTATTTAGAAGAGTATTAGAGTTATTTAAAAGTGTATTCTTACTGTTATCTTTGAGTGCATTTTCTTAATACAGATTGATTTTCTAATGTAAATCTGCAAGAATGACTTCAAACATGGAACAAACATGGAAAATGCATTAATTATCTCAGATATTCTAATGACTTACAAAATACACTATGTACTTGAAAGTCACCGTATATAAAAAGCATAAAGTTTACATTTAAAATTGATGTTAAACACTGGATTCAGAGTTTACATTTAAAACTGTTGTTAAACACTGGGTTCAGATGAGTATACTTTTCTTAAGGTTGAGTGATCAGACTTTTTTGTCCTTGTCAATTTTTCCTTTTTTCCTTTGCAAAATTTAAGTTTCTGCAGCAATACCCTGTCTATTTTCACAGAGCCCATATGTTCCTTCTTAGTGATGGGACATATTTAGCAATTATTTGACAATTTTGGCTGAAATTTAATTTATTACACCCTTCCATAAGATGTGTTAACCTAAGGGCAACCAAACGAAACAAGGAAGTGTTTACCTGCATTGCAAGTATACAGTTTGCCAACACTACAGCAACAGAATTCTAAGATACTGCAGGAAAAGATCACATACACTTATTTATGTATGTTTATGGTTCCTGACATACAAGTGTAAGGCAATTATGCTCAAAAAAAGCCCACAGTGATAAGCAACTTTTCTAAGCATGAAAGAAGAGGCCTGAACATAATGGTGACAATTGCTTCTTCACAGCTACAGTAGATATTTGCAATGTGGCATCCTTTCATTCTTTTTTTTTATCTTTTTACTCCCCCCCACCACCCCACCCCCCAAATTATTCATTTGAATCCAGTCCATTTGAATAGAAAGTTGTCAAACCAAACATTTTTGCCATTTACCTAATGTCTGGTCTCAGAGCAGAACTGATGAGTCCTACCTCTTTCCTGTAGGATGATTCATGCTGTACAAAATCATGCTCTCAATCTGATAAAAATCAGGAGTGTAATTTATAGCTTAAGCCAAAGTCTTGAGTTTTGACTCCTAATCAGAAATGCTTATAAATCCCTAGTACTTTTAACACACATTTTAAAATTGCTTTAAAATAAAAGGTTGTGGTATAAATCTTATCCAAGCCTCCCATAAAATTTTGTTAATGGTGAATGGTGATAGAATTTCTTCCTTAACAATAAAATACACCATTGTTGCTTAAAAGAAAAACTACTAGGTTGCATTTTCTTCTATATGTTCATCTACTAATCCTAAGAAAAGAACATTTTGAATAAATACCCCAATATACGTAATTCAACATCTTATTTTGAAAAAAAAAAATAATAAAAAAAAAAAATCACCAATGCAGTGTTCAGCCAGGTGTGATTGGGTTATTCGACTTCTTGAAAAATACAGAACAAAGTTCTTCCAGTACTGGCAAAAGCTAAGAAACAACTAAAATATATTTACAGTGGAGAAAGAAAAAGACGGGTGGTGGTTTTTCTTCCTTTGGTTGATTTTGTTTTCTTTTCAAATAGTGATTAGACTGGAAAATTAGCCACTTTGGGATTTCTCAGCCAGTGGTAACAGATGGCTAAGTTAGTGTTGAACAACTGAGGGGGCTGGAGAGTTAGTTGATTAGGGAGACTGACTAAAAGCATGTATCCTCAAGCTGGCAGAATGCCTAGTGAAAGCAGTGACCCATCACTTAGAGTAAGTCTTTGAAATATTAAGTGGCCATATATATTCAGAATGGAGGGGGATGGGACAAAAGGGTAGGGGAGCTTGCACAGCTAACTTTTTTCCCCTAAAGTTTTCAGGTAGTAACAACTTCTCAATTCTTGCTTGTGTTTCTTTGTGGTGTAGCTTCTTTTCCTATTCTTGTCTTTTTGAAGTTGACTATCGTACTCAAAAAGGAATAAGTTTTATTTCATTAGTCATAACTTTCAGGAAAATAACCAAATAACCCCTTCTCCTTTGAAAAAAATCTTGCTTTTCTGTAGTTCTATTATAAGCTTACTTCAGTAATTTGAAATGTAGAAGAGAAGCATTGTTGGTTTTCATTATTAATTTTTATTCAGCATTTGAAAAAAAAAATGTGTATCTGTGCAAAACATCTTCAATTTTAAGTTAAAGTTCTAGAAGAAGATAAAGGATGTTAATATTCCATTGTAGACTAAATGCAGTCTAAGACCACAGGACTTCAAAATATGAACTATATTGTTCTTTTTCACTATTACTCATATTTGCTGCTTTCTATAGCCATTTATTTCCCTTCCCACAAAAAAATTAATTCATAGAAAGGTGGTAGAAATTAGTATTTTGACAATAACAATATTTGTAATTCTAGAGAGAAATGTGACCAAACCTTTGACTAATGAAAATTCTCATTATCCATTTTCTATCACCTATCACTTACTTCCACGTTGGCAAAACTCCTTCTCTGCCAGTGGCATTCTAACTTGTTCACAGTATTAAAAACATAATGAAAGCTATTAGAACTAAAGAAAAATGAATACAACCTTAGAAGATGCTTTTGATGTTTTCTTTTTTCTTTTTTTTTTTTTTTCCCACACCACTATGTAGATAATTAGATACAGAACTTTTCCTCTTAAAATATGTGCGTGCGTCATAAGGTTGTGTCCTCCCCATGCAGAATAATATCTCAGCTACTGAAATCAAGACATATTTTGCCTAGCATTTGTCCAAAATAATGTCTTTTCACAACAGCTAACTAACCTAAACAAAATATCACTCTAATATGGCTATATTTCTCTGTTATTTGAGTTGACTAGTAATTTCAGTGTAAAGGTACCACTAATGCATGCACAAGTGTTCACACTGTCTGTTCCTGGTTCAAACTCACTAGCTTTCCAAAGCAAAGAAGTAATTACCTCCTGAGATCAATATAATTGTTCTTTATTGAGCACAGGTAAAACAGGCTTTCTGTGAGTTCAATATTATGTCCTTTGATCACAATTTGTTGCATAGAGCAGCATGGTGGCACCTCATAGCTAGCTAGTCAACCCACCACAATCAGTTACAATAACATTGATTTCAGGATATTTTACAGTGGAATGATCACAAAAGACCATCTTTAAATTAGTCTTTCAGTATTGGCTACTTTCATAATACAAGCAAAAATAAATATTTCCAGCAAGAAAAATTCTAAGAAGATGCATCAGGCACAGGCTGGCAGGCTTTGGGTGTCAGAGGCCTTCCAGGGTGCCTTTTATGGGAGCTGGGCATGACCAGTACTGTGCTGGACACAGCTGGCTCCAGCTAGAGCTGACACTGATGCAAACAGTGCATCCCAAAACTGCAGCAGCTGGGAGAGCCCGCAACACCTCTGCTCAGAGAGCAATAGGAGCAACAAGGGAGATGCGGGGAAAACACAGAGGGAGAAATTAAGAGAAAGGGAGCAAGAAGATATATGGTGGAAACATGGAGGAAATGCAAGGCATAGTGAGGAGTCATCCATGGAAAGGGACACACATGGAGACAAGTGAAGAAAGATATTGTTGAGGACATGGTTGAAGGTTCTTGGAAGGAGGTACTGTTTCTGAGGGACTGCCACCATGGGGGATCCAAGTTTGGGTTGAACCGCAACCTATGAACAACCTTTGGTGGGGCAGACAGAAATGAAAAAGAACCGATGAAAAACAAAGGAAAATGTATGTGAAACAAAGACTGACAGAAAGAATCTGTTATGTACTGTTGTAAACTTCCCACACTGCTGTTACATTGCTGAAGGAATTGGTTTGCCTGAATGTAATGCAAAGTGAAAGTAAGGGAAACTGAAACTAGGAAGTGAGGAGAAGAGCTGTTTGATTTAAGTTTAACCTGGAAAAGGGAGGCGAAAGGGAAAGGAGATACTTCACTGTTTGTTTAATTATGTTTGTTTTCTTTATGTTTGTTTTTTTTTTTCCCCTATACTATGCATATATTCCTTTATATTTATCTATCTATCTGGGACGTCCAACCATGTTCTGGGATGCATTAAAGTACAGCATCACCAGCCAGTCAAAGGAGGTGATGTCCCACTCAGCTCTGCACTGGGGTGGCCTTACCTTGAATATTGTGTGCAGTTTTGGGCATATTGATATAAAAAAAAAAAGACATTAAGCTATTAGAGTTCATCCAAGGAAGGGCAACGAGGATTGAGAAGGATCTGGGCCTTAGGAGGAGTAGCTGAGGTCACTTGGTGTGTTCAGCCTGGAGAAAAGGAGACTGAGGGGACACCTCATTGTAGCCTTCAACATTTTCATGAGGGGAAGCGGAGGGGCAGGTACTGGTCTCTTCACTCTTGTGACCAGTGACAGGACACATGGAAATGACATGAAGCTGAGTTGGTGGAAGTTTGGGTTGTATGTTACGATAGCAGGAAATGGTTTTTCATCCAGAGAGTGATATAGTACTAGATCAGCCCCCCAGGCAAGTGGTCACATCACCAAGCCTGTCTGAGTTCAGGAAGCATTCGGACAACGCTCTCAGGGACATGGTCTGATTGTTGGGGTGTCCTGTGCATGGCCAGGAGTTGAACTCTGTGGTCATGATGAGGCCCTTCCAACTCAGCATCTTCTGTGACTGTATAATCAATTAGTGATTAGAAGTTTGTCTTAATCAGTAATAAATTAAGTGTTCTTGAATCAAGACTGTTTTCCCTGCAACAAAGTAAAATCAAAACACAGTCAGTAATTTCTAAAAGAATCTGCAATATATGAATGAGGATCAAAGTTAAACTACAAAAGGAAATTAACAGAACATAAGACATTAGAAGGAATGCAGTTTAAGGCTGCTTAACAGCAACAACAACAAAAATACATCTAGTCTTTAGTTCATTCCTTCATGGTTTCTGTGTGTCCTTGAACGTTCTGCCATAAAGTATATATGGGATTGAATTTGAATTTACATAGCAAAAAAGTTAGTATTTATTTTCCATAGAGATTTGCAATATATTTGCTGTTTGGTATACAGTTGTTTCTTGGCTTCTGTAGACCTAATGTCTAATGCATCAATAACTCTTGTGATGTAGAAAGAGAAGAATCAAGCAGTATATTTGGAGAGATATTAAAAAAAAAAAAAAGTTCATGGTATTACAGATAGTTGCAGTAGTAAATTATGCCAGATTTTCAGCAATTATAACAAGTACTTAAACTTTTCAAGCAAATCATTCAAATTAATTTGCTTTCCTATAATTATTCATCTGCAGGGTTTAGGCACCATTAAGTAATCTTCTATGACTTTCTGTTTTTGAGTAGTGAACCTGAAAGAATTCACTATGGTTCAGGAAATTCACTAGAGGCTTGATAATATTATAATACAGTTGAATTGGGTGTCTTTCCCTTAGGCATACACTTAATGAAGAAATTGCACCTTTTTGGATTGATTAGTGAGAATATTAATGACTACTGGGTTCCTGACAAAAAAGTGACGTCTGTCATAAAGAAAATTAATGCTTACATTCCATATGTTTTTGTTTCCAACTGCTTTTCCTCAGTTTACAGTAGATCTGTCTTTCAGTGAAAAATATAGGTCATCTACTAACAAAGACAAAGTATGATTTATTATTACCCATAATACACTTCTTATTATTAACACTGCAAAATAATGTGTCACAGAAACCAGAGTTTGTTTTGATCATTTGACTTCTAAATTATGTGGAACATTACTTATTTGTATTCAGATATGCAGATAATAGCATAAAATTTATTAAATCAATCTATTCAAAGGCTATTGGAAGCAGTAAATATGTTATTGGAAGCAAAGATTATTTGATTTGGAAATATTATTTGATTCACCCTAATGACCAAAATTGTGGCATTTAGTCTACAAGGTATTTTGCGTTACTTTTCTTAATGTATTGCAAAGGAATGTTCAACGAAGAAAATAATCTTTCAGTAGGAATTCAGGCCAAATAAAAGTTTGGGCTCCCAATGCCTAGAAAAGTGGTACTATCCTTGTCTATGTAGATGAATAAATATGTGTATGTTTATATATGTGTGTTGTGTGTACGTAAATTTTTCTCAATTATATTGTTTTTTCT
Organism: Premnoplex brunnescens; assembly: GCA_035040995.1. Lineage (NCBI taxonomy): Eukaryota > Metazoa > Chordata > Aves > Passeriformes > Furnariidae > Premnoplex > Premnoplex brunnescens. Next base: position 73,375,598 of record JAWWLT010000110.1, on the reverse strand, counting down.
TTTGTTTCACAATCTTTATCAATATTCTATTGTAAAAAATACCTGACAATAGAAGGATTTTGGCATTCGTATTAATGTGGATTTGAGATTGATTACCCCACATTACTTTACGAAAGTAACTATTGACAATAGTTCTCAGTATTACAAAACAAAATAAAGAGTACTTAATGTCACAAAAAACCCCAAAAAACCAAACAGGTTAAAATCAAATTTTTTTCACATGAGCAGAATTTTTTTATCATTTACTTTATGTTCGTTGAGGAAAATACCTATAAATAAAACACTATATTCAGTATCTTTCTGGAAGTCATCCTTAGAGAAATCAATGATTACCCTCACATTTAACACAGCAAGAGTAGTATCTGAGTTTGATTCTTTGTATTGATGGCTACAAAGATACCTTTATGTGAAAAGTGATATTCTTGTCTTTCTTTTAGAGGGAGATACCTGCAATGCAATTGGAATATTCACCTGTCCAATGACAAAATCTGTACTTTAGACCGAGTAGGCAGTGGTGAGAAATTGATAGTTCTGTAACAGAAATACATATAGCAGAAAACATAAAAAACCCCACCCTGATGTCTCAGCATTCAGACCTACAGCATTAATTGTAATTTTAATATTACAATTAATTTAATTTAATAAAACATATTTGGGCTATTCTAATGGACCTTTAAGACTTGCATATGAAATATCATTTTGTCTTGGACAACTATGAATAATTCTGTCAAATCCTGCCTTTGCAGCATGCATGGAATTTTAGAGTGGATTTCTTCCCAAAAACTCATGCAAATCTTGATTTCATACAGCAGTATCAAGAGCATTTGAAAGGAATTTTATACGTAAATAATCTCATACCACAATGCATATACAAGTTATTTTGTCAAATGGTGAGTTAATAGTTTCAAAATTATTTCTTAGAATTAATAGTAAAACACTAGCTTTTCAAGGAGCAATTGGAGATTGAGAGGTTCTGCAGTGGGTTTGGCATTGCTCGTTCCGCCACAATAAAGGAAGATCTGTCATTCTATTAACACGCCACTGATATTGCCAAAATATATGTGAATGTGTACAATCTGCCTGCAGGAGTACATGAACATGAATAATGTGAATGAGGTTAAGAGTTTATCCACTGGTTGTAAATCCAAAGCATATCAGTTACTTGTACAAAAACAAGATAAGACTTTGCAAGGTGTATTGAGTGACCTAAGTAGGCAAAAGATGCATATATTTGCTTAAGAGTGGTTTTTTTGGTTTTTTTTTTTTTTTATTGAAAACACAATTGCTATCAGGAATCATATCAGCAAATCATATATGGTAAAACAAGCCACACATAAAAAAAGCAAAGTAATTTTCATTAGCAGTGAAAAAAAAAAAAAAATCAGGAGAAAAAAGAATTTATATTCCAGTTCTGTGTCATTGTACTGTCTGTCTCCCAGTTTAGTGTTCTGAAATCCCCACTGAAGGTCAGTTTAACAGCTTAGAGACTTAGTATTTTTTCTTTCTGGAAGATCTTTCCTCCTTTGAAAGGATGAAATTAATTTTTAACAGTAGAAAAAGAAATTATATTATATGTTAATAGAACAGAAATTGAGTCTTTTCTTGAATGTAAGAATAAAATTTTAGTGGTTTGTAAAAGTTTGAGATTCCAATTGATTCACTATTTATTCTAAAAAATTATTGTATTAAACTCTACATTTCTATTAGCTGTCCTCACAGTTGAAAAAATCATAAAGACTACACAATCATAAAAAAAAAAGCCAAAAAAATTTCTCCATTGAAAACACATTAAGAATATGACTTCAGTTTGGATTCCCTTTGCTGTTAATGAGTAACACTAATGCTCAATAAAGGTGATTCTACTTCACCTAAATGTAAAGACCAAAGGGGACTACTTCAGTGCACAGGTAGTGAGTGTCCTAGGAGGATGAGATGAAGGATCATGTTTCCATAATTTAATAACCAAAATAATGCTAATACCAATTAAACATCTGTTCACAGTAGAAATCAGGCAATTTATAACACAGCAATTTTCAGTGCCTACTTCCCTCTACTCACTGACAGAGAATTGGGTGCTTTTGTTTTTGGATTTTAAGCCCAACATCTGGTGTGAATGTTGGAAATTTAGCTGACTTTTTAATGCCATCCAATTTCATAATATTGGACAGTACAGGTAGCTAAAATGGTATATCTGAAGCAATGCAAATGATACTGCATCTCATATGTGACCCCAGCAATGCAATGTTTCTTGGAAGTCCTTAGGAAGACATTTTCTTCCAGTTCTACAGTCTTCACCAGTCAGGCACATTTTCCTGCTTGAAGTAGGCGTTCAAGAGTGTTTTTGAAAACGTCATTACTCTTGATAGAAAAACAGAAACAGTCAGAAAATCTGTCATTTCCCTTTGCTCTTCAGGGTTTTTTTGGAGGGCACTTAGAGGATTGTAACTTCACCCAGTGAATCTTCACATATGGCATCTCTGTGAATGACTCTTCATACAATTCATGTGACTTTGTTGCACTGGTTTTCTAATTCTGGATCAGCCTGCCCATCAATGATACTAATAGGTCTGTACCTATTGCCTCTATGATTAATCATTCTTATTTAAATATTCTCATTGTTGCAAATTTAAATGTGTCCAAATGCAGTTTCAAGCATTTACTTAGATTATGTTTTCCACTGTTACAGAGTACATTTCTCATGCATTCTATTCAACATGATTCCAAGGTTTTTTGAACTTTACTGAGTTTCTTCCAAATCCATCATAAAAACAGCAATAAAAAATGCTTAAATGACAGAAAACTTTCTTAATAGTTCTTCAGTGTGTGTACACCAGTATGCCAATACACATATAAGTGCAGACAGAAATAATTTTGAGAGCCTTAGAAATGTACCTGCTTCTTGAGCAAAGAAACAAGTAAAACTAATAGCTTCTGGGAACAATCAAAATCAGAAATAAAGAAGTTGTTGAACTTCTCTGTAGCTAACAAAGCTAAATATGAAAAGAAAATGTATGTCATTCCCCTTTACTCTTCTTAGACATAGTGACAATGTCCCTACCCTAGCTTAGAAGAAAGGGAAATATAAGTACTAAAGACTTCAGAAACAACAAAATGTATTCTTTTTTAATGTCTTCAGCGAAAAAAGTGATCCCAGAGGAAAAAGGGCATTACCTACATTTTCTGCAATACTCTGTGTAATTAAGGACAACACTTTACAAAGAACATGTGCCATTTAAAACGTACACAGCATTTTTATTGTTATTATTTAATTTCTTGGAGCAAAGGTTATCTAATAAGATAAAAAAAAAAACATTATGAGTACTAGAAATAATTTATTTTACTGAGAATAAAACACACACACAAGCAAAATATCAGTGCAACAGGCAGGAAGAGCACTATTGTCTGTCAGGTGAGAACAGTATGTTTAGTGTTTAATTTCTATCATAAGATGATAGAATGGTTGAGGTTGGAGGTGATCTCTGGAGGTTGTCTGGTTCAACCTGCTCTTCTCAAGCAGGCCCACTAGAGCGAGCTGACCAGGATCATGTCCAAACATCTTCTGGATATTTCCATGGATGGAGACTCCATAATCTCTCTGGACAACCTGTCCCTGTGTTCAGTTTCTTGACTTGTTATTCTTTATTACATACATATGATCATAGTTTTTAAAAAGTATATTTTTTTCTGAAGTATGTGCTTTCCTTTGGGTAAAGGTAAAAAGATGAAATTAGAAAAAGGGAATCACATAAAATCAAGTTCAATATAATAATCAGGAAAATAAGGGTTTAATTTGTTCTCTTTGTTCTGGTTTGTTGGGCTTTTTTTGTTTCTTTGTTTTTGGGTTTTTTTTGTTTGTTTGTTTTTTCTGTTAATATCCATTCTGAAAGCGGTATTACTTTTTCCTGATGTCCAGATTATGAAATCTCTTTAAGAATAAAAATAAATGAATGCATGTACCTATATATATGCATTTTAAGCGAGAGAAAAATAAACCAATTAAACTTCTTGGTTTCACTTCAGTGCCTTAAAAGTACTGCAAAATTCTTTAAACACTTAAGTCATATTTCTATCTGCTTTGTATTGTGACACTGTGGAAGGAAAACAGAGACAGGGACCATATGCTCTTATAGGTTGTAATTTCTATAGAAAACATATAAGGCAAAATACATTACACTAAAACAACAGGGAAATGTATGCATTTACATGGATTAGGAGTCTGAAAAAGATTAGAAAAACACTCTTCGTAGCTGCATTTTAAAATGAAAATGGAACTACGTCAATCAAATGACAGGAAGCAATTGTAGCATAACTTATATAGTAGTACATTTACCTTAGGTTATATATTCAAAATGTGCAATTTTGAATATACTTTTTTCAGAAATAATATACCAGCTGAATTTTCATTTAACATATGAGTGATATTGTCATATAAAACTATGCAAACAAATGAAGCATTTTCTTGATTTTCCTATAGATCACTATATTTTGATTAACTCATATTCTCAGAATTTTTGATTTTTTTACTGAAACAAGGCTTACAGAGAGAAAAATAGGGACCAAAAGAAAAAGCAGAAGGGATCTTTTTAAAAATCACTACTTCCACGCATTTTATCATGCTGTATAAGTCTTCACAGATTATTAAGTCTTGTCCTCAGAGATATTTATATTTATAATGTTGTGGGTTTTTTACACTCTGTCCTTTTTCTGAGTTCATAAATAATTTAAAACAGAAGTATATGATAGTTGCTTTGGAAATAACTATTTTATTATTTATTCTGCTATAGTATCAGAAGTATTAATTGATATCAAGTCTCCAAAGTACAGAAGCAATCCAGAAGAATTATTAATTCTTCAAAAGAGCAGAAGTTTTTCTTAGTTTGAAAGGAGAGAGGGAAATAGAAGATGAATGGGGGAAAAAATGGTATTATCTGGGGTTTCCATTTGAATGTTTAAATAATTTAATCACTGAAGCAGGCACACATGAGGTGAGAAACCCATATTCAATGCCTATCCCTAACTTGGATTCCAGTCCACATCTCCTATTACTGTACTCCTATTAGCACAGATGGACTTTGGGGGGAGAAACTCGCCACTTCACCTTCCCAACATCCAATGCAGAAAGAGATATATGTTGTACTTTGGGACTGACACAGCCATTTGAGATTCCAGAGGTTTTATCCTTTTTTCTGAAGTGGCTTATATATTTTATCTTTTGAATGGGTAAAATGCTATTCTGTTAAAGACTAGTGAAATCGATAGTATTATGGTTGTCTCTCGCCCTGGCAATCACTTTTGAAAGAATAGGTGGTTCTCAGAGTTTTGCAGGAAAACCAATCACATGAATGCATTTCAGAAACATTGTAATGGATTAGGTCTTTCAGGAGCAAAGGCCAAGAGTTATAAAGCTTAAATAAGAGAGTGGTATTGAGATACTGAAGTCAGGACATTTACAGTGGTGAAAGTCTCAAAAAAATATAGTGCCGCATTCAGCTGGGGATGAAAGGAAGAGGTCCACCCAGGGTGATAGTGAGAACAAGGATGAACAATTTAATTGAGGGGCATCAGACTTATATAGGGTGAGGGAAGAGGGTTCTAGAAACTGGGTGGAGAAAGGGGCTGAACACGACACAAAAGGAAAAAAGAGGGAGGTACATTACATATAAGGGGAAACTGGGGAGTGGTCAGCCTTATATGGTGCAGCTGCACTGCACCACAGACCGACCAATGGAAAAAAAGGGAAACAGGGACCAATCAGAAACAGGTAACTGGGGTAACAACAACCAATAGGGTTTCAAGGACCGGGAAACTGGGACCAATGGGGAAAGGGAATAAGTACATCTACAAAGGAACTTATTACAACTGTGGATTACAACCCTTTAAAAAATTTAAAAACCTTCTCCCTTCTCGCCGATCTTCCGCCTATGGGATCTAAACATGGCTCGTTAGGTAAGTGGGGCTGTTAGGTCTTTCATTTCGGTTTTGTACAGCTTTCCATTCCTCAAAATTACTGACCGGTTCCCCCGCAATATAGATGTTTTGTGAAAGCAGCAGTGTTTGTACCCCTTTCTAGTGTTTAATTTCTGGGCATTTTCTGCCTCAGGAGACAACATGAAGTCTGAGAATAGAAATGGAAAATATGGTGGAAAAAAATTAGGACATTAGTTAGAACAAAAGTTGTAAGAAGAAAAATAAAAGTGATTGTTGTACTTTCTAATTCAACAAATCACTTTTCACAGTTAACCATGTTCTTTCTGAACAGAGAAATTTAGTCAGTAGGCTGTCTAGACCCTGGACAGCTATTTAAAATGTTGAGGTGAATATACTTACAACTACGGAAACTCTCCAGATCAGTCCTGCAGAGATCAATGAGCCAAATAAGTAGATTTTTTTTCTGTTATTTGTTTGTTAGTTTGTTGGGCTTTTTTCTCCCCTATCCCAAAAGATTTCAAATTGAAAGGATATTATATCTAGAACACTGGGATTTGCTGTGTCAAAACCAGCCCTACAGCATCAGATTAAAACCACCTACAGATAATTTTATATTTAAAGAAAGAAGAGTAGAGTATTCCATGAATTTTAGAATCTGAGATATGAAGAGTTTTTGAATGTATACTGACAAAAGCAATATGATCAAGCTGACTGTATACCATGCTTCTAATAGGACAACTCAGTTTGCTGTTCAGCCATATTTTAACAGGAAAAAAAAATAAAAAAATGTCTGGGTCATACTTCATGCTATTAGTTAAGAAGTTATGTAATGTATGTCAGCATAGTCCAGTTGCAGCTGGCAAATCAAACATTGTTCATAGAAATTTCCATTTATCTCATTGCTTATTCTGTAGAAAACCAAGAAATTTTTTTTAATAAAGAACCAACCAAAACAACTAATCTTCATGTATGTGTTAGAAGGCCAAATTAAAAAATCAAACTATTATTCATGCTGCATATGGAAATTAAAGTTATTGAGGCTTATGAGACAGTGATAGATTTCCTTCCACAGAGGAGGTCCTCCAGTAATTGTGGTTGTTTCATCCCTCTGAAGTTTCTAAGGTTGAATTTTACTGACATAAAATCCCTCTTTGTTATGAACAAAATGAAGTAAAAGATCTCTACAGTCTGTATAGGCATTCTTCTATAGGTTTTCTAATTTAATCTTAGTAGGAAAGCAAACATTACACAGACCCTCATTCATCTCATGCATGTGCCATGCAGGGGAGATTAGACAAATAAAAGTGCATAAACCTATAGGTTGAGGTAGTGCTAGTTTGATAGGCAAAGAAAAATCTGTGTTCACAAGCAAAGCAAAATGAGTTCATTCATCCCTTCCCATCAGCAAGCAGGTGTTCTCTAGGACAGCAGGGATCCATCATGTGTAATAGTTACTTGGGAAGATGAACACCATCAATCCAAATGTCATCCTTTTTTTCACCTTGTTCCGCCATCTTTTATTGTTGAGCATGATGTCATGTGGTCTGGGATATTCTTTTGGCCAGTTGGGGTCAGCTGTCCCATCTGCGTTCTCTTCCAAATTCCTTTGCATCCTCAGTCAACTTGTTGGTGGGGCATCATGAGAAACAGAAAACACCTTTACACTGTGTTAGCACTGTCCAGCAATGATTAAAACAACCCTGTCTTATCAAGACTGTTTTCATCAACAATACAAAACAGATTGAGCAATACAAAATATGAGTGAGCTACTATAAATAAAATTAATTCTAACCCAGACAAACCCAGTACAACAGGTCATGGGACACCAGTTCTGTTAAAAAAGAATGTTAAGTCATTCTTAGTAAAGTATTCAGGACATCCAAGAGACCTAGTCTTTCTCTACTTGTCTGTGATAAAACCTTTTTATTCTAAGAAAGGAATAGTACTTTTTTAGGTAATTGTGCAAAACTTAGAATAGATTTAGAATTTGAGTGGAGGTGTTAGACTAATGCATATTTCATAGAACACTGTTATGTCAGGAACACCCATCTGGTTGGTCAGTAAATGGTGGCCTTTCACACACTTATTTTAGTGCCTTACAGCAGCACACCACTGCTGTGGCAGATACACCATAACACCCTCCCCTCCACAGCGGTGAGAAAGAGAAAGGCAGGAACCTTTGTTCCAGAGAGAGGGTCCTCAACCAATGAGAGGCTGCAATTCAGAGTGCAATCCATACATGGACCAGGACCATGTATGACCATGAGGCTCACCCCAATCAGGTTACAAATGGAGCTTCCACTGGAAGACCCTTTGGGTGGTTTTCCATGGAGTACTGGACATGCGGTGGGAAACCCTTCCCTTGGGACTGAGATGGCATCTAAGGTGACATCCCAAGACTGAGTGCCCTTATGTCCAAGGCAGATGAGTGACTATTTTGCTACAGGATATCCCTGAGTGATCCCTCAACCTTCTGGGGGGAAGCAGGCAGTTCTTGAGTAAGGAGGCTCCCTCTGTGTGTGTGTGTGTGAATGCGGGAGCAATTTGGATCATCATTCTTGTCCATGGAGTAACAGTATCCCTGGTGGATATACCAAACCTGTAACATATTTGTCTTAGTTCGAGGAGAGAACTAAGATATTTATGTTGACCAAGAAAAAAATAATCCCTCTCCTTAAATTTAGAAAACAGAACTTTAATTAGAAAAAAAATAAAATATATATGAATATATGAAAGGATAACAGTTCTTAAATACAATACACAGATATACACATATACCTCTATATATATATCTATATCCAGAAAGAACCAAACAACAACAATTTGTAATAAACCTCTTTCAACTTCAAACGGCAAAACAAACAGTTAAATGTCTTTCGGCTGTGCCCAAAAGGGGAGAAGATGCAATTATATTTATGGACAGCAGGTGGTGATGTCGTGCCTGGTCGGCTGGTCTCTCCTCTCTCTCTCTCAGGCAGGGGAAATGGCAGCAGCAGATGCCAGGTGAGCTCCCGTGAATTTAGGTGACAAAGAACAGAAGGCAGCAGGAACCCAGCCTCCGCAGGAGAAGCAGGCGGGTTCCTCCTTTTCTTGCAGTACCAATTTGTGATGTCCAAAGACGGTAGGCGAGGTGAGGGAACAAGAGGGCACAGTCCAGGTCTCCAAAGCGATGCTGGACCCGGTGTGTGTGTCCTGTCCTCCTCCTCCGCGCCGAGAAGCTGCGCTGGTGACTTGCACAGAAAGCCCAGGCACACCCCGCTCCCCCCACCCCAGCCAATGTCTCCTATTCCCTCAGGCTGTGGGGGGGAAATCTCCAAACAAAGCTTGAATAGGCTTTTAACAACAGAGCATGCATATTCATTGCATCCTTTGTTAAACCTGTTTTACCATCATCAAGGCGTTGGCTCTAAGCTTTTGGAAGGAATTCTGAGTTTTAAAACTATAACATCTTGTTTTGGGTTTTATGCAGCTATTAACATTTGAGCTGGTGGTCTTCCATCAAATAGAAAGTAAAGTCTCTCCTGAACTGCTGAAACGTGGAACTCTTGGCCCAGTGTCAGGGAAAGTAAGGATGAATGTCACAGTTTTGTGCCACGTGATTCTGGATTATGTGTGGAGTGATGAAAACTTTGTTAGCTATGTGTGTCCTGCAGTCTGTCTCCCAGAATGATCTCTACTAATTTATGTGGCACACCCTTTGTGAAAAAAATTAATGAAAAATTAATGAAAAACATTTAGGTTATTATGTTTAAATCTGAAGTAATCTTATCTGATGAAACACAGAGCTTTTAAATGCCCTTTATCTGCCTTTATCCTATGTACACATATTATATTATCTTGAAAAACTATTGTAATCATCATGATGAACCTCATTATTGCCTCTTTAGGAATTGCACCTAGTATCTTATGCTGCCTTCCACAGAAGGACTGGCCCCTTGCTGCTTGCATGTTTCATGGAGTTGTGGTTTAGTGTTACTTTGCCATCTGATCTCATACTTTTGTGGTATATCCAGCTCAGGGAAAAAAAAAAAGAATAAAAAAAAGGAGGGTTTTACTTTAGAATGTTGGTTGTATAGGTTTTTTTTTTTTTTTAATTATTATTTTTATTCAGGCAGGTTTTGATTTGACTTATATGCTTGGGTGGGTCCTACCTTAATAAAAACATATTAATGTGGGAAAATAAGCTCTTCATTTATGCAGTATGATTTGTTGTTAACTTAGACAAATTTTAGGAGATGTTTACATTGTGAGGTGAGCATGTCAACTGAAATTGACGTGCAAAAGAAACCTTTAAGACCCGATTTGTGAGTTTTAGGAGGCAGGCATTCGTTATTTGGTGCGCCAGGTACACTATTGATCATTTTGCCAAAGTGCACATGGAGGCATCTTCAATACAGCTTGTATGTTTACATTACGTGATTATTCATTTTCAAACCCTGCGTTCCTGTTAGATATTCATGGTATTTCTCAACACTTATTAGCATACATACATACCCTTATAAGGTCTCTGAGGGGCTTCACTGAGGGTCTCTGGTGCTCGTTTCTGTCTGGAGCCTCCAAAGTCCTAAGTAACTGTTTTATGAACTCCTTTAGGACAATGCACCTGGTTGTGCAATACCCCTCTTTTGTTTGCTTGGATGCTCCTGCTAACTACAAATTCTTTTCTGTATTATTTCTTTACTTTGTTTGTTGGGTTTCTTTAAATCAAGGCGGAGTAATTCTCTATGGTACATTCTGCTGCAGGCGGTATGAGTCCTGTTACATCTCAAAACTCTGATATCTAGTAGTGTTGCTTCTTTGATCCATGACCAGGCTTAACTTAAGCCATTGTGTTTTCCCTCCTATTTTGAAATGGATACATTTTAGGGAGAAGCTGAAGAATTTTCTAGCACTTTATTTTCTCCCATTTAAATTTTGGAGACAGAGTTAATCTTGGCTTCAGAATTTAAATGAGACATGGCACAGCAATCTGGGAATGAACAAAGAAACATTGCAGATGAAGCAAGGCCAAGGGGAGGATCAAAAGACTGAGTTTATCTGCACTTCTATATGCAATCAGCTCCTGAAAGCAAAATAAATTCTTTCTGACTACTATAATTTGCTTCATTATTTATTGTTATTCCCTGTGATCAATTAACAATACTATTCACAAATAGTGGTAAATTCATTGGTACATGAGATCAGAAGCAAAAAAATTACCATCCAAACTATAAAGCTTGCAACTTTTTCATTCATCAGCTACCTAAAGAACAATAGGTTTGTCACAAACCTGTTGTCTAACTTGGTGGACTGGGAGTTCATAACAGCTTTTGGCTGACTTGTGTCTCATTAACACCGGAGATTTTCACTTCTTCTCCCCATGTTTTGGCCAGCTGATCAAAAATTACACCTCTTGGTATATGTCAAGCCCTAGACTGAGCTGAGTCCAGGACAGTAAGCATTGCAACATGTTTGTAAAGTCAACAAGTCCAGGTATTGCCGGATAAGAGTGAAAGGATATTGGTAGATGCAAGAACAAGGATTTCTCCAGGCGAATGCCATGCCATCAGCCACTTCCATAAAAGTCTGTGGAATGCTGGAGAAGAGTTTATCACATGGCAATATCAAATAATTTAACTTTTATATAAACCTGTGAAGGTATCATTGCTTTTTAAAAGAAATCAGACATGAAGATTATTTCAAGGCATTTGGATGATGGCATATTAAACGTACCTGGGCCTGAAAGTTGAAATTCTCTTTTGTTTTGTTAGAGTAGTTAGGAAGACTAAATGTTCATTAACTTTTAGCCTGATCTGCAGACATAGAAATCACTCCTAAATAGACAGTGATGACTTCCTCAAGTGTTTTAATGATAAAAAAAATCCATGAGTTTAAAACTTCCCTTACATTTTAGATCAATTTTTTCTCAGTGAAGATTCTCTCCTAATGTCCTGGTGCTCAATGGAAACTTCAATGAAGAAATGGAGCTTCCGAAACTGCTCCAAGGTCTACTGAAATGCTGCATATCAGTTTAGTTGCTGTTAGAGCCTAAGCATCTTTTTTGCATTAAAATGTTAACTATATTGCTCTTAAAGTCATGTTCTATATGTAAGTAATACACACCATTCTGTACCAGAAGTAACTTTCTCTTGAGGGGCTAATGGGGTAGTCCCTGTTTTATCCTACATTTGAAAAGAGCTGTGCTTTACAGGAGGGAAAAGAACGGGCTGGTTTTCATAATTTTTGACAGTAGCAGAAAATGATATTTTCAAGGTAGGAGATATGTCAGACTATAGGCTTGCTGAAGGTGTCACACTGTTGTGACTTGGTCTCATTACTGCTTTCTGAAGTGGATTCTTAGAACTGAGACAGCTGTAGCAAGTATCATACTCTTTCTTTCTTTGAAAGCTGTACACCAGAGTTGTGGTTCCCTAAGGAATCAAGGGAACAGAGCCTAGAGATTCTGGGTGGGGATATGAGGGGAGAGGCAAAAAAAGGAGCAGAGGAAGTTTTTAAAGGCAAATGAGTGGTTATCTCTTACCACACATTTCATTGTTGCTGATGTTTAAGGAGTGTGATACATGTCTTGTATTCTCCTGATACTCTCCTATCAGCTGAAGGAGCACTGCATATTTTCCTGTTTTGATGAGTGGTTGCTGATGGCTTCACATGTAAAGATTTCTCAGACCTACCATGCCTGAATGAACAAATGGATAATATATTTCAGAATATTACCTTTGCATTTCATTTTGTACAGGAAATTCCAAGCATCTAAAGTGTTCTATTTTTCATGTGACCTTAGTCAGAAATAAGTGTAGGGAAAACATTGGATAACCAATTCCCCAAGCCAGAAGTATAATGTAGATTTATTTTAGTTAAAACATGTGCAACCACCGGCGCATGGAATTGCACTTCCAACAGTTGTGTTGTACCAGGGGTTGCACAGCAGAAATTACACTTCTTACAGTATTTATTATTAAAGTGCTGCTTTTCAGTGTAGGTTTGCTTGAGAGACACATGCCAGGTCTACCTTTACTCCATAAAAAAAAAGGAAGAGCAAATGAAACTAAGGACATAACATCAAATCAACTATAAGAAGTATTTAATACCATTGTGTAGTGAGAATTGAAAATTGTTTATTCCCCAAGGTCTGTGTGTATGTAGTCAAAGACAATGTTTTGCACACTGTTGAGACATGTATAAGGATTTCCTATTTTAAGTAGTTTTTAATGAACTGAAAAGTTCTGCTGTGTCATCCTTCTATCTTTACTTACCCCTGGACACTTGCAGTTCCACCGTGCCTTGAACGAAACAGGTTCAACATATGTCTACATGTGTTTTATTTTTTAAAGTCAACCCAAACATGTTAGGCAGGCGGTTCTGCATTATTTTTCTGCAAGTTGAGAAGACTCATTTATGAATGCAAACTTGACTCTGTTGCCATTCACATAGGAAAAAAAAAAATAGTCAGAATATATATAAAATTAAGAGATAATCTAGAGCACATGTGGAGCCTTTGCAGTATTGTCATGAATAACAACAGTTTCACTGATTTGAGTGGATGCAAAATACATTCCCAGAGCAAATGACTCTTCATTTATGTCAGAGGACATAAAAACCAGCTTTTTGTTTTGGCATGGATAACATAGGATCTCTTAAAAAAATCAGTATGTGACATTATCTTGGTAGCAATGATTGGAAAGGAGTATTAGAACCAATACACAGGAGGAAGGACTCTATAGTGTAGTACAGCATATGTTGTTCTGTCATTCTTATGCAAGAACAGTATCACACTGTAACAGGCAAAGGCATAATTTCATTGATTGTATGATATTATTGAGACTGATTTTTTAATTAGTACCATGGGGTTTTTTTTTTCATCTTCGTTTGAACTGCAATTTCAGTTGGTTTTTGAAATGGTATTCTGAGTAATTTTCATGCTGTTTTGTATTTGTAAAGCACAGTATACTTCTGCATCTATTCTATGTGTTTGTAATTGTTATTGTTACACCATATGCTTGTAAAGATCCAAGGTTGTTTTCAACTTAGACACAATTTTATCACCCAAGTTTCTTATAGTGCATTTCATGCATACTATACCAGGTTACAAAGATTACAGAAAATAGCAGATGCAGTTTTTAAATGCATCCAAGCTCATTTGGAGAGTTTCATCTTGTATTACGTCAAGAACATGATGTTTCCGCTGCTAAAGTTTTCACAGTATGAAGTCAATCAGTTCTCTATCCTCACAATCAGGATACTAATTGTCTTAATGAAACTAATACGTGTTGCATAAGTGCTATGGTTACAAAACCAGGGAACTTTAGTGATGAATATTCATACCATTATGTCATCTGAAGGGAGCTTCCCCTGCCTCAGCTGGTATGGGGAACAGCACTAAGAAGGAGCTGTTCAGAAACCAGAAGAAGAGAGATCCACGTTCTTCCTTCCCTCCTCCTGGGACCGCGGGTGCTGGGGGCTGCAGGAAGACCTTGTGCCACTGCCACTGAGTGCCTGCCACTGTCACCCCACTGAGCCTAGATCCACTGCCCAGGTCATTGGTTTGCTGCCATTCTACACCACAGCCAAGGAGGTGTGGGACTGCATCAGAATCAAAGTGGTTTGGAGTCACTGCTGCTGAATCTGCCACCAGACCTGCCACCGGCACTCCAGCTGTATGGGAACCACCGCCACTGGACCACAGCCCCTCATTCTTGCTCCAGCCACACAGAGGAAAAGAAAAAACAGCAAGCCCAAGTCCAGCCAAGCCAAATGAGAAGCATCAGTGCCATGAGGGGTGGTTTAGTGGGGAAGACCCTCTGCCATCTTTGTTTCCCTTTTCTTCCCAAGGGGGTGGGGAATGCCATATGTTTGGGTGGATCTCTCTTTCATGGATAAACCATTTCCCTGTGTAGTTGTTGCTATTTTCTTTTAGTAGATTGCTATTTTTCTTGCTTATACCTTCTCACACATTATAATTCTATATTGGGATGGGGTGTTCATTTTATTTCAGTTTCTGCCCAAATATAATGTCTTTAAACCTTGACAATAAGCCATATTCAGAAAACAAGTCTCTCATAGGTGGCAGGAGCAGTTTTGCCTATGTAAAAGCTGTTAAAATATCCCTTATAGATTTTGCTCCATTTTTCTTATAATAAAAGAGAGAGAGACATAATACAATTCTATCCATATGACAGCTTTTTTACTGAAGCACTTCAGGATACCTCAGAAGCAAAGATAAATTGCTAAGAAATTATTGTAATGAGAATTAATTTAGGATTGTCAATCCATTTAAAGAAATGTAACTTCTTTAATCACTGGCTGTAGTTCTTGGAGTAAATAGAAAACTATTAATTACATTTAAAACAAACAAACAAAACAATTTCCTAGCTTCTAAGAATGCCATTTTTGTTCTTGTTTTGACTTTACCACTGAGCAGAACTTGGCTGACATTGCACTTTTTCTGATGCTTGCCACAAGCAGGGCTACTAACTAGCAACATATGGCATGAGGGAGGAGTCCTAAGAAAAGAGTGGCAGGACTTTTGTCTTAATCATTTGGAAATGTCTATCACTTTGCTTAGTTTTGACCTTAACATTTTCTTTTAGTCTTTCCACAACTCCCTCTTTCTCACAAGTATACATACACACATTCTGAAATTAAGGTATTTGTATTCTTGGATGAGTTGCAAATCGTGTATTTGCATAAATTAACAGAGCACTGATATGGTGCCCAATTCTTAATAAGATAATCAACCTGCTTCCTAGTCTGGGGAGAACGGTATGAAGCCCAACATCATATGGACATAGTGGACCTGAATCAATCTGATTGCAGGGCAGGGATTAACAAGAATGAATACAGAATGAAGAATCACAATATCAGTCTGAAGAAATTACTGCTAATCCTACATATTTGGGTATACTCTATGTGTCTTTGCTTGGGGGGAAAAAATTATCCTTTCAGTACTCCTGCCTTGCTGTAATTTCTTACTCATCTAAGTTGTTACAGGACACACTGGAATTTATTGTCATCATGCTAAATGTACCATAAAGTTTTTCTTAGACATTATTTTTCTTAGCTGTACTGGAGGGACAATGCAGAACTTTGGGATGACAAAGTGTTAGATAGATGAGTGTGGTTACTATGTGCTACTTTGGCCAAAGAAAGCATTCACCAAATCACTGTCCTTCAGACTTGTTTTGAAATATGTATATATATAAATAAATGGAAATAAATCTATTTCTGAAGTATGTCAACCTTCCAGTGCGTACAAAACAAACAAACAAACAAACAAAAAACCAACCATACAAACAAACAAACAAAAACCAACCATACAAACAAACAAACAAACAAACAAAACAACAGGAAATCCTTTAAAGGGGTCTACTCTGTTTCTCTTAGAAATGTGTTGAACTGCAGTTCTTCCCAGGAACCTGGAGAGAGTCATAGGTGGTGAAGTATCAGTTAAGTCAGAGGAGGTGTCCCTACTGGTGGGTCTGGAGTATAAAAAAATTTTCTTTTTCAGACATTACATGTTTTCTTAGATATGGGCTTAATTCCTCTAGGTTTGGTTGCTACTAAATAATAGTTCCTTCTGCTATAGCAAAGAAAATGCAATCTTGAGGTGACCAAAATATATAATGTATCAATTATTACTACTTATTTAACCCATTTTAAAACCAGACACTGAGCCACAAGAGGTGGCACCATGAGAATGAAGAACACCAGCTCACTTTTAAGTTATGTTCTCCATGGCACTAATGATTCTCAAACTTTTTTATTTGTTTTGTTTACACTAAATTGTTGTTGTTGAACTACAAAACATTATATGAAAAAAGTCTTTGAAATATGGCTTTAGTTACAAATGCACATTCTCAAAATAAGAATACATCGTGCCCTGTTTTAAAGTTAACATAGTAGAAGCCAAGGGAAAACAGCACCTGTATACTAGTTACATAACTTTTTGACTTTATAGGCAAACTGATCTTCACTTCTGCCACTCAGAAGTTAACGACAGTAGCTATTTTCTTGGACTCCAAACCTGATAAAATTCTGTGTAAAAGTCAGTTCAGAGAATGTACAGATTACATCAAAGATGGAAAATAATTGAGTGTTGCAGGATTTCCAGAGTTTGTTAAATCAAGCAGAGAAGGGGAGCTCAGTAAATAGTACTTTGTGTAAGTTGCTGCTGTGTATTGCATTGTATTGTATGTTAGGGAGGATTTGTAGGATAGGATGAAGAGGCAAGAAAACCTACATGCCTGTGTATGTGTATGTTTGCAATGTGATTTGTGCAGGAGGGAATGGGATAGGGAAACATTTCTGATTTACTTGTACATTCATCACCCTCATTTTTGTCAGCAATTTACTATGCTATTGTGAACAAATATGGAAAACTAACAAAATCATTCTCTCCCCATCTAATTCAAGCTAATGAGGGGTTCCAGTGTTTTATCATGGAGGGAGGAAGGAGCTGGAGTTATGGGAAGCAGTGAGAATATGAGAAGGAAAAGTTTCCACAAAAGACAAAAATTAGAGGATTTCCAGCCTGAACAACATTTCAATGTGATAATTGTATTCTCTTTGC
>JAWWLT010000110.1:73334290-73358004 GCA_035040995.1 Premnoplex brunnescens | reverse complement strand
TGTTAAACCTGTTTTACCATCATCAAGGCGTTGGCTCTAAGCCTTTGGAAGGAATTCTGAGTTTTAAAACTATAACAATATTAAATTTCATTAGAGTGTTGTTGTGGTTACCACTGTTGTTTTTTAGTTCTGGACATTGGTTTTGGTTGCAAATTAAAGATTGTCTGAGTTTGTTATCTGTGTAAAGTTGTTTACATGTACCTCTTTGACAACTTGCAATTGTCACAAGCTTAAATTGAAGAGTTCAGTGAGTTTACAAGAGTTCTCACCTAACAAGGAAAAACAGAAAAATCCTGTAGAAGAAAACAAGAAAAATATCCTCTCTACTGCAACCAATATTAAACAGAACTCATGTATGAACTAGAACATTTCTCAAACAAATAAACAAAGAGATACGAAAGCGTAACAGATTACTACAAATATTTTGTATGCTCATATTCCACAACTACTTCTGTCTCCTGTGCTTAGTTTTCTACCTTCATATTAGGGCAGGAACCAAGCACACAGCTGACTCCATATTCATCCACTTCACTGGAGAGGAATCTGGGACATTCAGAAGATAGACCAGATCAAGAAGAGAAGGTCTTCTGTATCCAAGTATGAACTTTCCACCTAACTTAAAACTAGACCAAAGGACACTTCAAATTCAGTTATGCGGGAGATGGTTTAACTTTACTGTTGTAACCAAAGGCTACTTCTGCAGGAATGAACTAATTTGGATAAAAGTCAAGGGAACATACTCCAGGTGGTCTGAACAATTCAGGGGGTCAGTTATGGTTAATGCTGCTGTGAGATCTTAAATCAAAATCAGCAAGTAAAATGAAAGATAGATTGCTGCCCATTTTAGCTTTCACAGTTTCAGCTTTGTGAATGTTAGCATCTAAGTTGCTGACTTTGAAATATGTGTTCAGTGGGATGAGCCTTAAATTATAAAGTAGTAATTCCTTTCCCATTGTTCTTACTTTGATTTTTTTTAAAAAAACAAACAACAAAACAAACAAACAAACCTGAAAACAAACCTGAAAACAAAAACAAACTAACAGAAATCAAAAGGAAATACATAAAGGCAACAAATTACTTTTTCTTCAGCTGGACATATGTGTCCCCTAGGATATAATTGAAAGGCAATTACTATATAGAGGTGTTATTAGATGTCAATGTTAATTGACTGTACAAAGAATTTCTAATGATCTGCTGTGTGTACTGTGGTAATAGGTTGAAGTGGACAATAATTTAAATTCTGTGATGGCTGAATAAGGTGAGTTAAACAAACCCCCAGCTCTAGATCTAGAAGCGAAAGCAAAAGTGCTAGGTTTTTAACCATAAGATGGGGTGAGTTAAGCAACATCCTGATTTCAATTGGGATAGAGCTGATTTTTTCTTAGTGGCTGGTACAGTGCTGTGTTTTGGATGAATAATGTTGATAACACACTGATGTTTTAGTTGTTCCTAAGTAATACTTACCCTAAGTCAAGGACTCTCCAGCATATCATGGTCTGCCAGTGAGGAGGTGTACAAGACACTGGGAGAGGATAAAGTTAGGACAGCTGATCCCAGCTGATGAAAGGGACATTCTATATAGCATTTTATTCATCATATAAAGCTGGGGGAAGGAGGAAGAGAGGAGCATCCATAATGATAGCATTTTTCTTCCCAAGTCACCACTGCATGTGTTGTCACTCAGCTTTCCTGGGAATGGCTGAACACCTGCCTGCTCATGTGGAAGTGGTGGATTGTTTGTTTTGCTGTGCTTACATGTGCAGCTTTTTGTAACCTGTTAAACTGTTTTTATCCCAAGCCACAAGTTTTTAATTTCTACTCTTCTGATTCTCTCTGATCCCACTGGTCAGGGAGTGAATGAGTGGTAGCATGGTACATAGTTGCTGGCTGAGCTTAAACCACGAGAAGCAGTACAATAAAATTCAAAAGACTAGGCTTAAATCAAAAGAATAGGCTTAAACACCACTGTGATGAGCAAAAACACATATGTAAATAAATTTCATACGTATATATGTGTATATATATATGCATGTGATACAGAGTACCAAGAATCAACATCCATGTTAAACAATTAGGTGAAATAGAATAGCTTCAGAATATTTTGGCATCTCATGTTAATATTGAACCCTTTGCATCACTGTAAATCATCAGCATTCAGAACTCAGAACTCTTTCTGAGTGTGCTGCCAAAGCCCTCTTGGATTTTGGGCCTGAAGAAATACTAAGCATTGTGTTATCACACATAATTTGTGCAGTACTTTCAATTATGATTTGGTCTATACTATCATATATCTCATGTGTATCTGTATGTTGTGACATCCTCAAAATTTTAGAAAACCACGTTCATCCCAGTTTCTTCAAAACAAACTTTTTAACCTTTCAGTTCAATGATTCCTTTCTACAGAAATTTGCTTTAGTACATTTTCTTAGGTTTGGATTTGATTTCTGCTGTTCTTTGTGAGAATGCTTTCCAAGGGAAATGAACAGATAAGATGTAAGAATAAAACGCAATTGTCAAGATTGAGGCTGGAATATAAAAAACTGAAATTGTTTATTAAAGTCAGGCCAATAAAGCACCATTTATCATTTACCTTTTCTGAAGCTTCTCGGAATAAGCCCCCATAATCATCACAATTGCAGAAGTCTGTAACAGTATGTATGAGTTAAAAAATTTGAATACCAAATTTCTGCCTCAATCTAAATAATTTTTGATTCTTCTTTGCAATAATTTCTGCATTTTCTGAGTCTGTTGAAAGTAATGTTTATTTTTATTTTTATTTTTTTTTAAATATAGTCAGTTCAATATCATCAAGCACTTATTCACACAATGCTTTGCCGGATGGAATGGAAATCAGAGAGAAGGCCTTGTCAGGCCTTTTGTCTCTGAAAGATCTCATTGC
The DNA here is from genome assembly GCA_035040995.1 of Premnoplex brunnescens. Classification (NCBI taxonomy): domain Eukaryota; kingdom Metazoa; phylum Chordata; class Aves; order Passeriformes; family Furnariidae; genus Premnoplex; species Premnoplex brunnescens. The sequence continues at coordinate 73,355,105 of JAWWLT010000110.1, read as the reverse complement.
ACAGGAAAGCATATGTAGAGCAGGAACCTGTAAAGATTTTATTCTTCACTTGAGTTCACAAGTTAATATACAACAGACCTCTGTAAATTGCTCTGAATATGTGTCTTCCTAAGAGAACACTCTTTCACATATTACAGTTCCTACAGGTTTCTGAAAGAAAAAAAATGGTAAAGCGGTTAATACGAATATTGTGGGGAAAATAGTGGACTAGATGGAATACTTGAACTTAGAGACTTTTATTCCCCTTACTGTCAAATCCCTGAGATTCATACTAAAAGTAAAAAGACTGTAGGACTGATCTTCAGAGAGAAGCAAACCTACCTGAATGGAGGACAAACTGACAGGAAAAGTATGTAGAGGTGTAAGATATGAATTCTGAACAATACTACTTAGCAGATGGAACTCAAGACTGGAGTCTGATGTTTCCTTTGCTGTCTTTAGGTGTGACAGATACTATAGTCAATATATGATCTACCTACTCTGCTAAACCCAATTGCATAAAATCTGCTGTAGATCAAAAGATGAGGTTATTCACATTTCACTTAGATGTTACACAATTCTAAGAAGCTAAATTTACTAAAAATTTGCATGAATTGCACCAATATCCTGTAATTATCATTTTTGTGAAACCAAATTCTGACGAAGGAGATGAATAGTAGTCCTTAGTGCAGTCAGAGTTATGTAATCACAGAGTAACCGAGTTCAGCAGGGACCTCTGGGGATTGCCCAGGCAGCCACTGCTGCTCAAATCACAGTCATTTGCTGCAGGTTGCTCATGATGATGTCCAATTGGCTTTTGTGTATCTAGAATCTGGAAACTCTACAAACTCTTGTAGCTACATTACTTAGCTATAGTTGCAATATGTAGTATTAGATATGCTTTACATTCTTTTCTCCGGAAGGAGATTTGGGAGTATCTTTTCCCTACTGTAGAAACAGAACAAGGCTGTAACAATACTTAAATGTATTTCCAGCTGTATTTGGTAATAGCTTACTGCACTGTTGACGGTCCTTCTACATTTTTCTTTTTTATTTTTTTTTTCCCCAAGGTTTTGATCTATGCAGAAATGTAATACATAGGTAGAATACATTTCTTAGTGTCACTTTAATGTCATACTTCTAAAAATTACTATTTCTGAACAGAATTCTGAATATTCTGAATAGTCACCTAAATATTAATTAGCTCCATGCTTGGAACCTGTAGAAATTTAAGCCTATGAGTGTGTTTATTTTAAAATACATTCCTTTGATGTCATCAAAGGGAATGTAAATATGGATAATCAGAGCTAAATTAATTTCTGAGGATGTCATAACTTTCAGTGACAATAATCAGTGAATGTCTGCACCTCAAATAAATTTTATAATATCTGTATTTTTCCCATTTGATACCCTAATCAAAACACATATTGGAACATATGCTGATTATGCAAGTCATGTGATTACGCAAGCCTTTAACAATGAACAACTGTAAGTTCTTCTAAGAATATTATCAGGTGTAAAACAATAGTATTTTGAATCTTTTGCTTTTCAGTCAAAAACATATTGAAGGGAAAGTATTGATCATTCCTTTATTTATTTTATAATCATCTTAGTTTTCTGTTCAAAAAATTCTTTTACATTTCACTTCATTTGATCTAGAGATGGTTCCTTTGAGATTGAAAAGCACTCAAAAAGATAAAGCAATTTGCATAAATTTATCACCTTAGGACTCACTTCTATGTTGTCCCTATTTTACAAAACAGATTACAGCATTTGTCCACTAGATATCAGAGAAAATGTATATATTTCCCAATGAAATATGTGTCTTTGGATTTTGCAGATTTAGGTTTCAAGCCTGTATATGTTTGAAGATTCTAAAGGATAGAGATAATTTCTTGATTTTCTCATGCTACATAAAGGGCGTATTCCATTTCTACCTGGAAGATGGGATCAATAGCTTTGAGTATCATGCAAGAATGAATTATGAGGAAAAGAAAGAACAATTCCACTTTATGATTTGTTAGGAGTGTTTTTATATTTTGACTCTTGAGAAATGTAACCTTAAGTATGAAGAAAAAAAAATCTATAATGAGAGAGAAGAAAGCCACATAGTGAATATTTCTTTTGTTCCATTAAGCCAGTTAGGGAATATACATTCCATTGTGTTAGCAGTCTGGATTTTCTAGCTGTGCACTTGGGAGGACATACCACAGATATAAACAATGAGAATGATCGCAGTTAATAATTAGTCTATATTTCTGTAAGAGAAAACAAGATAAAAATCACTGACCAATAAATAGTATAAATAGTACTTTCTTCCTTTTTTTTTTTCTTTCTTTCCCCCCGACCCCCCAACCTCCCAGTCAGAACTGTGGTAATTTTCTTCTTAGGAGGCACTGTACAATTTATTTTTTCAGAATAATAAGTCCTAGAGCGTATAATATAAACAGACTATCATATATAATAATATAATTAAATGCTTTAGTTAACACTAAGTACAACTATCTAAAATACAAAGTGGCCAGTCACAAGTATTAATCTAGTATCTTCTATTATGTATCCTCAAAGTGATATTATCTCAGCTCTCCCTAATGTCTACAAGATGCCTGCACAATCTTAGACTAAATACTTAGCTTTATGATATGTTGGCACACTAAGTCCTAGACAACTGGACTGAAAATATCTACTTCTGATGTGTCTGTCTGGGTCCTCATTAGAGTCAGTGCAGATACAGTTGATGCAGTTAGTCTGGCCATGGACTGATTCCTTTCACCCTGAAGCCAGCATTTAAACAGAAGACACATAGGCTGAGCAAAGCTGGATTTCATATAGTGGGAATAAAAACTCTACCTATGATATTCACATTTTATTTGTCTTGTAGAAGGTGTAATGAATCCAGCTTCTAGCATTTAGTGGAATGAACCCAACTTTAATGTAAAGACTTAGAAAATTAGATGAATCCTAGCACAAAGGTTAATTTATGCAATTAAACATATAATGAATGGGAGGAAGTAAATAAATGTATATCAAGACAAAACATAAAATAAGAATTTATTCTTTATATTTTTGTGAGATTACTTAATGTTCATTTTTTAAAATACAGGGAAACCAGAAGATTATTATATTGTTATTATTTCTGGAAACCATTAGATTATTATGTCAATATCTTCAGTGACAATAGCATTTTGATATCCCCAGTAAATTTAAATATGCTCCCTGTGTATGTGAAGTTGTGAAAAGGAAAGTCACTTCCTCTTGATTCTGGTGTAGAACAGAAGTTTAACTTTTTTTCTATTCTGTTAGTTGCCTGCCCTTTTGTTGGTTTATGAAAGTGAAGCGTGCAGTTAAAGCAAGGATTGAAGGACAAAGAAATGTCTTATTCAGCTCAAGTAGAAGTTTTAATGTTCTTTTCCAACACTTCGTGAAGAAAACAAACATCCTTCTTTCATGCATGGCTTAATTCAAAATTAACTTTTATCTTCCTTTCATTAGCACAATACCATAACTAGTCTTTCTTATAAGGAGAAGATATTACTATTTAACATATTTTAATTATCTTTCTCCATGTGGAAAATGGAAACAGTCTTTAAAGTACGATTTCTACTTTCTTTTTCTTTCTTCAAGCTAATTTCTGTGATATTTCTCTAGTTTTACCTGTATCTACTAATACATGAATTTATCTTTTAAATAAGTGGGACCATTTTACTTTTTGTGTACAAAGCTTTCCAGTCTCAATATATTTTTAACTGAATCTACTAATCTACTAATTTAGCCTAAAATTCATCTCAGAGGTTCCTAAAGTAGGCAATAAAGAAGATACTCCTTTTAAAGCTCTCTGGAGAGCTTTTTATCTTTTTCTCACATTATATAATTTTCTTGCATTAAAAAATTTTCTTAAAGATTGCCAGATATTTATTTCACAGTAAAAATAAATATTTGCATTAATAGAATTATAGAATCATTTAGGCTGGAAAAGATCTTTTGGGTCACAGAGTCCAACCATTAACTCAGCACTTTCAAGTCCACCCCTAAACCATGTCCCTCAATGACACATCTACATATCTCCAGAGATGGTGGCTACTGCTTCCCTGGGCAGCCTTTTCCAATGCTTGACCATCCCTTCCCTGAAGATACAATATCCAATCTACACCTCTATCTCAGCCAAAATTCTTGCTATCCTTCTCTAAACTCTATGTCATCTAAAATCAGCATATTGCCTTCAAAATCAAAACAAAGTACCTTGGACAACAGAACTCAGTACTTCAGGGAATGTAGTTATTTCTTGATTCTACAGTTATTGCCAAAAAAAGACAGGCTTTTAATGTCCTTAGCTGGGGAGTACACTTTATGGAATCCAAGACCTCAGTTATTCAGACCTCTGTAATAAGGACTGAGACAATAATCCCTAGGAGAAAGGTGTCTTAGGCAAGCAAACAAATCAGGAAAACATGAGGCAAAACAGAGTTAAAGAAAACTTTAACAGTTTTGAAAAACTAAAAAAAAATATTAAAATTAAAATTTTATGGAAGAAAAAATATTCTGAAATTAATATTCTTTCAGGAAATTTGAATGATAGCTCTCTCATAGATTTATAAGGAAGGATATTATGGATTTTTCTTAGTAGAGATAAAGTAAGACAGAAGAACATTCCAAGATGGCAGGAAGAACACTAAACCTGACTTTGGAAATTGTGGGAGTGGGAGGATGAGCAGAGGAAAAATCTATTTTTGATACAGATTTGAAATTGAGTTTTAAAAATGCAGTACGTTTAATGAGAAAATACTTCTCTTTTTTTTTTTTTTTTTTCTTTTTCCTCTATTAGATCTGCATTTCTCACAGTCAGTTTTGCCTTTTCAGCTCTCATCTATGTCCCCGTAATCTGACTCTCTTCAGTAGTCTTTAGATATGATTCTTTGGAGAAGAGTTGAAGAAATTAACATATCTGTATGGATTTACATTATATAACCAAAATAAAATTTGGCCATTTTTAGCTCACTGTTAAAATCTCCATAGTAAATAAAGACTGTCACTTCAAGTCTCAGTTTCATGAAAGGGTCTGTGGTGTGAAAAACTGGCGACACTTTAAAGCCAAAACTACAATGGAAAAATTTTGTTCTATCAAATATTCTTTACAGACCAACTGTATCTCTGATTTGTTTGCTAAAGAAACACATTTCGAAAACACACATCTTTCATGGAGTAAGAATCTCTCAGGACCCAAAGTTAGAGATACTGATAATGAGCCTACATTCTCCATAGGTTTTATACCATACCATAAATATACTTTACTGGTAAGGAAAAGAGGTACAGAATCTAGTGTTCACAAAGCCATACTATAGACTACTACTCTTACCATACTATTGAGGCTAGTATGACTAGAAAGTGGTTTTCACCACAGCTACTTCAACAGCAAAGGATTTTAAAATCATCCTGGAGAGTCAAAAGTCCATGATTTAAGAAAATTCACTGTGTAGAAAATTACAAAGCAAGTAGTTTTCTTTTAAAATATATTTTTGTTTTATGATCACATTTTCAGCACAGTCTGTTATCTTTTTTCCTCTGATTTCAAATTTGATTTACTTCATGATACTTCAGACTGAGAGTTTAAGTGCATACCAGAAGATCAAAAATTGATTGTTTTTCAGGACAGAAAGTAAAAGTAGCAATGATCACCTTAGAAATTACTTTGTTGAGAAAAATTCTGCAATTTGTTTCTCAGCCTTTGTCAAAGAATCTTGACACAGAGGAATAAAATCTAAATATCTAGGTTATGTTGTGAATGTTTCTTTCTCTATGTAAGTAGCATGATCACTAGCTAATTCAGGGTGGGGAGAAAGAATTGAATACCATTTTCAGTATGTATGATTTCATAATATATATCTCAGGGGAAGAGTGTAGTCAGCACCACAAAACTCGTAGGTGTATAATAATCTTATATCCTCAAGCATAAGACATATTTTATTCTGTGGAGTTTTTTAAGTCAAAGGCAATATATAAAGTATGGTATCAGAACAAGCAAATATTTAAAATGAAGAGGAAAAAAACAAAAAAGGAATGAATTGTTGGAAGGCTTTATCATTGAGAAAATAGAGACAAGCTGAGAAGATAAAAGTTATCTCTACACGGGTCAAGAAAGCTGTATAAACAACACAACTTTCAATAAACCACATTCCTTACAGGCTTCATTTCTTTCAATAGAGCAGATGAATAAATGTTACTATTTATATACTGCATATATGTGTTCTACAAAGTATCATTGCTCATATGAGTAACATCTTCTTAGGTTTTGGGTACATAGGTATATACAAACTTTACCTAAATATACATCTCATATTTCTTTAATCTGCTAACATTTTAAAATAAATGAGATATATATGAAAGTACAAAATACACTAAAAATAAAAAAAGAAAAGCATACATATTTAATACATATAACAAAATTGTAATAAGATAAATACACATTGCAAGAGAAATTGTGTTAACAACATTTATGTTAATGTTTTGAAATTGCATCCATTCTCAACATGTTCATATGCATTAAGCCTATCAGGGCACAGAATAGTAGGATCTAAGTGGACGGAATTACCAGAAAAGCAACAATAAACAATATCCAACACATTTGTGTAGGATTTTCTATTTACTTTAGGACAAACAAATGTAGACTTAGATGATCACAGTCCATTTTTCGTCAGTGACAAGAAGTAACAATTGAGAAGGGGAATGTTCAGGAGCTCCCTTTTAGTGTCATTCATTTATATGGTATTTTTCATCCTTTTGGAGAAAAATTAATCTGCTTTAACCTGTACTTAACAGCACCTGAAGATTTTGGATTTCCTTTGAACTGAACTGAGGGCTCCAATAGTCGTACATCATGTCTGAGTTGGACATCTTCCAGTTTAGGAATTTTTCTAACTGTTTCCCTGCCACTAATGTTTGACGTGTTGAAAAATTCAAGAGTGGGGTCAAATAATATAATATCATGGAAAAATACAGGAAAAATTCAGCTTAGAAACAGCTCATGATAACTTTGCAGGATAAAGCTACTTAGATCTATGAAAAACAAAAATCACACTGGAAAACAAAAGTGGTGTTTTTGTTTTCGTTTTTTTTCTTCTTTCTTACAAGTATATATGGAACTTTTTAAAAGTGTGAAATTATTTTCTGTATATAATACTGATTGATGTTTTCTTCTCTGGAAAAACACAGAATTGGATTCAAAATGTAATAGCCCATCATGAAGCATTTTGTTTAAATACAGAATAAAAATCTATTAAAAATGCTTGATCCATTATAGCAGTATATTTTCATTAACTTGCTTAAAGTTTCACACTTCAATATTGTAAACCTACACAAATACAGTTTTTAATTACTCTAATTATTTGAACAAGGACTCGATTGTAGCAAGGTTTCTGGGAAGATGAAACATTCCAAGTAGAATAGGGATCCACTGTTTCTTCACTGTTTCTTCATCTTTTTTGATGTAAATACTATGATATATTTCTTTTGTATCAAATGGACCTTTTGCATCCTTGACTCTGTACCTCAAGTAAGAAATCAAGAGTCTAACTTGAGTTCAAACAGAAATATAGTGCAATAATATAATAGTAAGAACCAGGGTGTAGAAAAAATTATTTGTGTTTTTCTCTTTTCACCAATTAGTATTTAAGTCAGTTTATTTGATCCTTCTCTTCAAAATGATCAAAATACCTACCTGAAGCTAATGTGGGTTAAAACTATTATGATTGACTAGTATGAAAAAAAAATAAAAATGATCCCAAATGAAATTTCCTACAGCTGCAGAAAAAGTGCTTCATTACTCCAATTTTACTTATTTTTTTTCTCTGTCAAGTTCCAAATAATCCCTGTCTTCATTGATCAGCAAAGAACATCCTGAAAAATTTTCCAAAGGAACAGGATTATATGAGTTTTCTCCTCAGGAAGTGTACACAGACATGCTAAATAACTGAAATCACTGAAAACATATCACTTAAAATGTCTCTGTGTATGTCAAGCTATGGAATTTATAAAGTATAGTAGTTATGTTAAAGTTTCACATAATGTCACTTTATTATTTTATTTTACCTTGTGTATACATTCTTATAATAAAATCTGAAGTTCAGTGAGATTTAGTTTTTAATCAGGTGTCTGAGTTTAATTTTCTGCCTAGGTGTCACATCTGAGTGACACTGTTACAGTGAGTAAGCTATGAAGGGGTCATAAGGTGTAAAAATGTGAAGCTAAGAGTCTTGTTTTATTGTGAGGCTCATATCTATAGGTCATAAAGTAATATCTTTTTTTATTATTATTTATTTTGTTTTAGTAAGAACCTCATTTGATTTGAATCTAAAGACTTTTAAATTGCACAAAGTAATTGCACAAAGCAATTTTAAATTGCACAAAGGCTACAGGATGGCCAAAAATTTCCTACATTTATAGTTCCCAGCTGACTCTGCTCAGAAAAGTCAAGTGTAACTCGAAGGAGCTTAATTTGATGTTAAAATTCAGGTGGTTTTTACCAAACAATTTAGCCTTAAAATGTAAAGACAACAGGAGCATTTGTGTGGTAAAGTAATACTGTTTATGTTGATTTCCATTTTTTTATGGAGTCAAATTCGTCCTTAAAATAATTCTAGTGTGTTGTAAATGATTGCATACAAATAAAGATAAATAGTGATGGTGCAGAAATTTCCACTTCTGCTCCTAAAAATCAAGTAAATACTTATTTATAAGAAAAATGCTTGTCTTGAAACATCAGTTACAATTAATCTATTCAGTTTTACTGGGGTTATATAATGGCCTTAATCTATCCATATAAGAGCTATGCAACAATTTACAAATTGAGAAGAGATCTCTGATGGTCAGCTAAAGCTCTCATTCCTGACTTTAGCATTTGGTATACACAGAATCATCGAATACACCAATTTGGAAGGGACATTTAAGAATCATCAAGTCCAACTCCTGGCCCTGCACAGGACCATACCCAAGAGTCACACCATGTGACTATTATACAGGTGAAGTCAGTCTGGATCAAAAAAACCCCAGCTTTAACAATTCTAAATTACCTGGTTTTGCCTTAACATTGGAACAGTTTAGCACAACAGTGATCCTAAAAGGACAAAATAGACTGACATCTATTACAATACCAAGTACCTTGAAAATTCAGACTGTTAGAGTTTTAGACAACCTACTTTTTACTTGATTCATTGAATAACCACAAAATATTTGGCAGGACATTAAAGAAAATTTATTTGGCATGACATTAAAGAAAATTTATTTGGCATGAACCCACACTAACCTCTTGCTAATTGGTTTTTCTGATCTTCAAGACATATGTGCCAGGTGTTAAAGCAACAGCATATGAAACAGAATGCATTTTTTTGAATTAGCTGACACCACAATTATTTTTTCTTCTTTTTTGTTTTTTTTCTAAATATGCTCTAAATGCACTATACTTACATCTGTACTAATGTTTGCTGAAATAATCAGATACAATATGAAACATAAGATTTCTCATGAATAAGATATGTATGAAGAAATAAATATGACATCAAAAACAGGAAACTATTTATAACTATAAATACTTTCCATAGGAAAAGGATAAACTCAAGAAACATAAAAACAAACTCTGGAAAAGAAATGCTTTGCTTGAAGAGACTTTGAAGGCCTTTCACAGAGATCATGGCAGACATGATGACCCTGTATTGCTGTTATCACCATATATCACTGAATTCCTCATATAAACAAAAAGAAGTAGAGAGACTAACAGATTTGTTTTGAAACTGCTTTGACCCCAAAGTGTTGTGTGTTGGCGGTATGTTTTTAGCAGCAATGTCTTTAGGACTGGGAAATCTTGTTTTCTGAGAGGAATCTGACTTATTTTACTTTTTTCCCCACAGCTGAGTCCTACCAACCAGTCTATAGCCAGAGGAGTTGCATAACAGAAGTATTTTAATAAAGAAAATGCCACAGAATAGGCAAACAACACCAACATCTCTTCATTCCCCTAGTGAAAAGCTTGACTTAATGAGAGCTTTGATTTTGATTGTTGGACAGATGTACTACTGGAAGGTTTCCTGGCCATAAAATGGCAGGTCTGAAATGCTCAGCAGACACACAATCATTCTATAATAAATCTAACTGGAATCCTCTGGTTGTTCAAACAACTCAGTTCAGTACTTCTTGATGCTCAAAGTAAAGGAAGATGAACATCTTCAAACTGCACACAGCTCTACAGAGACACATTACATGGTATTCTTTACAGAAATGTAATACACAAAAATAAAATTGATAAAGGCATAATCAGGACAGTCTTACTGTATGTAATTTATGTACAATCAAACACAAAACTGGGCATGGCAAATTTCTTGTATTTTTATCTTGCATCTAGAGAGTTTTCAGTCTTGCTAATCCTTGGACTACCACATTAGTTTTGAAGCCACTAGAAATTAGTTATATCTAAATCAACACCTTCAACCTTTCCAAAATAATAAGTGGGCGGCATTTGATTTCAGCATTCAGCACTGAATATGCTAGTCCTGAAGAGCAGGTTATCATTGTCTATATAAAGTAACTAGCAAACACAAGTCAAAAGAACCGGATTTGAAACACTGTGCTTAAAAAACCAAATTCTATAAAACTAGAAAGTGTGGCATACGAAAGCTACAGAATGGATATAATTTTTTCAAACTTGCAGACCTAAGGCTGTAACAAGTTTTCACAGGTTCTACTACACTAAAAATCTTCAATGTGAAATGTGATAAACTGATATTTTCTGTAAATAAGAAAACAGCCTTATAACAGGAAATTACCCAAGTGCCACCAATATCAACATTCTAAATGTGTCTCATTGCAATTTCATTTAGCATTAACCAAACGATGTTTAGTATAAAATGAAGCTTTGTTGAGACTCTTTGGGTTTTGTTTGTGGTTTTTTTGTTTTTTTTTTTAAGCAGTCTGAAGCTGATCAAATCACCTTTATCAGTTATGTGTGATAAACTCCTTTCAGCAGCAAATCTACTGATGTATGCTTTGTGCAAAAAAGCTGTCCTGTTTCTGGTCACCTTGAAGCCCACTTTGTTAGACATCTAAAACTTGCCCACACTGTTGTATAAAACACAGAGCAATATAATAATGTGTACCATCAATATAACACATCAAAGTGTATGGACATCTATAAGCAGTTTCATAATCTGGAAATGTTTTGAATTTGGTTAACATGTGTTATGACCCACCCCAGAAGGGGAGTGTAACCCCTTTGTTCATAAATCCCTTGGGGTGAATTAGGGTGAAACGGCACTGAACAATCAGCATTTGTAAATATATAGAGAGATGGATTTATTTTAGAACAATTTTGTTTCAAAGGTAAACAAGTATGTTGCTGTTTTGGGTGTTATCGGCTGTAGTAACACAGTCACATTAAAGCATAAAAATAACACTTAAGAAAAAGTCTAAGGGAGAGAAAGAGAAAGAAAGGGTAAGGGTCCTAAGATATACATAGTCACTCCCACTGGATCTAGTGGTGAAACAGACAGTTTCCATGTCTGCTAGTTGAACTGATGGTCACTGTCCTGTTGAAGTGATGGTCTTGATCTTCTGGGGCTTGGGAAGACCCACACAAAACTCAAAGACTTCATGCGTTATTATACACTTCAACCTCAGATGGGAATGCCTTGTACTTTCCCTGAAACAGGGAGTTTTACAACGGATAGTGTCACAGGACGTGTCACGAGTTTCTGATGCATCCTAAGATGTTAAGTTGCCTATTATGTCAGCATCAATCCTGGTCCACCGTGGTCTAACATTTGAGATGAAAGCCCAGGCCAGATGTGGAATGTCTTTGAGGTTCCCAGGAGGGATATTTGCAGCAGAGTCATCATGTGAGGGAGGACATTGGCATGATAAGAAGGATTATCCCACCTCACAGGATTTGCATCTTATTAGCCTCTTCCCTTACCTGGAAATCCAGTTTATAGCTTCAGGTATGCACAGCCTTCTGTGCCTGGGATAGCTGGACAGTAGCACCCACTTATCTAATCTGAAGCTCCTTTTGCAGTAGGCATATTCAGGGAGTGGTAGGCTTTGCAGGGTGAGCAGCTGTTTCTTTTCAGTTTGTTACAGTAGTCAAAAGTCTTTTGGTGATCTTACAATGTTTAGGTCACTATTTCAGTCTCTGACAACATGTACAGATCAGCTTGAGATTATATAAGCAGAGAGTTCTGTGTAAGAAATGTACATATATGTTTCTCTATATACGAGTCATATCCATTGAAATTTCCAGTGCTACCACGACAGCTTTTCTCTTTTCACAGTTTGGTACCTCATTCATTATTGGCTTTCTAATTTCTGCAGCAATAAGTAGGCAAAGATGAGAGTGACTTTAAAAGGTAACCTCATTTGCTATATAACCTTGAACAATTGCCAGAGCAGCGTGTCTTCTGTGTGCACAAAAAAGTATAGCTCTGTGACTCCATTGTACTTATTCCTAATCTGGATCTCAGGCTAACAAATATTTCAAGAAAAAGTCCTGTATTGCTCTTGGAACCCTAGAGTAAAAAAGTCCATCTGAAAGAGTAGTGAATTTGTAAACTTGTACAAGGCAGAGTAAGTGCAAGTGAATACAGAAATTCAGGAAAACTAAGCAAAAATATTTATTGAATATATGTAAAATGATATTTGTTTGGTTGGTTGGTTTGTTTTATTTAACTGCTCAAAATAATTTAGGAGTAGCAGATACTGTTTATGCCAGGGAACCCCAGAATGAGCATTTGTGTTATTGCCCCATCTGATACCGCATGTCTACAAATTCTGATAATTATTTTCATTAAATGTGCTCCATAATTGCTTGACAGGCTTGCTGCCGCTGTCAACAAGGGAGCAATAAGACAGAATACAAATAAGTGACAGAAGACACAAAGCATCTTTTTTTTTTTTTTCTTTCTGTAAATATACCATATTAGAAACTAAATAATAGAATTTAAAAAAAAAAAAAAAAAGTTTGAATCTGAAATATCACATTTATGTCAAGTAAGTCTAATAGAGGATTTAAAATGAGTATTGACTTTGATGAAACCATAGATCAGACGATTTGGAGATATTGTATTCCATCTGAATAAGATAAGACAACATATGATATAGGCTATTTTAACAATGCAAGTGCAGCAAAGGTAGACAAGACATGGAATACCTGTGCAACTTTTAAAAACATTATGTGAATTTGCAAGTATTACCCTGAACAGTGATTTATATAATACAATATGTCTGCTTTTGGAATAAAGTATTGTAGAAAATAATAACAAGAATGCCTACTATGGGATAGGAAATGCTAAAGCTAAAATGATAAATTGGTTTGGATTGAAATGACCTTCAAAGGGCATTTTCTCATCCAATCCCTCCACCATGGGCAGGGACATCTTCCACTAGACCAGGTTGCCCGGAGCTCCATCCAGCCTAGCTTTGAACACTGTAGCATCCACAACTCCAGGCAACCTGTTTCAGGCAACCTGTTCAACCTTCCTCACCACCTCACGATAAAGAATGGCATTCTTACATGTAATAAAAATGCTATCTTTGCTATCCAAATTGGTTGTTTTGGTTTTCCTTTTTGTTGTTTTTGGGGTTTTTTGTTTGTTTTTTTTTTTGTTTTTTTTTTCTATATTGGGAATATTTCCAAAATATTTTTATTTATTAACTGATCAGCCATTTGCCATCCCATAATTTTGGCAAAACGTGGAACAGCCTGACTTTTCATTCCGAAGTGAAGCTGTTTATAAACATGTGATGCTTTCAAGGTTACAAAACACCTTAATTTTTCTGAGGGGATATAATCAGTCAGTTTCTTACTTAATGGTTGACTTGATACCTGTCCCCTTTAATATTTGTATTTACTACAGGCAATAAAATATTATGTAGTTGTTTGGATTTGGGTTTTTTTGTAAATAAGAAAAAAATAATGAAACAATATACTTTAAGTGAGCTCAGTGTCAAAAATCTCATTATATCAACTCATCTTGAAATCAACAAGGTCAACAAGCATGCTGAGATATCTGAAAATTGGTTTGTTTTTTTTTTCCTACCACTAGGGCCATCATTTTTTGTCGGGAGACCGATAAATAGTTTTGAGGACTGGGTCAAAACACAAGACCGAACACAGAGCGCACAAGGCAATAACATACCTATGGACATATTGTAAATGATCTCTGTAAGGAGATCGGCAGTTAGGAGAGTTGTTTTTTCAAGTTGTAATGGTTAAACAGTTCAGTTGTAATAAGTTGTATTGTAGTTGTCATAATTCCGTTTTCCCATTGGTCCCAGTTTCCCGGTCCTAAATCCCCCATTGGTTATTGTTCCCCTGGTTACCTATCCCTCATTGGTCCCTGTTTCCCCATTTCCCATTGGTCAGTCTGTGGTGCAGTGCAGCTGCACCATATAAGGATGGCCACTCCTCGGTTATTCCTTTTATGTGTTGTTACCTCCCCTTTCCTCCCTTTTATGTTGTGCTCCGCCCTTAGGTCCACCCAGCCTCTAGAACCTTCCCTCAGAACCCTATAAAAACCTGATCCCCTGTTCAATAAAGGGTTCATCCTGTTCATACCCTCACCATGCGTGGACCTGTCCTTTACCTCCCCGGCGGAACGCGACAATTTTTCAATTGAAAAAAAAGCTTATGGAGCTAAGCAAACTATCTAAATTAAAGTATCTCCTTTATTATAGACAAAAACATAATGAGCAGGAAAGTTCAGAGATGAATTCATGGTGCTTAACCTGTGATATTTCCCTCTGACACAGGCGTGTTTGTGCACACATACATGCACATTCACACAGAAATACACACACATCTACATGCATTTATATGTATAAAACACAAGTCAGATTAACTTCTTCTTTCTTTTATAAAATCACAGTCATTGTAACACTTAATGTCAATTAAGCCAGTTTTAGTCTGGTTTCCTGATGTGTTTCAAGTGCTGCTGAATGAATTCCACAGATTATGATTTTGGTACAATTACATAAAATGACAGAACTTCTTACAAGCTATCTACCACCTATGTTACACTGTCTTTTTCCTTGCAGTTCCAGTCTGCTCAGAAGTAGGTTATATAATTTTCTGACTACTGTAACTCAAAGGACCCTATCAACAGAGTTTCTCCATTCAATGGCATGAATTATTTTCTTATTTTGCTCATATTTCTTAGCAAATTTCAAAGTGACCCCAGTTGATATGTGCAAAGTTATGTTAAGTAATTGGTAAATTACTAAGTCTTTTTTCAGTTTAACAGTGAAATAGTAAATCTGATCAAGTTGTAGGTTGCCAAACTTTTCTTCTTAAAAATATCTTTTTTTTTTTTTTTTTGTAATATATCACTTAAGCTAAAATATGTATGAAGATAGTCAAATATCATTATAAACATTTGGGCAGGTTTTGACTGTTTATGTACAACTTCAATACTAAACTTGATTAGTCTGAACCTTTTCATCCCAGCTTAATAAATATTTTTTCCTCATAATTTCTGTTAGCTTGCTGTTACTACCCTGTGTGAGGCCATGTTCAGCCAAAATATATTAACACATTTTATAATCAGTATACTGCTTTTCATTCTTTTATTGGTTTTATCTTTTAAAAAAAGAAATTCCTGGTGGAAAAAAGTAAATAGATACAACGAATTAATTATTCTGGGGATAATAATGATTAGTATTAAAGCCATCATGTAATTTCATTCCAGCTGAACATATGTCTAAGTGTGTCACAAAATAAGAAATTATCTGAATGTGAATTTCTACATATACTGCATTATTTTTAGTTATATTTACATCGCAAGGAGAAAAGTAATTGATCATTGTATTCTTCATAACAACTTACTTTTACCAGAAGTCATGATATAGCCAATTGATTCTTTTCCATGTGTACTCAACAGAAAAAAAATTAAACAGTGCTGCTATTCCACAAGGAAATTCAGGATCAGTTGGGATTTGTGCTGTGCAAACTGAAGAGAAAATACTTATATTTTTCAGTGAAGCAAGGAGAAAGGCAGAAAAATGAGATTATTCTTTTCACACTAAGTAAAATTAATTAAGTTCCTATTGAAAAATCCATCAAGTTTCTAAGGTAAATGTATTTACCTAAACTACTTTTTCTGTATATGGGTAGTTATTTCTGAAATCACAAACTGGATTAATTCTTTTCTGATAATATAGATGTGTTACATATTGGGAAGAAATTTTATCTTTGTTTATCTGTCAAACCTCTGATGTCCTGGTTCTTTTAGAGGTAGCCAGGAATTGGCATGGCTAGGACCCAGAAGTTATTCTATATCATCTCATATGGAAAGGGAGTCTCATGAGGAGAGTAAGCATGGATGAAGGAGTAGTTGGTTAATGCCAGTTCTGAGATGGGGGGAGCAGTCAGGATATCATGGCTTTGGTTGGATCAGGTGAGGCTCTGAGGTGAGCATTTTGCATGTGAATCACTCTCTTCCTTTTATACACTTTTGTTATTAATATCATTGCTGTTACTGTTTGTTTCCTTATCCAGTTGCTGTTTTCATATCTCAAACTGTGATCTTTATCTTTGGTGCCTCCAGTTATTCTCTCCACCCACCACAGGCAGAGGGGAGGAGGAGAGAAAGTAAGTGAGGGCCAGTGTGGTTTGAAGAGTCTCAGTGGGAGCACTAAATTGGAGAGTAACAGTCCTAAACCACAACGTGTAAATATTTTAGATGGGTGATTTTTCTTTCTGTCATTGTAGGTTTTTTTCTTCTTTTAAAAATATTCAGTGTACTTCTACCTTTTCTTTATTCAAGCTCTGGGTTCTCCATTTATTTATGAATTTTATAAACATAGTTAAAAGAATTCAGCTTTCTTTTTATTTCCTTCTGTGTGGGAAAACATCAGGACTGAGAACTGATGTGTAGTTTTATTTTATTTCTCTGCATAGACTCAAATTAATGGCTACTGCTTTGGGAGAATCAATTGTGCCCAAAGATCAATTAATAGTTTTCCTTCTTTCACCCACACCTAAAACAGAGGTGACATTGTGTATGTAATTTGCATATACAGCTGAGAAAATCCAAAATAAAGTGATTAAAAGTAAATTAAGTAAACAGTCCACACTGGACTCCAGGGTAATTAGAAAACATTGGTTTTGATAGTTATATATTATGTTTGTGCATGTACTGAATTTAAATGCCAATGATAATTTGTTTACTATTTAAATTTTACTTTATATTGCTCACATATTTATTTGAAAATATGAGAATACATATGGTTGAACACACACTGCTCAACCATAATAAGAAAAAAATTAAAAAATAAAAAATTCCTTGCTATACATACCCATCTGATCATTGTTCTAGATGTAAGTATTTTCAAACTATAAATTACTGCAATCTGTATAGACATGTCACAGAACTCTAATATTTCCACAAGCAGTATGCCAGCAGGAAAACAATCATAGAAAATATTATTGATGATCAGTTTTGTAAGAACCTTTTGGAAATTCTTGAAGCTATATATCAGTCCTGAAACTCATGTACTGATTTTCCAATGTTCTCTCTTGATTTAAATTTGTGACTAAATAACTGTTTATCAGCTACATTTTCTATCAAATAAGTTAAAAAAAAAAAAACCAACAATATTCTGGTTTGGCTTGCAGCAAATTAAAAAAAAAGTAAACAAACAAACAAACAAAAACCAAAAAAAACCAATCCAAAAACCTAATCAAAACCAAACAAAAATCCTGAAATCCTGAAAAGAATGAATAAAGTTTACTACATAATTGCCTCTTTTACCTAAGGAAGCATTTATTTTCTAGAATAATTTTAGTTTGGATGGTAAAATAAGTCTGACCTTAATGTGGATAACTTGCAGTGCCAGAGCCATCATGTTCTTTCCTGAACATAATGTGTCTACTTTTAACACTTTTTCCCAAGCACTTTTGTCTTTCAGGAAATCATGGGACCTTTGATGTGTGAAATCTCTGATAAGTTTAAAGTTAGAACTGTAAAAACACTGATGCCAATCTTCTGAAATATTCATAAACAATTAATTTTATATAGGACAATTCTGTGCTCAGTAAGAAATGGGTCACCTGAAACAGAAGCAAAAAGAGCTGAAGAAGAGTTCAACTACATGTTTCAAATGCCAGCTTTTATTTAGACTTGCCTTAATGGAAATGAATGGCGGTTTGCAGAGAGATGTTGATTTTGGAATAAGATAGATGTGTAACATCTTTTGGTTAAATCATCTGGGTTTTCTCCATTCATGATAGAGATAGCTCATATGAATCCTAGTCTTTGTATTTAGTACCATAGATGCAGATCTACAGCTTTAAATGAACATAGGTGTACAATTTACTTAACCAATCATACAGTGGCCTAGTCATTACATAGTGATCAAAATGTTTTTGCATGAGAAGAAAGGCTTCAATATATTGTGCCTAAATATGAGTTTTCTTAAATCTACAGGCTAAAGATCTAAATCAACAGGCTCAAGGCTTCTTTAGTTTGTTCATATTCTGAACACCTATAATTAACACTGACAAGTGATCACAACTAATATAGTGCAAGTCACATTTCAGTTGAGTACAGTTGCTACAATATATTGAGAACAAATTGAACAACTAAAAAGTCAGCAACTAATCACTTCATTTCATAACATAGAAGGCGACAAACTATGAGAGAGACCAGAAGACTGAATTCAACAGTGAACTATTTACTTTGAAGTTTCTGCTCTTTGCTCCCCACAAATCATTTCTTGACAATATTTTTTGGAAGCAAAGTCAGTTCTTAAGCTTTTTGTTTAGTTGTGTGTCCCCTCCCCTCTCTTCTTCTGTTTCCACATAGCTCTTAGATGTCTTTGGGGAGATGTCATTAGAAGATTCTCCTTTCCCTGCATACAGCATCAGCAACTGATTGGGCTTCCCATACCTCATGACACAAAACAGACTGATCAGGGCTGCTTCTCCTCTCATCTGCCTTTAGGTGTATGCACTAAAGTCAAGAGATACAATAAAACATTTTCTGAGAGTCAAAATGCAGTACCATACCTGTATCAAAAGCAGGAAAGCCTGGAAGAAACAGGTAAGCAGTGGTATGTCTGGGATGACCCAAAATAGGACAATTGGAAAAATGGAGACAAATATGTGATGGAAAAAAACAGCAGACCTGTGTTCTGTGAAGAAGAAAAAAAGAAAAGCACATGCATGTTGAGAGAAATTCTTATGAAAATGCTGTGGAGGTGTTGTGTCTACCTTACAAATAAAACACTATTGCTAGTCCTTCATTTACATTGGGTATGCAGCTAGAGGGTAGACAAGACAAGGAAGTTCTAAACCAAACATAGTGAGATGATTGCAAAATTATGAAGACACTTTGTTATAAAATGGAAAAAGGAAGACACTTAGTAGAAGAATGAAAGAAAAAGTATGATGATTAAATGGAATTAAAAAGTGATCAGTTAGTGATTGGGTGAAAGGTCTGGAGAAAACATAATGATAAGGTAAAATATGCAAGAGTAAGACAGTTACAAGACAAAAAAATTTCTGGTGACCCCAGCTCTTTTTCCTTAGTTCCTTTATAGATAGTGTCCTAAAGTAACTGCAGGGAAGATTTAAGTCTAGAGAAGAAAAGCACCATCAAAGTTGACTGTGAACTCAAAGGATGTATTGAAACATTTGCCTAGAGAATAGTAAAATAATGATAGTAAGAAAGGAGGAGAAACAAACCAATAGGACAGATTTTAATCTCTTCACTAAATATCTCAAGTAACTTTAGTGCATATTTTAGTTGATCTGTTTTTTCATGCATAAATTCTGTCTGATGTTTTTCCCACATGTCATACACACTGGATGAGATGTCAAGACATGAGCTCAAAGGTCTTTGGCAAGGCTCACAAAGTCTTCCTATTCCCTCATAAACTACATAAATTATCCTTGAGAATGAGGGCTGAACATCCAAGGCGAACATTCATTAGCTATGAAAGTCTTGAGAATGCTGACTACTGAAATTGAATTAATTAATTTTTCTGCTATTGGGCAGCAAAATTGTATTTCCCTTGCTCTAATCTGAAGTGCGTATTATTGTTCTAGTCCACACAGATTTTCTTAGGCCTTAAAAGAGTAATAATAATTCCTGATCTTACCTCTGAACTTTAAGAACTGAACAGCCTTATATTAAAAAGACATATCTTAATATAAAGCTATCTGATTTGCTGTTTTTATCCACTGGGTATTTTACATCTTCTACAGTTAAAAAAACTCACAACATCAAAACCACCACAAAGTGGTCCTTTTATATGTGTTAATATAATAGTGTATTTTGTCTCAGAAGTCAGAAAGCCTGATAACAGATCTTTTTTTTTTTTTTATTTTTTTCTCCACATCACAAACTAAAAATGTGTCAATACTTATATCCATGCTACGAAAAAAAAAGTCACACTTCGTTACCTATGCAGTCTTTCACTGATGTCTTCTCTTCCATGTATGACAATCAATTGAATATATGTTTCATAACATAAGGTGAATAGTCGTAGAACTATGTTTCTTTTCAAGGCATTGGAAAACCTGTGACACATCTCACATTAATAAAGATATACTTGTGATACAAATCACTCTAAATAATGATAATAATAAATTTTTAAACCTTATGTAAGAACTTGGAAAATAAATATCTAAAATTATTCTTTAAACTTTGAATTTGATCACACAAGAGGCCGATAATGTGTTCACAGCACCATTTTTTAAAATACAGCAATAATACAAAATTTAAAAACAAACACAAAAAAAAAACAAAAACAAACAAAAAAAAAAAAAAAAAAAAAAAAAAAAACCACAAACCCGGAACCA
>JAWWLT010000110.1:73258635-73334190 GCA_035040995.1 Premnoplex brunnescens | reverse complement strand
AAAAAAAAAAAAAAAAAAAAAAAAAAAAAAAAAAAAAAAAAAAAAAAAAAAAAAAAAAAAAAAAAAAAAAAAACCACAATCCAGGAAACAAGACAAGGTGGAACTGGAAAGAAATATAGTAGAATAGGGAAATAAGCACTTAAACTAAGATCATACCTTCAGATGGCTTAATTTTAGGAAAAGATTCCTAGCAAATAATAAAAATAATTGTAAGAACTCAAATAACAAATATATCACAGCAAATCTGTGAATAGTAGTAAGTTTGTTCTGCAAGTAATCTGACCATCTTATTTATTTCTTAATTTTTATTACATTTGATCTTTTGAGGAATTAAATACCTAATTTTTGACAGAAAATAATTCCTTAGCTCTTTATTATCTCATATCAGTTTTTGTTGCCTTCATCTTTTCCAAAACCTTGTTTCCCAATATCTGCCATTCCATTTTAGTTGTTATTTCTCTGAGTTTAGAAAGAAAGTTTCTGAAAGAGATTTAGTCTAGAGAAACCTATTTTATGGTGGGAAAACACTAAGAAAAAAACCAGAAAACCCAAGTAACAACAGCCTCCGCCCTCTCCCTGCCCTCCCTGCCCCCCTTAAACACACACACAAAAAGTTGGAGTCATAAAAGTAATCTTTAAAAGTTCTATGGCTTCACAAAAAGTAATAAACTTTAAAGACATATTGCTACCTTTTATAATGAATCTGGCTTAAATACAGGATCAGTCAAAAATAAAGCATAAATATGTTCTGCTTTATAAATCAAAAGTTATAAAGTATCACTAGAAAGAAATGATCTCCAGAATCTTCGAATATTATTGTATGTGTTGTGGGCTTGTGAAGAATATTAGACAACATTTTCAATATATTTCCTATGTTACTTACATTACCCTACCATCACAAATACTGACCTTCATGTTCTACTGGGGCATTTTCAGCAGGAGGCTGGAAATCAGTTTGTCATGAGCCAACTAAGAACATTTGTCTTAATTCTAAATCCTGGCCTTCCTTGTATGCCTTACTATTGCTTTACAGTTCCTTTTTTTACAGAACTCAGATGCACGTTGTTTAGAACTTATATTTGCCTACTAGCCAAAACAGTTCTATTAACTCTGGTCTCATCTTTAAGAATGTCTGCTCAGTGCTTCTTTTGCACAGCCTAATTTAAACTGAGCTGATAAAAAGTGTCATATTACTTACAGGCTTTCATTATTTATGCCAAAGGTGCGTCAGTCATTCTCTGAAGGAAGTATTAATAGACCCCTGTTCTTCATATTTTTCAGATACCCTGACAGTGTTTATAGATTAGTCCTATGTTCTAGTTTCAAAGCTAATTAATTGTGGTGAACACTAAAGACTGCTGTAAATTCTTCCCCAAATCCTTCAGACTGTTACCGTTAACATTCATATTTTTCAGCAGACTGGAGGTGGACAAGTATTACAAAAATGAACAAACAACCCACCTGAAAAGGCATACATGATTTATATGTAGGTGAATCTCCTTACACCTTAAGAAACTACGCTTTAACAAGCTGTGGAATGCCAAGTGGCAGTGGATAGCCTTTGGGTGTTGCCATCTGTAGCACCTTCTGAGACCTGCCATTACACACATATCCACAACCATATCTTTCTCTAGTGTATCAGGCTACAAGGGTAATTAAGGTGTGTGATAATAGTGTATAGAGAGAAACAGATGGGACTTAGGATCAAAACAGTTAAAATTCTTGATTAAAGAAACTAATTTTCTTCAGGTTATTGACCTGTTCTTACAAAGCTATGTCACAACATACCCACCAGCATTTACTGGTGGGTAATGAATAATTAAAAAAAAAATAATAAAAAAATAAAATAAAATAAATGTTGGCAACACTGACAGGAAAATCAGATGACTTTCCATATTTGTGCTTTTCAATAAAGAACAACAATGAAGGATTCCTCATAATTAAACCAACTGCAGCATAATTTAGAACAAACAAGCCTGAAGAAGTATTACAACCGTGAAGAAATGTGCTGCAGAATAGTATTTGCTTGCAAAAGTTAATGATTGGCAGCCTGTTATACTGAACATGCAGAAAATCAATACAGATATAAGATTCCAGAGCTGGGTGTCTCAAAATACTTTCATTAATCTGAAACAATAGGATTGCTTAGTATTATTATAGTGTGCCACTATCCCCAAAATGCCACTGAAAAGTCTCAGAATGCCGGGCAAGGACATATGAGGGACAGAAAAATATACATGCCAAGTCCAAATATAGCTGATGATGGAGGTGGAAAACTTCACAGCTATATCACACCATTTTTTTCACTAAAACCACTTGCAATGCAGAAAAACTTTCAATGTGTAAAGCTAGTGTAAACAGATGCAAACAATAGGAAAGTTAAATTCAGAATATTAAAATATTTCTTTTAAACTAAATGTGACTAGAAGTTAAGAAGGCAGGAGTGGTAAGTAGAAGAGTTATTTACAAGGGGGAAAAAAGAAACCAAAATCAAATAAAATCAAACATCCCAAGTCTAGACACCATTAAGTCTAAATCAATTTCCAGAAAACTAGTCAGAATTGATGTTACTCTGTAACTACCAAACTGAAAGCAGCAGAGTGATGTCTTCAAAAGAGTTTTTCCTAATGGTGTTGACTTCTTTGTTCAATGTAAAAACAAATGAAAATTATTCTGGGCATCTAAATAATTTTCAGGTAATGGTCTCCCCTAGTGAAGGCATGAGCAGAAAGTTGAATGTGCATTTTCCACTTAACTATCCTATCACCCAGCCTATGAGTTATTTCTGTGTTACTCTTACTTGATTTTCCAGAAAAGACCATGATGATTTGATCAGTTAGAATGTGTTTTACATTACAAAAATATTACAGAGTGAAAAATATATACCAAATCTGCATATAATCATAAATGAACACACTTTATCTAAAACAATACAACTCAACTTGCTCAGAGCGTTGAACATTCTAAGAATGCTTTCAGTTATTGGTCTTTTCTCCCTTGCTGTGATGGTGATAGGCAATAAACTTCCTCTTTAAATTTGCTGCTATTTGAGGATTCTAAGTATAGCCCCAAGATTATTCCTGTGTCTGGGATACTCATGGATATTTTGAACACCTATGAAAAAATACTAGTAAAAGCTCTAAAGCTGCTGGGAAAATGCAATGATTTAATAAGCTCAGCGCATGAGAGATAGCAGTAGCTACAGTTCTCGCTTTTGTGTGAAAGGAGAACAAACAAGTCATGTATTCCTCAGGAGTTCATTTTGCAGATAAGATGCATTTCACTATAAAAGGATAGTTCAGACTGGAGGGCACTTCAGGAGATCACCTGCTCAACTGCCTGCTCAAAACAGTGTCAGCTATGAGGCTCAGTGTTGTCTCATGTCAGCTCAATGTCTGACACAAACCTCGGGGCCTTTTTATTTGTATAGCCACACTCCAGGCAGGCAGTTAGTCCCCAGCCCATATACTCCCAGGTGCAGGATTTGGCATTTGTCCTTGATTATCATAAGGTTCACTTTGGGCCATTCCTTCGGTCTGTCTGTGTCCCTTCAGTAGGCAATATGCCTTTGAGCATATCAACTATTCCCTTCATTTTGATGGTTTCCACAAGGTTAATGAGAGTGTCCTTTGTTGCCACTTCCAGATTATTGATAAAATCATTAAATGGGAGAGGTCTCAGAATATGCTCCTGCAGTACTCCACTACTTTCCAAGCTCCAGGTAGAATACAAACCATTAACCACAACTGTCTGATCCAACCATATAAAGTGTTGCTTACTCACCCAGATCATGTATACGAACTACAGCATTCTAAATTAGATGAAACAATATTGTGGTATGTAGTGTTGAAATCTATCTACAGCAAAGGGAAGCAGCATCCACTGCTCTTTCCTAACCATAGAACTCAATTAGATTGGGCAGTTATGATCTACCCTTAGTAAATCCATGCTGCTTGTTCCCAGTTACCAGCTCCCAGTTGTCTCCTTCTTGTTCTGAAATATGCTTTGCAACAGGACTTTTCTCATGATTTTCTCAGGCAGTGAAGTGAAGCTGCACTTCCTTAGATTATCCACTTGGTGCTTTTGGAGGACAAGTACCACTCCCACTTTTCAACACTTTTCAGGGATCTACCACAGTTCCCAGAAGCTTTCCAAGATAATAGAGACTAGTCATGTAGGGACACTGGCTGGCTCTCTCATGACTCTTGGATACAATATATGTAATCTCACAAACACTTATGGCTGCAATTCTTGCAAA
The DNA here is from genome assembly GCA_035040995.1 of Premnoplex brunnescens. Taxonomy (NCBI): domain Eukaryota; kingdom Metazoa; phylum Chordata; class Aves; order Passeriformes; family Furnariidae; genus Premnoplex; species Premnoplex brunnescens. The sequence continues at coordinate 73,329,932 of JAWWLT010000110.1, read as the reverse complement.
TAATCCCTGAATTAATCCTCATGTGCTGCTTCCAAAACTCTGCCTCTAAGCACAGGGGTCTGGGAGACCTCCTGATGAAGCCTCAGGCAAAGAAGGCATTAAGTACTTCAGCTATGTCTGTCATCGCTACTCCATCTGTACAACATTAAAGAAACATTTTCCTTGTTCAGCCTTTTACTGTTGTAGCAGTAAAGGTCTTCTTGTTGCCATCAATGTCCCATGCAAGTCTCAGCTTCAGATGAGCTTTCACTTCCTTAGCACCACCCCTACATTGCCCAGTAATATTTCTTAATTTCTTCTAAACACAAGTTAAATAGGTATTAAATAGGATTTTTACCATTTAAAAGTATTTTAGTTCTTGTGGAACAGGAACTACAGTATCAGAAATGGAAAAAATCATGTAAGAAATGGGCCTGCGAAGAAGATGAAGAAGCTAGCCAAAACGCCTTACAAATTGAAGCTTTTATTGTAATGTAAAAATGGAGTCATTGTCTTTTTTCCCTTAGTCACTGTCTTCTTCCCAAAAGCCCCTGAAAAAACCCTTATTTCCCTAGCCAGGCCTGCAAGGAATTCGTCCTTGAAGGACTCTGTTTAAGTTCTCCTATTGGCCCTTAGTTAACCTTTTCCCATTGGTTGTTATCCCTGGATTCTTATTGGTAGTAGATAGAATCCCCCTAAAATCTTTAAATACCCCTGCTCATGTTAATAAACGCTCTCTCTGCTTCCCCTCCTGTGGTCTCTGTGTGGCTCATTCTGGGGCATCTCAGGGACCACGTTGGGGGAAACAAAGGAGGGAGCTTCACCCAGCAGCTGTCACAAGTTCTGAGTTGCTGAGGTCCGGGATGTTAATTCAATTTTTATTCTTCCAAAAATCTCACTCCTCCAAAAACACACTTTGGAAAAAAAATTCTGTTGGAGTATTCCAGTTTGCAGCAAGTCTATCAGTCTTGATCTGTCTCAGATTTGATTATTTACTCTCCAAATATTAGAGAAAAGTCTCTCTCTAAACATATATCGACTTGCAATTTTGACATTCAATCTAGTTTTTACATTAAAAAAAATTAAAATTTGTCAATTATAACATAATTCTAATTCTTGGGTGTTCAAAGAACTTGGTAGAACAAGTATAAGGAAGTCCAAGGAAAACAGATGTATTTAAAATTTTTTTTACACTGGAATAACAATGGAAAACAAGAGCAAAGTAACCCTCAAATAAAACAAATACAAGCATTTAATCAAGATTAACCATATATTTTCAATACAAGTCCAGTGCATGACTATGTTAAGAGAATTGTGAAGTTCAAGGAAGGTTGTGTTGATTTTTAATAAACGTTTCAGATTTTATTTCTTTGAATACTGACATATTGGCTCATGATTGAACTTCGCAGTCTTAAGTTTATATGCCATGTGTCTCTGAGTGTAATCATAAGACATTAACTGCCAGCAGATATTACCAACCTGAATTTATTTTTTTTTCAGATATCTGTATAAAAATCACAGCAAATTCATTAGAGGATTCAAAGCTGGAGCAAAACCATAGAGAGCAATCAAGAATGGAGAAGCATGTTTCCAATATGTGGAAATTGTATAATTTAATATAGAACTCTTAAGACATATTCGGCTTTGAAGAAGCTAGTTACAAGCAAAAATGCGTTTTTCTCCAACACAAAGCATTTCAATTGCATACTCATTCCTGTTCTATGACTACGTTTACAAGCAAAACAGAATATAAGAAGTTGCTAGATGTAGAAATTAGTAAGTTTAGTTTATCACAATCTCTGAACAGGTGTAAAATATATGTAAGTGAAGATGAGTGTGAGAATTTTTGTGCCTGTTTGTGATATTTCAACAACAGGGTGAAAAAACTCTATGGAAAATTAAGAATGTTAAATGCTATGTTCTACACTGATTCAAAGAAATTTACTCTACATCAAAGTTGACCAATGTTAAATCACATTTCTTTTTATTCAGCGCTAGAGAAGTACTGGGGATAATCCTCCATAAGTACTTCTGATGAAATTACAAAAGCAAAACCCTTATATTTTCAAAGGTCATTACGCATTCATTTTAAATCCTGTCTTTCCATGTCTCCTCACTATATAAGTCCTTTGTTTCTAGTCCATAAAAAATCCTTTATATGATGCATTCTTTTTGTCTTGGATGAACTACTTCCCAGCCTTGAATGTCAAATGCTGATTAGTTACTTGTCAGTTTGAAGAGATACATCCTATCTGCTTGCAAAAGTTATGTTCTTTTCTCAGTCTGTCTTTACTTGCAAAAGCTATATCCCTTATCTGAAGGTTAGGAAATTCTCAGCAAGTTAAGCAAAAATGCAAGGTTCTTATTACATTATAAGTATACAGGACTTTGGCCTAAAATAATTTTACATTAATTCTTTACTATTTTCCATTTAAGCATTAGTTTATTAAAATCTTAAAAAATAAAGCCTTAAAGGAAAACCTATCCATAGTAATAAATCCAGGCTTAATTGGGAGTATACAATATTTAACAGTTCTTTTTCAACACATAAAAAGAAAACACAGGACAGGGCAACCCTGGTTGTGCGTTTAGACCAGTCATGTTCTGGGTTGCAATAAGTACAACATCACCAGCCTATCGAAGGAGGTGATTATTTCCCTCTGCTCTGTACTGGTGTGGTCTCACCTTGAGTCCTGTGTACAGTTTTGGGCACCACAAATGAAAAAAGATACTATTAGAGAGTGCTGAAAGGAGGGTAGTGAAGGGTCTGGGGGAGTCACTTGGTTTGTTCAGTCTAGAGAAGAGGAAACTGTGGAGACCTTATTGCAGTCTTCAATATCCACATTAGGGGAAGCAGCGGGACAAGTACAGACCTCTTCCCTCTCCTGACCAGTGCCCAGACTCAAGGAAATGGCAGGAAGCTGAGTCAGGGAAGGTTCAGGTTGGATATCAGGAAAAAGTTCTTCGCCCAGAGGGTGGTTGGGCACAGGAACAGGGTCCCCAGGGAAGTGGTCAAAGCACCAAGCCTGACAGAGTTCAAGAAGCATTTTGATAACACTCCCAGGAACATGGTGTGATTCTTAGGGTGTCCTGTGCAGCACCAGGAGCTGAACTTGATCCTGATGGGTTCTTTCCAATTCAGCATACTCTTTCCTTTTTTTTTTTTTTTTTTCTTCCCCATGGAGTAACTATAATACTGTATTCCTTCTGTAAGATCAGTGTTTTCTGGTAAACCACTTCACTGCACATGTGTACTTTCATGTAGTCCTTTATAGTTGTTAATTAAAATGTTGCTTTCCTGATAATTTTTGGATTTTGTTTGTTTTGTGTTTTTTGTTTGTTTGTTTGTTTTGTTTTGCTTTAGGGCGGTTTTTTGTTTGTTTTGGTTTGGTTTCGTTTCGTTTAGTTTCTTTCATTTGTCTGTTTTCTGTTTGTTGGGGTTTTTTGTTTTGTTTTGGTTTGGTTTGTTGTTGTTGGTTTTGGTTTTTTTTCCCAGAAATTACACCTTTGTTTCTTCACTATGACATTTAGTATACTGTCCAATTAATCTTTTCCTGTTTTGGCCAGATAACATGCATTTACTGCTGTCATAGACATAGACTTAACAGAGGAAAGGATGGGAGGAATATCAGTTGTTTGCGGTGACCACTCTATATCAGGACTGTGTCTGGCTATCATTTGTAGCTACAGTGAATTCTGCTTAAAGAATTATATCATGGTCATTCATTTCTTGCCAGACTGATCTGTTATAACAAATATTGACCTTTAATCTGTCTTCTGCAAGTCTTGCAGTGCACAGAAGCATAGATCACATATGTGAGACCTTTTCAAACAGAGCTATGCATACAGCTCTTGTAAAACTGAAACTTTGTTTGTAAAAGGTTTGGTAAAACAGGCAAGAGTTCCTTTCTCACAAGAAAACAGGTTCTCTGAGTTTAACAGTGTCAGAGTCTTTACCCTTTGAGATAATTCTACATATCCTCTAAAAATATTGAAATTGGGGTATCTTTCAGGGGTTTTTAGGGTGGTTTCTTGCGGGTTTTAAAAAACTTTACACTAAAACTCGTGACCTTTCCCTGTCACTGTTTTACTCAGAAACTTAATTTTGTCTGTCTGATATTTTCAGATTAATTTTTCCCCTAAGTACAAAGGATTAAGACTTCCTATTAAGACTTCCTATTAAGCTCCATAGTGGACCAACTGTGTTTTCTATTCTTCTTTTCTTTTGTGTTATGCTGAAGGGCACTTCAGGCTGTCTGAAACTAACAGAATGGGTTTGTGATTGGAGCATCTGATGGTAAAAAATGCAGCCTGTTCCTATATCATTTATCATTTTCTCATGACAACACAGCAGATTTTAGACTAGATGTTCCTTTCATATTTGAAACTGTTAATGTGCATTTTAAAGTGTATTGAAATCATGTTTCAGATATTGAAGATGTTATGAAACTTACCAATAGTTTTCTTCCATTTTATCTAGGAGATATAGATAATGAACAAAAATAATTTCAGATGGTTTTTGAGTATGCCATGGCCTTTAGGCTCTAGTTCATAAACAGGGTTAGCTTAAAATTTCTTTATACTCAAGTGAGAGAGGAGATACCTCCTGAGGCTGAATCAGTGCACACCACAGCTCAGACATGGGTCACGGCAGCCCAGTCCCCTGGGAAGGTGAAGGGGACAGACTGTGGAGTCCACTGGCTCATTCAGAGTCCTGTCAATATCAAAGAAAATTTATTATCTTATGACTTTATTGTGTACAATATCTTAAGAAAATGCAGTAGGCTTAGAAAAAAAAATGAGTCTCAAAATGTTAGCCTACGTCTTATGATATCTTGAGATTTGGGAGGACAAAGGAACAATTAAACTTTATGAGACTAAGAAGTGAAATAATCAGCATGGGCTTTTGCTAGGGAGTTTACTTTAAGTGCTCCCTCTCAAAAACAACAACAACAACAACACAAAAAGAAAACCAAAACAAACAAACAAAACAAACAAAAAAATGGAAAAAAAAAAAAAAAAAAAGAAAAGAACAAAACACAGAAAACTGAAGGAGAAAAAATTATGAATCCCAAAACTAAAGAGAACAAAAAGATGACAGGGTACCAACAGAATTCTAGTTATATGGTAACAATTTTTGTCAGCTTATGTTCTATTTACAAATTATTCTTTGTATTGCAGCGCTGATTAGAAAGTCTTAAGACATTGAAATGCTCGATGATCTATACAGAAATTTAGTCCTCATTGCAACAAAAAACAACAGAATAAAAACGTATTAAAAGACATTTGTTTACACAGCAGAGAAATATATGTGAGATGTGAATAGAATGTGTACTGTTCTTACTAATGTATAGACAGATTCAAAGTAAAAATGGTGGCTATTAAAGTTTGCTATACTAAGCCACTGTTTCAAACACTGTCAGAAGATGAATGTCAATTGATTGAAAACTGTCCTTCCATCTGATATTGCACAGAAATGAGCACATAGTACATCAAGTCAAAGACATTTCACATTAATGCTGAAATATTAATTTTCAACGTCAAAAAAAATGTTTAAAGATAAAAATTAACTGGTTGGTTAAAGGTAGATAAAAATGAAAGTGCTTGTTTGTATAAGGCTGAGCAGAACACTATCAATACTGGCATCAGATTGGCTAAATGTGTGTGTAGATCTAGAACAATCCTTCCTACAAGGCTTTTTTTAGTTACTAGGGCTTTTTACTGGAGACCACATTCTGAATGGATTAAAATATTTTTAGCTATGGAAGTGATTATGTTGACAAGAAATTATGGCCAGGACTCTACTTCCTACCTCTTACTTTGTAGTTAGAGATTTCCAGTATAGGATTGCTCTCTACCTCTCTATGTGTTAAAGGTCAAAATTCATCTTTCAAGTAAATTTAATATAGAATTGTATCTTTAACACAAGAGACACGTTGTTTGCAAAGAGAGGTAGAAGGCAATACTCACCTCTGTACTCTTAGGGAAAAGCAGGAGAGCATTAAAAGGGTTGAAAAAATGTAGTGTAATCTGGATCTATATTCACCATAACTAATAGAAAATAAATGTATGGGAATGGAAATTGCAGTTCGTTTAAGCTACAACAGCAGTTAACTATGCTGAAACAACCTAGGTAAATTATGTTGGTTAGTTTACTCTTTCAGAGGTTGCAGACGTCCTACTGAAATATCCCTTATGAGACATAAGTTAGAACAGTTTCTTTACTTCAGGAAGACAAGAGAAAAATGTCACACAGGACATGCAATGGATAACTGGAAGAGTAAAACTAACAGTCAAAATTAGCTTCTGAAATGATTTCCCTGAACCTAACGTAGAAATGGAAATGGTCTATTTTAGAGCGTGATACAGACATATCATCAGCTATAACATCAATCCCTGTGCTTACATAACTTACTTTATTGGGATCAAAGGATAAATCAGAGGTAAGAATTACACTGTTAGTCTTTTTTTACCACTAAGATCTGTGGATAAATATTACCACTTACAAAAAAATCACTTTTTTTTTCTTTTTTTTTTTTAAAGGACTGTTACCCACTAAATACTTCTGATGCAGCATTTACTTTTTAATGTATTGTAATATACTACTGTAATATCAGGTATCAAAAGCAATTGCATTACCCAGAGCCTCTAGCATATTTTGAAAAGTATCAGATAAGTCTTAAAGCAGAATTGCAAGTAATACATCTTAAAGTTCTATTATTTTTCCTTCTAAGTCTCTTGTGCTAGTACTTGAAAAAAGTGATAAGGTTTTCTAGTTTGAATACAACTGATATCTTAGTTGTCTAATTTACCTCATTTTGTTAATGTAGTAGGGAGCAAAGAGGAACAAAGAACCATTAATTATTGTTGTATACTATTATTCCTTTCCAGTTTTCAAGTTACTTATGAAAAATCTGTATTTCTTGTATTATATGTACCTGGGGAGCTATGCTAGCATACAAAAATCACACTACTTGAACTATAAATGTTTTGAGTGAACATAAATAATTTTGAGAACAGTTTTCAATGGCCTCCTTTAATGATAACACCAAATGATGAAGGATAATTAAAAACAAAAAACGTAGGAAGTAGGCAGATTTGTGCAAGAAGGAACTTTTATGATTCAAGGCTAAAATAAGTCATGGACACTTACTTGCACAGGGGCAAGGAAATATAAAATTGAACCTGAGAAGTTCTATATCAATAGCATCTTTCTCTATGAAATGGATTCCATTTTCCTGGAGATTGCACATATGCTAGGTATTTCCCTGGACTTTCACTGATGCCATAACTTAGAAGGTTAGTTTGGATTAGTTAAAACAATTTCAGGAGATATGTGGTAGGGTATAGAAGAATGAAGGAACTAAGAAAGAAGGACAAAGAAGTATTAATGCCTTTCTCTTATATTCCTTATTAGCTGGAAGGTACACCTATAACATTGCATTTAACTTAGATCTCTAATTTTCAGCAGTTAATTTTTCATTAACTACATTTCACATAAATTTAACATTTCTGTTTGGTAGATTAAAATTGTATATTTAAATACCTTCAGAAAAAGTGAGGTAGCACAAAAATGCCTTGAGGAGGCAAGCTGTGCTTGCCTATGATTATTTTTTGGAATAATTTGGTTTCAGGAGTGAAATAAATTGTGTCTTAATGACACTAAAGTAATTAAATATCTATTTGCTTATCATTTATGTTTATTCTTAGATAATAGCTTACGCTAGTTTTCAGTTTGCATCTTTTTTCCTATGTTAAGAGTTCTTACCTCAAGGGAAGCAGTGTGTCAGAAAAGGAATATTTTTAAGTTCAGTGATGTGTTTACTTAACTACTATTCTTTTCATACATTTTGTTTTGTTCATCCACTGCAGAACAACAAAGTTGGTCTTCCACAAAAGGAGCCATATGAAGAACTTCAGCAACTATCTTTCACAAGGTTTGTATATTCAGCACAGTCTTTATGCTCAGCCATAAAACTTTTCTCTAATTGGCTAACAAAATATCAAGGTTAAAAATGAATATATAAAAATGTGTGGTTTAACCATTAAACAAGCTGATTTTTATTGAACACAGGGAAATAATATTTTAAGAATCTGGATCCATATCTAGTCGTCTACCTCGTGTTCTTACCTCTGTGGAATTGTGTTCCTCAGGAAGAGTTGTAATTATTTTTGTTCCTGTGCATAGTTTCCTGCCCAAGAATGTTTCATCATGGTATCATGATGTCAGTTTTTTTAGGCATAGCAGAAGACAAAGTTTTGGTTTCTTTCTTGGTGGTCTAATTTTAAGAGTTCAAGAAGGTTTAATTCAATTGCAAAAAATATTTAATATGAAAGTAGCTGTACACAAACATTCTGAGGGAGAACTACAGGATACAGTCAACGTAACAATACCATATGATGCTTGCTGACCTATGCACTTACTAATGTTTGGGATGTCTACTGATAGCACATAAAGGAAAAATTCTGTAATTACTGAAGCTCCCCCTTAGTCCCAGTTCTCATATGATTTTCTCCAAGACAGTTGATGTTATAGAACAAAAAGACCCAACCAGAGCATGCTCCCAAGCCAGATAAAATAACAGGAGTGCAATTCTTGTCATCTAGACTCCTATCATGTAGATGTCTCAATATCATAAAATTATGGATATAATGTTTGTAGGCAATAGAAATCGATACATCTAGAACATGAATCACCTCAACCCAATTTAGCTGTCTAAAATGAGTCAAATGCATCATAACGAAAAAGGTTCTGATGTATCTCTGGTTATTTTGTAACTGTTAGAGGAGTTTAAACAGTTGGCTCAGATCCAAATTTTCTACACTGCTGATACAGTTGTCAATAAGCAAGATTAGCGATTCTGCCTGGAGTTATCTTAGCACTTCAGAAGAGTTGAAAACAACAGGTCCTTTTTCAATATTGTGAAAATAATGAGACTGAAAAGACCAAGCAGGATTTTTTGTGTTATTTTTACAATGTGTAATTTAATAGTGAATGCTTAGGTGGGACACGAGAAAAAAAGAAAAAAAAAAAAAGGATAATTACAGGGCTATCATCTCTCAGATGAATGTTCCCACAATCACTAAAAAGTCAGAATTTCCTTTAAGGAACAGCCCATGGGCCCATGAATAGAACAATTTCCTGGGAAAGAGGCACCAAGAAGCTCTTCAGGCTGCAGTTTGTAGCTGAGAAGCTTAAATGCCACTAAAGTCTTCTAACTGATTTAGCCCTGAGGAAACAGTGCACTGCTGACAAGGCAAGTAGGGTACTTTGCTGGGAAAAGCACTACATATTTTCTTGTCAGTCTGGAATATTGTGGGCAGATGGGAGCTCACTCTGCATCAACTAAAAGCCAGGCAGAAGACAGAGTTTATTAGTCTGGATGAAGTGACAAACTGCTTTCAGCTGTCTCTGAATGTGTAGAAAGACAGCTTTACATACACTTCCTGTTGTCCCACTATAACTGTCGTGTATAATCTGTGCTTGTTCAGAGTCAAGACTATACATCAGTGTTCATCCAGAAATAAAACTAATCCATAATCCATACTTGTGTGTCCAGAGATTACACAATATTTTTTAAGAACTGTTAAGCACTGTCACCTTGTTATTTCCTATTTTCCACAGCTATTCATGAAATAAAAATATGGTCATGTCACTTATGCCTAATATCAAAATATTAAAAAGGTTTTAAGGTAAACACTTCACTTATGCACATCTGAGCTGCTCAACAGAGAAATTAGACTTTGGATTTGGGAAATATAGGTAGACAAATTCTGGGTACCTTCAACAGGAAGGAAGGAAAAAAAAAAATGACAAGGAGGAAAACCATGAAAATTATCAAAATCTGCTTTACAAAGCAATAATTCTTCCTTGTTTCTCTGGTTTTAGTAAGATATTGCTGCATCAGGGATTCTGCCTATCTCTGTGCTAGCACATCTTATCTCTTCTACTAAGAGATTTATTCTAACAAGAGGTTGATCAACAATGGTTACTTTCCAGCAGCAGCATTAGTGGAAGCTAGAGAAAGAGCAAGATAACATCCTGCAAGGAATGAAAACAGATTCTGACTTTCTATGTTGACTTCTACAGAACAGATGTTATTGACTAAGTCACTTTTTCAAGGATGTTTGTTCATTCCAGATAGTGGGGTACAATTGCTACCACACTTGCATTAAAATTGCAACTTGTGTGTTTACTCATCCTTTTAAAATTCTCAGCATTTAGAAAATGCAGCAGAATCATTGTCACAAGAAAGTAATAATTCAATACCTGATTTTTTTTTTCTGTAATTGCAATCACAGCTGAAGCCCATAGCAAAAAAAGAAATCACTTAACATTGTAATTAAAATGTTCTTGTAAACTGGACCCACAAACTGAAGTCATAATTCTTTATAAATAAATGTTTGAGATACTATCATAACAAGAAAGAAATGAGAATTAAAAAATGTGAAATGACTGCATCTCTATTCTAGCAAAAGATCAAGTAAAGGAAATAGAAACATGGAATTATACAACAGTTTAGATTGTGAAGGCACCAAATGTTTCTTGAATGCTGACAAGCTTGAGGCCAAGGTTGAGAATCTTGAGCTTCTTTTAGGAAGCTTGCTCTACTGCTTGATCAACCTCTTGAGTCAAGAGCATTTTCCCAATGTCCAATCTGATCTTCTGACAGAGCATTAAGCCATCACCTCTCATCGTATCAGCAGACAAAAAAGAGAAATCATCACTCTCCTCTCTGCTTTGTTTCATGAGGTATTTGTAGACATTTGTGAGGTCACATCTCAGCCTTCTTTCCTCTAAGCTTAATTATCCTACTATTCTCAGCTGCCCCTCATATGTCATGTTCTCTATTTGTTCCAGAGAGAATAGAGGTCTGAAGGGATGTGGAAGACGAAACTGAGACACCGCAGAAAACTTAACCCAAACAGTAGTTTTATTACCAAAGGTGGCCAAGTAAACAGGAAAGAAACCCAATAGAGAGAGAAGAGAAAATAAGCCTCCAGGTTCCAACACCCAAACTGCCCAGGTGTTCCCCATGGAGTTGTCTGATGGATCCCCACAATGCCCAGATTTCCCGAGGAGTGGCTGCATCCTCAAGGGTCAGCTGGCTCACAGGTGACAGCAGTGTCCCTGCCAAGGCAACGTGGGCCTGTCATGTGAAGTGAGTGAGCCCCAGAACCTGAACCATCTGCCTTTTATCAAATTGGCCACAATGACGTTTACCTGAGCGACGTGGCCAGCACCACCCAAGGAAAGGTATTTGGCACTGCCCCTCATGTTACATAACTGATACTGCTCTGCGCTTGCATGGGTCTCTCCGCACCCGCGTAGTCCATTTCAGAGAGTCTTCCTTAATTGAGTCTGAGGGTTTACTTCATCCTCCTCCTCCTCTCTTTCTCCTTTAAGTGCCCTTGAAGGGCCATCAGCCAATCATGAGAGACCTATTAATTTTAGTTTACACAGAAATCTCTCTCTCAAGGCTATAGACTGTCTTTATCAGCCTGTTTTCCCATAACTCGGCATGAGAAAACCCAGCTTCTCACAGGTGGCTGGGCCAAACACAGACCAAAAATACCCACATGGGATTTTACCTGAATACACTAGTCCCTTCATCATCTTTGTTGGCCTCTGCCTCTTTTGAACACATTCTAATGTTTTTCTAATCTTCCTATCTTTCAGACTCCAAAACTGCACACAGTACTTGACATAAGGCCACACCAATGCTAAGCAAATTCAGCTTTCTCAAGTTTGAAATTACTCAGTTTTTGTTAAAAATTTTGACAGTTTCAGTAATTGCTCTCCACAAAATTATTTTGTCTTTGATTTTTACTGTGCTTTCTCATATTTGACTTAATGTACTAAATTCACTACTTTAAACTTACTTTTTTTTCCTCTTTAACTTTTCTTTCCCAATGACCCTATTGACTTAAAATAGTGAATACACTTGAAAATTTTGTAATGATATATCTTGTTTTCTTCCCCAAATGGTTAACTATATTTTAGCTTTGAAGAGATCATGACTATTATTGTTTTTGATTTTGTTTTTACATGGTAAAAAGTTTCTAAATTTAGTTATGTCAGAGATTACCAGAGTACTGTTATGTGCATTTGTTTTTCATTTAACGCACTGAAGAGTGTTTAGTATTAATTGACCTTTATACTGTGATTTATTTGGTAGTATCTGTCTGTACTATTATTTTGAACATAGCATGATTGTTTCATAATCTTCCTTTCTTCTCTGCATCAAAATCTATTCAAGATTAATGTAAAAATATGAAAGATTTTTTTATTCCCTTCAGTTTGTTTAATATATCTTGTTTTATGTGTTTATGAGAGATGGGGGGGGAGGGGGGGGGGAGACATGATGACAAAAAGAGAAACATTTTTATTTTACAATTGTAAATAACAGCAATTTGATTGCATGATTCAGAATTGTCCTAAACTAAGGACATTGCATTAAACTCATGAAGCAAATTATAAAAAGGCTTGTAATGTATATAAGAGGTCATCTATTACATTAGATAGATGAAATTAAATACCAAAAAAACACCAACCAACCAAACCTAATTCAATAACAGGAAATTATTTATTCCTTCAAATCTACTAATTACATAATCTAAGAAGGGAGAGAGAAAAGTATCAAGACAGAGACATTGTGCTTTTTAGTTTTTTATACTTTGAATATTACAATTTAGAGTTGGTTTGAAGATTTAAAAGAAAAAACAATATAAAAGAAAAAATAGAACAATGCTAGAAATCATACAAATCAAAGACACTTTATTAAAGTAGGTTTTATTATTAAAAATTCATGAGTAAAATATTATTATAGTTATAAATGTATGAACACACATTGTAGCTTCTAGTTAGTTTTATTTGACCTATGTACCCTGTATTTTCAGTATTATTTTGATTGCTATACTAAGTAACATTGAGGTAAGTGAAAGTGATGATTGTTGCAATCATGGTTTCCAACATGTGTTTTATGTGATTGAAACCCAAACTTTAAGATGGAAATTTTTCAAAAATTTACTGTACCTCAATATCTTCTATGTACTTAATAATGGTGATAGCTGCTATGTTTTTATAGAGGAATAATATTCAAAAGAGATTTATTGTCTCTTTGCATTTAATTTTCAATATGAATCGACATTTACTGTGTTTCAAATTACTCAATACTATTTGGGAGTTCCTGGGTTCCAAGCAGCTTACAGGGATTTCACTTGTAGTTGAAAAATGTCAAAATTAGTGTGAACTAAAAGCTAAGTTGTCTTTTGAGTTAATGATCTAGAAAAACTGAAAGCCTAGAGTTAGTGATCACATATGAAAAGGATGTTCTGTAAACTGAAGTCACAAAAAACCCCAATCTTGTGCATCCAAATTACCTCTCCTGGTGCATTTGTCTTGACCATATATATCTGCCATCCTCATTGCTCTTTTTTAATATATTTAATTCCATGTTTGGTTGGCCTATCTTCATCTAAATTCTGACACAGCATTCAAAGGCCAGTGTCAGGGTAAGCTATAACAGAACAGTCAAAATTTAAATCTTTTCAGAAAACTGGATTGTTAGGAACATTCAATTATCAAATATTTTCTGAAGTTCCCAATGTTAGGCATGGCCTTAAATGTAATCAAGGAAGCACAATGTCCTTGCTGCTGTCTTTGTTTTACTTGAGCAATTGTCCAGATATAATACTGAATCTCTTTTGTACCTCTTCTTTGTCTGATCTAAGAATCTGAATTTACAGATCTCCTTACAGATGATATTATAGAATGAATGTCTTATTAGACTTTTTTGTAGAAAACATTCCAACATGTCTGGTTCCATTCATACATCTCTGCACATTAACTGGAGATCTCTCTTGAGACTAAGAGACTTAAGAACACTGCAGAGAGAAATCTGAAGCTGTTCCAGGTGGAGGTATGCTCTGTCTGCTATTAGCAATACTGAGCATGACCTAGTAAAATGGGTTTGATTTGAAATAATTCTGTGATTTAAATAACCTCTTTTGCACAACTCTGTGACTGAGATCATAATCATAACTAGATTTGGGGAAAATTGCACCGAGAGAGTTTGTTTACACCGATTTCAAGTCCTCAGTTCTCTACCTGCAAGCTGAGTAAATTTCAATAATAACTTAGATAAACTTTAGGCCAGCTAAATTCTTGCTATGTAAATAGCAAATGGTACTTCATATCTTAAAATAGCCTTTATCATATCTGCAGGCATGCACTGAATGCAGTCATTCAGATAGTGTTGAAGAATCCCAGGGAAAAAAATAAATCTGTTCAGATAAGACTACAAAGGAAGAATTGATGAAGAAATGATCCTTTTATAGAAGTGTGTTGCTCATCTTGAACATAATTGATTGATGACACAACCTACAAGAAGATAGTTCTGAAGACTATCACACTTAGAAAGAAATGTAAAGTGTAGTTGTTATTAATTGTGGGTTAGATAAATATAGTGACCAGATAGAAATTAGCTTTGCATAGCAAGATTCATGAAGAGTGACAGTTGGGATAGAAGGACATAGAGACAAAAATAATGGAAGAGCTTACCATTTAACATCATTAACAAATAGCAATGTTACCTGAAAAACAATATGAGAAAACAGATTTCCCTAAAACTGCATGTGAAATCTCATTTATTTTTCTTCTTTTCTTTCTGGCTGCAGCTTTGTTATATGTTGCAGTCACAGAAATAATTTTACTTATTCTGTGGCTGCTGACAGTAAAGTTACACTTCAAATGATGTAGCATGTCACTATATCACAGAATCACAAAATCACAGAATGGCTGAGGTCAGAAAAATCCTCTGGAGATCATCCAGTCCAACTTCCCTGATCAAGCAGGGCCACATAGAGCTGGTTGTGCAGGATTATGTCCAGACAGCTTTTGGATATCTTCAAGGTGAGAGACTCTACTGGCTTTCTTGACAACTCATGCCGAGAGATCACTTACTCTCTCAGTGAACAACATGTTTCTTGATGTTCAGAGGAACCCTTCCTTGTTGCAGTTTGTGCTCATTGACTCTTGTTCTATCCCTTTGCACCACTGAAAAGTGTCCTCTTTATGCTATCTCTTCAGGTATTTAGATACATTGATAAGATCCATCCAAACCTTCTCCTCTACTGAATCTCTCAGACTTTGCCCATATGAGAGATGTTCCAATCCTTTAGTCTTCTTAGTGGCCCTTCACTGGAGTCTCTGAAGTACCTCTGTACTGGGGGTCCTGGAACTAGACACAGTGCCCCTAGTGTGGCTCACCAGTACTGAGCAGAAGGGAAGGATCTTTTCCCCTGACATATAGGCAATAATTTGTCTAGTGAAGCAAGGGCACACTGCTGTGGCATGTTCAGCCTGGCATTCCCCAGAGATCAGTACTGGGTCTAGTCTTACTCACATTGTTTATTAACAATCTGGACAAAAGATAGAAAGCACCCTTAGCAAGTTTTCTAATGGTACAAAACTGGGAATACACCTGAAGGCTGTGCTGCAGTTCAGCAGGACCTTGATAGGCTGGAGGGATGAGTGGAGACAAATCTAAGGAGATTCAACAAGAGCAAGTATAGGATACTTCACCTGGGGAGGAAAAACATCAAGTACTAGTATAAGGTATGGGCTGACCTACTAGACAGCAGCTCTGCAGAGAAGGACCTGGAAGTCTTGGTGGATGACAAGTTGAGTATGAGCCACAGTGTGCCCTTGCATGTAAGGGGGCCAATGGTATCCTCGGGTGCATTGGGAAGACTGTGGGCAGCAGATCAAGAGAGATGATCCTAACGCTCTATTTTCCCTTTGTGAAGCTGCGTCTGGAGTACTATGTGCAGTTCTGGGCTCCTCAGTACAAGAAAGACAATGAGATACTGTAGAGGGTCCAGTTGAGGGCCACAAAGATGAATAGAGGTCTGGAGCACCTATCTTATAAGGAAAGAGTGAAGGTGTTGGGCCTATTTAGTCTAGAGAAGAGAAGACTGAAAGGAGATTTCATCAAAACATAAAAGTGTCTCAAAGGTTGGTGACAAGAGGAGGGTGCCAGATCGTTTTCAGTGGTACCCAGTGACAAGATGAGGAGAAATGGCCATAAATTAAATCACAAGAAGTTCCACCCTAACATGAAGAAGAACTTGTTTACACTGAGGATGGCAGAACACTGGAAATGGCTCTCAAGACATTCAAAACCCACTTGGATGTGTTCATGTGTAACCTGTCTTGGCAGGTGGATTGGACTAGATGATCTGCAGAGGTCCCTTGTCCCTTCCAACCCTAACTATTCTGGGATTCTGTGAACCCCCAGGTCCATTTCTGTCAAGATGCATTGCAGCTGGTCAGCCACCAGCATATATTTGGTTTTATATATAGATAGATATAAATAGATATAGATAGATACAGATAGATATAGATTAGATATATATAGATACAGATAGATATAGGTTAAATATAATTAGATATAGATATAGATGATATAGGTACAGATAGAGATATACACACCTGCCCACCCCCCTTATATTTGGGCTATTCCTCCCCAGGGACAGAACTTTTCACTTTCCCTCATCCTTGTTGAGACTCATGAATTTTCTATCAGCCCAATTCTTCAGGTTGCCAAGGTTCTGCCGTGGCAGAACAAGACTCTGGTGTATCAGCCACTCCTCCCAGTAAGTACACCTGGTTGAATCCCGTCAGGGTCCACAGGCTTATGTCTCTTCTTTTTCCTTAAGTATTCACTGACATGATCATCTTTTATGAATAACAGAGTTTTTTTGCTCCAGCCTTACCTCCTGTTTTCCAGGGTCTGCATTTCCTGAGGCACAATCTTTCTAATAAAGACTGAGGCAAAGGAGGCATTCAGTATCTCAACCTTTTCCATGTCCTGTGCCACCAGGTCCCCCACCTCATTCATCACCATTGATCCCTTACATTTCCTCTAGACCTATATTTTCCCTAGTCTTCCTCTCATCACTTGCATACTTACAGAAATCCTTCTGGTTGTCTTTGATACCCCTGTCAGTAGTCAATTACATTTGGACTTTGTCTTTCTTAACCTAATCACTGGATGCTCAGTTGCCTCTTTATCCCTCCTCAGTTAGACATTCTTTCTTTCACTCTCTGTATGTGTCTTTTTATTCTTGAGCTTTTCTAGAATGCCCTTGCTCATTGGTGCAGGCATCCTTGCACATTTGTCTGCATTCATATTCATTTGGATGGACTCCTCTTGAACTTGGAGGAGGTGAACTTTGAATATTAACCAGATTTCTTGGGCCCCTCTTCACTCCAGGGCCTTATGCTATGGAACTCTTCAAATGGACTTTGAAGAAGTTAATGTCTATTCTCCCGTATTTGGGTTTTGAAATTTAAACATATATTAAAATAACTATTCACTTTTACTGCAGGAATTACCTTGCGTGCTTCCTTGTGTGCCAGCTCATGAGCAAACTGGACATGTTTCTACTGGTGGGTAAGGAGGGTGGCAAAAATGGGGTATATCTAAATAGTCACATATAGATATTATTTGTTTGGATCCATGTGTGTGACCAGTTCAGATGTAAACCAGTGAAAGTTAACTGTGTTAACAAGTAAAATCAAAGTCACTATTGGCAATGGAATGTACAGAGATTTCTCTCATAACCTAAGCACGCAGAAACCAGGTGAATTGTGGGCATCCATGTATGGAAAAAGCCTTTCTAAAAAGAGCATTCTTTAACATCTCTTTTTAAATCCCAACATTCAATTTAAATGTTTAAAATATTTTGTGTGAACATCACAGCTCATTTTCATATGTATTGGCTCAATACATTTTGTCAGCACATACACCCTAATATTACTAAAATCTGCAATTTTAGGATTAATGAACTGTACTATTGTATATGAAGCATTTAAAATAGAATTAAGGTTTAAATTTTTTAAAAAAAATAATTTAAATAAATTTGTATATTTTTTTTTGGACATATTCTATGTTGCATTCTATTTGTCACTGTAAGGTGACTTACAGTAAAGCTGGACTGTTTAGACCCATGACAGAACACTACCACATGATACAATGATCCAGAGGTATACTATTCAGCCAGAAATAGTGGTAGTAAGAATATCTTTTTCAAAATCTATTTGGACTGTAAAATCTGGATTATATCTGTGTCTTTATGAAGAAATATACTTCAGACATATCAACTTTCCTGTATACCCATCCTTTTTACTCCTTCCTTTAAGTGCAGTTTAGTCATGCTTCTACTTCATATCTGCCTCATTTTCTAATACTGTGTATCATACTTACCTAGACAACTTAATTTTTTCCATTTCAAACCTTTTTATTGCTTGTGAACTCTTGTTATTTTTATACCTTTTGACAATCTTCATATCCAGCTCCCACTTTGACCCTCTTCACTTAGCCACAGTCTTCCTGCTGGTTTGATTTCTCTCCTTTTCATCCCCTGCTGGGTTACTGCTCATTATCCAGGCTTAATGCACTCTTTCAAACATTTCTAGCTCACAATCTGATTTTTTTCCTCTTTTCCCTGACATAGATCCTGGATATGCATCATTCCATTTTGACACATGTAATCTCTTAATGGATTTTGTTTCATTCCATTACAGAGTCAGAGTTTCCTGTCTTTGCCAGCTTCATTCTTCCCACAGATACTGACATTCCACACACATAGAGTTAGACTCATTCTGAATTTTTTGCTAAAATGTTACCCTTTCCTTCTCTCACTACTATCTTACTTTCTCTTTCTCCAAATTCAGATTCTCTAAATTCATTCCAGAGTGATTTTGTTCTACTAAAATATTTTTCTACAAAATAATAAAACAAACTGGTATTCTGAGTAATCCCTCTTTAGTTTTGTATAACTTGAAAAAATATACAGAGATCTGTGTTAACAATTTGTTTTTAATGACATCCTTTTACTACCTACAAGCAGTTCACATTGCCCATAGAAAACGGATTAATATCTTGTTCTTCAAGGCACTCTATCTGTTTTTTCTCCATTTATTTCAAAATGTTCAGTTAAAATATAAGGTGAAAGAAATTTCATTTCAGCTGGAATATCTCTGAGATGTTTCTAAGTGCCTATGTATTTTAAACTGTAAAATACATGTTTGTATACTTCACCTTCAATATGAAGAAAAGATAAAATGCCTGTAGAAAAACAGAGAGATATGAAATGGCTGGGCAGCATACCATGTAGAGTTAAATTGAATTGTTATAGTTTCATATATTTTCAATAATATTTTTATGGGTGAGTGCTTTCTGCATCCTTTTTCTATGCAAATTATTCATTTATTTCCAATCACTGGGCCAGCAAAAAGAGTGTGTGAGAAACAGAATTATTTTTCCTACATTTGGAGCTAATATCTATTTTGAAAATCTTATTAAAACTTGCACACTATTAGAAATTCAACTAAATAACAATTTAAAAAGCAAAGCTTGAGTCACAGAAGGCAATTTGATCCTTGCTTGTTGCATTATTTTCTAGGGAAAAAATCATGGATAGAATTTTTTTGCTAGTTTATGACATCAAAGACAATGAGAAATAATGAAATTGCCAAGACTTAAAAAAAAAAAAAAAAAAAAAAAAGACTATCAGAAAAAAATCTGCTGCTTTATATATTCTTGGGTTTTATTTTATTCAAAACTGATTTTCAGATGCTGCATACATTCATGACCAATTAGATATAAATGATACCTGTTGGTCTTAAATCATTCCTCTTTTATGCTCATTTTTTTAGAAACAACTCCAGGTACACACCCATTAAGAACTTTTTGTATATCTTATTCATTGTTCAGAAGTAAACTCCTCTCTATTATTCTTTTCTTCCTGACTAGATTGCACATTTTCAAATTTTACAACATTTAGGTACTCAGTGAGCTCTGGGAAACTAGTGTTAACAGATACATTGATTTCCTGTTCTGCTGGAGGAGACACATTGTTAGGTTTCTCTTTGTAACTCCGATGCAAAGTAGCATTCCACAGCACATATTTCATTCATGAGTTGGGTTCTTAAAAATGCGAGCTCTTATGTTTTAAGGAGTCTTGATACAGCCTCTGGATTTAGCACTACATCAGCTCAGATGCCAAGAAGGTAACAAAAGGCCTTTTGGCACACATACAAATCCCACTTTGGATTGAATTTAACTGTCTAATGTTGTCTGAGAGAATTTCTTCCAGCCTGATGACTTTTCTATCATGGAAGAGCTAAAAATAGGAAAATAATGCAAAGGCAGTGCAGACAGCTCAGAAACTGTGCATTTCTGGCAATTTCTGAACAAACTGAAGCATTTTGACCCACAAGTCATTGCAATAATTTACACACATGTACAGCTCAAAATTTGTATCTGGTATTTGTCATAGAAAAGGAATCTATGATAAATTTATATAACTTCTTAGGTAAAAAAAAAAAGTGCACAATTCAGGCAATTTGAAAGAAATAAATTTTGAAAGACTTTCAATAATGGCATACAAAAAAATCCAGCCACTAGGAATTAAAGGCTTTATGGTGAAGTATATCTAATTCACTGATGGGATCACGCCTTCTGTGGGAACCAAGGACAAACTATTTATTATTTAATTGCAGCTGTTAAGGTTATTGATTAGAAAAGGCAAAGCTCCTGATACTGACAAAGGCAGTCAGGAACTCATAAGAAACAATCCTAGCAAATACTAAATACTGTTACTTATGTATCTTTCTTGTTGTTGTGGTTTGTTTTGGGTGGTTGTTTTGATCACAGCAGCCCCCATAAAGTTTAACAAACAATTTAAGATTAATTTAATGTAGCCCAAGTTTGAGAGTATTCATGTGAACATGATAACTTTGGCTCATTGTTACCACTATCATGCAGTTTCCATGACCATTATGAATAATTCCTCTTCAATCCAAAGGAAGATGGCATTTCAAAGATTTTTTTTGTTTTTGACTGAGAATCCTTTTTCTATCCTAAGATGGGATATAATTTTAAGATCATTATACTAAGTTATTTTCATGTTTCTTGAGCCCAAAACAGATTATGTTGTTTAAATTGTAACACTTGAGAGCTTTATGCTCTTAGAACTTACCTGAACTGTAACAATTGTCCTGCTAGTAAGGAGAGACTTCTGCTAATAATAAATTCCACTGTCAGCAAAAACTTGGAAAAAAAAAAAAAAGGGCAAATTGTATGGAAAATAAATTATTCTGGCCATTTTTTATGAAAAGAATATTGGTGTGTCTTGTGTCACACCAAGCTTTTCAACTGGAAAACCAATCTTCTTGATACAGACACATTTATCACCTCATGAATGAAGTTTTGAACATAATTCTTCTCAGTCCCTTAGTCCTCACATCCAGGTTTTGATGGTGGTCATTCAC
The DNA here is from genome assembly GCA_035040995.1 of Premnoplex brunnescens. Lineage (NCBI taxonomy): Eukaryota > Metazoa > Chordata > Aves > Passeriformes > Furnariidae > Premnoplex > Premnoplex brunnescens. Next base: position 73,308,610 of record JAWWLT010000110.1, on the reverse strand, counting down.
AGCAATTGATCTTTACATAATTAAAACGTATGTTCCTTATCAAATGTGCAAAGTGATGGGGGGGGTTGGGTCTGAAATTATTCTACCCATTTCATGTAATCACGTACAAAAAAACCCAAGCGCTACTTGTGACAATAGTCCCATTCCTTTTCCTGTAATAATGTCCAAATTTCTTTTCCCAGTAAAAAAACCTCCCGGCCTGCAAAAAAATCTCAGCTTCTCTTTCTTAGTTTAAACATCTTCAGACCTCTTTCCCCATTATTTGCCTACTGGTAGAGTTTACAAGATTATCAGCAGTTGTCATTCTCTTCTTATGGCATGGCAAGACCAATTTCCATAACAATTCTGTGTTCACTTCTCTACTTCATCCTCCAGAGCAGTTATATCCTGTCTTTCATTTGCACAATACTGGCTTCGAGCAATTTTAGGAAAAAAATCCCTCTCCACAAGCTCTTAAGTGTGCTCTTCATTATGGTATTTTTAGAAAACCAACAAGCAATTCTGAATAAATAAGTACTCAGAAGAAAAAATTACTTATAATGAATAATCTCTAATCATGTGTAAATGTCAAGTTTCAGACAGACAATCCAAGTAATAACATACTTACTAATGTTCCACACCTGCCATCCTTTTATTATTCATTATAGATATTGACTTCAGACTTGAAATTGGATATCCTCTTAAGTGTTTGGATACTATTGATTTAATCTGCTGTTTCAAGGCACTGTTTTCATCATAATTTTATAGTCCCATTCTGATTTTTCATTGGAGTAGAGGAAATGTGATTATTTCACAAGCACTTAAAACAAACCACTAATCCAAACCAAAGAAAAAAGCTGAATTAAACTGTGATAGGCTTCTTGTATTTCCACAGAATCACAGAATCAACTAGGTTGGAAAAGACTTCTAAGATCACCAAGTCCAAATTTTGACCTAACACCACCTTGCCTACTAGACACTAAGTGCCATATCTAGTCTTTTCTTAAATACCTACAGGGACAGTGAATCTACCACCTCCCTGGGCAGCCCATTCTAACATGCATTCACTCTCTCTGCAAAGAACTTCTTCCTAATGTCCAACCTAAACATCCCCTGGAGCAGTCTGAGATTGTGCCCTCTTGTCCTACTGCTGGTTGCCTGGGAGAAGAACTGTCCCTCAGCTTGCTACAATCACCTTTTGGGTAGTTATAGTGAGTGAGAAGGTCTCATCTGAGAATCCTCTTTTCCAGGCTAAACAACCCCAGCTCCCTCAGCTGCTCCTCATACGACTTCCATGAACTTTAAAGTTTGAATACTGAGAAGAGCTCAGCATTGTTTATGTATCACTGGGCAATTCAGACCAGAGAAGTCTACCAGTTCTAGCATAGTTTTGAATTTCTACAAATACCTCAAACAACCACTGAACTTTATACTATGAAACCAAAAGTTAAAAAGTGATATTGCTTAATCCATCATTTTCTAGTAACAATCTAGATTGACCTATATTAACTAAGATCTTAGATTGATCTAAATTATCTAGAAATGTTCAAGAACTGCAAAAAGTAAAATACAATTAGCTTTTTATAATTTTATAGCATTATTTTTCCCTTTACATGAGATCTTATAAAATTATTTACAAAGTAATTACATTATTTAAATGCTAACTCTTAATAGAGGTACAGTGCTAATCAGGCCTATAAAATTAAGAGTTGACAATAAACTTTTAGAATCTGATAAGAAAAAAATCACAGTGGAATAAAGACCTATCACACTAATTTGCTACCACCTCAGAGTATAACTCCATTTCTGATTATAAGTAATGATTCTTATTAAAATACAGTGCAATTCTTTTTTCTTATTATTATTTTTATTTTTTATTTTATGGGTTTGCCTGAATATAGCTATCTGTAGATATATGGCCATATAAATTCAAGATCTAGTATTTGTAGCCATTATTGAACTTTGGATCTATACTATTTGAAGAAAAGTACTGTTTTCTTCACAGTGGATTAACAAGTTCTCTTGCAAGCTCTGATGCTGGAACATATCCAGTATCAATATCTGTGACAGTTCCAGAAGTCTCACTAAGAAAAACAAATGACCAGTGAAAAGAAGCAAGAGTTAAAGCTCTTGTTGATACTTCAGAAGATCAGGTGAAAACACATCCTCCAAAGAAGAGGATGGCTCTACATACGTTGCTACTAGGAAACTTTGCTTTCTTAACAATAAACTTGAGTGAAGACCTTTAAGAAAAGATGAAATGTCCAGATAACAAAGTCTGAGATGAACAAATGCAAATGTTTTTGAAATTTTTTGTCAAAGAACAGAAGATGGAAGAGATAAATTCACACAATATGAAATTATCGTGACATAATGAGTTTCATGCAAAATTACTTAAGCAGTGCTTAGTGAAATCTTATAGCTACTATTGGCTATGTTTGAGAGCTCACATGTATCAGGTACACCAGGATTTTGGAGGATTTGAGGAGAATAAATTCAATGTTTATATTTCAGTAAGGAGGAAAAAAGAAACAGAAGTAGGAATACAACAGCAGTGCACATTTGACATCCATACATTTAATGTCCTTCTATGGAAGAACAGAACAGCTGAAGTTGGAGAAACAAATGAAAATTAGGATGAAATCCAACAGTGACTTGTAACCAAATCTGTACTTTCAGTGGAGATTTAACAGAAGATGTCATTGACCATGGCAGAGGGATTGGAACTAGATGATCTTTAAGATCTCCTCCAACCAAAACCATTCTGTGAATCTATGATAATCTGCATACATATGGCATGCACAGTAATAACTAAGGAGGTAGAAGATTAATAGGGAAAGTATGTAGGGGAAGAATCCTTGTAACACTGTTTAAAATTACCCTTACTCAGTACCAGCAAAGCTGCATTTGAATGCCTTTTAGACTCCTAACTTCACAAAAGTAGTGAACAGTGTAAAGTGTCCAGGAAAAAACAAACAAGGAAAACCCCACAACAAACAAACAAAACAAAACTTGAGAATGATGACTAACATAAAACCTATCAAAACAAAATAAGGAAATGGACATTTCTTTTCTGTATTTGGAGAAAACTTGAATCTGTACATTCCAGAAAAAGGATTATATCTGTTCTGTCTCTGGGCCAAAGGAAAAAGAAAAAAATAGCAGGTTTTGTCAACAGAAAATCTTCTCCTTTAGAAGCATCTTGATATGTAGGTTAAGAAGGAAAATAGAAATCCCACGTCATAACTCTGTATGTTTACTGAAAGGCTTGTAAGGCAAGTGCAGTGATCCTGACTGGAAAAAGATTGTACCTCAAGGAGCTGTTGATCCACATGTCAGGTGAATGAAGTATGCCCAGGTCTCTGCTGTCCTCCATATCCAGAGTGGTCTTCAGGCTGTGTTGTGCTGCACACCTATTATGGATGCAGGATAAGCTCTGTGACCTCACTGTAACAGAGGATCCTGCAGGAATCTCCCACTTGGTACCAGTAATTGTGCCACCTGCACAGCCTTGGCTTGAACTGAAAATGCAGCAATAAATTCTTGCAAACATTATTTCTGCTTCACTACAGAAATGCTCGATTAAGTCATTTTCCTGTAAGAAAATCCTATAGCAGCTCAAATGACTGAAATTGGAAAGTGACTTTTATGGATAGGGTCTATCCAGCATGCTACAGATGGATAAGAGGCTCACTCAGTGCTATATATCCCAGGATTCCCAACAACCAAAGGGACATAAGATTATCTGTAGAATTTTCTCATTGAAAAAGGAAAGAATCAAAAAGCCACTTGCCAGATCCCATCTTGGATTAAACAGATGTGGTTTAGTTTTATTGTGTTTTTTTGGTTGGTTGGTTAGTTGATTGGTTTGGGTGGGGGTTTTTTTGTTGGTTTTTTTTTAATAATTTTTGTTCTTTTCTCATCTGTGTCTTTTCTAAGACTCTCTGTTGTCTGCTTTAATTGATGAAAATAGAAACGTGCATTTGCATTTATCATAACTTGATCTAGGCTAAGGGTATTTTCAAAATGAATGTGTTTTACTCTCAAGATCATAGTAAATCAATGAAGCGGAGAATTAGGACCCTTTCAAAGGTTCTTTAGTGCCCCAACGCATTCCCTGGATTATGCAGCAAAATATCATCCCACAGATAGTATTACATACACAGGTCTGACAACCAGTAAAATCAGGCAGCCAGGGAGAGAGAAATATCATACAGCGAATAAGAATTATCCAGCGTAATCTTTGGCAGAATGCAAGGCATCAAGGAGCTCACCAGAACTGAAGATAGCCCATAGCTGGGGTGTTTGTCACACCTTCCTCTGTGGATATTCTTACTCACAATCTTGACAAACAGTAATCTGATAGTACAGAAGAAGAGAGTACGTGGTGTGACCTTGTGGAGGGAGATGGATTGAAGACTTTCTAAAGCCTATTTCCAGCCTCAGGACTGATTGATACTCTCAGGTTTTTTATTTAAAAGATAGGTAAGAAAAAAAAAAAAAAAAAAAGAAAAAACAACCAGTTTTTTCTCTGTTTCTCTATAGTGAATCTATAGCTATTTTAATTGCATTGCCTGTGACTGGATTGTCAAAAATCTATTCTTCAACTCTGTATTTTCTTTGATGTTAAGAGCAAGTAGTTCAGAGGAACAGCTGAAAAACGAGCTGTGCTGTCTTTCTGACAATGTGTGTTCTGATAATGCTAGGCAATCTTAGGAGTAACTAATAATCCAAAATAAGCTTCATGAGCACCTGAAGAGCAGCAGGATGTTTCTTTACCAAATTGCATAAGCAACATGATCTTGTAATTCTCACAATTGGGTCAGTGAGGGGAAAATGTTTTGTAATGACTAACACTAACAATAAATACCTGATAAAACAGAAAAATAGGGAATGAAACATCTGAGAAGTTTCTCCTGTTGTGTGTGTTTCTGTTTTGGGTGTTTTTTTAATCATGTGTTATGAGTTGCAAAACATATCAAAATGCTCAGGAAAAAAGGTGTTTTAATTGATTAATCACTTCTATATATAAAACTGCCAAACCAACAATCTCAAAACCCCACAAACCTCCTACTATTAGTATGTATAGAAAACCTGGGTTTATTTTTTTCTTCTACTTGGTTTATGTGAGGAATTAATCTCATTTCTCTTTTGCAAAACATTCTTTCCCCTCCTATGAAAAATCTAATGGAATCTAGTTAAGAAGTTATTTTCCCTTTGGATGTTCTCAATTTGTTTTCAATGCATCAGGAAAAGAATAGAATATTTCACCCTTGTTCTGTGGTAACAAGAATTTGATTCTTTACATAAACTGACATTGTTATCCTTTTGCCTTTCAAGTCGTTGCTGATTGGAGAACATTTACACTCTTCGAATGCCCCACATATGTTGTACCCAACTATAAAATGTTTTGTGGCCATATCCTTCCCTCTGTGGTCTCTAAACCTTCTTTTTCTGCAGTAGATTTTATTGGTACTGTATCAAGTGGAGTTGTCTCTCAGTTCCTTAGCTTACCATGCCTTAAAATGATAACATATTTTTATATTATGAAATTGTGGAGACCTGGCTGTGGAAGCACACAGCGCTTATACTTTAAATAATTTCTATTGTGTTTATACTCATTTCTGCTAAAGATTCCAGGAAGATAGATTTTTTACGGTTTTTATCTTCAGTATCATTTCAATATTTGAGAAGGTGTTTGTCTGATGACTTGACTGTATACTGAAATGTTAGCCTTGATCTGTAGCTTCTGTCTTTTATGTCTTGTATATTTAATTTTATTTCCTTTGATCCCTCTTTCTTCCTCTTTGCTGATATTTTCTTTGTTCTTTTGCTCCCCACCCTATCCCTGCACTTTGCTCTTCTAAGACTCAATCACCTCCACTTTCATTTAATCCCTGACTATGCCATCACCTGTATCTTTGTTGTCATAGTTCTGATATCTCTCTACTGGTTATCTTTTTATCTGGCTATCTCATTTTGTTTAGCTTTTAGTCTTTTAAATTCTATTGCTTGAGTCTCTTTTAATCTTCCCTTAGTAATGCTTCTTGTTATAGCCCTTGATCTTACAGAGAGGAGTGACAAAACTGACAGGGACCATTGCTTATTAAATTTAAATTTAAATCAATAATAAGTAGTTGCTCTTTACTGCTGAGATATGTAAAGTATGTGATCAGAATCAGAGATGTGCAGCACAGTAAAGCCTTATTTCTGCACCTGAGGCATTCAAAAATTGCAGTGGAGGCTTGTGGTTATTCAGAATCAGTGAGGGGTAAACTTTTTGACTGAGCATGACCTCACTTCTGTTTGTCAATTAATTCAGGAGTTTTTATGCATATTTGAGTTATTCATAAATTTCTGATGGAGAATTTAATTTGAGTACAGGGCCACTAGCTTAGAAGATTTGATACATCATTAATGCTTATTGCCCCATGGAAAAGACAGACTTCAAACTGAGCTACAGCTTTCCTAAAACACTTCATAAATACCCTCTTCTTTAAGTGGATGAATGAAACATAAATACAAAAGTCATACCTGAAGAAATCACAAAGAAATTAAACATTTAAAAATTATATTTCACATTTTAATGTAAATGTAAGAATAAAAACTAGGAAGAAGCATGAAACCAGTCTTTCAGAATATCTGAAATTCTTCTTAGACTTCCTTAGTGTTTCTATGTTTATGCATCGGTGTTGAATTACTTCCTGATGTAGGCATGTAAAAAGTTTTGGATCAAAAATCTTGTCTGATGAATTTTATTTTTTACATTTTTATATGTATGTGTATATATGTACAAAAGCAAATTTATATTTCCATCATCTAATTGTGACCATAAATAGCATTCATGCACATAGAAATGCCAAGGGATATATACTCTCTTATTTGTGTAAATTGAAGTTACTCTTTAAATTTTCCTTTTAAATTCTAAAAGGGTAAGAGAGAGAACTTATTCAGCAGACTGATTAAGGTCGAGTTACTTTTGGCATTGTGTGATTGATTTTTCATCCTTTTGTCGATAACATCCACACCTACCCAAACAATTTCTAAAATCATGAATGCATTTTTTAGGTTTGCAAGTTCAAGAGTTTACAAGTGTGTGGAACCAATGTGCAAGTACATGAAATTAGCAGATAGATGGGAGTGGAAAAAAAAAAAGTGTGGTTTTAGCTTCCATTTTCCTGAAAACAGGATTTTTATTTTACAATTGTTTTAAAAATTTATTAGATGTCATTGTGAGAAAATTTTGGAGTGTAATTTTTGCTAACAAAGGTTTGTTTCAATACTGGGATTGGTGTCTTTTCTGCTCTTTGCTGTTCGTATTTTTCAGAAAGCAAAATTTTTCATTTACTTTCAGGTTGTGTCATATTTTCAAGCATCTCACATATAAAGTCATCTGATAGAAAACTATGTGCTAGTCTTCAGTCTTTTCTAAAGGTCAGAGTTCAAGAACAGAAATCTCTGAAAATGGTGTAAAGTTGAATAAATAAAAAAAAAAAAAAAGCGCCCTGATTTTTACACCAGCTATTAGCTACACTTATCCTTTATTTAAAGTCCTCACGAGCCACCATTTCATCACTTTACTATTCCATCACAGGTGATCAAGAAAATAAACAATTTTTAAAGTCAATGATACTTTAATTCTGTTTTTTTCTTTATTGTTGGTATCTGAGGGCTTCAAGAACATTTTAAAACTTTTTCCAGTGTTCTGTTCCAATAGGATCTGCCTTGGTTTATTTTTTTTTAATTCTGCATAACACAGTTTTGCTGAATTCTGGTTAAATCCAGCTATTCACAGTTATCAATGATCTGCTTTGATTCCTGGGATACTTTCTCCTTTGTTCTCAGTCTTTCTTCACAGGCATCCTGAGCCAATCCGGTCTAATTGCTGTTTCTCTGCACACCTAAGGATAGCGCTGCAGGAAAACAGTGGGTAGACAGCTCAGCACTGACTCATCGTCTTAGTGAAGGTGATTGCTTGATGGATTAAAGCATTACTGTGTGTGGCACACAGAGACAGAAAGAGAGAGTTGAGTGTGAGAAAAATCCCCATCTATTTCATTGTATTCTGAAATCTGCCTTGTATGAAGACTGGGTAGGTATACTCCCCACTTTTTCTGTCATTTATAAAGTTTGTGGAAATTAAACTTGCTTTAAAATTGTAACTTCTAATTCATACACAAGTGCAGTTTAGGTCAAAACTATAATTTCTTTTCTCATATTAATAAATAATCTAGTGGGGTATAACTTGTTATTGAAGTAATAATATATTCTCCTTACCTTAATATTTCAAGACATGGCTTACACTTAATCAAGCTTACAGCTAATCAAGTAACAATCAGTGTTTTTTAAACCTAAACATAGGTTTGCATCTCACTCTACTTTTACTTGTGTAAGTAGTCTGTCATCTGCAGCTAGAGTGGTACACTTGTGCTGCCAGCAACTACATTAAAATCTCATTCATAGGCATTTCACAGATTTATTAAAAAGTAGATGAAGTTGATGTCTCAAAACAAAATGTAAACACCAGCTGTATAAGACCAAGCAAATGGAAAAATGGTTAAATGAATAAAAAAATGTGATGAGGGTATCTGAAACAAAAAGAGCATCCTCATGGTTCTGATTTTCTATCATTGGGTTTTCCTAATGAAGCCATAAACTTTGCCCATGTTAAGCCATAGTTGTATTAAGGCTGAAAATCTCTTAATATTGCAAGCACTGCAGGCAAGCATGAGGCTGTGACTGTTGGGAAAGCCTTCTGCCACAGTGCACGTGAAACAGACACAGAGGATTATCCAGACTATACATTGTGGAAAAAGAAGCCCCTGGATGCAGGACCAGCGCTGTGACAGCTTCCAAAGGACCAGAGACTTTATAATTCAACATTACCTGCGTCTTTTATGTACAGGTTTTCCCCTGTTTAGATTGTAATCCCTAAAACTCCCTGCTCACATGTGGAAAGACTGTTCCTTTTTCCCAGGTATCCAGCCCCGCCCCACCATCCCCAATCTTATTGGTTGTTTCCCCTGTCATTCCCTATTCCTGGGTTCCCACTGGGTTTTGGTCCTCCTGCTCCCTTATTGGCCCCAGTGCCACCCAAACCACACCACTCCCACCTGAGCCCTTACCCAATCACATCCTACCTTCCTAAACCCCGCCCAAAGGGTTTAAATACCCTGGGCACAGGTAATTAAAGGCTTTTCTAGGACCACTCAATCCGGGTCTGCTACATCTTTTCACTCCTGACCACGTGGGGATTTCGCAATCCCCTCCAGACCCTGGGAGGCTGGGGAAGTAGAGAAGCCGGACACTTCCACCACAGCTGTTATGTGACCTAACTGATACTTGGGAGGCAAGATAAAGCAAAGGTGGGAATTTGGGTTTAACAGTTCAAAAAGAGTACAGAAAAATCTCAGTTTTCAAACACATAGTCCTACAGAAATCTGTTTCTTTGCTGATTTCAAGCTGTTCATGCAGTAGGTGTTCTTTTGATACTATATGCTCCAAACTAAAGTCCTATTCACAACACAGCCTCAGTGTAGACAAATTAATTATTATCTTTTTTATCATCAGGATAATTATGATGAATGCATAGATGATGTGCCTCTTTCTACCCATTCTTGCAAAACAGTAATTAGGATAATTGAGAATTCCATCTAATTTTAAAAAGAATAAAACACAGATGTAATATACTTAACAGCTAGGATATCTCAGCTATAAAGATAATAAATCTTGGTAATGTAATCATATTCAAAATTAAAAAGCCTTTAAAATATATAACACATGGGAAAGAGAAGCTAATATTCTCATTAGTGACAGTTGGAAAGGAACAATTTATTACTTGACAGTTTCCTTGAGGGGATTCTTACATGAAGAAAGTATGTTTAATTGAAACTGTCAAAGTCAATACAGGAAAAAAACAACTACTGTGTTCTTTGAGTTGAAATAAATCTAGAGAAAACACTTAAAAATGCAGGTCTAAGCTCTTTACAACAAAAAATGGCACAGGAAGACAAAAATGTTGTACTCCCAAAGTTATAGAGGAATCTTGCTCGAAATACTAAGTATGGGAATATAACGTATGGCAGAAAATTTTTCATTTCTCACTAGACAGAGTAGAAGATCTACAAGGAAATTTAAGGATTTTTCTTTTTTTAAAGAAAATATTTATTTATTTTTTAAAATATGCAAAAATTATGTTCTCTTTCTATTAAATCCTTTCAAGGACTAAACATATCAATAAATTCAAGAAAAAATATTTACTATATGCATGGGGTTCTAGTCCTTAAAGAACAAAAAAATTATTTCAGGTCACCTATGTTGATATGTATTACCTGAATAATAGATGCCTTAGGTTTAAATTGAAGCTCCATATGTGTGGATGAGGAAAAATCTGCACTCCATCCTCATTACATTATTATTCTTAGTGACATAAAATGTTGCAGACCCACCTCTAGGGTTGTTGAGATGTGGAGTTTTACAGGACCCATAACTTTGATCTTGTTCCCAACAAATCTTTCTTGGAAATGCCCATATGGAACACTCTGTATTAGTACTCTAGGATTCATGTCCTGAGTAGAAAAAAAGAGCTGAGAAACTGTTGAAATACCAGTTCACCACCTTAGATCATTCTGATGGATTTGTTCTAGAAGTAGGGTCTAAGACCTTTCAAATTGGTTTGCTTTGTAGGTATGAACACTGTTCTGGCCTAGGATGGACCAGAGAGCAGGCTACAGTTCTGCTGATAACACTTGCTTTTTAGGTTTTGCCACATGAGAGGTATTTGCCCTTCATTACCAAAGACTGAAAGCATGACAGGCTCTATAGTCAGTTCAGGAGGGCTTGCACTGCAGGGACCTAGCCGTAAACCTTTGTCCTGATAAATGACTTCTGAAGACCCAATCATACAGGGCACTGTTCAAGCTAATTTTGAGAGATCCTTTGTCACCTAAGTATTCTCATCCCTGGTGATTGATAGGAACCAGTGGTTTCAGCATGTCAGAGGAATCTCAAGAATTGTATCTCTACCTGTAGGCAATGTTGAGGCCAATTTTGGTAGATACATGTGGTAACAGGCTAAGACCAAACTCATTGCATCCAATTCCTTTGCAAATAGAAGTATGTGTAGCCTTTTGTTCTCAAACCTCATGTCTGAATGTAACCTAACACACACACACACACAAAAGGCAGAATATGAAGTAAATAGAGAGTTAAAAAGCAGTCTATCGGTGAAATCTGCCAGCACTAGGAAATGGAAGCTTCGAGGATGTAAGGCAGAGGCAACAGAAGATCTTGAGAGTAGTGGTAGAACCTGTGAAATTCCTAGGAATTAGTTCCACAGAGCACTTCCAGATCCCAGAAAGCTCATCTCATCTGAGAAATCTATTCCACTGTATTTACATTGTATAGTAATTCCTCACTATATGATTGTGTATATTTTTGAAACAATTTTTGTATTAAAAATTTACATCCTAATTAATGTATTTTAAAGACAAACTACTAACCATGATCTCTTTTCAGTCCAGTCTCACTGTGAAATTAACACTTTCCTTACCATTTCCCTTTTCAGCAAGGTCAAATTGATGGATGAAGAAAAGTGTAATAATAATGTGTGTGCAAATCACACTTGCTACTAGCCAATTATAGAAAGCATCTAATCGAGCAAAGGTTTAAAAGTCTGACATCAAAGAACAGTCAAAGAAAGCCCAGCTGCATAAATATTCTGTATAAATGTAGGTTTCTGAGTTCACTTCAAACCAGAAATTTAAATCTTGGGTATAATAATGCTATTCTTATTACCTGAAATTTTAAGAAGAATCTTATGAAGCCCCAAAAGCAAACAAACATGCACAATTTTGTAAACTATTTCTAACTAATTTATGACTTACATTTACATTTGGCAATATTGGAAACAGTATTTCTAATGGTGATCACACAAATTATAAGCCAAGCTGACATTCCTCCAGGCATCTGACAAGCTGACATTGACAGTAGTGCAAGCTGCAATATTGCAAATGTCTGCAGGAATGGAATGCAATATCTACAAAGCCAGACCTGCTCCAGTTTTCCGTGTCAGATCTACTCATCCTTCCATTCTAAACAAATACATTTTTTTCTAAACAAAAGCTACCACAAGACAAATATTATCTCTAACTGTTTACAGACTAAGCCAAATTGTCCAAAAGGATCTGAATTTAACAGCTGTGGAAAGACCATGCCCTCATTAAATCTGCCCATTTCAATAGACCGATAGGTATCTCATGACAGTGGTATTTACTTGGCTGTGCAATCTTTGAGTTTAGTCATCATCTTGTTGCATAGGAATTTGTAACTTTAAGTTTAGAACTAATATTAGAATATCACAATTGTCCAAGAAAACAAGTGTTACAAAAGCAGACATTACAACATTTGGGTTAACAGCAACAGAAAACTCATTACAATGAAAGAGATATGTATACAATAAGGACACCTAGGACTTTAGGTTTTCTTTTAATATTTCTCTAACCAACTGAGCTAATCTCAGTGATTTCTTTTTACTTCATTTTTGTGCAACATCTTTAAAAGAATAGAATTACTGATAACTTTAATTAATTGAGTGACAGTTATGCTTTAAGAAAACAGTCGCAGAGAAGAATAGGAATCAGTGTAGCTAGTACTTCAGTCTTTCATATAAAATGCAAAATTAATGTTCTCATAAGCTATAGCAATCAAGAGTCTTGTGGCACTTCTAAGAAGCATAGAGTTGTTAATTCCAGTGTCTTATTTAAATTATATTTTGAGTAAATCAATTTACACTCCAATTCCAGTTAGACAGTTGCAGTTTTCATAACTTCTGCTATATTACAATAAATCAATACATTCCAAATGGTTACACTTCAGTAGAAGGAATTAAATTTTCATGTCTTTGGTTTGCAAATTGCTTTAGGATTCTCTGAAAAAATGGTAGTAAATATTGTGAAGTCACAGAATAAAATTCCACTGTGGGGTAAAATTTGTTCATTGAGCTAAAATAATCTTGGATCGTTTTGCTTTTAGATTGTTTTTTATGTCAGGAAAGTATTTAGCTAATGCTGAGTGGAATTTTCATGTCTCAAATATGTTTTAAATTAATGGATTTGGATTTCTAATTCTAGGGAAAATACTACTTTCCCACAGTATTTTCTTCCCTCCAGTACATATCATTAGGTATGAGGCTGTCTAATGAAAAGTGTGATTCAAATTCCCTCAGTCTCTCCTGAATTAACTTTGACTGCTCAGTCAGAAAAATAAAAGAAGGTGAAGAGTATTTTATCACTTTGTGGAGTGACATAATCTGTCAAATTAAAATTAATAATAAAAAAGATTTGGACTTGGCGCACCTTCTTTGTTGATGTTCATTCAGATTATTTTTATCAGTTTGGTCCAACACTAATTATCTCTTTGATTGAGTAAAAACAGCACAAAAATCACAGGTGTTCAGTGAAAGAATGAATTGTATGTGGATCATTTCTCTGGAGTTAAAATATAATTCTTTCCTTATGCAGTGGAAGCAAAACAGTATGGAAATACCATGAAGAACATTTAATTATTATATTTTCATTAATTTTATATAGTAAGTCATTAAAGCTAAGAAAATAATGAAATAATTTGTTCCCCACACCACATCCAAATGTTATACATTTGCGCTTTTGTTACGCAACTTTTTTTTTTTTTTTAAATTTCTCACAGATATTTAGTAAAGAACAATATTCTATATTCATTTGTCAAGGTAGGGAGATACTTTTGTGTTTATGGAGAAAATGGAGAGGTCTAAGATCCACAGGCTGATTCTATAAGTATCAACATAGCACTCTGGTTTTGGTTTCTTTATTAGTTTTGCATAACTAATAATTAACATATGTACTTTTTACTCACAATCTTCTCAGAGCCAAAGGAGGAAAAAATGCTATCCCCAAACAAACAGACAAATAAACCAAGAGTTAAGTTCTGTTCCATATCCCTTTATATTTTTATTTTTTTTTTGTAATCCTCTGATTCAAAGCTGTTACAGAAATAAAGATGTTCATAATTTGGAAAGATGTGATGCCTTGCTCTCTTTTTTGCTTTATAGTTACCCAGACTTTCCCCCCCCATTTTTTAGATAATGAACCATTGACTAACATTTCCATGCTTCACAAAAGAGTCCTGTGAAATGGAACATTTAATCTTTCACAAGTTAGAATTTTGAGGTGAAGGAACATTGGCAAAAATTTCCAGAGCCCTCAGATTTACTACGTTGCAACAAGTAACTCCTACCTTGCCACTGCAAATTGATAGCTATCAAACCATTTTCTGTTTCACCCATAGATTGCAAGGAATCTGACAGATGATCACAAGTGATATATCAATTAGAATGCCACTAAAATTCATTAACCAGAACGCAATAGATAGATAGTAACACTGCTTAACCGTGGGCTTTAACAGATGCCTCAGAATGTTTGTCTGTAGCTTTTAATTTCTAACAACTGCATTTATTTCTTGATCTTCTGAGACATTCTTTGCAGACTAAATAGTGGAACGGACTAGCCACCATAGTGTCTTTATGGTTGCATCTGAAGATCTTCCTAAGGTGTGAACAGAAGTTTTCTGCTCTTTCCTCCCTGCTGTGTTGATTTCTATTGCTGCCTTTTTCATCTCACCTGTCTTCAATCTTCTTCATTTTACTTGTCATCTATTAAGAGCCTGACTTAGCAAAGCAGCTGGTGTAACTTAGCTGGGGCCAATTTAGCACACTAAAAGCAGTGCTATGTTCAGCAATTTTATTATTTATTTTTTAAACAATTTCACTGCAGGAGAGTGACTGAGTTCTTTTCTTTTCCTCTTTTTTATTTTTTTTAAATTATTTTCTTTGTGTATTTATGTATAGTATGTGACTATTAATAATACTTTGCTGCATCCCGAAACAAACTGGCTAAACCAGACCTAAGAATCTGGAAGGAATGCCTGAAACTACTTTTATTGCACTCTTTCACATATTCAATGAAATTCTCTGTAGAATTTAGAAATAATAGTTCTTGTTAGTTTCACTTTCACCTCATTTCATAAAGAGAGATGTTATAATTAACAAAATTACAAGGTAATTCTTTAAAACAGCATATTTTCAATTTAAGTTATTTTCTATGTGGATATTTCCGGTAATCTCTTATTTCATTCTGTCTAATTAATATTAAGAGAAAATTCTTGCTTGATGATATGCAACCAGTGTAAGAATATCCCATAGCAAAAATTCAAACTGAAGTTATAGTCAATAATTTGGGAAGGAAAAGAGTTCAAATATCTTTAAATCCGCGTAATTCATCCAAGTAGACCAGTTATGCTCTAGCAGCTTTTATTCTATAGAAGAATGAAAAATTTTCTCCCCTTTTGACATCCCTAGTAGTAACTGTAGCAGACTTCACATAATTGTACTTTTCCAGTAACCTCATCCAGCCTATGATATCAACCAGTTCTTTACCAAAAGGTGGTGGTGGCTCTTCATAGAGAAGTCAAGTGAAAATATACAGGAATAACTAATTTATCTTCCTCAGAAACAAAGTTTAGATTATCTGACTAGAAGTACGGGTCTCATTTTGTAGATCTGGGCTTTATGCAAGGTGAAAAAAAAAAAAAAAAAAGGACATTATTTTCAGACCAACAGCAAGAAATTATTCTTTTAACAATCCAGTTATTGAGTGGGATCTGAAAGTACTTAAGACAGTTAAATTTAAGTTATGTGCTTACATTCATATTGCATTATAAATCATCATTTACCAGGAACTTTTTTTTTCCCCCAGAAATATGCAAATTTCACCTAATACAATGTTTTAAAGACCTTAAAATAACATTCCTTCATTACTGAAGAAAAAACCTGTGCTTTTAAACAGCTACTAACCTAAGTTAAATAAAGGAACACAAACTGACCTGGAAGCGTACTTATGTAAGCTACTCATCTACAGCATCAGTTTGAATACTGCTGAAAGATGGCACCTAGTGTCTGAAAGGCACAATGTTGTTCTGAGGAAGAAGAGATCATACCTTTTGTCATGGCCACAATAAGGTCCTTTGGCCTTTGAAAGGCTGCATTCTGATATTAATTTTATGTGCTTAGAGAAGGTTGGGTATGGTGAAACAAGCACATTTTTATGAAGAAGTTGGGGAAAAACTTTTTGATTGCATTTTTCTGCAGTGCTTGCACAACAGGGTTCTGATATTTGACTGTAGCCTCCAGATAAACCTGCTATATAAAATGACAGCAATAACCATTAGGAAAACTGGCAGAAGATACTTTGGATTTTTTTTCACCCTTTACTAAGGAAAAAGCTCTCTATCCTGTCATTTATGTTGTGCACAAAAAGATTGTTGTTCATCAGCATTGACTCTTAGTGACATAGCTAGTGGAAGATATGGCCATGCCTTGGATATAGCAGTT
Source organism: Premnoplex brunnescens (assembly GCA_035040995.1). Taxonomy (NCBI): domain Eukaryota; kingdom Metazoa; phylum Chordata; class Aves; order Passeriformes; family Furnariidae; genus Premnoplex; species Premnoplex brunnescens. The sequence goes on along the minus strand of JAWWLT010000110.1, from coordinate 73,292,208 downwards.
ACTATTACTATCTTATTTCTTGCTAAACCTTTTACTCATTTTTAAAGATGTATTTTTCTTGGAACCCCCCCCCCCCCTTGTTTAAATAGGCAGTAAAATAGTTATTCAAACCTGCTGAAGAGGTACTCACTGTTAGGGCTATCTTATTCCAGCAGAATTTTTTTTAAAGGTATGCCTTGAAGAAGACATTAAGTAGAATCTCTAAAGCAGTAAGTTGGCTCTCTTAGAGCTTTTATTTTCAAATAAGAGAAATTACACCCAGATGGTCTCTGTTCCTTTCCATTCTTCATCCTGGTTGAGTTCTGCTGCTGAAGGCAGACATCATAATTTTTTATTGTGGTTCAGTAAGCCTTGCATAATAATTTTAATTTTTATGGTTAAGGTAATTCTTAATTTTAAAAACAAATCCAACCAATCCAAGCAGAAATACACACTCCCACTCCCTCAAACCATGTCTTCAAGCCATAGCACTAAAGTTTAATCAAGTAATTTCCATGAACTGTTCCTAAATCTTCAACTGACTGCGAGCAAGTTTCTGCCATTCACTATCTGCAGTGTATGAGGAAGGGATTTCATGAAAATCCTGACCTACAGAGGAACTTTAGGTAAACTCTTGTTGCATTTGATGACTCTTCACTGCAGCAGCAGCTGTGTCTCAGCAGTGTTTTATTTGTGGATGATAGAGTTTGAGCTAAAACGAAGATATGCCAAAAAAAGAGTACAGATCACAGAATTAAAGCAAGATCACTAACCAAATAATATCTAGAGTTGCCTTTACACTGATCAGAATTGACCTTTTTTTTTTTCTTAATGTGAAATTTTCATTTTATGAGAGAAGTAGAAGAAAGAAATGGCTGTCAAGGAGAGAAATTGTGGAGTTGGGGCAGAGACTATGATAAAAGGAAGCTGTGAATATGTGTGATGAACATGAAGCAAAAAATCTTTATTATATGACTAGAACCCATATAAATTAGCCTAGCTAGTGGTCAAGTTCTATGTAAGAGAGAGGGTAAAAGCAAAATCAGAGGGCAAAAATATTGCTTAGAAGATCAAAAGATGTATTTTTATACAGGAAGTGATTAAAATGAGGAAAACAGGATTAGAATAGAGGTGATAATTAAAACAGGCTGTTCATTTTTCCATTAACTTACATGCCAGCGCTATCCTGATTTGCAAGTTTATGAATTTCTAGACTTTTAACCTGGATTCTTCATAGTCAATTTGCTCACATTTCATCTAGAAGCCATTAGTAGACTCCACAGGTAGAAGTGCTTTGTGCTTGTTATATGATATTGCTTTCACATGTCTGAAAAGGATACAGCTTTTCACCATTTTTGATTCATGACATCACCGAGTTACACATATAACACAGAGCTGCATTTATCTAAATAATGAAAGGCTGAATTCCTGCTGACAATGAAATTAGTATTCATTTATTGTAGCTGAAGAAGCTATGATAGGTTTCCCTGGTGAAAGCAAATAAAGAATTCTTTGAAGAAATTGTTTTCACTCTCTGTTGTATCACAAAAACATGTAGCTCTGTATAATACAACATCACCACCCCTAAATCCCCCATAAAATTATCAGGACAAGCTAATCTAGATTAAGATGTGTAGAATAAAATACATATTCATAATTATGTTAGATTAATACTTTCAGGGAAAAACAAAAAAGGGGGAAAAGCAAAACAATTATTTTGCAACTAATCCTGTAAAAATTATTGCAATTTATTTCAGCATTCACCCTTTTCTAAAGCTGTTCATACAAGTGGCTGACTGGAGTTACAATCTGTCTTGAACCAATTGTTGTGCTAAAGAAAATTAAATTTGAGGAGAAGTAAAAAAAGAACATCTAAATAGATCAATAAAACCCAATCAGTATTTATTTTTAATTTTGGCTCTTCTAGTTACCAGTCAATGGTTAATATAGTCCTGAATATGTGTACTGAGGAAGGGATGTTATGTTACACCCTCCAGGTTCTCCTGTCCATTCTCTAAAGAGAGCTCCAAGGATTTCCTCACCAGTGCCAGGAAGGTCATGGCAGGAAGGTCATGCCCGGTCCTTCCTGACAGCAGGAACAAATCAGACGAATTCAAGAAAAAAATGTCCACATTATGCTGGTTAAGCACAAAACTATTTTGCAAGAACTCCTGAACCACAGCAATTACATTATTTGTCTCTTTATGCCTCCTTTTCTCCTGCTTTCCCCTCCCAGTTTCCCCTCCAGTTATGACCCTTTACCAAAATTTAAGAAAAAACCTGCTCCCAGTCATTCTTACCCCATTGGCCTCAGTCTTCTTTCATGGTACCCCTCTTTTGGTATTTGTGATAAGATTACCATAGTAATTCCTCTTCAGTCAGAAATCCACCAAGTCATGAGTCTATTTTTCTTATCTACAGGGTATTTTTTCACACCATTGTCTTGTTAGTGTAGCAAGAAATCAAGACTAACCATCTGCTTAGACTTTACTTTCCCTTTGATTTAAGGAACATTCGGCAGTTTCTCACATTGCTGTCTTATTAATATAACTATATGTCCAGAGAAAGTCATTTATCTTCAAGGCTCAGCAACATCAGCTTCCATTTCCAAAGATATAACTTACCCCTTTGAATAAAATAGACCTTTTGTATTGGTCCTTTCCAAGGTGTGAGCTTCTTTACAAGTACTTTCACTAATTTAAACAGTGAGCACAAGCTTGGTGAGTTGATCCACTATAATGAATGTGCGTATGCCTGGAGCAACTTATGCTGAAGAAAATGGAAAAAATCTTACTCTTTTGACCTCAGTAATTAGCTACTGACCTGAACCCACTTGGTTCACAGAACCAGAGTGTGTGTGGGTGCACATGCTCATGTGTGTGCGTGTGCAAGCCTCACCCTATTCATTCTGCTATCACACTTGTAGGGAAGATTCCTAGGCTTAAAATATTCAACAATATTTAAAGAACTTGTGAAAATAAGTCTTGAAGCTGCTACTGACAGAAGATATCATCTAAAAACTTCTTGTGGAGAGCCATAGGTAAAAGATGCTGAATTTTTCTCCATAAGCAAAACTTAAACTCTGTCTATGTTGCAACATAGCTACAAGACTATCGGATGTCCTTCCTTGGACAAAATTTGTCTTTAACTAGACCAGTTTAAACAGATAAAAACAGTCAAATATAGATAGATAGATAGATAGATAGATAGATAGATAGATAGATAGATAGATAGATACAGAATGTTTTCACAAAAAAGCAATAAAGAACAGTGAAGACAGTTTTATTGGGATTTTTTTTACAAAGTGACCTTTTTTTCTCATTAAATGTTTTGCTTTTACTTTGTTCCACTATGTGATATTAGTATGAAGAAAGTACATTTCTTGTTTCTTTACTCTTTTTTCACCTTTCCCCCCTCCACTATTTACTCTCTTTATATTTTATAATTATTTTTTCCCCTTACATTGCTCTCTTTTTATAATTCATACATTTCTATCCTAGTATTTTCTCTCAGTCTCTCAGCTCCAGGAACATAGATTCCTTTATTTGTTCTTGAGAAATAGTAAGAATTTATCATACTGGACTTTTTTTCAGTGAAGACAAATAAGTTTTTCAACAAAACAGCAACAAATTCTAAACTTATTCCATTTTCTCTATCTTGCCAACATGTTACTCAGGAACACAACAATAACATTTATGAAAAATATAGATGTATTTACTTAAATGAAAGATTTCTCCATCCATCGGTAAATTAACAAACACACTGCAAACACAGAAATAAAGATTTATAAGTAGTGCATAGTGACTTCATAAAATGTGTTTTTGTGCCTATTCCATGATCTAACCTACGCATTAAATCTGTTTCGATCAAGCAGTATGGAATTAACAAAAGAGAAGGGGAAAGAAGATATTTCATAAACGTGTAATAAAACACACATCAAAATCTTCAAATTCACTCAGATTTCATATATTTGTCATTTTAGTGTAATTGGTCTCAAAAGTACATTTTCTAGACAACAGAAGTCCACAGTCCCAGAAACAGAACCTGTATACAGTATCTCTCATGGCTTTATAAAGTAACCCTGGAACCTACTGCAAAAGAACGGTAGCTTGTAATTAAAAAAGGGGTTTAAGCCAGTATGCAAGTAATGATATAGTCAGTAAATTAGAAGAGAATGTAAAATAAATAAAAAAAAAATAAAATTATATATATATATATACAGGATACTCACTGAACTGCTTTGGAGAAAACCTTTTTAAGCTCTTTAGCTTTAGAAAACTGTCTTTTTTCTAGCATTTTTTCTTAAAAAATAAATTGTAGTAATTCTCAAAATATTTTGAATTTTTTTTCTCAAATGTTTTAAGATTAGCATGAAATCTACTGTTAGGATATCATTCAACACAGTCTAGAGAGAAAAAAATACATATTCCCAGGCTCAGTTTTATCAGAAATTTGTATTCTTGTGAATTCATCTTTCTTTTTTTTCCTGGAGCAAAAGTCTTTACCATTCATTCTATTATTCCAGAGCTTTACTCTGCATTCAGAGTATAAAACTGAAAATAAATTCCAATATTTGAATGTGTTGAAAATGTGCCTACACAAGACAGAACCTTTTAACAGATGTTAATTCCTTGAGCACGTGTGATTGACACCTACAGAGAGGCATGTGAATGCCAGTACCTTTTAGACACTAAGTACTGGATTTCCTGTTTGCCTGCATTGGAGGACAAAGTCTGTACACTCTGCTTGCCTTCTTTTACAAGACAAGCTGCAGAAAACAGCTTTTCTCTTGCTTTTATCACAGTGAGCTGCCAGACTCCAGTCACAACGGGAGCTGTGCCATCCACCTGCTTAATTCAGGAACCGTGCTGGTTATTGCATCCCAGGTCAAGGAACTGATAAACAGTTCAGACCATCCATTATCTTCAGCTGACAAAATCTGTTACCCTTCGTGCCCATAGAGAAGAGTGCAGCAGTAACTACATTAGACATTGTGCATCAGACTCCACTTTATCTAGCTTTAACTGTCTAAAATCAGGTGACTAATCCATATCATCATCTAGCATCCCTGTAGGCACTTAAAGAAGATGATTCACCCCATCTTACAATACATGTCCAAGATACCAAGGATGAATTGTCAGTTGGAGTGCCTATCTCTCTCCACTGACAGTCATAGAAGCCTGCCTCCCCTAAAGCAGGCGTCTAATTTTAGATGGAACTAATAAAGCAAGATAAATCCAGTCCCACAGCAGAAAATATGAACATAGTCCTATGAATGTAAATAACATTTCCTTAAATTATTGGACTCTTGATTTCAAACTAACCAATTTAATACATATTATAATATATTTTATTCTATGTTCATTTTTTAACAGATCATCTGTAATATTCACAAGTCACACTTGTCAGTGCAGCCATTTACAAACAGCCACCGTTATTGTGCTGGAAAACCTAAGGATTCTAGCATTAAGTAAAGGACTTTGTTGAGGACACAGAAGCTGAAGTTTACAGAAATATGAGAGCAAAAGCTTAGAATAAAACTAACAAACTCACCCACGTTTGAAATCTGCCTTTAAAATATGAATGACTGGAACATAATTGTACTGCTCAGACCAATCTTCTGTTTGCACACTTGATTATTTCAATTATAATAGGTACCCATTCAATTAGTAATCTCAAGTTACCTCAATATGAAGCTGTACCAACAAAATATAAACTGCTCAAATAGTAGAGTTAAAACTCTTGGAGACCTTGAAGCCTGCAGCTTAAATTATTCTCTATATGCCTGAAAGCCAAAAAGGTGGCTGTATAATATGCCAAAAAAAAAAGAGGGGGAGAGGAGGGGGAGGGGGCAGAGCTGGGCAAAGCAAATAAAAGCATGCCTGTAGAAGACAAGCAGAATATGAGAAAAACACTATAAAAGAGTGAGAAATATCAAAAGATGACATGTTCACTGACAAAACTGAAACAGAACATGTCAAGCAAATATATTGCCAGAATATTAACTAATTAATAGTGGTATAAAAAACTTTATAAAAAGTGAATGAAAGAAATAGGTGACTGGCAGAGTCAAAGGCTAATCTTCCTACTGAAGAAAACCTTGGGAGAATTTTTCTTTCTCAGGCTACAAAAATCAAATATTCCATATAAACTTTTCCATTTAGTGGTGTATTTCTGCCATTCTGAGGCAATAAATTGATGTCTAATGGTTGCCTTTCAGAATGGTAAAATTATTAGTTTAAATTTAATTTAATAGATAGATATGCAAATAACTTTACTGAGGGTTTCCATAATGCAAAACTTTAGAATGCTGGTCATTCAACTCCTAGTGTATGAATTCCCTATATTTTCAGAGAAAAAAATATGTACAGCAGTATTTTGATGTATTTAACCTTTCTGATTTTTCTTTTATTAAACTTTCACTCTTTATAGTTTCCTGCATTACTTGTCCTTAATTTGTTATTTCCTAGCACAAATCTAGTTGTAAATCTATTAAAATTTCTATTAAAATAAAAAGTACTTAGTCTTCTAGTTAAAAAAGAATAGCAGTGAATATGACAAATATTTGATATTTTCTCATCTAACTACTCAATGCCATGTGGATACTTTAGTGACTGATATGTTGTAATAATTTAGCCAAATATGATATCTCTCCAGACTGCTATGGATCCAGGTCAATTAGAACACTTAGTACTTTTATTCAGTAATACCAACTATTTTCCTTTTTGTTCCCTTATCTTATTCATAAACACAACATCTACACTTCCTTGAAACATTGGCAGTAATTGCATGTATGTACAGTAATGTTTCACAAACCTCTTAGAACTATTGCAATGTGGGAAAATTATGACAATAATATGGAAAAGAAGTGAACAGTAAGCCAGAAATATTGTAAATGTAAGGTATGGTCTCCACTTAAACTAACTTATGCTGAGCTCACCTGTGTCCCAAAATTCATGAGTTTGGGAGGAGTTTTTAAGAGCCAGAAAAGTTCCCAGAAAACCAAAAGCAAAATCAGTCTAAGATGTAAAACTCCGCTTAGATATATTGCCTCTGGTTACTGTAACTGTTTTGTTTTTGAGATAGATGCATTCAGCAGTGCTTCACAGCCCACATACCCTGCAGCCTATTGCCAGTGGAAATTAAGTGCACACTGCAGTCTTTTTCAAGAGTTGACACGCAGCAAAATGTATATATTGGATATCATATGTGCAATGCAGCAATAGCCACTAGGTGTATAATGCTGCATAGACACTAGAACTGAAGTTAAAAGAGGCAAACGTGCCTTAGTAAAGAATTTTTCAGTCTGAAACCCTTCTAACAGAGGCCTGAAACATGCCTGCTAGTAACTAACCCAGTTTTCTTTAAGCTCTCCAAAACAGTGGTTGAACTTATCAGGGTTCAACTCACACTCTATTTGTACACACAAGAAAATGTGTTCTATTCTAGAGTCCTGCGACCAGGAGCTACTGGCTAAAGAAAATCTACCGGTGAAGGGCCCAAAGGCATCCAGGGTATCTAGCAGTTATGAGTTTAATTTTGTCAGACAGTATCAAAAATGGCAGAAAGATGAGTCAGGGGAGGATTAGGTTAGATATCAGGAAAACGTTTTTCACCCAGGGGGTGATTGGGCATTGGAAAAAGCTCCACCAGCGCAATGCCTGTCTGAGTTCAAGAAGCGTTTGCACAATGCTCTCAGGCACATGGTGTGACTCTTGGGGTTTTCTGTATAGGGCCAGGAAATGAACTTGATGACCTTGATGGGTCCCTTTCAACCACACATATTCTGCGATTCTATGATCACCCAATAAATCCAACACTGAGACTGAAGATTATCTTTTACTGCCATATAAGAACAAAGCCCTTATGTTTGATATTTGCTGTTATCACATCATTAAAAAAAAAAAAAAATAGATTTGGCTAAGAATTTTGAGAAAAGACAAAGCATACAATGCCAGAATTTAAAATACTTTGGCAGTAAAATATGAATACAATGTCACCTCTAGACCCATTAATGAGGTGATATTGAAACTAACTAAAGAAAAAAAAAAATCACATTTAGAATGTATCTTTTTTTTTTTTAAGTATTTTGGGGTATTAATATTTTTTGATATTATGCTACTGAATTATTTTATGTGTGTCTGAATACTGCTATAATGAATATAATTTGGAGCTGACAAAACCATCTCTTCCCTGTTAACAGGGACAGATTCCAGCTTTTTAGTTACCCATCAGTGATGACAAGTCCCTTCTCAAACATCCAGAATTAAGCTATAATCATAGCTTTCTTGTCTTTAACAAGTGTGATCCTACACATATCCAATGTCATTATAGCTTATTCATCTTTTGTTACAAAGAACAAGTCTGGAAAGATGCACTGCTACCTCTGAAGTCTGATAACATGATAATTCTCAACCAGTACTTGCAGTGACATTTGAATCCAGTTGTATATTGTGTGTGGACCAATTCCAGGCAGACATTATGAATTAGAGAATCATTCCAAGAGACTAATGGCAAAAAGCTCACAAGTGCAAAGCTAGCTTCATTATAAAGAGTGAAACCATTCATTTGGCTAGTGTTTCCTATCACTGATCATGTTAATTAGGTGAATGAGGCATGAAACATAAATAAGCTAGGGATCTTGCCAACACATTTCATGTCTATGCATGTGTATGTGTGAGTCTGGGTCAAAGCTTGTTTAATATGGTTATTGCATCATTCTTCTGTACTTTCTCCTGGGTGAAAGGAGAGGCATGATTTGGGAAGAGAGGTATGTGCTTTTGTTGCTGCTCTCTAGAACACTTCATCTCAGCTCCTAAAGTGTACCTTATGTGAAAAATTTGATTAAATTCAAAATCTTGAACTCATTTGTGCCCTAAGAACTGTCTTACCACCGGAATATGTAGTGAATTGGTTTGTGTTCTTTGTACAGATGATAATACACTGTATGGACAGCAGTAATGCATCAATGAACAAAAGAAAGAATAAGCTAACTGGAAGAATTCTGAACCATTGTTCTCCAGTAGCTGCAGACGTCTCTTCAAATTGCAATTACAAGATAGGTCTTAATTGCAACTCTTTGTGTAGGCAACTGTCAGTAGGATTCTAGAGTTCACCCCACAGGCTCTAAAGTGCTCTGGTCACTCAGTTTCTAAATATCACTTCCAGGAGACAAGTGTTGCCTAGAAATCTGGTTTTGCAATACTGCCTTTCAACAGTCTGAATTCATCCTGAGGTTCCTCATCACAAGCAAGGACAGCAACCTGATTCTCATGTCTATTGCTGAGCTGTTACATAAATAAATATAGAAAGGCACAGGGATAGCCCTCAAATCTGCTGTCATTTTTCTTTTCCCTACTTAGAACAAACCACAAAAAAAGACATTCCTTTAATGTTTAGGTGTCAGGTAATAATAGCTTGTGTTGTATTTTGGTGTGCTCATTTAACTGTCTGGTATAGTCTGAAAAGTGGCAGTGAAGGAAAGAGGATCAAACTATCAACAAGCAGATATATCTCCAGTTCCCTGGAGTAGGTTCTAGTCTTCTAGATCAGAAAGTCTCAAGCAGAAAACATTTTCTTGCTGCTAGGGCAGGCTAGTAGAAAAGCAAACCACCAGAGAAAACCTTTAGTATATCTATTACTACCATTCTGCACTACAATGGAGCATTTAGGTACCAAAAAGAAGCTTGAAATGAAAAGATATATTTTTGAAGATTTAAAATGCTCACATTGAGACACTATTTCTAAGACTGTTAAGTCTGTCAGAACTGTAAAAGTATACTTTCAAAGCATTGTCTGGGACTTTGATTCCATGGCTTTAGAGACAAACATGACAAAAGTTCATTTAAAGACAGCAAAGACAGCCCTCTGGGTTCACTACCCAAAAAAAAAAAAAAAACACACCCAAAAATTGATGACAGTTTCCACATGTTTGCCAGTCCATAGCGTTGACATTTTTAAAGGCTAGTGAATTCTGACACTTACTGTCAGTACTGTGATGTAGCAGCTGTTTTCTGTTGATGAAACTGTGAGTCATGAGCATTAAGTTCTATTTTTAACTGCTATTGTAGGGTATCTCATTAAAAACACAATGAATTGTTAATTCTCTGAATTTGGAGTCAGGTCTTTACAAAAGCTACTTTCTTACTTTCAGTGTCACTGTGCTCTGGGGTAACACGAGGAAATTGAGGGAGATATTTGAGCCACAGGGTTCAAAAGTGATACATATTTAATTCATTTTACTATCACAATTTAAAAATAATAGTATTCAGGATTATTATTTTTTTGAGGTAGGCAGAAAAGGCATGGCCTTTCTTTGGAATCAGAAGAAACTTGAAGAAAATAGAGAATATTTAATATGTGAAGAATACTTGTCAATGTGTTGCCAGATAATCCTTCTGCAAATATTATTGAGGTCACCAATAAGCAAAATCTTCAAAATTATAATTTTTCGTGTGGGCAATAGTGTATTCCTTTACCACTTGATTTTTAACTGAAGTCATGCCAGGAACAATGTGTTTTCACAGTCTTGGCTGCTTGCTACATCTTTATTTGGAGGCCTGTACTAGATTAGCCTTATTCCAATCTGATGTTTTAAATAGCAGAGCCATGTCTGTCAGAGATTCAGATAGACTTTCTAGCACAGAATTCACAGGACCTGAATCAGAGTCACAGTGTCTGGGAGAATTCATATGCACAGTGTAACTATTTCAGCATTATCTTTCTAGGAAACCTCATGATAGTACTCCAAAATATGTTCTATTGGAAAATTATGTCCATTGGTGTTAATATTCTGGTGACAGGAGAGAAAAATCTGAAAATGACACACATATCAGGTTATAAAAGTGGAAAAATATATCTATATATTCTTGAACTGAGAAACAGCATAGAAATCGCAACAACAAAATTTGGTATGACTAAAAATTGTACTAAAACCATAGCTACATGTGAATTACTTTGGTGGTGGTGTTTTGGTTTTGTTTGGGGTTTTTTGTTTGTTTGTTTATTTTTTAATTGAACCAAACCAGAAGTGTTTTTCTGCAATTTCTTAGTTCTAAACTGGAACATACATTAACACATCTCAAAGTAATTTACTGTAGTGGTATTTAATTTAAAAACATCCAAAAGTTGCTTTTAGACATATTGTTTAAGGAAAAAAAATAAAAAAACACTAAGCTTTTTGGGTTTACTTTTTCTTATTTATATTTTTTAAATGTATTTTTAATAAAATTTTAACAAAAATTATGATAATTTATTTTTTTAAGTACTCAAGATTAAATATTCCCTGCCATAATCATAGGTAAATCATGGACACTTTAGGACATGGAGGGTGAAAATTCATTCTCAGAATCTGCTGCTTTAACTTCCCAGTTAATTAAAGCATTACTTTCACCTACTCCTTCCTAATCAAAAAGCACATTTTTGAATGCTTCAAAATATTTAATGTAATTAATCAAACAAGTTACCAGAGTTAATATTTTTTTTTCTCATTGAGTTAATAGGAAAATCTTACTTTTTGTCTTTTCGGAGAACAAAGAGATACACAAAAGATCTTTGGCGTTTTACAGGTGTTTTAGAGAAGTAATGTTTCAAGTATTTGAATTTCTCATTCAAGCTACCATCAAAGTAAATAAAGTCATTAAGTTCTGTAGTCACTTCAGTGTCTACTCGTTAGAATACACATTTTCAATTAGACAGTAGTCAATTAGTCCATGAAACTGCACTGGCACTTTTAAAGATATCCAGGACTGCAAGTTTAAAGGTAGATCTGGAAATGCACTCAGTCTGATAAAATAGTAGAGAGAAAATATATCCTGAAAAAAAAAAAAAAAAGCTGTGGCTAGTCCTCAGTCACTACGTCATTTCTGTAATATCTTCTTAAGACTTCTGTTCTCTTTTGTGGCCTGGACAGGGAATCTGAGTCCCTAACTTAGAACTGTAGAGCACTGAGGAGCCTAACAGTTTCAGGGTCACTACAAAATTAAATCATATTTGAATATACCTGAAATGGTGAATCTGGAAGTGTTCTTCATCACGCAAACCCAGCCATGCAGTTCTGGCCTTGCTCAGAACTTCAGTAGCAAGCAAAATCAAATGTCCCTCAGGGTCTTTTTAACAATCTGCTCTCCTTCCACTTCCTGCATATTGGGCACGTGGACCAGAAATAAGTTGTCGATGTTCACCATCCAGTTTGGTTGTGATATGAAGTCAGCCTACTACTTAATGAGGCTTGAATCCCTTAAAACATGATCCTCTGCCTTTGAAGTCAGTAGATAAAATTAATGGCTTTCATTACCACACAATGAGAAAACCAAGTTCTATTCAGTAGCTATGGATGTTTCTGTCTTTGCAACTGGAAAGACTGTCAGCTTGACTTAGTATATTTTCAGTAAAAAGGGTGTGTGTTCCTTTGACAAGTATGGTTTTCTGCCCAGCAATTAAAATGTGTATTTTATTACTTGCTATGATATTCTGTAGCAGCACAAGCAATGACAAAATTGCATAAATAATGCACAAAATTAATCTAAATATCTGTCTATAATGAAGGTTAAAAAATGAAGCATTAATAAAGATCATGAAGTTGGTCTGTGAAGCAACTCACAGGCCATCATCTGCCAGAATACCAACATATTTTTTGTATTTTATTGCAATGCCTGTATGACAGAGGGCATTCAGACAGGCCAACTTTACAAAAGTTACATAAGAACTTGTGTTGCTCTGCTTTAAACCCAAAGGAAGTAATGTTCCTACTCCTGCTAATCATAAAACTTGCTCATATGCAATTATAACATCCTGACCTTTTTAAGCTCTATATTAAGTATTTGAGAGCACGTGTGCTAGCAAGTGTTGTGGGGTATTTTTGCCATTAGCCTCATGCACTCACATGAATACAAATTGGCTATCAGAAACCACTCTAGAAAAATTAATATTTTCACCTCAAACTTGGGGCAAGGTAACATCTTCCAACATTAGACTTTTTGAATTAGTATTTAGTGATGTATACTGCTATTTAGAGTTCATATGTGCATGCTCATACACATACATGTATATATGTTTTTGTACATATGAATACATATATGTATGTATATCTTAAAGTTACCACTGAATGTGAAAATGCATGCAAATATATGCATAGGCATACACAGATCTTTCTTATGTACAAGAAATTTACCTTTATCACAAAAATCTTTATGTTGTATGTGAACTGCAGCAGCTTCAACAAATACTTATTAACAGCCCTGTGAGAGATGGCTCCTGTGCAATAGACACACACCTCACATAGAAAGAAAATTAGTTGGGCTTTTCAAAAATCTGTACCTCAAAGTAGTTTCAAGATTTACAGTTTACGGTATCTGTTTGTAAACAATTGCCTTACAGTATTTGAGACAAATGACTGTATTTTCCAGTAGGCACATAAAGCTGAGATAAGATGATGCAGTCTATGTGTCTTTGTCAGTGTATTTGTCAGTCTAGCATAGCAGTCCTCAGCTATAAGCAATTTAAAGGAATTTATTTATTTGCCAGACAGAAATTCTGCTGTTTGCTAGTACCTACACCTGAGGTGCACACTGCTTTATTTGGATTGATGGTATTGTCTCTGCTCCAGCAGGACTAAAGTTGCTACTCTGGATTCTAGAACTGAGCTTAGTTCAGATTCCTAAAATAGCCCAACATACCTGGAAAAAAATGCTCTGTCCTATACCCTTTTCTTGGTGGCATTTGCAAAAACACCTAAGATATATAGTTCAAGGCACTTTAAAAGACATTAAAATTCCTAAATTGACACAGCTCCTTTGAAAATTATTTTTGACAGAACCTGGATTTTTTGGTGCCTGAATACTTTTTAAAATCTGACTTCTGGGGACCTCTCAAGAACACCAAGGTGAGAAACTAAACTGGAACACAGCACTTCTTGTGCTTCAACATCACGCTTGTAGCAGTTCTATTCTATCAATCTTGTATTTATCTAAGATGGTGAGATTTATGGTAGAATAAAGTCAATAGAAAAAATGCATCTGAATTCTAATTGCATGTGTACTGGGCTAGTCATGGAAAGGTGTCCTTACTGAATAAATATTCATGTTAACTTTGAATGAACCTTTAAGAAATGCAGTATTGAAACAAAACAAATATTTTAAGTTTAAATCATCCTACCTTTCCAGATTTCACCTTTTTATCAACCAAATAAAGGTCAAAAAAATTAAAGTCATTGTCACAGCTGGGAAGTTTCCTATGCATAAACAGTGTAAAAAGGTCAATTTTAAAAATATGACTGATGTTTAGCATATGATTCAGAACTCTGTTGATTCATTTTTACGTGAAAGTAACAGATCAGTTCAATATGTAAGCTAAATTACATTTCTGCAAAATTTTTTTAATTCTTACTCTGAGTCTCACACTCATACAAGTCAGTCTTGTCAGAATGCTGATGAGAATTTTTGGGCAGTTTTCCATTTGTGAAAATTATCTAGTTGATACAGTATCTCAAGATGTTCTATCAAAACTATTTATGCTTTTAATCTAAAAAGTGTCAAAAATATGACAGTAATATAGTTATGATCTGAGAGAGATGCAGATGAAAAAATAACATTGTCTAAGAGCCTGGAAAACTGGATACTTTGCTTTTACTAATGTACTTTGTGACCTGGGACTGTCTTTCTTATTTGCCATGGGATTTCGCCCATTAATAGAGTAAACAAAAATTAACTAGGTCTGGTAGGTCTCTTGCAACAGAACATTTCTCAAGATTCAAGATTCTGTACATTTTACTTTCTATTGGTGTTTGGGGGCCTTCTATGTAATGTTTGTTCTATGTTTATAATACTATGTATTTTACCCTTTAACTCTGTTATTCTCTATCTCTGTACTGCTTTATGTATGTCTGGGTAAGTAGGACAATCTTTCCTGGAACTCCAGCCCCGTGTTTTAAATTTGCACCTCAGTCCAAAGTCTAGTAGAAGAAAAAAAAAAAATAAAAAAATAGACTCACACTGGTTTGATCACAATTATGAAAGCCGATTCCTTTCTAATTAAGGTAGGCACCACACATTTGCCTGCTATAAGACAAAAAGCAAGCAACTGAAAAAAAAAAAAAAAACACCAAAAAAAACCCAAAAAACAAACAAACAAACACCAAAACATCCAAAAAGCTCTAAAAAATTAAAAAAAAAAAAGAAAAAAAAAGGTGTATGCTTTGTGGGAATGGATGTTCATTGGCAGGTACAGTACTTTGCATGCATTTCTGAGGTGCATCTTCCAGCTTAATTTAATCAGAAAGAAATTGCTTTGCACTCTCCAAGATGGCTTGGCAGCATAATCCAAGCTGTAATACACAGGGACAATTAGAAAGTTAATTTCAGAAGTGTGAACCTGTTCCAATCTTAATCTCCAATAAAGATATAGCTGTAGAGGCAGCCACAACAGTATGAAATACGGTGATTTTCTGTTTATAACTTACACATCTTTTAAAGTTCACATATGTCTTCCAAAGCTAACCCTAGTTTAGAATTTTCAGAGAAATCATCATTTTACCATTACAAAACTCAATATTTCTGATCTGTTTTCTGTTTTCTTCGTAAACTTTAAAAGACAGTACTTGCACTTTGTCTCAATGCAATTTCTTTTTTATCTTTTCTGTTTTGTTGTTGGTTTTTTCCTTTTATTTTTTTTTCCCCCCCTGCTGTTGGGCCTTCTGCTATAAGCATGGACAAAGCTAGCTTTACCTTGTCATCTTATTCATTCTGTTGAATGACTGAGTAGACTTACTGAAAGGTCTCTGCCTGTAGAAAGACTTACCCAGGCATTGTGCCTGAAAGAGCAGTGGCTTCTTTCTTATCTGAAAACCAACTGAATTTTGCTGCTCTAGCAAACACGTGATAATCAGTTTGTCAAATGCTTGAACACAATGGAGCAAGACGTTAAGAAAAGAATCAGCCAAGAAGAATAGAGTTATGTGTGTCCTCAGCTGGATGCTTGGCCATTTAGTGATATATAGATAAGGTGAGAGTCAGAAGGTGTCAGGAAATATGATTGTAGCTTGAAGGAAGAGCTTTAGAACAATAAGATAATGTCAAGTAAGCCAACTATAACTACTGTTAAATAATGACAGTGGATTAGACAGAAAGGACTAAGTAGTAAGGCAAATAATGCTTGCCATGCAAGGATCTCGTGAATTGCCTAAGAATCACAGGCACCATCAAATTATCTTACACAAGTCTAGAAAACAGTTGTAACATGACTAGCAATGTTCAGTCATTACAGATAAAAATCATATTTCTTTATACAAGTACTCTAAGTTTATACTTTTATGAGGATGGAACTCTTAGTGTGATGTGTTATTATATGACTATACCTTACTGGAAATTATGTCATTGTCAGTTTATTGGATTTATTTGATTATTTGCTACATGACTTTATATGTTTATTATGTGTGTTTTCTTTTACTTGCAAAGGGATGAAATATCCTCATAGGCAATACAGATAATTGAATTTCTATTCTGGAATCAATATAAGCTTTAAATGTTCAAGCTTAATTCACCAAATAGCATAGATTGTTTAGGTCTCTTCTGAATTAGACAGCTCGGTGAAACTGCCATTTGATTCTAGTGTGCAAAGAAGGTAAACTAAAATAAGTAACTGAATATATTCCAAAAACATGGAAGATAAAAAAGTTATATAAATTACTCTTAAAAGCAGCAGCAACATTTATTTTCTCTTCACCATAATCTGCTGTATTCTCTATGATTAATATTCACCAGAAAAATTGCCTTAGTGAATTTAATTAGCTTTACAGAAAGCTAGTGACAAGTCTTACTTACTCAGCTAATTATTTAATGAGAGAGAATTTAGAATATCAGGAAAGAATTCTATTTTATGTCACTCACAATTTCTGTAGTTGTCCCTACGTAAAACTTTTCCCACAGAGTAAATGAAAGAAATTCATTGTCATGGATCAGCCTGACAGATTCTGAGGCAGGTAACTGTTGAAGGGTGGAAGCTAGCAAGAAGATGGCAGATGCAGGTACCAGAGTAACAACCAAGAATTAATGACATTCAAAAAATTAATAAATCTCAAAATCTTCCTGAGAAAACAAACATAAATAATAGAACAAAATCATATATCAAATAATAGCACTTCTTATCCTATCTACACATATAGCTGTTGTGTCTTTGCCAAAACCATACTTCTAATTGTATATGACTACATTTCTTCAGCTGTTCCATATAAATGACTGAGGATATATCACAGAGTTCAATAGGCTTTAAATCGCTATATATCTTTCTTGCTACCTGGTTTAGTTATATATCAGAATTCCATTAAATTAAAAAAGAAAATCTCAAAAATCTATGAACTTTCCAAGTGACTCTCAAATTTTCTGTGCTAGGGTATGTGATAAGCATTCTAGGTTTGGCAATATTTGAGAAAGGATTTTCCAATCCACCATGTTCTGAAAAAAACCAAACCCAACAACAACAAAAAAACCCAAACAAACAACAACCTACAGCTCCCCCCCCAAAAATAGGGCTCATAAGAGGTTACGATATAGTTTTCATACTTTAGCATATATCCAGGCTTCAAAATAAAATCTGTCTAAAATGGTTTGACTTGAGTTTTTTTTCAGTTACATTAAAGGCACATACTAAAACAAACTCAAATTCTTGCAGGATTCATGAAGAATCTCAATGTAGAAGGGTATGTAGGGAAATGCCTGTAGAAGAGTAGAAAGCACTCTGTCCTATCACGCTAAATTCTAAGACACTAAGTCTACTGTTTATCAGATAAAAAATTAGTAGCTCATTTCAAGAAATAAATATATCCTTCGGGTCAGAATTCCTACAATTTTTCCTTCTTAAGTCTTGCATTGAACCATAGTAGTAGATAAAATCAAATTATTTCTAGACAGAGAAGAGTGAGGAAAAAAAAAATGGCAGTAGATGTTGTGTAAACCTATGCACATAAGTGCTTGAGCTGTTACATATCAAATTATATTCACACACACTTTATTGGTCTATTGGCATCAAATGTCACTATGAAAAGATTTTTATTTTTTTTTTAATCAGATCATTTACGTGATCTAATAATCATCTTAGAGACTTGTGAAAATATTTTAAAAACAGCAGCAAGGCCTTACAGCAAGGCAGTTTTCAAAGAAACTGTAAAGGTATATGAAATATTAACTCCCAGTCAAATAAAACACATCCTCAATAGTTTGAAACAGGAAGAAGGACCCTTGCAAGCTTTAGAAGAGATGACATTCCACAGTTTGCCTGAATCCTTTCCAAACATTGAAAAACAGTTTATCTGTTTTCTGAATATTATAAATGGTAAGAAAATCTTTGATATAAAATGTTATATACTTTTTAATTTTCATCAGCTAAGAAGGGCTCTTCAAAGACAGACAGCAGGTTCCTGAAACTTTAAGTGCATATGAGACACACGTTTTGCAAAAATGCATAATTGTATTTAATTCTATGTTTGCCCCCCCAAAAATTCCCTCATATTTTGTTTTTTATATTAATGATTCAAGAAATTAGTATAAAAAATCACCTTAATTTTGTCTTGTAGTGTTTTAGTTATAACCTATGATAGCCCCTAGGATAAGGGGTTAGCAAGCGTTATTTTAATAGTTTTGAATTGTTTTCCTCTTGAATAATTAAATGTGATCCCTGAAAAACTCATCAAATAGCAAGACTGCACAGAAAGTTTTTTATCCTTTTAGCAAAGCTGCCTGCCAGAGAACTCCATATATTTTTCTCACAGAAAGTTGTAACTTTAATTTTCTATTTTTCTAGGTGATGGCTTGGATGGTAGTTTTGGAGAAAATGAGAAAAACAACTGCTTCAATATTTTCTGGTTCAAGAAATCATTAACTACTAAATTCCCAAAAGTGTGAAGCTGAATTTAACTACTGGAAAAAAGCAACATGCTCCTTTGGAAATTATATTTTGAACCGTTCTTTGGGTTTCCAGTACTGCAAACACTGGTACTGAGCAAGAGAGATGTTGTCATTTTGGGGTTTTTGTCCTATTGTGAAGAATCTGTTCATACTTTAAATTCAATGTGTTCATTTTGTTCACTTCCTACAGAAAACTGTGTTTCTGAAAACAACAGATTTAAAATGAGGCAATTAAAATGCAAAGAAAGAATGCTGCTTTTTCAGTTTCTTTTTGATGAATTGTGATATTAATCTACTCAAGAGACAAAGTGCAAGAATCATCATTTGGATTCTAAGTTGCTGCTAGTGCTAACAGAACTTCTTTTTAGTGCAAATTTTTTTTGCTTTGGGTGTCACAAATATAAACCATCTGGCATGCCAGCTGCCCATGTTTCTTTTTACATATACAGAGAGAGTGGGTGGAAAGGCTCCAAAACTGCAGACTTTATCCTTTTTCTGCTTATCATCATCATCATCATCATTATAATCTTCTTAGCATTTTAAGATATGACTTTGCTGATTTTTGCTTCTCAGATATGTTGATATGCTGTAGAGTTTTGTTTTGCTTCCAGTGAGTGCTCTGTGTGATTTAAGGGAGGCAGAAATTGAGAATACATCTTATTTAGGTTTTGCTGTTCACCAGTTGCAATAATTTTATTACTGTATTTATCCACCTGTCTGTTTTCAGAAAAGCTGAATTTCTCAATACAAAACAATTTTAAATACAGTTTAAGAGTATATTGTTTAACCTGAGGTTGAGTTTTGTTCTCTGCATTTCATTTCATTTACAAAGTTTTACCAGAACTTCTCAAAGCTGTGTATTCAGTTTAAGTTCTAACAGAATTAATTTAATCACACCTTAGCTATAGTTTATCACCCTTCTGCCTGAGAAAAGCAAAAAATATAATTAGGAGTCAAAGGTGAATATCTTGCTCATATCAGTAAATTGTTTCATGCACAGTTTCATTTAGTTTAAAGGGAATCCTGGGACACTGGTCCATCATTCTCAATAGTTGTCCTGAATGTTATTCATAGATTTTTCCAGGCAATTCTTGAGAAATCAACATTTCTAAAGTTAGCTTAAAGTTTTTATAGTCAACACAACTTCTCATTTACATGTCAGGGAAGAAAAAAATATCCAGAAGGAGACTTATTTTTCTGTTAGAATCATCCCTCTGGGTAGATGCAGTCATTGTCTTAACTGGAGTCTGTGAATCTGGATGAGCATCAGGGGCTAAAATTTGAAGATTTATTTCACAGGTTGTTACTCCATATTTGGAAGCATAATGTGGAAAAAATGAGTTTCCTAGTCCTTCCTTCAGGAAATCCACCCTGAAGTAATCAAGGGAACATTATATGATTGTACATCAAAAGCAAACTATGAGTTAATCATCCTTATGACTGAAAATCAGAGTAATTGTACTCACAAGCCACAACCTGCTAGGATTTTGTTCTATGCTTGTGTACTCACAATATTAAACTTCTCTGACTGGCAGAATGAGATAATTAAATTCTGAAGAATCTTGGGAAAAAAAAAAAAATTGCTCTAAACCAATCCTTCTGGCATCTTCTCAGACAAGAAGACCAGGATAATAGTTATTTAGGGACTAGTTACTAGATAACAGGTAGTTGTTTAGAGGGTACTCAGTAGTACACAGACAAGCCTTTGCCTTTGTTTTTGCTTAATCTAAGGGTTGGTTATTATGTAATGGTCAAATTGGACTCGACTTGGGGAAATTAGTTTATTACCACTCCAATCAGACTAGGATAATGAGAAATCAACTCTTAAAAAAACTACCCACATTCCTCCCTTCCTCTTGAGCTCAATTTTACTAGCAAATTCTTTACCTCCTCAACTGAACTGTACAGGAGAATGGTGGATGGGGGCTGAGGTCAATTCATCACATCTTTGATCTGCCACTGCTTCCTCCTCAGGAGAGGACTCCTCATACTCTTCCCCTTCTCCAGTGTGGAGTCCATCCCACAGGAGGCAGTCCTCCATAAACTTCTTTGGGTCCCTTCCATGGGATGCAGTCCTTCAGAAAGACTGTTCCAGCATGGATTCCCATAGGATCACAAGTCCTGCCAGCAAACCTGCTCCAGAGTGAACTTGACAGCAGGTCACACTTTAGGTTTCCACTTCCAGCATGGAGTCCTCCAAGGCCTGCAGGTGGATATCTGATCCACTGTACAGCTCTATGGGCTGCAGGGGGACAGCCTGCCTCACCATAGTCTTCACCACTGACTGCAGGAGAATCTGCTCATGTGCCTGGAGCACCTCCTCTCCCTTCTTGTTCACCTGCCGTCCCATTCACCGACCTTGGTGTCTGCAGAGCTGTTACTCTCACATATTCTCACTTCTCTCTCTACTGCTGTTTCCCCCCTCTTAAATCTGTTATCCCAGAGGCACTACCGCTACTGCTGATGGGCTCAGCCTTGGCCAGTGGCAGATACATCTTGAAGCTGGCTGGCATTGTCTCAGTCAGACACGGGGAAACCTTCTGGCATCTTCTTGCAGAAGACACGCCTGTAGCCTCCCTGCAACAAAAACATTCCCACACAAACCAAATACAACCTTCTGATTATATTTTGAGAAAACAGTGTATCAAGTCGCAGTGGGTCAGTCCTGAAATACTCTTTTTAGAGTTAGTAGTAATTGATGGTTGAAAAACTGGATATGTGTGTGTGTTCTTGTAACATAGGAAGCCAACTATATCTGAGTTGCATCAAAAGAAACAGGTACAAGGAGATGATTCTGTTCTTCTTCTCTGCTCTCATAAGACCTCACCTCGAGTAGTGTGTCCAGCTCTGGGAAACCCAGCACAAGAGAGACATGACCTGTTGGAGGAGGTCCAGAGAAGAGCTATAGAAAAGAGTAGGGAGCTGGAGGACCTCTTCTGTGAAAGTAGACTGAGAGAGTTGAAATTATTTAGCCTGGAGAAGAGAAGCCTCTGACCTCATGGAAGCCATTCAGTACTTAAAGGTTGATTATAAGAAAGACTGAGAGAGAATTTCACCAGGGCCTTTAGTGCAGGAACAAGTGGCAATGGTTTTAAAATCAAAAAGAAGTGAGCCACTGGACCAGGTTTCTCAGAAAAGCTGTGGATGCCCCATCATCAGAAGTGTTCAAGGTCAGATTGTACAGGGCTTTGAGATATCTGACCTTGTGAAAGACATCCCTACCCATGGCAGGGGAATTGAGCTAGATGATCTTTAAAGGTCCCTTTCAACCAAAATAATTGTGACCTTTTTCTTCTGTGATAATTTATAAAAGTCATGCAGAACACCAAAACACCAAACAAAAAGGGTGCCAAGCAATGCAATTGTCTTGTGAAGACAATGAGAAATGTAACTACTCCAAATAAGAAAGAAAAGTGAAAGTCATAGATCCTTCATTTCAGTGAAAAATGAGACACATGGAAAATACATGGAACACAGTTAAAATGTGGTAAGAATAGGTTAGGAGAGGGAGTTAGAGAATAAAGAATACTTTTAGAGTAATATAGAATCAAAGACAACCTAAAGAAGCAAAGAAGAAACCTTTGATGCTTCAATATGTATTTTAAAAATCATATTGATGTTTTAGAAAATTAGAAGAGGACAATAACTATTCTTTTACTTGAAATGTGCAAAGATAGTGATCAAACAATCAAATGAATGCTGGAATCTCATTTAACACCAAATGAATTAGGAGGTATGAAGAAACAGAGAACATGGATTTCTCAAGAACAAATCGTGTCAAATCAATACAGTTTATATCATTGACACAGTAACTGTTCCAGTTGGAGTGATAGATTATAGTAAAGCTTTGGATGCTGTTTCAAATGCCATCTTGTGAAGTATGAAAACACTGCCCATATGAAAATACTATAAAGAAAATGCATGGCCTGTTGCAAAAGCTCACTCAGAAAGAATTTCAAAAACTTCAGTGCCAAAATGGTAACACAGTTATGTTAATTGCCCCAAGACTGGTACTACTTCGTATTGTAAATAATTATCAGAGTGATGGACAAGAACATGTTTCTTACACTAATCTTGGAGAGGTTGCAAGACCAGACCTACAATTCAAAATTATTTTTATGCATTGGATAAAAAAAGTAAATTTGTTGAATTTTAAAACAGACATGCTAATGAGCAAATACTGGAATAGGGGATCAGATATGAGGCAGAAGTACAGCAGAAAAAGTTGTAAGCATTCAGGTGAATCACAGAGAAAGACTGAAAAAAGAGTATTAGTAACTGCCTTTTAAAAATTAAAACATCAGAAATTGATAAGGTCCAGTATAGAGTGATAAATAGAGTAAGAAAAGAAAATTTACAAGGAGTACTGAAAAGATTGGATTTATCTAATACAGGAAACAAAGAAATAAATGGAGAAGGAAGAACAAAAGGGGTTTTTCTCAATCTTCATGTATTTCTTATATTTGAGTAATATTTGTTATAGATTTAGTACAATAGTATAATATACTAATACTTCAATTTCTACTTCACGGTGCCTGGAAGCTGTGGTAATAAGAAAGACATCCATTGAGACAGTCCTTGAGAAGCACAAAGCATGATGGTGTTCAATGACCCAACCATCTAATATGCTATTTTTATAGTGCAACTGTAATTCACTGCTGTTTTGGACACAGAAACTATACATAATACATTATATTTTGAAGTAATTATGTTAATGAAACTGAGCTTCCCCTTCTAAGCTAGCTGCAAAAACATCTGAGTGTAGGATCTTTATAGTTGATCTGAGCATGTACTACTGCAAAATTCTCTATCTTTTTTGAGCGTCTTTCATGATAAGTGGCAGGACATGAGGAAATGGCAGGAAGTTGTGCCAGGGGAGGTTTAGGTTTGATGTCAGGATAAAGTTTTTCACCCAGAGAGTGGTTGAGCATGGGAACAGGCTCTCCAGGGAAGTAGTCACAACACCAAGTCTATCTGAGTTCAAGAAGCATTTGGACAATGCTCTTGGGCACATGGCATGATTCTTGGGGTGTCCTGCACAGGGGCAGGAGTTGGATTCTGTATTGGGTCTGGCTTAGACGGAGTTCATTTTCCAATAGCAGCCCTAACAGTATTGTGCTTTGCATTGCTAGCTAGGAAGCTTTTGATAACACACCAGTGTTTTGGCTACTGCTGAGCAGTGCTGGTACAGCATCAGCACTGTCACTTAGCACTCCCCCACCCCCCGCATCGAGAGGGACTAGGGGTGGGCAAGATCCTGAGAGAGGAAACAACGAGGCCAGCTGACCCAAATTAGCCAAAGGGATATTCCATACCATATGATGTTAACTCAGATATGAACGCTAAGGGAAGGAGGAGGAAGGGAGGGCATTTATTACTTATGATATCTGCCTTTGGGAGCAACCACTATACATGCTGAAGTCTTGCTTGCTGGGAAGTAGCTGAACACCATTGGACAAGGGGAAGTAGAGAATAAACCTTGTTGTTTTCCTCTTTGTGTGCATGCAAACTTTTCCTTTGTTTTAGTAAACTGCCTTATCTCAACCTATGAGTCATTTTCCATCTTACTCTTTCTCCCCTGAGCATCTGGGAAGCAAAGTGGTAGAGTGGCTTGGTGGGCACCTGGCATCAGCCAAGGTCAACCCACCAGTCTCATTGATCCTGATGGGTCCTTTCCAACTCATTCTATTCTATTCTATTCTATTCTATTCTATTCTATTCTATTCTATTCTATTCTATTCTATTCTATTCTATTCTATTCTAGCTGCAGATGTCTGAACCCACTGATGGCTTTCTAGGAAATGTCAGAAATTGCACAGGATTAATCAGGATTAAATCCACTGCTTCTAAGGAAGGAAAACATGGTTAACTATTTTGTTCTACAATGGAGCTACCTCTGATTCCTTCTGGAAGCTGAACAGTAAGGCCTTGTACAATAAGGCATCCATGTCTATCAGTTCCTAGGAGTCAGGCCCTTGCTGCTGTGGGAGCAGCCATATAGTAACTTGTACAAGCCAGCGACCCTGGTGATTGCAGAACCTCACCAAATTTCTGTGAGTTATAAAGATGCAAGATATAGAGAAGTCTATGATTTGTGTTCCCTAGATTCTCTCTAAGAAAGGCATTTTTGATGTTTTAGCTATCAATATAGGCTAATAAAAGATGAGATATTTGACAAAAAACCAACCAAACAAACAAACCCACACTTTGATTTTGCTCACCCATCATTATTTTTTTAAATCTTCTACCAGTATATTAAAACCAGCACCAAATGTATATTATGCCTCCCTTAAGGAACAGCAGGACTGGAGAGATGTAGGAATTTGGGAAGTGAAAATTGACAGATGAAACTCTCAGCAAGTGATAGGTAAAACATTCTGAAATGTCACAATGAGGAATGAATGAGTTATGCAAAAGAAGAAAAAGAAAAAAAGCATCATTTGTAACTTGTAACATAGAAAACCTTAGAGACGTTATGGCGCCTCATTTTGAAGTGACCAGCTGGGATCTTTCGGATCAATTGTGCTATACAAATGAAGCAAAGTGAGCTTGTTATAGCTACCTGCTCAAACATGTAAATAATTCTGTCGGTAATGGGATGGAGAGGGCTAGAACTCTGCATGAAAATTGTAGCAATGAGCCTCTGAAGAAGATGGAGAAAACTAACCATAATGCCTTGAAACTAGGCTTTTACTGTGTTGTAAAATGGACTCTACCCTACCTTTTTTCCTTTGAGTTACCTTTCTTCTTCCCAGGACCTCTTTAGAAAACCCTTATTAGTATGCAAGAATGTGCCCAGGCAGGTTTATGTGAAAAGCCCCCTTGTTTTTCCTTTGTCAACCCTTTCCCCATTTGCTATGAACCCTCGGTTTTCATTGGTTATGACCCATTTCCCCTAAAGCCCCTTAAATACCCTGACCATGTGAATAAACTCTCTCTCTGCTTTCTCTCCTGAAGTCTGCATGTATTTCTTTCCTGGGACATCTCTGGGACCACGTGGCTAGGAGGGATAGGGGAAGGGAGAGCGCTCCCTACGCTGTCACAGAAAATAATTGTTTAGTAAATATTGTATGGTTTGCATAAGGTCCATCATACAATCATGTACTTTTAATAACAACCACAGCTTATTTTTCACAGGCTAAACCCATGATATTTTTTTTTTTTTCCTTCAGTGAACAACATAGCACCTGCAACCATCTAGTTAGATAAACTAGATTCTTGCAGGAGAGAGATGAAAAGGATCAATACAGATGATGACAACCTTTGCACACTTCTAGTTTACTCTATGACTCACTATTGAATGTTGCTTACATGCTGTTATTAATGTAGACGTTTGGGACCAGGATTATGAAGCTGATAGCTTGCTACATCAAGAAGTGTTCTAAGGAGATAATTAGTAGTGATAAAATGCCAGCACTTCTAACTGTGTGGGTCTGTAACCAGCTCAAGAATCATTTGTCATTTTAAGCCATACCTATAAGCTAACCTGTTTTAGGAGACTCTAAAAGTTTATTTTTTTTAATGAAAGCATTTAAAAAAATAAAAATAAAAAATTAATGAAGGCAGTTTTCACAATGTCTGCAAAGCCCCTGAAGATAAAATGCCCTTGTGAGTAGAAAAAAAAAAAATAAAATTGAAAGGTTTGCTAAAGTAAGAATTTTTCCTCATTTATACTGACAGAAATTGCTAGAATTTGGTTTCCAGCACTTCTCCTTTATAACGTTAATATGAAGTTATTTTTAGTGAAAGACCAGGTCTATGACATAATAGATTTCTATTTCTTTTAGATGTATGCTCAAAAGCTTTTAGATTCTCAAATCAATTTACTACTGGAACAGGAAATTGTTCCATATCCTCTCTACCCAAGAAAAAGAGTGAGGGTTTTCGTTCTGAGTCTGATAGAAGATCAGCCTTAAAGAATAGTTTAATGGAAAACTTGACAAAAAAATGCCCAAGTTACAAATACAAAACCATTTAATAATTCTGAAGCAGCCAACACTTACCCTTGTAATGCAATGTTATTTCTTGTAGCCATTTGCCATAGGCAGAACTGAAAGTAGCATCTACTCAGTTTTCTTAACACCTGATCTTTCTAATGTAAACACTTCTTCCCATTACCTATAGTTTTAATAAATATATTAATGTTTTTCTTTATTAAGTTGGAGAAAAAATTGTTTAATTATGTTGCTGATTTTGACAGCCTACCTGATTCTCAATATCACTGGAAATGCTTAACTTATTTGAATACTGATCTGTATTTGGAAAATAAAGATAATAATGTCTCCATGCAACAGAAAGGAACTGTAAAAAGCAAATTATCACTAGCTGTGAACTGCTAAGGTGTTTCATTGTGTATTCCTCAAAAAAATGATGTGAAGATATATTTGGTCTAAGTAGATGTGTTGTTTTTTGTGGTTTTTTTTTTTTTAATGTTTCATTTTATCCTTATTGGTCACTAGTTGAAAACAAAGTTCACAAAAGATTAACATAAAATGATGTAAGTACACGCTCACTAATAACAAATTAAAATTGCTTACATTAATTGATTAAATTAATTCCAGCAGTTCTTATCTTCCTTGTAATCTCAACAATACTGTATTCATTATTCAATATATTTTTATTTGTCTATCTTTTTGTAGATCTTTTAAGTAGATTGTTCTTTGAATGTCATGAAAATTTTCTTAGTATTTTTCAAATTTGGTTCTTTCTTACACAAATTCAAATTAATGCCTGCTTACATGTTTGTCAACTAAACTTTTACATATTCTGATTTAATTGACAAACCTTTACCTCTGTAGCTGAAAGATGAAAAGAATATTTTATAAGGAATATTGCAGGTTATCATCTTCTCATTTCATCCATACTGTAGACTGGTTGTTGTGCAAGGAGGACCCAGTTATTTCAATATTACTCCATGGGCAAGCATTACTTTATCAAAGATTTAAATTTCAAAGCACTTGATAACTCTTTGAATTGTTGATTGTTTACTTTTTGCCCTGGTTATATTTGTGTTTCATCTCCCTTTACAGAGAACAAAAGTCAAACATATTGAAGAAAGGGAAGGTATCTTAGCAGTTTTGCAGTCACATTTGATGGGTGCATATAACATTACTGAGGTCTGCCTTCATTAGTGAAGTGCTAGTTTAAGAGCCTGTTAACGTGTATAGATTATATGATTACAATGTGAAAAATCAAGATTTTTTTTTTTCTTTATACTCCTCCTTCCACTGGCCTTTCTGGTAAAAAGTTGAAAATGTAGCCATTAAAAGACAGTGCAGAAAACTCTTTCTGCTTGAATTTAACACAATGAAAATGAGTAACTACAATGAAATAAAAATCAGACTCTCTTCTTCCTATCTAGACCATGAAAAATACTTTTTCTCACATAATTTCATGTGTTAGGCCTTGAACTAATATGTTATTTGCAAGTAGTGAGGTACTAATGAGAGAAGTAGAGTTCATAGCTAAAAAAGAAAAAAAAAAAAAAAAAGATAAAGAAAGAAAAAGAGGGAAACCTTTCTGGTCATTGACATATTCCCTCATAACTGCAGAAATAGTCTTTATGGTAAAGAAAGTCTCCCAAGTAGGCAGTTAAGCATTTATCACTGGCATCCTCACTTCATCTTCCTGTTAGATCCCTCACTTGATAAAACAGTCTCCCTGCAATACAGATAGGTGCTTTGTATTATTAGCATCGCTAATATTCAAATTCTAATGATTCCCAGAAATAAGACGAATAGAGGGGAAGCCTATTGAATAAAATAATAACAGCTTAAACCATATCTTGTGGTGAAGTAGCAAATGACACCAAGACAAAAATCATCCTCATAAAAACAAATCATTTGCTAGTAATTCAGTCCTTTAAATAAAACCACAAACAAACCCCAAACAAAACAACAACAACAACAACAACAACAACAACAAAAGGCTGATAACTGCATTCTTGTTAAGAGCTTTTGCTCTCATTCCTGTAGCAACGTTAGTTAAAGGGGATTTTTTGCTTGAGGAATAAGAGACAATAAAAAATATGTTTAGAACATAAGCAAGAAGGAGTGAAGAACTAATTATTTGGACATATAATTAATGCAGGTGTTTTCATTTCTTTGTGTATTACTTTTATGAATGTTGGGGCCACAACTTGAAGGTGGTTTGGGAAGCATATTAGAGACTCAGGCGGGGAAAGGGGTATGGATGGAATATTAAAATAAAAAAGCTGTGAGAGACAAGGCCAGCAGTAGAAGCTGAAGCAAACAGGACTATATTTTTGTGCAGCTGTTTAAATCTGAGAGGAGAGAAGAGACAGCCTAACTTTGTATAACTAAAATTGGATTTGAATTAGAAAACTCATCTTCCTGTAACAGTCTGAATGAGAGAGAAGCTCTAACATCCTGGCTGGAAGACTCCAGTTTCACATACCACTATGCTGATCTAGCATCTGGCTGCCCTGCTTCCCTTATCTGCTCTCCCAACTTCCTTCATATGGCACTGACATCTGTCTGCTGCTCAGTGAGCTGGGTCAGAGCAGAGGACTCATTCAGCAAACAAGTAAGTTATTTTACAGTGGTTTTAGTTCCTGAACAAGACCACTGATGAGGGTCAGACAAATGTCAATGCTGACACAGGGAAAGACAAGGAAGAGGGCAAAACCACTCCCTTTGGCAGATTTGATGAGGTTAGCTGTATTCTCTAGTTTTACTGATAAATTTTGTCTCTACATCAAACTTTAACAGAGTTTTTTGCTTCTCTGTGTTTTTCTCTATTCTAGTTAAACCATGAGGACCATAAGGACACTATGGAAATGAGCATGTTAGTTTAAGAATCTAATTTTAGGGCTAAAATTAGACTATTTTGTGGTTTTATAGGTTTAACATTTAAGACACATCTTGTGCAGTGCTAAATTTGCCATCTTGTACTTAGCTGCAGTGGTCCCATGTCACCCTGTTTCAATTCACCTGCTAAGTTAAATCAGCCATTAAGCAATAAATCTTTAAAGCCATGTAAGGCACATGTGTGCACAAATCAAATTATTTATTAACGATACACCTCAGCAAAATGTCAGTGCATACTGAAGACCTCCTGCCCACCACTTTAAAAATAAGCTCCCTGGAGCCCAACTTAAAGAAATTGATTGAGTGAACTAATGTATTCTCATGTATTCCTCTCGATGCTGACTTTGTCTCATGCATGAAAGGCTTTGCAGGACACTACACAAGTTCTTTATTCCTTTTTTCTGAAAGTGTTAAACTGTGATTTCCCAACTACACCTAAGCATGTGTAAAAAGGCAACTCGTTGCAAATATTTCTAAATAAAAAGTAGTGTTGGGAGAAAGCCTTTGCCATTGTTCTATTATTTGCTTGAATAAGTCAGAACTATTGAGTTTATTCACAAAAGAGCATGTCCCCACTATGGCACATAGCACCTGAGGTGAAGACAAAAGTGGGGATTGTACATGGCTAACGAAAAGATGATTTCTCTCATTCCACCTTAACACATCTTCCAGTCTAGTTTGCTATTTTGATCAAAAATCTACCCAAGTATTCCTGTATTTTCTCCATTTAGTTCTGAATGCCTTATCTTGTTCTTTTCTCCATTTTATACACTTCTATTTTCTACATTCTCTCATTTTCTACACTCTCTTCCTCTTTGTGTCTTATGACAAGGAAATGACAGATGCATAGTCTGGTTTTATTTAAGAAAAAATATTCCAAATTAAATTTGAATAAACTCTTATAACAATTGGGTAGCTTTATTTAGTAAATAACAGGCTTTTAAGAGTGATGTGTACTTATGGTTTATGTTTCTATGATGTATGTTTACATAAGCATTCATACAGCTTGGTAACATGTTGCAGAAATGAACAGGTATAGATTATGTTAAAATTTCCCCAAACAATGCCTACAAGCAAGCACTGATGCAAGTATTACTTATGCAGCTTCTGAACTGTTCAGCTTTGCCAAATACTCTGACTGCATTTCACAAGGCAAGACATATGGTAAATGACATTGTGTCTGTCTTAATATAACAAATGTGATTGCATTCTCATATAAACCTATTCTGACAATTTCCTTATGTGATTTACATATGCATTTTATATGAAACTGTTCACCCAAAAGCAAATGTTGTGGATCGCATACTATAATTCTATTAGCAAGGGAATACAAATATCAGCAAACTTATTAGTTTCATGTTTATAATAGAATGTCCCTTTATGCATGACTTTTAAAGACTAGTTAATACTTTGATCTACATTATTAACTTTATTGGTACAATATAATTGCAGCATACTTAAGAGAAATTAATGCCACCTTACATTTAAATAATTTACCATTTTAGTATACAAATAACTAGGAGAATCTTTTCTTGTACTTGTGCAGTGAATATTTTAAATATATTTGGTTCCACATTAAGGAGATCAATACTTATAAAGCAACACAATAAAAGAATAATGGATATGAGGTATTTGCAGGAAATAACTTCTATAGCATGCATTTTAGATCTTTAATTCTTCATCTAGGAACTGGGAAGGTTGGTGGTTCACATAAGAAATTGTGTAAAAGATTTATAGTAAATAAATTGAAACTACTTTTTCTGTCAAATTTATTTCACCCAAATATAGTACAAAGCTTTTGTCTTTTTTTTTTTTTGGAATTGAAATAATAAAATAAAATAAAAAAGAAAACAACCTGCTTTTCTTTTTTTTTCACAAAAAATTATACACTTGGGGCAGGTGAGGTTCTCCTCAGAGACAGTATACTCCAGATTCCCACTCTCCAACACTCTGACTTGTTTTCCTTTTCTGATTTTGTTTTAACAAAATTTCTTCTCAATATTACAGTCAAACAACTAGTCAGACCCTCAAAACTCAGATGGTTCTTCAATTTTCTTGTAGTACTATGCAGTATTTTTTAAAGGAAACTGGAAACAGAAAAGTAATTATTGTGGGTCTGCTGCACACAGCTTCCTCCTGCAGAAAGGCAGGAAGTATTTGTATAATCCTTCAAAGGAAGCAGGAGCCTGGAGTGAGGCACGTTCCTCCCTCCAGAAGGGTTCCCTGTCAGCAGTGAACGTCTTGTCGTGCTCATGTTTGGCTCTAGCATCTGGATTTCCTCGTGCTGCAAGTGCAGTTCCACCTCCAGTCTTTCACATTTAAAAGTAGTCTAATTATATTATCTAATTCTTTTTGATTCATAGTAAATTAAACCCCTCAGCATTAATTAATTGCAGGGCTAAGAGTTGGACTCGATCCTTGTGGGCCCCTTCCAACTCAACATATTCTGTGATATTCTGTGAAGTGTAGAGTCTGCAATTCATATGGCTCAAGCTCGCAGTCCTTTCAATGTTTTCAACACTTTATAAAAGTCTCTGTATCAATATTTCTAAAACCTAGTGTGTACATTTGCAGAAATAGAGATAATGGATGCTTTATAAAATAAAATAAAAATATTTACTATTAAATTAGCAGAGAGAGTTTTGACACATTCTCTTTTACAAATACTCAACAGTTTCACAAATACTCTTCTCCTAAGAAATATTTAGAAACTATCATATCCAGTCCTTCAATCCTCATTATAATCTTATTTTCATCAACCTTAATAGAAGCAGAGTGAGCATTAAGAATAAAGCTATCAGTCTTTGAAATAGATACTACAGAACAAAGGGCCTGTCTAAACAAATAATATTATCATCAAAATAGGACATGAATATCACTTGAAACCCCCCTGAAACTATGGCTCTCAAAAGAAGCAAACTTTGATTAATTTAAATTCCTAGAATTAATTTAAAAAATCACAGCTATTAAATGGATGAAATGAAGTAAATAGATGTTGTTTTACTTTAGGTAGCTATGACTATGAACTGAGATGTTCATAAGGGTTTTCTGGATTGTTTGAGCATCTCAATATGTCTTCAATATTTATCCTGTTTAATGGTACATATTAAGAAATCAGAAGTAGTATGACTTACAAGTTTTGAAAAGTCTAACTGTGGTAAATAGTGATAATATTTCAGATCTGCACTTTCAACTTAAACTTAGTGGTTTGTCTTGTTATTATGTTGGTAAAACACACATGCTAACTAATGTGTTTTTGGAGTGTGTGTTTTTCTGGGGTTTATTTTGTTGTTATTTTTTTTCTTTTTTTTTTTTTTTAATAAAAGCTGGATCTTTTATAAAAAAATCCAACAAATTAGAACTGAATAATTAAAATAAATCTTATCACTTACTATATTTATGAATATATTTGTATACTTCTATACATATGTATACACATATATTAGTTCTTTTTTATGTGGAAGAACAAATTAATCAGGTATTCTCATTTCATTCATGTACTAAAACAGTGGAAAAGTTTCTGCAATTTTAGACAAGATACTGCTATTTTGCAAGAAGTTGGGCATTTAAATGAGAACTAAATCATAAGGAAACTTGGAGAACCAGACATGTCTGTTGCCCGCAATGAAAACATTCACTTTTGGAAAAATGAGAAATATCCAACTTACTAATTTAGGAGTTATGATGTTTTCTAGTATCCCACATGATAGATCTTAATACCACTGACTGTTCTTCCCTTGGACAATCTTATCTAGACAAAGATAAATTCTGAAGTATGTCTATTTAAAGCCTCCTCCCCTCACCTCCCTTCTCCTCCCTTCTCCTCCCTTCTCCTCCCTTCTCCTCCCTTCTCCTCCCTTCTCCTCCCC
>JAWWLT010000110.1:73168208-73258535 GCA_035040995.1 Premnoplex brunnescens | reverse complement strand
TCCCTTCCCTTCCCTTCCCGTCCCTTCCCTTCCCTTCCCGTCCCTTCCCTTCCCTTCCCTTCCCTTCCCTTCCCTTCTAGAATTTAGTTGAAACATGAATTATTGTCTATTTTTCAGATTTAAAAGGAAAGAAATTTTTATGTACAGCTGTCTACTAGAATAGTGACAATTAAAATCAAACAGAAATCTTAGAGACAAAAATGTCCTTTGGATGGCTGATTTAGTTTTGTTTCAAGCTTCTAAGGCCTCTTATCTTACCTTAAGACATTTCAGATACGATAATGAAATAAAGTTTTATGAATATAGTTAGTTTTGAGGGGAAGACATAAGATAATTGTTGTTTTGGGTTTTTTTTAACATGAAAAAAGTGATCATTTTTTTGGTGCAAACTATTGTTTTTTATCCCAAATTGACTGATTTATGATACAATAAAATAATTATGCTCAGAAAAATAACCCAAATTTCAGCTTTGATTACTTTTGCGTGAGCTAGGTAAATTCACAATTATCTACTTGCTAATTGTTTTTAAAATGCCTATGCCATACACTTCCTGAACTATTAGGAAAATCAGAGGTCTTAGTTGTTTTCCTCTCTTCAAAACTTTTGAAGTGTTCCACATATAATTCTCTGAATCTGTAGCAAAACAGAAGGATCTTAATCCTCCACAGAGGAACAACCATGAAATATAGAAATACAGGTATGTGAAAGGGACTATTTAAGGATCTTTTGTTCATTATCTCTCTTTAAGATACAACTTCTATTTTGATATGGAGAGGACCTTTCTGATGTAAGGAAATAACTACTTCCCTTTAACTTATGTTTGGGTTCTCTTTCGATTGTAACAACAGCCCTGAGCAGATTGGAAGTTCAATGAGATATTAATACTATTGCCTCCTTGGGGTCAAAGACCTTAAGATGGTTTAGTACTTCATCATCTTTAGACTCAACTGACAGATTTTATACCATGTTCCTCAGACTGATATCTGTGATTACATCTGTACTAATACACTAAATAATGTCAGAGCTTGTCCTTTTTCTCTGCAGTTAACTGGCAGTGTTTATCCACATCCTTGCTATTGAACTCCGTGAGCTGCTCAAACAAGAAGGTTGCACACACAGTAATCTGCTGGAATTGTTCTTGATGCTCCTAACTGTGTACAGGAATTGTGTTGGGAAAAGTGAGAGACATCACAAATATTACAGCTTTATCCTGGAGCTGTTCAGATTGCTAGTATTATCTTCCTTTTTTTTTTTTTTTTTTCTTTCTTTTGTGAAAGAGAAGTTTAATAAGCAAAAGTAACTGCATGTGAGAAAATACCAAGGGATTATACATATGATTGTCTGATTTGACCCTGAGAATTTAAAAGTAACTCTATAAAACCTTAATTATTGGTTATGCACAAAAATTTTTGAAAGTTTCCATATGTAATTTTTCTTTAAGAATATCAGTGGGATTTTGGCCTTTAACTGTAATTTGATTCTTGACACTAAATTTATTTTACCATGTCTTACTGTGTCTTAATGATTCCAACTGCCAGTATGAGCCTGTTGTAAGAACATAAACCACTGTATTGTTAAAGTCTTTTTTTCCTCTTTTTAAATACATTTCAACTATAATTGATCTTTCTGTTTTTGAAATAAATCCATTTTACTAGCATGAATAATGTATATCAAATCAGAAATTTAAATAATATACATAAAGGCATAGAAAGAGATGAAGTTTACCAGTGTGCACCACACTGGGAACTGCTACGCTATTCACCTTGCAGAGGGAATTCCTGCTGGAACATGAAAAAAATTTGAAAACTTGCTTCCACCTATATGTAGAGAGCAAATCATTATGGTTATGTCTATACAAACAGCTTACTTAACTACATTTTACAATAAAACTTAGCAAAAGTAATATGGGTACCTAAGTAAAGCAAGCATGTATATATTTGTGAAATATACCAAACTACACATCAGATAGACAATTTGAAGCACCCAGTAGCTGAAAATACTTGAAGAGAACGATATTGCACTTGCAGCACTTGTCTACAGCCATGATCTTCTAAAGAGGAGTGGGTGTGAAGCTGTGAAGAAAAGTAATTTCATTCTCAGTAGGTTACCACAGTACATTTTCGAAAGTTTCTAATTGAAGATATGCTTCATTTGCCTTAACTATAAAAGAAGTCACATTCACTCATTATTATGTCTGTAAATGACCTCATAAAAGTAGTCTTGAGGAAAAAAAAAAACAAAACAAAACCAAAAACCCACAAAATCAATCCAAACAAAAGTAATGTTTGGAATGCATTTTAATTATGTGAAAATGTACATTTGTTTGCATTATCTATCCAATATCAAAAGAGTTAAATTCCATTAAACTCAATAATTAAGACTATTTTGGTTGCAGGTATATAATCTTTACTAGAAATATGCTTAATTCTAAAATGAAAATGCCATATATTAAGACTATTAAAAATGATATGAAAATAATGACTAGTATTGTGACTATTATATTATTCATCATGAGTATATACAGTGGAGCCCTCAGAATGCTGAGATGAAAGTTTTTAGTAAACTAACACAAATCTATCATGAAACATGCAAGAAAAAACAAGAACTGTGATACACAAGACATATAGATTTCACAATTAATTCTACTTGATTATGAGAACTAGAGTGCTTTTAAGGACATAGACTAAGTATCCGTAGTCTCATATTTAAGACACTCAGCCATACCTAAGCAGACAGAGATTTATGGTTCCTTGTGTTAAAGGTACTTAAAATTACAGATTTTTAGATTACTTAGTGTTTGGTGGGGGCTTTGGGGGTTGGGTTGTTTCTTGTGTTTGGGGTTTTTTTGGGGTTTTTTGTTTGGTTTGATTTGGGTTGGGTTTTTTTCTCATATAGTTACTCTGAAAGTAGACTAATCTTGTCTAATTTTATATCTCTATCAATCTTAACTAATCAGGTGAACTCCCTTAGGTGCCAGTAATAAACAATAGTTGTTTTTCTAAGGTGCTGTTTAATTTATTTAAGGATCGACATACAGAACTATATAGATTTTTTTTTTTTTAAATATGATTTTCTTTCTACTTACTATAAATTCTGCATTGAAGCCAAACAGATATGTGATATGAGCAAGAATACTCTGTTATTCACATGCGCAAGAAATGTACTTCCTTGGCCCAAGAACTGCTGGACAAATCCTTCAGTGAGAACATTAACTCATCTGTAAGGCCTCAGATTTGCCCTATACATAGAATTTTCAGTCATTCAACCAGAACAAAACACTGCGAAGCCTACATAGAGACTTGGCTTGCTTCAAATTAAGGAACCAGAAATCCTGTGAATTTCACAATTCGTTCATACAATTTTTCAGATTTCAAGCTGGAAAAAGAATAACTCTGTTTGCTGACTTAAAACAGGATTAAATAATGAAATAATAGTGATTTGAATACTGATTCAAGTCCCATTCAATCCTAATTTCTTTCAAGCTTCTAATTTTTAATTTCTCTTTGGAAAGTCTCCAGAAATGTAGATACTATGCTGTAAAAATTCTCAGAGCTCAAATTTGCTGATCATAAAGCTCTATGCTTCAGTGCTGATGGCTTCATCCTTCATGTCACTACTCCCATCTGTCCCAGCACTGCAAATGGATCACTGCTCTCTACTAGACTTCACCTCAGAAAAAAGTATGTATACTTGTCGGAAAAAAAAAAAAAAAAGTGCCTCTCTACAACTGTGATTTAGATAAAAAAATATGGTCTTTTCTCTGAGCTCAAAAAAAAAGAAGTAAAATACACAGGAGTTGCAATATTTTCTTTTTTTTGATCAAATAAAAGCAAATATGCTATATCATACTTTGTATCAGGGGATTGCTCATATAACAGAACTCTAGGATGTTTTTTGTATGGAGTTTAAATATTTTTTTGATTTTTTTTTTAATAATTTAGATATTTAAAAAATTGTTTTTTTTTTTTTTTTTTTTTTTTTTTTTTTTTTTAAGGAAAAACAAGCAAATTCATAATTGTCATGATTTAACCCCAGCTGACAACTAAATGCCACCCACTCCCTCCCTCCCTCCCTCTCTTGCCCCTCCAGTGGAATAGAGAGGAAAATCAGAAAAAGGTAAAACACATGGGTTGACAGAAAAACAGTCTAATAATTGTAAAAATGTAAATTATAGAAATAACAATAAAGATAACAATAATTATATAATTGTAATGAAAAGGAGAGGGAGAGAGAGAAAAATAAAACCCAAGAAACAAATGATGCACAACACAAATGTTCATCACCTGCTGGTTGATGCCCACTCTGTTCCCAGGCAGCAATTGGCATCTCACAGACAACTGTCCCCAATTTATATACTGGGCATGATGCATTTTGGTGTGAAATATCCCTTTGGCCAGTTCTGGTCAGCTGCCCTGGCTGTGTTCCCTGGGTTCTTATGCATCTGCTTGCTGACAGAGCATAGGAAACTGAAAAGTCCTTGATTTAGAGTAAAGCACTACTTAACAACTAAAACATCGGTGTAACATGAACGTTATTCTCATACAAAGTTCAAAACGTGACACTGTATCAGCTACTAAGAAGAAAATTAACTCCATTCCAGCTGAAACTAATAATAATTTAGCTCATTTTTATTATTTGATCAATTTTTATTTCTCCTGAGGAAATTTACCTTCTCTCTTCAACAATTCATTTAAATTACTCTAATAGTTTCCAACTCATATTTGAAGAAGGAAAGGTATGTCCCAAAGGGAACTTGTATGTTTGCTATATGTAGTGTGTACCTGTGTCACTAAATATAATTGGTATGATATACTATGTTTCTACATATCTTATCAGTTTTTAAGCTGGTTGAAATGAGACCAAAACAGAAATTAAAGTTGGGAAGCAATATAGTCTGCTGTTTTATTCTAAGAGAAGTTTTAGTAAGTTAATCAATTCGTGAAGTTTATGTGGACTTTTCCTTATTTATTTAATTAGGGGCACCCAACAGGCCAACATATGCAATTTAATGGTGCAATTTACAGAAGTTACAAAAAGCAGAATCCCTGCTGAAAATTTAAAGAGGGAGTGTACCTATTTTCTGCTTCTATTACTTCATATAATGGCTTCACAGATGATGCAGAATGGCAAGCAAACAAAATCCTGATGATGCATGACTTACACCAACTGCTTGTGAATTGAAAGCAGATGTGGCCAGTGGGAGGCTGACCATCTCTAATACAAGTTACAATATAAGCAACTGAAAAAAAACCCAAAGAAAACCCAAAAAACCCAACATAACAAAGTCTACCAGTGATGTTCAAGAATATATGTCATAGTTAACATCTGTCTCCTTTTATGAGGGTGGAAAAAATGACAGTCATCACAAAACTAAAAAGGAAGCTGTATCAAACACACAGTGCAATGAAACATAAATTATAAATATAATGTAAATAGATAAAACACAGTGTCATGTGTGTTGCTATGTATCTAACAGATTTATCTGGATTTTCAGCTTTACAGCACACACCAGTAGTATTCAAACTGAACACCTGCAAGCATCATTGTCATCACACTGGAATAAATCCACTTTTTTGTACAGAAAAAAATCTTTGTTAAAGATGGAGCACATGATACACACACATCATTTTTAACTATACTCTCAACTATACTTATGTGCTCCAACCACATTTGACTCCCCTAGCACAAATTCCTGAGTCAGTACACTACCCATTACCTATATTTTCACTACAAGTTTCTGCATTTTCAACTACTCTTTATAATAGTGCTCTGATTATTTGCATGTCTTTACCTTCCCAGGTGCACTGTATTTCTCTCTTATGGATCCCTTCAGTAATAAATGTTAGTTACCAGTCTTTAGGTGTTTATCATAGCAAAACTTTCTCTGAAAGCAAGATACTCTAAGGGATAGTCATAGCTTTTATCTCACCAATTCTTTTTGGTATCTAAACAAAACAACCTCCTTTCTAACCTCAATTTAGTAGACTTCTTTATTAAAGATCAATGCTAAATACCCTTAATTAATGTCAAAGCTCTCGTGATGTTTTCAGGCTGTACCTGATCCAAGTTTATATTCAGTATACTGCAGTGAAGGTTATTGGTCTTCTGAGACTATTTTACTAGAGCCATGTTAAATCACTTTCTACAAACTGTGACAATATTTAACTTACTCTGCTCACATTATTTTTCAAGCTCTCAATAAGTTTTTGGATATACTTCTAACAGTTGCCTAATTTTTTTTCCTGCTCACTTCAGATTAAAGCTTCATTTGGCTTGGGCATTTTGGCAGCTTTCAGAAAGTGAGACCATTCATCCTGGCTTGATCCTCATTCCAACTCCATGTTTTTTTCTCTTCCTGTGAAATTTATGTCTTTTTTTCTGGAATATGGAACTTTTCTTCCTTTCCTAATACCACAGTTAAAAATTTATATGACATTTTAGCATCAGCAGATTCACATTTCAATCAATTACTTTTTACAAACTCTTGAAATCAATCTTGTCCTATCACTGTTATTCATTGGTATCTTTGCCAGGGACTTTTGTGAAGAAATTACATCAATATCACTCATGAGTTTTCAGTATTACTTAAAAGCAACAACCATTTGGTACGTGGAAGAAAAAAAAATCTATTTTCAAAGCTAAGAAAGAGACTGAAGAGAAAATGCATAAGAAGTACTTGAAATATGCAAAGAGAGATATATT
This sequence comes from Premnoplex brunnescens, assembly GCA_035040995.1. Lineage (NCBI taxonomy): Eukaryota > Metazoa > Chordata > Aves > Passeriformes > Furnariidae > Premnoplex > Premnoplex brunnescens. Next base: position 73,251,833 of record JAWWLT010000110.1, on the reverse strand, counting down.
TTAGGAGCAGATTTTTGTCTTTCAGGATTAAAGAACTTGGTAGAAATGCACCTGTTTTTCAGTGTTCCTTCTAGTATATATAGACTCCTGATGGAGGATCAGATAACAGTTCTGGTCACTTTATCATTTGTGTTTTAGGACCAGTATATATCATTATTGCTTTCTCAGTCTGCTTACACACTGCTTTACTTCTTTTTCTTTCTGATTTGATTTCTCAAGTCTGAGAAAACTAGTCAATGAATTGATATACTCAGAAAACTTAGAATAAATAAAATGTTCTCTCTGCACCTGGAGAAGGAGCAGATGCTGTCAGAAGTGGTTTAGCACTTCAACAGACTGCTTCTGTCTGCATACCCAGTGACTTTTGCTAGTTCAGTAGTCTGATTTCCTTAAAGCTTTGGCAGCAAATATGTTCCACTTCGTACTTTTATCTTTTAAATGAAATATAATACACTCTAATGAGTTTAGGCCTGACTGTCATAGGAATAATCTCAAATTAAAGGCTTTTAATGCATGAAATAATTATAACCAGCAATTTGAATAAAGAACTTTGGATCTGTTTCATTACATCATTGCACTAAAAAAAAAAAAAAGACACGGTGTTTTTTTGAGATTCCTTAGGAGTACTTTTTTTTCAGATATTGAGCTCTGTGTTACACAGTGGCCTTTTCTCTGCTAATCAAGGTCATCCTTGTCTTTAGTTGCTTTCCACATAAATTATTGCCTTTAATTTCTTCTGAGAGGTAGGCTATCCTCACATTCTAGAGCACAGGAGGGTTGAATGACAGGATGAGGAGTGGACTTTCACTCCTTCCCCAGAAGAGGCAGGGCTATTTTGTTTCATAAAATATATTGCTTCATGTTTCCATATTGAATATTTTTGCTTCTTTTCAAAGCTTGTGTGTCTTTATCCTACAGAGTGCAGGAAGAACTTTTTGATTTCTATTCAGTGCCATGATAGTTCAAATAGATGAGCCAATACATCTGCCTAGTACCGTATATGGTAACTCAAACCTTTGCACCATACTCCTTTGCTCAGAGTAGGCATGGTCTGAATCCTTACAACACCTTGATCAAAGTACTTAGGTATCTAATCCTCATTAGTCTCACTAAGATTTATAGCTTAGGGCCTCAATTTTGTGCCAACATTTCCAAACCCTGATCATGCAGCAACAAGGTTAAGTTCTTCATCAGTGAGCTGAGGGTAGAATTTGATATGAGATATGATTGTAATTAATCATTAGGAAAACATTATTATAGGTTCACCATAATATACTTATGCAAGGTGTCAGAAAATGGAAAATTTGCACCTAGTTTTCTTAATTCCAGTATTCAAAGTAATAATTGTTTTCAGCATTTTTTATGAGTTTTTGCATATTATGGATGCATTAATTACCTTTGTTAATTCAGAGTAATTAGGAATCCTAATTTTTGCTCATGTTATGAAAACAAGTTAGTTAATCAAAATATCTAAATAAGGGGAGGTGTTGTGCTCACTTGGGAAATGAGATCTGTTTGAAAAGGTCTTCAGAATCCAGTTAAGTTATAAATTGCTTCCAGCTTGGGGTTATTTTTCTACTTTTTTATCTAATTATGCTTTATCTTTAAACAAACTTCTTCTCAATACCTTTTTTGTACTGAAAAAAAAGCCCTTCAGAAATCAAAGCTGCTTATCTCCATCACTGTGGCTTATGCACTTATCTTCATCTTACAGAAATGTGTGATGTGCTCCCTTTCCCACTGGTGCCTCTGTGAATTACAATCGGATGTTTATGTTGCCAGTCCATAACTGATGGATTAAATATATCTAAAGTTTCTGCTGTTTCTGGTATTTGAGGTGTGTACATTAATATGTGTGTGACCATACTAACTCATATAAATGTTAATTACTGACACAGTCATACACTATCAGTTGATATTCATAAGGATTGATCATACTTATCAGCTTGGTTTTCTACAGTCTTTCTAATCTTTTGGCTAGAATTCTTTAAAAAGTCCTAAATATGCATTTTTATATTTACAACCCATGCAATGAATATATTTTATGAAAATTTACTCCTTTATAGATTTTGCTTGTCATACTTTTTCAAGAGAGAACTTATAGTCTTGAATATGCTTACTGTTGATTTACAAGCTGATGATGCAGGTGGACACTTGGACATTGTCCTGTAACATGTTGTGTAAGGTCCATCTTTGAAATAGCCATCTTGAAAAAAAATCACATTTCTGCTAAGATAAAGAAATAAATTAATATATTAAAAAATAATTTATAAGCTTAATTTCATGCAGTGGATTGTGATATATCTACCTAAATCTGAAATTCAGATACAGCAGAAATTCCCATTGTTGCCTTGCTTTTACAGAGGAAAGGATGGTCACACAAAGGCAACAGAATTTCATTTGTAATAGAGGCTTGCTTTTATACTGTTTTTTGTTTTCCAGCCTAAACAGAAGAATATAAGGGAGTTTATAATCGGAATCACAGAATGGTTTGGGTTAGAAGGGACTTGGAAGGTCATCTAGTCCTAGGGAAGCCCTGCCATAGGAACAGATACCACTCACTGCATTAAGTAGCTCAGGGCTCGCTCCAACTTGGTCTTGAATTGTCATGGTTGCTATTAAACTTATAGGAAGATTTCCCTGTCTACTGCTGAGAAGCTATTAAAAGAGGAAAAGTTCAAACTCACAAATACTTAATAGTGCATTTTGTATTCCAGGTGTAATTGAGTTAGTTGAATAACACTGCATACTGCAATTCAGTGAGACTGTATTTTATAAACCATATAAATAATTTAAGAATGAATATTGGAGTTTGAAAGAAGAGTGGATTTTTGACTAGCACAGGTCCTGCAGGTGATATGTGTGGATATCCAGTGCATTACAAAGTGTCTGAAAAATAAGCTTATTAATAAGTAATGTCTTCAGAAAGACTTGTGTGTTTTAACTATTTTTTTTCCTGCATTCTACTACTAAGATGGTAGGCTGAGGTGACTTGAAGGATTTTTCAGAGTATATTAATTTGGCAAAAAGAAAATTATATATATAAAGCTTTGCAATTACTTGTAGCCTGTAATAATTTTCTCTCAGAGACCTGAATGAGACAACACTCTGAGGAACAGCTTATAAGAAACTAGACTTTTTTTTTTTTTTTTTTCACTTTCCTACTCCCTCCCAATACCCTTTCCCAATACCCAATTGCCTATAAACAAAAAAATGACAATACATGTGTATTAAGAAACTGTTTGATCTGTCTTTGGATAAAGATAGATCATGAATGAGATAAATTCTAGGAAAAAACATTTTTGGTTTCCATTTTCTGCTTGTAAAGAGCTGCAGTTCCATTGTTGTGAGTCTGTAGGTAATTTTTAATTAATTATTTCAGTGTTAAATTAATTTTAAATGAGAGGAGATGGGTAGTGTTAGATTCCTTGGAAAGTCATGAAGTATGTTGAGGTTTTCATAGTTTCTGTGATGCTTAAGAGGTTTTGTTGTTTGTGGGGTTTTATTCTGTCATTATGGAATTTGTTTTTTTGGTGACTGGATTGTTTGGGTTTGGAGGATTTTTTGTTTTAGTTGTTGACATGCATGACACCACTGATAATAATGCCATAATTTACATGACAACTCCTATCCTAGTAACATTTTGAAACAAATTTTCCTGATGAGTCATGCCTGAATATTTGTGGTAACAATTCAGGGTTACCTGGTTGTGTTCCAGGGAATTCAGTGAGAACATGGGGGGAGGGAGGTTTAGGTAGAATTGTAATTGTTGCACACATCCTTGCAATTAATTTATTTCAGTTATGGACAAAAATTAAAATCTTTCTTTCTTTTAAAGTTATGAAGTAACTGTGTGTGTGTGTGGAGGGAGTGTTATTTGGTTGGTTTAGGTTTTTTTTTATTTTTATTGTTGTTTTAGTGGGGTTTTGTTAACAAATTTTAAGGAGGAGTTGCTGCTTTCCTTACTCTGCAAAAATCCTCATGAATATGAAAAATTATTATAAGAATATTCCTAGACTGAGATTGACTCAGCACAAGAATTTATATAAATCTGAGTATATGATTAGTTCAAAAGGAATAACAGATACTGTATTCAAGATACCATTATGAAATATTAAAAGCAACAATACTATTTGTACCATAAAAAAAAATAAATATTTTCTCTGTTACTATTGGATATTTGATATAATTTCATGTGTCACAAAATAGATCAGAAACTTTGATATCCCTTAGGTTCAGATTCCTTAATTTAAAATCTGTTTCCTTTTCTTATTAAAATCTCATGTCCAGCATATAGTACTACATATCAGAAATCCTGTGACTCCAATACATAATTTTGTAGAAGATTACTGATTAACAGGAACAAAGCAATATAATGTGACTGTTGTTTTAGAAAGAAAAAACTAAGCACTGCATATTGCATGTTGTGAAAAAAAAAAAAATAACAAAAAAAACAAACAAAAAAACCCAATCCAAACCAAAACATAAACAAAAAAAAACATTTTGAATAAAGTTCCAGATATTGAAAATTCAAATTCTTGATCTCTAACTCACTTAGTACTGATAAGATTTAAAGGTTATGATCCCTTTTTTTTTTTTTTTTAAATGCTACACCAGCTAGAACTCTTGTTGCACTAAAAGTAGGGATGAAGTATACTGTTGCTCTCTCTGTCTCTTGAAAATGATGCCACTAAGTTGGATGTTCTGACTAAAATGTTCTATGTTCTGACTAAAAACCTACATAAAATGCTAATCCTGACACATCTTCAATATATCTGTACTTTTTCCGGGTAATAAACTGTGTTATTTTATATTTTTTGAACAACTACAGAAACCAACATAGTTAGAAATAAAGGCAGTACCTTTTCCTCTGTGTAATAAGAGCTATAAGCTTTGTAAAGTAAGACTATCTGACCTCATTCTCTTTCTACCCAAATTCCAGACTCAGAGCCTCTTCATTTCTTCTCTGACAGTTTCAGGAAGGAGACATATTGTGTTTTCCCTCTCACAAGTCTGTAACTTCCTCTGTTTCTTCACTTTCAATCTACAGCTATATTGCCCATCCCAAGTATTACAAAGCCATTACATAATTTCCCAAGAGTGATTTATAGGTGTCTTCTGTTAAAGCACATGGCTTCATTTAGAGATGCAGTGTCCTTAAATCTTCTTGGAAGGTAATCTGGATCTTTCTCAAAGACAAAAATCTTAGAATCATTCCCAATAATTGTGAAAAAGCCAGTCAAACCATTCCAAAAATCCGATCACAGCATGGCTCTTTGTAGGACCATAAGCTGAAACACTGGAAGAAGTTTACTTCTGCAAAGCAGCAGCTTTCTGCTAGAATAACTGTGGCAGTTTGTGTTACATACAGACTGGGACACATTTTATTTTAAATGGTTTCTGCACATTCCCACAAGCCAACAGGAAACATCATTTTAATTACAGCAAATATTTTAATTTACTCTTTAGATTAAGTGGTAAATAATTTTCAAATGCCTAAAACTGAGATTTCAAGTTTACTCATGTTGTTTAAGAAGGAGTAAAACTTTTTTTTTTTTTGTCAGAATGTTCAAAATTACAAGTATCACATAAACCACTATGTGTCACCAAAACGTGAGGCCCTGATGGCCCAGATTTGTAAATGCAGATGGAAATTTACTTCTGAGCTTCTTTAATTCCTTTCCTCTAAAAAAGGTTGTACCATACCTTTCTCATCAGCGAATGGCCTGATATTTTTTTTTCTAAATTGTTGATAAAGAAATGACACTTTCTGGAGGATCCTTGATGTGTTTAAATAGTGTCATTGTTAGCCTCCTTCTTCCATTACCCAAATGAATCATTAATCAATTTTTCTGCAGTTTATAATTCTTATTCTATGGATGTGAACAATTATTATTTTTATGTCCATTATATATTATATATTTGGTTATTACATTTTCCCCTGAACTATGTAATAACTTGCACTCTATTCCTGTAGAAAAGTAAATTCAAGTAAATTATTTAGCAAATTGTATTTATTTTAATGACTTATTCCAATGTTTTTAATAGTCCGGACAAAATTACAAAACTATTCAATTGAAGATATTTATAGCTATATTTAATATTTCATGCTTATTTATATTTAATATTTTTTTAAAAAAAAACCTTTGAACTTGGCTGCCAGTGCCATCATAAACACAGCTTTCATTGAAAGTACATATGGTTTGGATTGCAAATAAAGCTAGAAATTGAATTATATTTCCCACATATAAAATGCTGGCAATAAAATAATTATCACACACAGCCTCTCAATTCCCAAACAAAATTGTGGTCATCTTCAGGAAAAAAATCACTGATCATTGACCCTACACATGTGTAAGTGCTTAATCAGTTTAAATTTTTTGATCCATCAGAGAAAATAGAATTTGAGCTTACTAGGAACTGGCCTGTTATAAATCTTTTTACCTGAAAATTTTTATTAGTCAATAGGCTTACAAAGCTATCAAAATCAACAAACATCAGCATTTAGAGACTGTATCATTCATCCCAAAAAATGTGATCTCCTTTGGTAGAAAGTAAAGTGTTAAGATTTGCTTTATTCCCAGGACTCATCTCCGTATTTTCCTTTCCTTCTATCTCCAACTAATTTCTTCCACACCATTTACCAGACTCTCATGCTCCTCAAGCATCATGTCTTCATTTCTACTTTGATTCTGCTTTAACCTAAGTGAGTGTGAAGGTCAGGTGTTGGGGAATGGATGGGCATGCTAGCACATTTCAGAAGGGAGGATTCCTTTAGAAACTCTGTGGTCTGGTCCTGTGGTCTGACTGCCCATCTTTTGTTGGAATACTTTACATGTATTCCTCGAGCATGTCTTGCTCAACTACACACGTACAGATGGGCATGTACACATATATTTAGAGAGATGCATAGATAGATATAAGCTAGAGGTACTGTTAAGTAGCTTTTATACTCATTTATCTTTACAAAGACTGCTGCCTTTTTCCAATGTTCAATTCCCTTCATTTTTTATGCTTCAGTTTCTTTTAGCAACTGCTAAATATCTTTTTTTTTTTTTTTTTTTTTTTTTTTTTTTTTTTTTTTTTTTAATCTATATGCTTATATACTCTAAAAAAGGTTACATCTTCTGGGTGTACAAGGTTAGCAAGAGTGACAAGAAAATGTCAATCTCCTTTCTGTTTATAAAGGCTAAGGTAGAAAAACATGGGATTTTTTTTTCCCTGAAGTAAGAGTTTAATGTTTCTGAAAAGGCTTTCAAAAACACCTTCCACAAAAACTATGTTAATAGTGGTGAAAATTCATAATTTATTTATTTGATTTCTTGTGGTAACCAAAAGCATTAATATTCAGAGAATTAGCAGAAGTTAAACCAAATTAATGGAATTCTAAGAGTCCTAAATGGCTTATTCATGTCTACATACTCTTTACATACCACCTTCTTCATTCACTAAAAGATTGTAAAATACATTGAAAAATCAGTGCTTTTTCACATCACTGTTATTCGTAGTTATCTTTTTAACTATTTTCATCACAATATTTCCAGAGTGTACAATCACCTGCTATTTAAACAGCAATATTTTAGCTGATATTCTTACACTTTCTTATTAACAGGCAATTTATTTTATGCTTTTCAGTTCGTATTGTAAAAGGAATACATTTTGCTACTGCCATTTCTGTATGTTGAAGATTCTCAAGTATGCTCTTACTTGCTTTTCGTCATTTGCCATAAAAGTTAAATTTCTACAATTACAGGAAAAAAAAAATGAAGTTATTGATTATTATTAATAAAAATTGGTTTAGACTTTAATCTTTGATTTGATTCCTGAATACCATTGATCATAAGGTTTAAACCCATTTCATTGGAAAAAGGTCAGACTGACTGCTTCAACCCATCCAAATTTTATGCAGCTATTGCACTTCAATTCTGTGTAGAAGACATTAATTCTCAGGTTTGAGTGGAGCTGTCATGCTTTATAATTCTAATCTTTGTTAAATATTTCATACTTCTGCTTTTGCAAAATTATTTTTTTTCAGCAGTCTTGTACTTAATGGCTATAGTCATATTTCTTAAAAAGTTTCCAGAAAGATTGTCAGTAATGAACGTCTTTTCCATTGTTGTGCATCTCCAAAGTCAGAATAACACCCTCAGCAAATTTGTGGACAACATCAAGCTGTGTGGTCCAGTCAATGCCCTGGAGGGAAGGGAAGTCATCCAGAGGGACCTTGATAGACTTGAGAGGTGGGTCTGTGCAAGCCTCATGAAATTCAACAAAATGAAGTACAAGGTCCTACACCTGCATCTTGGTAATCCTAGACATACCTACAGGTTGGGAAGAGCACTGACAGAGAGCAGCTCTCTGGAGAAGGAATTGGGGGTGATGATTGATGAAAACGATGAGCCAGCAGTGTGCACTCACAGCCCAGAAATTCAAATGAATCCTGGGCTGCATGAAAAGCAACATGGCCAGCAATTAGAAGGAGGTAATTCTGTTCTGCTCTTGTGAGACCCCATCTGGAGTACTGTGCATAGTTGTGCCCTCAGCATCATGGAACTGTTGGAGCAAGTCCAGAGCAGAGCCACAAAGATGATAAGAGAATTGGAGCACCTCCTCTATGAACATAGGCTGAGAAAGCTGGGCTGTTCAGCCTGGAGAAGAGAAGGTTTCATGGAGACCTCATAGAAGAGTTCCAGTATCTGAATGGGGCCTGCTGGGAAGCCAGAGAGAGGGACTCTTCGTCAAGAACTGTAGTGATAGGACAAGGAGTAATGGGTAAAAATTGAAAGGTTAGATATTATGAGGAAATTTTTTACTGTGATGGTGGTGAGACGCTGGAACAGGTTGCCCAGGGAGGTTGTGGATGCCCTAACACTGGCAGTGTTCAGTCCCGACTGGGATAATGCCTTGAGCAACCTGGTGTAGTGGAAGGTGAGACTCCCCAGGGTAGAGTGAGTTAGGACTAGATGATGTTTAAGGTCCATTCCAGGCCTTAACATTCTATGATTTTACGATTCTGCTTTTGTTTTAATAAAATATGTCTCTTTACATCAATACTTTTTTTTTCCTCTCCTGTCAGAACTTTCATAAATTCCCATTCAATTTTATGATAGAAGCAATGTTGAATTTGGGTAGGTCTAAGGCAAAATCTTTCTATTGTCTGTGATGAGTCTCCATAAGTCTTTAGGGTAATATTTTATTTTTTTTTTTTTTTTAATTTCAGGAGTTAACACAGACTATACAAGAAGCCTCTGTGAGACATGATTGCAAACCACAGTAGTGTTATGACAAAGGGCTACTCAAGCTTATTTTCTACATTGTTCACAGAAAAGAAGATGAGAATAATATCTAATCCTATACGGGTGATGTCTAATTCATGTAGAATCCCCTCAAAAAAATTTATAATAAAGATTACTATTACATATATATCTTCTTTTACATACTCCAAACCTGTCCCTATTCATCTGGCTGGCCAATATGTTCTGCTACACCATCTGGGAACTTGTCATTTCAGATCTTGACTTGTTTTTTTAAATGTTGCATACAGAAGTTACAAATAGCATTGCATAATACCTTAAATTATTGTTAACATATTCTAGCCCTCCAAAACAGATATTAAGTTAGTGATTCACAGTTCCTGGAGATTTTATTTTTATTGTATTTCTTTCTCCATTTTATTATTATGGATGTTATAGAAATGTGTTTGTGAAAAGTCAGTCATTACTCACTTACACTTTCTACATGGCCATAGCTGGCTCTTTTTTAAGAGCATTAACTGTATATCTTTGTAATTCAGAAATGCAGTTATTTTTTTTTCAATACTGTGTCCTAAATACAAAAGACTGAGCCTAACCTTAAAATACTATCTTTTTACATTTCCCGAGAACCTTATCAGAATAAAGTTTGTAACAAACCTTACTTCCTATGAGGAAACAGAACCTATCTAAGTTTTTAGAAGTATTATGACCAGTAAAAACTGTATGTCTTTGGTTCCATTTTTTCTTAATATATATTTGGTATGTGACATCACTGATACTAAAATGTCACCAATGAAGACTTTTTTCCCTGATTTACAGTATTATAAAGTTTAGGATATATGAATCCATTATCACTCAATGTTGTATCAATTGCTTATTAGAATTCTATGCTTTGTGCATTTTTACATCTGTTTTTTTTTTGAAAAATTGGAGAGCTTCAAGCCATCAATGCTATAGAAGTTTAACTTTTCTTTTTATCTTACTAACCAAAAAATAAATATATCAACATGTCCTTCAAAATGTATATGGATGATTGAAAACTGATGAAAATAAGCAATGTAGAGCTCATACCACATAATCCTTACTTTTTTGACAAATCCAAGGGATTTCCTTGACGGCCAAAAATAATACTGTGAGAAGCATGATCAGTAAGGCTTGTGGCAAATAGTTTTTGAAGAAGCTGTGAAAAATAGAAACACAAAAGCAAGTTCTCAAAACAAATTTTAACTGCAAAAATTAAAGTGGATACATTATTAAGTCCGGAAAAGCTGTTTGTTTTGCTTTGCTTTTTTTTTCTCTATTTAGCTACTTGTTTAAAGTTGAACCTGTTGACTAACAAAGAACAGAAAACAAAATGTGTCTCTTAGATTGTTAAAGCTAAAAGGCTGTTTCAGTGTCATATACTAAGGACAAACTCTGAGAAAAGTAAATCTGCCTTGTTGGTAGCAAAACTAAAACCTCCTACTTTCCTTGTTTATATTCCCTGAGTGACTTTGAATCTGGGCTATGGGCTGGATGGGCGCATAACATCTAAGGTACAACAATTGATTAGACTTCTGTGGTTTTGATGTCTGTAATGATGCTCTACTCTGCAGGCTGTCTGGTGTTCAGTGTGGTTTGATATAATGCTTAGCCTTTATTTCTGTGAATATGGTGCAAAAGGTCACTCAATCAACTCTTTTATGATATAATCAAATATAACACATTTTTAATTTTCTGCATTTCTGTAAAAATCTGATCAAAATTCACTATGTTCAAAATTTATTAGACGATATAAGTATAGAAATATTAAAAGTCTAAGTTTATTTTATTATAAAAAACATGAAAGTAAATGCAGTAACAAATGAAGAATAATTTTTCTTTCTGCCAATATCAGTTGATTCAAGCAATTTATAGTTAGGGTGGCAACTAGTGTGAAATCAAAACAATGTTTTAGAAATAAAGTAATCTTAAAAGAAAGAAGATATTTTATTATGTGAAAGTGTAGTTTTAGGCGTTTTTTGGAGGGTTTTTTCACCAAGGCTGGCTTATTGCCATAAGTGGTTTTATACCAGTGTATAGGAACTTTTTACACAAGTCCTTTTTACAATTACCAGCAGAATACAGCAAAATAATCTTGGTAGTATTTTAGAAAACTTTTTTAGTTTTCTCTCTTGCTATAATCACTTGATAGTTTATTTATTATTAACTTATAATTAATTCTGCAAGTTTAGATATTTCTTTGTCACAGACCCATTTCTTTTTTTTTTTAATCCTTAGATTTTCATAGAATCTCACAGAATCACAGCATGATTGAAGTTGGAAGGGACCTCTGAGGGTCATCTAACCCACCTCATCATTCAGGGCCAACTAGAGTCAGTTACCCAGGATCATGTTCAGATAACTTTTGAATGACTCCAAAGATGGAGCTTCCATACCTTCCCTGGAAAACCTGTGCTGATGTTATCATTGACAGTAAGTGTTTCCTGATTTATATGGGACATTTGTGCCTGTTGCCTCTTGTACTGTGATAGAACATCATTGAAAAGAACCTGGCCCATTCCTCTTTCTCCCTTTCTTCAGGTATTTCTGTACATTGATGAGTTTCCCACTAAGACTTCTCTAGGCTAAACTGTCCCAGATCCAAGTATACCTCACTTTCACACTGGGCTGCATGAACACTTCTGACAGGTGTTCAAGAACTGAACTATAATCTGCCTGTGTTCAGTTGGCTGTAGTGATTCCATCTATAATATCATCAGCATTATTAACTTCCACTAGTAATACAAAGAAACTTAAATACATATGGAAGTGTCACTATACATAATTCTGATCCAAGACAAGACTTTTTTATCACCTTTTATCAAAATGAGCCAATGCCTCTGCAATGTCATGTACCAAGCAGTGCTTGCATGTAAAAGTTGCTAAAATCAATAGGTGTAATGTAACATAATCCTACATCTGTTGAGATCTGATAACAGCTTCACACTTAAGACTAGGGATATAAAGGTAGCTGTTTTGTGCAGCTGGTATTGTTAGTTTTTCTTGCTTTTCATTCTTATAAGTAGGTAAAAAAATTCATTCTAGAAAAAAGAAGGTAAATATTAAATGAAATACAGGAATTTTCAATTACTGCTTTTAAAAAGGAATTAAAGGATGCAATTCTTCTGTTTTAGTCCTCTTTGGGAATGTAAGATATGTAGTGAGTCAGAAAATTAGTTTTTGTGATGAAATCTGAATACACATCTCACCTTCTCACTATGGTATATTTACAGATAAAAACAATGCATTTTCATCAGACAGGTATGGAGTATCTATATACAAAGTGTATACAGAAACAATAACTCTGAAGAATTTTGATTCCTACATAATGTTTCACTTTTTCCATATTTTATTCTTTCCTCTTCTGATTTCAAGGAAATGGGAATCATAGAATGGGCTAGGTTGGAAGGGACCTTAAACATTATCTAGTTCCAACTCTCCCTGCCATGGTCAGGGGCATCTTTCACTAGACCAGGTTGCTCAGAGTCCCATCCAACCTGTCCTTGAACTTTTCCAGGAGTGTGGCATACTCAGCTTCTCTGGACAGCCTGTTCCAGTTCCTCACCAGCCTCACAATAAAGAATTTTTTCCTGATATCTGATCTAAATATATTCTTTTTCAGTTTTAAGGAATTCCCCCATGTCCTTGTAAATAGTCTGTCTCCATCTTTCTTCTAGCCTCCCTTCAGGTACTGGAAGGCTGAAACTAGCTCACCACTAAGCCTTCTCTTCTCCACACTGAACTAACCCAATTCTCTCAGCCTCTCCTCATAGAAGAGGTGCTCCACCCCTCTGATCAACTTAGTGGCTCTGCTCTAGACTCACTCCAGCAGGTCAATGTCCTTCATGTGTTGAAGACCCCAGAGTTGGGTACAGTCCTCCAGCTGGGGTTGCACACGAGTGGAATACAGAGGTAGAATCACCTCCCTCGACCTGATAGCCACACTTATTTTAAAGCAGCCCAGGACAAGATTGGCCTTCTGGGCTGCAAGTGCACGTTGACAGCTCATGTCCAGCCTCTCATCTACCAGCAATTCCGAGTCCTTCTCAGCAAGGCTACTCTCAATTATTTCATCCCCCAACCTGTACTGATACTGGGAGTTGCTCTGACCCAGGTGAAGCACCTTGCACTTGGTCTTGTTCAGTCACATGAGATTCCCATAGGCCCACTTCTTGAGCTTGTCTAGGTCCCTCTGGAGGGCATTCTATCCTTCAGGTGTGTCAACTGCATCACTCAACTTCGTATCATCTGCAAATTTACTGAGAATGCCCTCGATCCTTTTGTCTATGTCATTATCTAAAATATTAAGTAACACTGGTCCCAGTACAGACTCCTGACAGAGTAGGATATTATGGGGGACCAATTCAAAGTCTTTACAGAAGTCCAGACAAATGACATTTGTAACCTTTCCCTTGTTCAGTGATGTAGTCACTCCATCATCAAGGCTGTTTATAACTAAATGGAGTGAGAGTGGAGGTGAAGTAGATATGTTTTGTAAGGCTGTGTACTGGTTTTGTCTGGTATTTTCTTCTTAATTTGCTTTACAGGAGATAGCTAAACATTTGTCTGCCAAAGGGAAACAGAGAACGAATTCTTTGATTTCCTTTGCTTCTGCGCTCATCTATTACTTTACCTATTAAATTGTCTCTATATCAACCCCTTATTTTCTTATTTTTACCCATCTAAATCTTTCTCCCATCCTGCTGTGAGAAAATGAGTGAGTTGCTGTGTGAGACTGATCTGCCTACCAAGATTAAAACACAGCAGGCGATTAATACTACAGGCATAGCAAGCCACAATTTAGTAGGTGGCCTAAAAACTCAAGGATAATTTGTACTTTTGGAGCTTCAAGTGAGTAGTGAGGTCAAAACACCTGTTTCATTCTCATTGGACACTCAGTTCAAATGACAGCAAATTTTTTAACTTCAAGTACTCTGACAAGATTTTGACCTTTGCTATGGTGCAAGATGGCACATTACCACTGCAATACCAAGTTTAAAATTGCCTTTAATATTTACCATCTTCACAGCATAAGAATTAAGGGGGTTTATTTGATATTATATAAATGATCACATTTTTATTGTACACATCTTTGGGAAATGGTGTTTATACAAAGATATTGGATAGACTAATAAATCCTCATATGTTTGAATTAAAAATGGTTGAGTTCCTAGCCAAAGTATCAGAGTTTATAAAACTACAGAAATTAATGGCAAAAAAATCCCTATGTAGTCACCTAGCACAGTCTGTTCACTGACTGAGATGAGTTCTGTGTAGCATCATTTTAATGAGGGTCAAATTATGGTCATGGTAATTCCCCTGGGTGTTTTTTTTTCACAATCTAATCAGTTTAATCATTCAGAATGATGTATGAATATTTCACCCCTAAGCTTTTCCCTCCATTTTTATCATACTTCTAGCTAGAAATTTCTATACTTTTGCTTGGAATGTTAATTCAATATTTAGCTTAGATAATTCTTTAATATTTCATTATTCATTTTGTTGCTTCTAAGCATATATTTTTGAATATGTCAGCTGAAAGAAAAAGAGACCCCGTTATTTTTTTTTGTTTTGTTTTTGTTTCTTTTTTTTTTCTTTTTTTTTCCCACTGTCATGCAGGACAAAATCTTATTTTCAAATCTAAAACTTCTCCCAACACGGAATAACTTAAATCAGCTAAGACAAATACTTCTTGGCTACTATTTGTCCATCAGTTTTGCTTCAACAGAAACCAAAACATTGATTTGTAGCATATTTTCCATGCCTTGAGGCCAAACTAAACATACACTAGTTTTAATGTTTTTTTCTTTTGTATATTTCCACAGATATTCTTTCCTGAATCCATTAACACCTGGAGGTGTCTCATTACCTTTGAAAAGTGCTTGAAAAAATTAATTTAGAAAGCAGCTTTGGTGAACTTATCACAAGTAATCAATTCTCACTATTTTCCTATGATCATTCTCTCTATCGACATTTAAAGCAATATTATTCAAATTAATTTTAGAGAGAAGGGCATAAAGATTTACAAAATGTATCCTGAGAATAATGTATTTTATATTGAGCCTTTTATAAAGTTCAAAGTGTTATGTTACCTATGAGAAATGAGTCAGTGAAATTAGATTATTTGGTTTCTTTATCCAAAATGCAATAAAAAAGAGCAAATCAACAGAACTTATAGATGAAAATAAGTAACATGTTATCATTTAAAAAATTGAATTTTCTGCTTCTGAAATGTGATTTGGCTAAATGTAGTACTGTATCCTGTGAATTTTGCTCCATTTTTACTGCTTTTAAATCTAATAGCATTGATGTTACAAAGTTCTATTGACCTTTATTTTTAATTTCATACTATTTTGATCTTGCTGTCTGCATTATATTTGGGGGGCGGGGCGGGGGGGTTTGTTTTTGTTTTTTGTGTGTGTGGTGGTTCTTTTTAATCAGTATATCACTGGGGAAGAAAAGACAGAAGGATAGTTTAATGCTTCTAAAATCTGATAATGCCATATGATCTAAGATTTTATTCATAACCCCCAGTCTGTCTGTTCCCCACCCCTCTCTGTAACTGAGCTATGCAGAGGAACAGACTTGGAAATTCAAGAAGATTTTAGCTATTTGACCAGCTGTGATTATAACTCTTGAAACTTTTATCTTGGAGTTTGCTCAATTTTTTGTTAAATGCAGACTGTAGTTTGCAAAGTTGTATTTCCCTAAAATAAAATACTTATTTTAATTTTATGTATCTAGAACTCCCTTTATTTTTTTCTTTTGTATAATGGTCTTCCATTTCACCATGACCAGAACCAAAAATTGAGACAAGGAGTCATCTTTAAAATCCAGAATTCCATCTGAACTGGCATTTTAAAAGAAAACTATCATTATATTAGTTACATTCAATACTAGTTTAAACATCCTGAAACTTCCTTCTCTGTGTTGTTGTGCTCTTTCCTACCTTGTAAGGATTCACTTCTTTTAAAAATTTCATCACTGAAAAATTTGAAAATTACAATCATATCTGATAACTATTTCATGAAATCTAAAATTACATCTACTTTGCACAGACAGCAATATAGTTATTCATTTTTTCTAGAAAAAAACTCAACATATGGAGATTTTGAATTATTTGGGCCTGGTTTTTGTTGTCTTTTTTCACAGACATATTAAGTGGGAGGCATCTGACCAAATTTATCCACACTGCTTTCATATACATCTGAATTAGTCATCATAGCTTAGTTTTATGGTTAATGGAAGGAAATAGGCATTTCTAACACATGAATCAGCTCATGTAGATGTTTAAAAAAGGTCAGATGAATTACGTCCTAAAATTCTTTATCTATTCATTGTCTGTAAAGACTGGCAAGCACTGCTAGTTCAGATGTAGATGATTTAGATAAATTAGATTAATATTCTCCAAGAAATCTTTGAAACAAAGGACTCTAAATATGTGTGACTACCTGCTTCTATATCTAACCTTCCTTCATGATCCCATATGAAAATGTCAGTTTCCCAAAATTTATGTTTTGTAAATCTTTTCTCATATAACTGGCTCACGTGCAAAATGACATTTCACCATTCTGTGTAAGAAGTTGCGAACTGGTGATTTGAAAGAGAAATCAATTAGCAGTAGGTGCAAGGAAACAGAGGTTAATTACCTAATTAAATGTATATACAGTTAATATACAGAAGTGTTATAAGCAATCTTTACTATATACAGAAGTGTTATAAGCAGTCTTTACTATGTATCACTACATTAAAGTCAGGATATTCCCCCCTATTGCTTTGAGATAAATGTACTGGTTTATGCTTTATGCAGATAGAAAGAGGGAGCAAAATGTGGATCCAAAGAATGTTCCTAAAACAACTTATTTTTAAATCATGGTTATATGTTTTCCTGTTGCCATCCAATATGTTACATAAGAACTTTCCACTTTCAGCCTGCAAATTGTTAGTATATGCACAACTGAAAATGAATATCCGGAGTGCTCTGTATGTCTATTTCCCCTGCAAAGAATCCATGTTATGTAAATAATTGTGCTATATAGCAGATAAGAACGGACTGAATTCCTGCAAAGATATGAACTTCACTTCTGTGGACTTGGAAAAAATTACTTCAAAGCAGCTTCTAGCAGAGAGCATCATGCTGCCAGTCATTAAAAATTTAACTTCAAGGGACTCATAGGTGTTGTGTATAAATGAATATTATTCTATAGAATTATTTGATCCATATTCCACAGAGGATGACTATAGGACATGAATAAGTCATTACCAATCCTAACATTTCACTACACTGCATTCATAGCTGCAATCCACCTGCTTCTTCTCTACTTATGCATCATTTATGTGTTATTTATTTTGATCACTTGGGGAGTTATAGCTTTATTACCGTATTCTTATTCTATATCTGAGAAATATGATGTGCCTTCATTTGAGAAAAAGCGTATTCGTATATAGTTTTTATTTTGTGCTCCATACCTTTGTTATCCACAGTAAGGAATTACCCACTGAAGCAGAAAAGTAAAGCAATCTGGATTTGTTCTATAATAAATTGTATCATATTATACCCAGAAGCCAGAGTAAAAAGAGTTTGTTCAATAAGGTTGGTTCATTAAACATTAGAGTATTGTGTTTTCTCTCAGAATTACATGCTGATTTCATATAGAGTAATCGTGTTTGCTTCTGCAAATACATGTTCCTACAGCCATGGAATTAGCATTTTATATACCACTATTGATACTCAAATGGGGAGAAAATACTTCTTACTTTAAAAAAATTAATCTGTGTAGTTGTACCTGTTGAATTACCAAATGATATTCTGCATCTCAGATGAAGAAGGGAGAAGGGAAAAGATTAGTGTCCTTTGTATATGTCCTGTGACAGAATATCAGCTCAATGTCCCATACAATTTGTAGAACTTACACCATCATTTTTACAGTCAAGTTGCATAGCTTAAAAGTGCAATGGCAAACAGATCACTGATTTTGAA
The DNA here is from genome assembly GCA_035040995.1 of Premnoplex brunnescens. Classification (NCBI taxonomy): domain Eukaryota; kingdom Metazoa; phylum Chordata; class Aves; order Passeriformes; family Furnariidae; genus Premnoplex; species Premnoplex brunnescens. Next base: position 73,233,578 of record JAWWLT010000110.1, on the reverse strand, counting down.
ACCCACCTTCAGTTAGACTTTTTTATACCTGCTTATTATTTACAATTTCTATTTTTTTCATTCTCTTTGAAACAAATTATGGTAATTGGATATGCACGGATAACTACTAGAAGCACATTCAGCTTCCAAGAATTAATCCAAGCCAACAAGGAGTTATTTTTTCCATATATCTGAGAAGTGCCAGTCTTCATACATGGGCTGGACACAGCAACTGTTGAAATCCAGTGTTCTGTTCTTAGCTCACTGCTGATTAGCTCTAAAACTCAAATGCTTTTCTCAACATTTATTGAATGGCATTTCACACACAAAGCATTTCAGCTCCTTCTTCTGGTCTGGCACATACTAGTCTGACACTTTTTCTCTGTGAAGAACTGTTTTCATGATGCTCTTTGGAAAGTGCTTTGGAAGAAGATTAGAGTATATTTTGATTGTTAAATTTTCTGCATAGTAGCTGCCAGATATGTCACAAACACCTTTTAGAATTACTGTACTAAATGAATGAGGCTCATAACAACTAGCTATACTAATTACACAACTTAGGAAAGGAAAACTACTAACACTTATTTACTTGTCAGCAACTAGAGACATTTGAAGTTGTCCAGCAATGGAACTGTTAACTTCAATTTTTGCTAGAATTCAAACACTTTAAAAAATAGTCTGTGAACTGCTAGTCCATATGCTGGTTTAAAACCAAAATATATAACTCATGTAAGGCAGCCTGGAGCATTTTTTGCCTCCTTCCTCTGCAGTAACAAGCCAGAAGTCCTCATCTCATGGGTTGAGCTCAGATTCTGATGTATTCTAGGCTCAGGGCAGAAGAAGCAGAAGAAAAGTTTCATGTACAGTTAGTTTTCCTATTCTGAACTTCACATAATCATTACTAAAGTTATGCAAATGTGACTGCATGAGCCTGCTCTGGTAGCAGCAAACCTAGAATACAACAGACCAAGTATAAATCAGTTACACAGACACAAAGGGAAGTGTCTGACAGGAACAGTTTACAAGACCAGTTTACAAGTTTGCTTTGCCCTCTGGCCTACCTCAACTTAAAAAGAATATTCTACGGATGTTATATGGTTCTATGATGCATTTTCTGAGGATGCAATCTTCTTCCTTGTCTACAAAATCCTTTTCATCCAGATGAGAAGAGAGAAGAAATAATATCATGATGGGGCTAAAGACACAATTCAATAAATTAACTGCACAGGAGAATGATGTTCAGAAAAGGCTATGAATTGCCCTGTCTTGGATAAGGAAATTGTTCTGGACTGTAGGAAAGTAAAATTATTTCCTCTGTAACCAGCTGGAGGTGTCATAAGGTAGATGACATAAATTGATCTGTGCTTCACTTGATGCAACAGTGTTGTATTTTTTCTTTTTTTATTATGAAGGAAATATGCAAAGAGAAGATGAAGGTGCTCAGGGGATGAGGGCTGAACTGAGATATCTCAAAGATGAAGGCATCTGCAAGGCAGACATAGCACTGAGTCTGTGGGAGGATTATGTCTTTTTGGAGTGGCCCTGGGAAGAAATGGAGATATTCTACAATTACAGAAATAGCACTAGAGACTCATGTGGGGAAATGACTCAAATGCAATGTATATAATCATAAAATAAACCAGTAGTTATAGAGTCACAACATTGAGCAAAATCTATATTTGCATTAACATTCTCCGTGGCTAACCAATCAAATAAATTGCAACTAGAACTCCAAGATTTTTTACATTGCTGTAATTTATGACATAATTGCCAACAATCAACCTGAAGAGAATAAAAAAAAAAAAATAGGTTATTTTAATTGATGGAAGATTTGGATGGAACTGTTCCCACCCTGACATAATCTATCTTAAGGTATAAATTTATAAAAAATATCTGGAAATAGTAAGAGGACAATTTTCTTGCTTATGAATTTCAGCTGCAGTCAAAATCAGAACAATTCACTTTTCAAACAAGCTATTTTGGCATAGATTAAAAAACATTATTCAGATGGTGAAAAAGAATCATAAACTTTTATTTTTTTAATTACATTTTGGGAAAATTGGTAGTTAGGGAGCATCTGAGAAGAAAAATAAAAGGCAACAACATCTTAGAAGATTCTTTAAATGCAAGAAATTTTCAGGTAGTCCAAAACTGAAAAAATATCAATACCACTTAAAATGAGAAGAAAAAGGTCACAAAAAATACTTATAATCAGTAGCAAGATTCTCATACACCAAATTTCTGAAAATAATAAGAAAGTATGGTGAAGTATCAGGGAAATCTTCAACTGTGAACTACTCTTGAATTTCTAATTAACACTTTTGGACTGTGCAGAGCAGGAAAATTACCCTAAAACAAAATAATCTGTTAATAATAATCTATTAATTTAGTTTCAGATAATTCAGCTGGCCAAATTAAAAGACTGCTCCAGTATTACATATTGTGGTTTGCCACTATGTGGGAAGGGAAAGCTTTCAGGAAACACATGGTAGTTGAAACAAGATGCAAAGACATCATATACCATATGAAAAATTAGATATAAGTATGCCCCACCAAGAAGAAGGTGCCTCCACCACTTCCTCGAGCAGCTTTCTCATGACTTGCTCTAAACCCTTCACCAGCTTCAGTGCCCCTCTTTAGACATGCTTCAGTCCCTCAATGTTTTCCTTCTACTGAGACCCAAATCTGAACTTAGGATTCAAGGTCTGGCCTTGCCAGTGCCAAGTACAAAGGAAAATTATAAGGAAATATAATGTGCAATAATTTATCATCATATTAATATATTAATTTAAAAGATATTATGTTGTCTATTGAGTCCTCTAAAATAAATTTAAATTTAAAATTTAGTGTGAGCGATTAGTGTTTATAACAATATTCATTAGATGAATATGCATCTGTGAGTTCTATATCAAGCTGCTTATTTACTCTTGTGGCTTATCCTTTTGAAGTGCAAATAGTGGATAAAATGCAATCAGAATGTTAGATGTCTATATCATGAATGTATTCAATCATTGAAGTGGAACGTTTCTGAAAAGTACTTTCCTAACTGAAAGGTTCCAACAAGGTGTTGAAACCAAGGAGATAGTTTTGCAATTCTTTGAGGTCAAGAGTTCATTGGCTTGTATATCAGTCTTCATTTCCCTCCCAACTTCTCTTCCTCCTTCTTCATCTCGTGGCAGAACTTCGAAAGCTAAAGCTATAATTAGTTTTCACACTCTTCTATTGCATGGTATTATAATATACACAAAGGAATGCAATAGCAAAGGTGTATACAATGATGATTGAGTGCCATTAATTCAAATTGCAATTATCCTGGTCGTGAGGAGTAACAGCAAGGAGAGCAGAAGATCCTGTCAATGTTTTCATGTCTGTACTATTCTTGAGCACAAGTATCACAGAGGTCCAGACAATCCTACCAGACAAGCTGGTGACAGTACAATGTCAAAAGTCTTGCTCAGGATAGATCACATTCATTACTATCCCCTCATTTACTAAGCTAATCATTTAATTGTAGATGCCTGTTAAGTTGGTCAGGCATAATTTCCACTTTGTAAATCTGTGTTAATTACTTCAGATCTCCTTCTTTTTCTTTTTTTATGTTTGGAAAAAAACCTTTAGAATTATTTATAGCATCACCTTCCTAGGAAGTGAGTCCAGTCTGTAGCTCCCCTATCTGTTGAAGGCAGGACTGATATTTGCTTACTTCTAGTCCTCAGCAATTCTATAGAATTCTTAGAAGGTGATGCCTAACAGGCCAAGGTTTTATATTCTGAATTTCAGGGCTATGATCCTCTATTTTCTACCTTTCCTCTCTTCAGGATCCTGAACTCCACCTCATCACAGTCATAGCCACAAATCCTGTTCCCAGCCTCCAAACCGAGACCACTTGGATTAAAAGAAATCTTAGATATCTCCCTTTAAAAGCAGAGTAACATTTCAGATTATTGTTCATCTAACTAGATGATAATTCAGCATGTCTCAAATAAATATTTTATTCTGCAGCTTTTAAGCAAACTCATGTACTGTGCCCACAGGTACGCTTGTAAATAAATACAAGTTCACAGTGTCTAAGAAAGCCCAAAAGATATTTCTGTAAGTGTTCAATATGCAAAAGTAGGACATCAAAATCAAGAAATGTATATGAGAAATGCATAAAAAGATATTACTGGATTGTGGTGTTAGTATTTCTTGCCTTTAGCACTGTTTTGATACCTGTTAAATTCAAAATTGCACAACAAAATTTGGAAAAATTATTACAAAAATGCTGTGCAAGATCACAGGGATATTGTTAAACTGAAAGAATGTGAATTATACTTTATAAATAAGGTATTTACATATATTTTACAAATATCTGGCCAAAACTTGTTGTCTGTCTCATGTAAGGAGACTTTTTGCCATGTTGAGCCATTAATTCGTATTCCAGACCTCCAAGATTTTATATCAAAATAATGACCCTGTTCTCTCTCCCTTCAAGTCCTAGATTGAAGCATAAATTTATTTTGATTGAATATGCTTTCTCTGGATAACACGTGCTAGCCCTGCAGAACGTATTGTCAGAATTTAGTATAACCTTTCATGCAATTCTGGGCTAATCAGAGAGAGAGATAGACTATTACATTAAAATAAAATATAATGAAGCCACAGTGGTTGCATTATTATGATGACTAACTGCTAGAGAAATAGAAAGAGACTGCTAGTTTTTTTTAATCCTGCCAATTTTCCTCTTAGCATTTCCAGAAAGGAAGAATCCACAGATTTTATAAACATGTCCAGTTTGATTTTATTTAAAAATAAACAAAGACTATAATAACAAAAATCTGCTACTGGTATTGTGAAGAAATATTTTTTTCTGTGCTTCTTTATATACCTAACATCTTTTGAGGAGATTTTTTTTTTTTTTGCCTGTTATGGCATAAAGTTGTGTCTTGTGATATCTTCATTAATAAGTATTTATTTTCATTCACTGAGCACACCTTTACAGTGATCAGAATCTGCTTAATGATGATGATGTCAAACATTCCAGTGGATGCACTTAATCGCTTATGTCAAGTCAATTCAAGTGGTTTTTCATCCTTTATCTCTGTCATGGCTTAAACTGCCCTTGCCCATAGCAGAAATAAGGTTGTCAAATTAAATTTTCAAATTTATCAGTATAAAGTCTCTTTTTAGGTGACTCAAGAGTTATCTGTATTGCAGTAATTACACAAACACATAGATCTATGCTTTATCTACAGTCTGAACAGACTGGAAATGTGTGGATGAGGTGACTTTACGACCTGTCTCAGTATATTCAGTATATTCAGTATATTCAGTATATTCAGTATATTCTCAGTATATTCCTAGGAAATAATTGACTTTTTTTCTTTCCCCTTTTTTTTTTTTTTTTTTTTACTTCTCCAAACAATATGTTCTTGGCTCTAAAACTGTCAGTTATGTTTCAACTCACTGTTAAGTCTGACAAGGGAATAAGAGATTAACAAATATTTCAAAAAAAGTTAAAATGCAGTGTGGTGGGTTGACTTTGGCGGGATTCCAGGTGCCCACCAAGCTGCTCTATCACTCTCTTTCCCAGGAGGATGTGAGAGGGGAATGACAATAAGATGAAAAGAAACTTATGGTTCATGATAAAGGTAGTTTAATACAGTAAAAGCAAAGGCCTTATGCAGAGGCAAAGGAAAGCAACATTTATTCCCTACTTCCCATGGTAATGTCCAATCACTTCACAGGAAGTAGGACTTCAGCATGAATAGCAGTTGTTGCAGCAGACAAGCATCATGACAATGTGCGTCCCCATTCCTCCTCCTTTCTCTTCACTTTTATTGCTGAACAGACACCATATGGTATGCAAATTCCACTTGCTCAGTTTGGGTCATCTGACCTGGTTGTGTCCCTTCCCAAGATTTTGCCCACTCTTAGCTTACCAGTGAGAGGCAAATATTGGATAGCCAGCAGTGCCAGCACTGCTCATCAGTAACCAAAACACAGGTATGTTATCAGCATTCTTCTGGTCCCCTGTATAAAACACAGTGCTACGAGGACTGCTATGGAAAATTAACTCCACCTCAGCTAGGCCAAAGGCATTCAGTTTTACCTTGAGAAGGCATTCTCTAATAGGAAAAGAAGAAATATCACATCAGATTTACTAGACTTGAGAAACACAAAACAAATTCTGAAATATTTTCCTTTAATTTTTACATCATTAAAGTTTATTTGAAAACAATGTTTTTTGATATTCCAGTTCCACTATATGAGGTCCTTGGAGGGTAGAAATGGTTAACTCCTACCTTGTATTTCAGTCCATCAAAAAATTCAATCATTTGCCCTCCATGGGAATCAGTTCCCTTGAAAACAGTCTCTCTGCAACAAGCTGTCAAAAGGTAGCTTTTAAAATTAACATTATAAAATTTCACACTTCGCCAGCTAACTGTAGCGAGACTCTGATGATAACATGACAGAGGATTTGGTATTTTCCTTGTAGATATTTCAAATTTTGTCAGTTAGAGTTCTTGCTTTTTATTCATGATCACCACCCCCAATAATAAAAATTTATCATATATGGAAAAAAATGTTTAAAAATATTTGGAATACATTGTTCTAGTAAGTAGAATACAACCATCACAAGTAACGAAGCTGTTTGCACTCTGCTTTTATTTCTGATGTATGGCATCGGAACTCAGCAATAAAATAACATCATAAGAAAAAGGCGTAAAGGTTAATATCCATTTCCTATTTTCATTCTTCTTGTCTTGGGCCTGCATATATTTTGTCAGCATTTCTGCTCTTATTATAACATAGAGCCTTTAAATTGTCTTGCGAGTTTATAACTTTTTGTCATTTTTCTTTTCATTTTAAAGAGGGAACATTTATTAAAGAAATGAAACAAAACACTGTGGAAATAAATTATGTATTACAATTGTCAACAAAAAAGATTTTAACACATATAGAAAACCAGGAAAAATTGATTGTTTTAAGACCAGAAAACACTCAGTTGTTTTGATCCATTAGGCATGAAGGAAATTTAGCAAGGGTGAAATGGTGTTGTGATGGCACCTTTGCCAGGACACAGCCCATCCAACCTCTCTCAACTTCCACCCTCAACAGGACAGGGGAACCAAAGAGATGAAACAGCTTGTCGGTAAAGACACAAAGAATAATTATGTTTCTATCACAAGCAAAACAGACTTGCCCTGTGGAAAATTAATTTAATTTATTGCCAAATATTATAGAAAAGCATGGTAAGAAACACAGACAGAAACTAAAACACTTATCCCACAAACAATCCTCTTCCAAGACACAACTACCCTCCTTCCTTTCCATCTCCTCTTCCTCAACCCTCAACCCCTAGTGGTGCTGAGGAGGTGGGGCATTAGGAATTGCAGTCAATTGGTAACAATTCATCTCTGCAATTCTTTCCCCCTTATGTTTTTACCCTGCTCCAGCGTAAGGTCCTCCATGAGCATCAGGGAAATATCTGCTACACCATGATTTCTGCCAAAAATTTTCATAGGTTGTAAGGGAAATCTCTGTTCCCATGCCTGGAGCACCTGCAACCAAAACTTTGCCACCTACACCTAGAGTAGGTGCAAGCAATGTTCACTTGTTTGATCTTGGCTCTGATGTCCCTGGGCCCTGTTCTCCAAACTCATACTGACATCTTGGGTTTTGCAACATTTCCCGTCTGTAGCCATGGATGTATATTTGTGCACCATGAGTTAGAAAGAGTAAAGGAACTAGATGCTTTGCCCATAGTTAGAGAAATATTGAACATAATTCATAACATTTACTACTATTCTTTGTGTGTGAGTGTGTGTTTTGACACAGTCTAGTCTTATTACATTGGCTACACTGGCTGAATATGACTTAGGAAAGCATGAACTATTTAAGCTAAAAATGAACATATTATGTCATCATAAGTGAGGGAGGCAGACATTGCTTACATTTCAGTGGTTTCAGAGAACAAAGTGATCTGGATGACTGCATGCTTTCATTAATGAAACTAGTTCTATGTGTGATACTGAATGTACACTTACACCTACATCTAAGGGCTTACCCTGACCTGCAAGCAAGACCCATTTTTCCAAAACCTAAAAAACTATCACAGAATTATTTTGGTGTACAAATGTAGCTAGACTGAGTGGACAGTTTCACTGGTTTGGTTTGGTTTGGTTTTTTGGTGGTTTTTGTGTGTTTGTGTGGGTTTTTTTGGTTTTTTGGGGTTTTTTTTTTGGTTTTTTTTTTTTGTTCTGGGACTGAGAAACATTTATTGCTCTGTTTTGCCAAAATGGATGAACATTACAGTGATTGCATGATCATCCCAGAATAAATCAGACACAGAACATGATGTCATAACCAGGTGTCATTAGTCATCAGTTAATGCTTTGACTTTGGATTCTCCCAAATACAGAAGCTTAATGGAAAATCCAATAGCATGCTTAATTCGGGGCTATGTTCCAAAGTAAGAAAAAAAACAATTACCTCTTTACTTCTATACCATTTAGCCCATAATAATTTGTGAAATAAGTAAAAAAAAAATTGAAAAACAGAATGTTCTATCGCACTAATGTAAGCTAAACTTAGTTTTTGGGGTTTTTTTTAGATATTTTCAATTTAATGGTATTTTGAATTTTTATTACTGTTTTTGCACAAAGGAAAGATTCTTGAATTAAAATATTGAGTTATTGAATTATATTGAGCAACATAAAATAGCAAGTGTTCCGCTCTGTAATTCATCAGCCTTTCCTAAAGTTTTTCAGAACTTCTTCCTCATGCAGGAACATTTGTGGTATATGATTGTTTTTTTAAGTGTTCCCTTGACAATAACATTTATGCCTTCATGGTAAGAAATTATTTGACACTTGAATTGTGTAAAAATATTCTTATGTCTACTGATAAAAAATCAAAAGCAATGATACAAAAGTAGGAGTGTCTTATTTACATTTTATATACGTTTGACTACACTTTTAGACTAAATGTTGATAGCAGAAAGTGTATTATTTTTTTTTTCAAAATCTAAAGAAAATGACTCTTCTTTTCTCTAGAATTTTGTTCCTGTGAAGGCTTTTTTCTTTTTCCTGTTCCCCTTGTGGTCCTTGCCATCTCAGTTGTGTCCTGCTTTCATATTCTCACCAATAGAACAATGCCAGAAAGGAAACATTTCTAAGACTGGGTTCACACATTGACCTCAAATACACTATCCTTGGTGAATATCCATTGCAAGGCCAGGATCCAGTGTCTCTCACTACAGCTTGAATACCAGTCTAAAATGATCCTTTGGACATCCATACCTGATATAGGTTTTAGTCACAGAAGCATATTCTATGCACCACCATCAAAGAAAGGAATTTAATTCAAAGTTTCAAGTTTACCTACTTTGCTAGGGTTTTATCCATATTTTTTGAAGATCAATTTTTATTTTTTTTTTCATTTTACAGGAATTTTATTTCTAGCAAAATATAAATAGTTTCTTTAAAAAGTGGCTTACCTTTTTCCCCCAAATCTGAACTATTAGGATTACAAACATTTTTGTAAGCTTGAAAAACTGGAGTTTTTGCATTTGAAATTATCTCACAAAAATAAATATGATCAACACACTTTTGGTTTTTAACATGGAAATAGACTAACAGAAAAAAAGGGTTGCATATTGTAAGCTGAGCTTCAGCTGAAATTACATTCTAGTTTTCTCCATGGTTTCACAATTCCTAATTGTATTTTAAAAGCAGTCACTAGAGACAAAATGTAAATGGTAAAGAACATCTCTTTATCTCAGAAGCAAAATAAGTGCTTATGTACATCTTTTCACTCTATCTGACTGAAGAGATTTACCCCCCTTTTCTATCTCTCATTCTTTCCCAAAAATAATAAACAAGCCTAATTTATTTTATTTTTTTCCACAACACAAACTCAAAGCACTTCTTCACTACATTTTCAGGAACAAGATGAATTTTTATCTATGTGGGTTAAAAGCCCATCTTGGTCAAGACACTGGAAATTTCTATCAACTATGTCCAAATTTAGAAGATGTGCACAAGGTAGGCACTGACAGCAAAGATCACCCCGGAGAATATTTAAAAAAAACAAACCTGTCATCTGTAAAACTGAAATGGTAACAACCATTAACTACCAGGAATGTATTTCTTGTCAATTTTCTAAAAAAGAAAACACATTTACTAAAAAGATTTAATGTGACTTTAAAGTTAAAAAATAGCAAAACAAAACAACAGCATCAAAAAACAAACAAGCAACAACAACAACAAAAAGACAAAAAACCACCAAAAAAAATGCAACAAAACCACACGGAATTTTTTTTTTTTCTTTTTTTTTCCCTATTCTATTATGGTACTCACAGACATTAAACATTGAATGAAGCAGTGGCCATCTCTATCCAAAGCAATTATCTTAAAATATATCACTAAGCAAGTGCAGTATATATGTCTGTACATATATAGATATATTTATATAATTTATGTTACAGAAATAACAGTGCAGTATTCCTTATTCATGTCTGAAATTTTATTTGAATTATGTAAGACAGAAATTCCAATTCACTCCATGAAATATTGCACACAAAAAAAGTAATGTCGTCCCTTTCCTAAACTGAATATAGACCACAAATATTAACAGGCAAGTGTTTCAAATACCTTGAAGCACAAGACAGGTAAGAGGTATTTACAGATATTGTGATAAGTAGTAGTCACAGAGCATCAGCAGGATTGTTTAAAACATGGATTGATTGACTAAGAAAGCTCCAGGGACTGTAGGAATCCTAAAGTATAACAACATAGTGCCAGTTTTTTGAAGAAAAACTCTAGAGGTAGGAATGGAAATTAGTTTTTCTCATAAGACATACTCCTTTGGGGAGAGAGTGGAGGGAAGTCTATGTTAGTGCCTCCATTAAATCTCAAAGAACATTTAATTTCCTTTCACTGAGAAGTAACTGAAGCAAAGCATGCCTCAAAGCCAATTTTTGGATAGAAAAGAGTAAAGTGAAGATCTTATGAAACTTTCAATGAGACCAATGTGTAGACCACAAACACATAGGTATGGCAAGAATTTATTTCTTCAAAAGGTTTTCACAAGTTTCAAAAGCAAGTGAGGTTTACAAAAGTGAATTGGAATACATTACCGAACTAAATCCAAGAAGACATAATGGTCCATGACTACTCCTTTATCTTTTTTAGCTAGTGGGAATCACAACAGAAAATACTCCAGGAAATGCCTACCTGGGCATACATAGGGGAGTGTACACTTTAATAACACAAGAGACTTTAAACTAATAATATCATGCTAAAGAAAAAAAAATATATAGGTGGTTCATTATCAAAATAACACTGGTAAGATAAGGATATTTCATCGTCATGTCTAGGAAAAATGAAATTTTAGAAAAGTGCATTAACTTGCAGGAAGCGTTGTAAGAATCTCATTTGTGTTTATGCCCATGTTGCTACATAACTATTTTTACAAGCTTAGAAAAAGCCAGAAAATATCCCTGCTAATAACTAACACACACATGAACAAGTGCAAATGAACTCTGTGTTTGAATGTGAGTTACCAAAAAAAGGAAACTTGATGCATGTTATTAGATGTTCTATGTTCTTTTACTTCTGCACTATATAGAACATCAAATAGAGATTTATTTTAATGAGGATTATAAGCTTTTGGTGTGTCTGGATTCCACTCTGCACAAGATATGAGCCATTTCTGAATATGAGAACTGAACAAGACCAGTTCAGTTTTTCATGTCTGTGAAAAGAACATTGAGCCAAATTTCCTCAGCAGCCAGGAGAAAAATCAGCAGCGGTAAGGAATGTGTTGGCTGAAAATGCTTTTAACAGTTAGTCTGGCAATTGGTTGTGTTAATGTTTGGTTGGACCAAACTAACCTAAACTATTGCCAGTGTAGCTCAACATGAGAATTACAACAGCAGTGCAGAATGCAAAGGAGTTTCACAGGAGAAAAAGAAATGCTCATTAGAGAAAACTCAAACACCTGTCCATATGTGCCTTAAAATATGTGATGCATTTAACTGTGGACCAAAAATTACCCGTCAGAAATTGCACTTCCATGAATAGGATTATATGAACACCCAGAGATGTTTGAAATATCAGAAAACCTTTAGGGTTAATCAAAATTTTGATGATGCTGACCCAGATAGACTGCAATAGACATGCATTTTACTAAAGAACACCTATTAGCTCTTACTGAACTGAATAATTTGGAGTGCCTTTTGCCTGTATTGACAATCAGCTTGAAAATAATCCAGAAAAGAATATATGCTTATAAGCCTTGCTAACAAAAAGGAATTTCTAAGTCTCAGTGTTCTGCTGGAGTTTATCTACTCAACTAAAACACTCCAAGTCATGGATCCTATAGATTTCATTAGACCAGTACTCAATTCCAATACTTATGCTGTACAATGTTTTATTAAAGTGTATATTTAATAAATGTACATTTCATTCAAGTGAAGAGTTCAGGAGGAAATTCAGTCTATGGGAAGCAATCACTGATCCCAAACATTTCAATATATATCGCAAATTAGAGTTCTTCAAAACAGCACGATTATCAGTGAGACAATACTTGTATGGTATTATCACTCCTTTCGGCTGGATTTGACAACTAATAAACATCAAATAAGATGCACTTAAACGTGTGAATGTTGCACATGGTTTTGGTTCTGCTAATCTAAAGACTAACACAACATAATAAACACATGTAAAATGCCAGTCACTTCTTATCTCCTTCTTCAAAACAAATTATAGAATACTTTAGATTGTTCAAAACTCCCACAAATTCTCCACCAATATGGACTGAACATAATCTTATTACTAAATTAAATGTCATGTTGAGAACAAATTAGAGAATTATGTTAATTCAGTTGAATATTGAAATAAAGTTCTAATTTGTTGCACATTTCAAGTTTTCACTGTGACACAGTTTTTTTATGCTCATTAGAGCCATATGTATAATGGGGAAAAAATACATGCTATCTGTTATCGACACATATAATTTATTAATCTGTATTACTTGATTATTTATGTGGAAAGAAATTTAGCAAGTCAAAATACTTTTTTTTTTTTAATTCTATCTTTAATCACACCAAATAAAAAAGAACTCAAATCTGAAACTAAGTGATTTGTTTATTTCAATGGCATTTCATCATGTTTTGTAATTGTCTACAAAGTGAAAATTGTTCTGTTGGAAATATTACCTGTAAACTAAAATTTTAAAATGTATGGGATGTGTTGACAGAATAAAACTAGAATTTTAACCAGAAAGGAAATGTAATTTTTTCTATTCTGTTAAAAGCAAGAATAAACAGTCCAAAATTATAAGAAAAAAAAGAACATTTTACAATGGGATTTAAATCATCATTACTATATTCAAGAGTTATCAACTTCATGAGTTACAATCAATTGAATTCCTAGTCATGTTAAATCAGATGCAGGAATAATATCACGAAGAAAATTGCAATCCAACCTTTCCTGTCTCTTTAGGTCTCAGAAGGACAAGATCACATAATTCAGCTCTCACCATTAGTACACAGGTTGCTTATGTTGTGTGGGGTTGTAGTTTTCTTTATTTTTTTTTTATTATTATTTTCTCAGATGTTAAACATATAATAATAATTAAACATATTACTGCAACAAGGGAAGACAGTTCTGCAATTTCCATTGCCACAGAGACATACAACTTTGTCCTAAAAGCACCTGTACCAATTTGAACTTCACTTAATATCCTTTGAAGATCAGTGACACAAAAACATTTAGTAAAGCAAAATTTTGTGCAGTCAATTTGCTTCCCATGTGCAAATATTCAAGTGCATTTCCTGCTTGATGTTAGCCAACAAAGCAAGAAAATGAGAAAACAAATGAAGAAACAAAAATCTTACTTGAAACACAAAATAAATTAATCATAACAAATTAATCTTAACAAATGCTTGATCAAGATTTTATCTGAATGCTTATTTCAAGACAAAACTGCAAACCCTTATCATATGATATGGTTAAAGCTCTCACTTGCATCACCACTTGTAGTATGAAAGGGTTTTTGAGGATATACATTTTACCTAGAGTTTTTACCCTGAATTTTTGCATTATTTTAAAAATCTTTAGATCTAAGGATTATGAGAAGAGTATAATTTCACAATGTAATTTCATTCATATGTCATTCAAAACAATTTATCATGTGGGGATACAATCGCTTCTCAGATTTGAGAGATGCATTCTTACAGTGTTTTATTCAGAGATCATATATAAAGGTTAAAATAATTTAAAACCTTGTACTCATTTTCTCATGCTGAATGCTATCATGTCAGTCACAAATATTATTTACAAAGGAAAAAAAAAATATCCCTTTTTATTTTTCTTACTATCAGGTAGGTGTGGAAACATGAAAGAAAAGTTAGTTCGCATTATACTTTATTCAATATTTAACTACGCTATCCTTGTTTAAATACAGCAACATCTCACATTTCAGAAAAGGTCATCACAAGGTTTGTAATTATTGCAATAATTTTCTTATATTTCATAGTTTGGTATCATAAGTAAGAGGCTTGTTTTTCAGTTTTGCAGGGGAAAAGGGATTCTTTTTTTTAATAAGCCTTCAGAATAAAGGCTCACATGGTCATTTTGGTAGTCGGTTGTTTTAAAACAGATTTTTTTTTTCTCTCTTAAACACATGCTTGAATGAAAGGCACAGTGCTAAAAATGGCTAATCTATGTTAATGATCAGTCAATAATCACAGTCAGGAAGGGATCAAAAAGAGTAAGAAAGGGTAAAAGAAGAGGAAAACAAAACAATAATAAAGTTTTAAAAATAAATAAGAAAGAATAAATCGGGGCATCATGATTGATGATTTAACTGAAATTAAATAAGGAAAATGCTTGATCATGTTTCTTGATCAACTCATTTTAGGTGGGATGTCATCAAACTTCTAAAAGCAAGTAGGATTGCACTGTGCCTAAGTCCCTGAAGTGCCTTGTGACTCATGCTCTCACAGCAAGCTGTCCTAAGCTATGGTCCCTTTCACGTGGCATTTTTTACAATGCAGCTTTATTTGTTTGAGCAAATACCTGCAGCTATGTCTAGAGTAATGCCCTAAGCAATGGCAGGGCTGGGGCACTGCTACACAGCTAAACAAATGGCTAAACATTTGTTGCAGGTGTAAGAATAGAAATCTGGCATGGTTGTGGGCAGTGCCAGATGGAACACTCCCAGACAAATCATAGGCAAGTTAGAGGGGTTAATGCAGGTCAGGGATCATTCCTAAAAGGAATGAACGTTGTCTCATTTCAGAGGCTGGGACAGTTTAACCCTATAGCCACAACCAGTGACTATAGTCTGACAGCTGGAGTAAGCACTAGAGAAGAGGCTTTTTTCTATATTGTTTACTATTATACATGTAATATACTTTCCCTGTATGCAGCACTAGTTTCTGATAAGCACTGTCATGCTATTTGGTTTGTTTACAAGATTTCCAATGATGAAATCTTAAAAAGCTCATCCTGAATTTTCTCAGTGCTTAGGGGAAAACTGTCTCACAGCGTACCATGAATGTGATACATAATTCATGCAGATTACATGTTTCCATAAGAAACAAGTTAGCTGGGGCTGTATTTCTGATTTCATCATCTCTTCTCCAAAAATAAAATCTTAATTTAGCTACAAGGAAATGATTGAAAAAAAAACAGTGAAAAATTAAACTGACGTGAAACTACCATCTTTTCTTATACTGAAAATCAACGAGGTCTGAAGCCCAAAGTACATTAAGTGGAGCAGCATTTTAGCATTTCTCTATTAGCAATGCATTATTCCAAATAATGTGCAAATTAAGAACTATTCACTAATAATGAATAATGAAAAATGAATAATATAAAACTGTAAAAAATTTCAAATTTTTTGTAATTTGATAAAACATAGGTCATGGTAAAAAAAAGTTAGTTATCTAGGTGCCCATAGAGTTCTAACCTACCACTAACGTAAAGAGTTTTAGAACAAGTGAGATAAAGTATCTACTTTATATCTGTTTTATTTAAGACTCTGAAATTTATTCTTAATTGTCTCCTAGTTTACACGAGAAAACCTTATAAACTGCCTCCAACTGCTGTAGAGCAATCCTTACAGGAGACTATTTATTATATGAATTTAGAGAACCTTTCACAACTCGGTGTTAAAATAAGATGAGAGCTTCTTAAAGCTATAGGAAAGATCATGATATCATGAACATTCAGTGAAAACTAGTTTCTTTCTCCACATTTTAAGTTGCCTTGTGCCACTGTTTTCTTAGTTTTCAAATATATTCTGAAGCTTCCATGCAATTTTTCCTCATTGTATTTCCTGTTTTATTATCATCCCTGCATATTTCTGGTTGTGTGTATATTTTTATATATACTCTCCAACACAAATAAAGAAAAAGTCAATTGCAGAAAAATATGAATGCTATATTTAAGGTGTTGGTATAAAACTTTATAAGATACTCATAAATGCCGCTACTAGCTACTGTTTTATAGCAAGATGTATAAAGAATGTGTATCATGAACAGATTTGACTCAAAGAATGTTAACCACCTCCTGACTTTGCTGGTTTAGAGTAAAAAAACAATAAAGCTTTGCCGAGATCACACATATTATTCACAGACATATAACAATTTCTAAGAAAAATAAAAAATGGTTTTGGGTTGAAAAAGAATAAGTAGTTTTCTTTATGATCCAGCTAATTTTGTTATAACATAAAAGGTCTCCGAATTTTCCATCCAAATAAGGGACTTCAATTATCACTGTGGAAAAGAGTAGACTTTCAAAGCTGATATACGGAAAACCTACTTTTGACAGTCTATATTTGAATGTCAATAATACATGGTATTCCAATGAGAGGAGACCTTGCCTGAGGAAGGAAAATTCTAAGCCTGTCAAAAAACAATTTACAGCAAATGGCAAATCATTTACCCATGTTTAAGATTTTCTATTTGTGGCATTTCAGTTATAACAGCTGGGTTTAACAGAATGTTGTTTTGTGTTGCTTCTGCTAATGTGGTATAGAAATAGTAAGGAACAAATCATGCAAAAGGAAAGAGGAACAAAGAGGTAAGGAATCATAATTGCTGTTGTTTATCATAACTGTAGTAGTTCATACCAGTTCATTTGTAACTGAAGCTGATTTAAAAACTCTCACACAAGGAAGAGAAAGAACCCACAAGAAATCTTGTAAGCATGCTGAACTTAACCATCAGATTTAAGGCAAATGCCCAGTTAACACAGTCCTAAGTGTTAAGCAATCCGCAGGCAGGGTTTGTAAATTTGTATTTTTTACCTAAAAGACTAAGAAATATCCCCTTCCTAGGTCTAGATGTTTCTGAAATAATTTATGAGCATGATTAAGCTGAATTGTCAAGTTAATAATCATGTCTCCCTGCCATCTTTTGCACCAAAAAAGTAATTCTGACACTCAATAACATGAATGGACCCAAGAAAGACCAAGGTCAGACTCAAGATATTCATAGTCCTACTGCCCAGGCAGGATGAAAAGAAAAGAAATTAGCCTTTTATTCCTTTCTTTGTCTTTCTTCTATTTGACAGTATAAGTATTTGTCCTTGCAGGTGTAATCAGAAAGCATGTTTTTAAAAGACTATAGCTCTCATTAGAATCATAGAATCATGGAATCATTAAGTTCAGCAAAGACCTCCTAGATCATCGAGTCCAACCTGTGACTAATCACCACCTTATCAACTAAACCATGGCACTAAGTGCCTTGTCCAGCCTTGAACGTTCCAGGGATGCTGAATCTACCACCTCTCTGGGCAGTCTGTTACAATGCTTAACCACCCTTTCTGTGGAAAAAAATTTTCCTGATGGCCAACCTGGCACAGTTTGAGATTCTCTCATCCTGTCACTAGTTGCCTGGCAGAAAAGGCCAATCCTCACCTTTGCTACAACCTCCTTTCAGGTTGTTGTAGAGTGCAATAAAGTCTCCCCTGAGCCTCCTTTTCTCCAGGTTAAACAACCCCAGCCCCCTCTGCCCCTCCTCATAAGACTCACTCTCTAGACCCCTCACCAGCTTCTTTGCTCTGCTCCACATTCATTCCAGCAACTCAATGTCTTTCTAGAAGTGAGGGGCCCAGAACTGGACTCAGCACTTGAGATACTCACCAGTGCTGAGTAAAGAGGGACTCCCCATTTGTTGTATAGGAAAGGTATTGTAAGAGTGAAATAAATTACATACTTTTAAATTAATATATGCAGAGAAAACAACTCTAAGTTTCATTTTTGCAAGACTGGAGAGATTCTGAAAGTGATTTTTATATTGCTCCTGTTAATTATAATCATTATTATTCATATCTTTCACCACATTTTATAAGAAACAGGAATTTAACTTGTCCTTTTTCAGTTTCTAACTTTTCTGCTTGGCTATATGATTGAATACATGGTCCTGTTAAATACATACTTTAGAACTTATCTTTTTCCCATTCAAAAAAAATGGATGAAAATATTGAGTTTAAAATTTCTATTATCTGCTTTTAGACACCCTTCTCATAGATATAATAAATTTATTCTCTCAAGTTATTGCATGAATAAATCCAGTCAAGATGTTGTGAAACAAAACAGCTGAAATGCATCTGAAATACTGGGTTTAGATCAACCTCATCTAAAGTCATTGTGTGTTTTTCTTGTTTGTTTGTTTCTTTTTTTTTTCCCCATTTGAAAAACCAGCTTCTGTTTTGCCCTCTTCTTTTGGAAGGAAAGAAAACAATCTTCCATAACCAAAATTTGTCTTGATCACTTCTTCCTAATTCCACGGGGAACTTTCGTAACAAATACACTGCAAAAAACCTGGACTGAGTGGCAGTGGATTGTAACTTCAGCAGCACACAATTTTTAAAATATAGAAACATAATGGGCAAAGTACCTTCATCTGAGACTGCAGCAGTATGTGAATATAATTTTCCAAAGAAGACAAAAGTCAACAGGATATTGGTATTTATTAAATGAGTCTTGTAGAAAACCCCACAGACAGATGGTTACAAGTGACGGGGAGATCCTGTTCCGTTGGATGGATGATAGAGAAAGGAATTGCTTTAAATATGGCAAGTGGAAAACCATGACCTTGAATACATTAAGTTGTAAGAATCTCATATTTCAAGTGCTGAACTTTTCAGTAGCTTGCAATCTCATTAGAAAGCTCTCTCACAAACAATTTTGGTTACAAGTTAGCTGTCCCCTAGTTTTCATACTCGCTTTTTAGAGATTGTGTGGATTAGTACTAAGCAGAATATAGGAATCTTTTTTTCCAAAGTATTTTAAATGATAATTTTGCTAGATATGAACTTTACAACAGTTTTGATATCAGTAGAATAGGCCTGAGTTAATTCTCAGGGATCCTGAACCAAGAATTCTCAGCATACAGTTTTGGCTGGTTTTAATAACACTCTTTTTCTGTACACTGGACATTACTCACTAGGATCTAGTTAGGTGGTGTTTAAGGACTTTATAGGATATATATTTGTGGTGGTTTTATTAACTATAGAGAAGCATTTTAATACAGAAATTGTTAAGGAGTTCATTAGTTTCAACAGGCCAAAGTGATTCTGTGTATACAAAATAACTATTGCATTTGAAATGTTAAAACCTTGAATGAAAAGCATATTGATTGTTTTAGGTATGAAAAAGTTTATGCTGACAGGTTTATGAAGGGATATGCAATATATGTATAACAAACACATTTGTGTCTACAGTGTTGAAAAAATAAGAGTTGCAGTAATTAATTATCTGTTTCAATTCAATTTGCTTTCTATTGAGAACATCTCATGCTGTTTTATAGTACTTAATAAAATCTAATCCATTAGACAATGTGATAGAATCTTGTAATATATACTGACTGCAGGCCCCCTTTGGTTCTAAAACCAATTTATATGTAGATGATACCCATTTTAAATCTCCTCCAAAATAATTTAGTTTACAGTTTCAAATAGTGCAAACTAAATACTTCTTGGAGGCCAACATCAAGTTCACAAAATCTTTTCATTGCGTTGTTCATGTAAGAAAAATATAATGAAGCTGTAAAGAGAAAGGATTTTTTTTTTCAAGGTACAAGCTAAAACAGCTCAATGTTAATTAATTTAAAAACAAAACAAGAAATGGGAGAACTAGGATGCAAATTTGGAGCTTGTTTTGAAGGCTCATTTCTAGCATATGTGGAAATACAAATTTGTAAATAAAACATTTGGGAAATTTTCTGGAAAATAAAATAAACAAAAAACACCACACACATTTGTATTCCTTACCAGTGATGGACCTATCTAAACTAGAATTTATTCTAAAAAGGATCTTTGCTTAAAAAGAAATTTGATATCATTAAAATATCGCTTCATTGCTATTTTTCCCATCTGTTTCAATGGAACACGTGCTTTCTAAATTTTTAATTTTTTATCCTTTGCAATTGTAAATATAATAAAATTAACGAGATTTAAATTAAAAGAAAATGTTTGTATGTAAACAGTATTCACTGGGCAGTTGAAAAGGAAAAAAAACACACAAAAAAATAAAACCGTCAATAAACCCTCAACTGAATCTTAATAGTTGCAGGACTGAAAGGCTACTTCACGCACAACTGTGTGAGAAAATCACACACCATTAATTTGGTCAATATGAACTTTACTTATGACAAGCAGAAAACATTAAAAGCAATAAATGCTATACCTCTTAGTTAAATTTTATTTTTCTTTTTACTACTGAATAACTTGATGCTGTCATTTAACTTATAAAAATAAGCAATGTTCTATGGATCCTATATGAAAAATCACTATATGTCACAATTTTGACCACTGATCGTTTTTGCAGTTGACTCCAATACCAGGAGAAAAGGTCAGAAAACACAGTCCCCTGTGGAATACAAAAGAGTCCTTTTTAGTGTTCTATATTCTCCTACATTTTCAAAAAGTGGTCCTTGCATGCTATATTTGCCACATGGGCCTCAAAAGTCTTTTTTTACGATCAGCCTAAAAGAGAGAAAAAACAGCCACTTGGTCCTGCAAATTGAGAGGTGAAAGTTAGGAACTATTCTTCTATGCTTGTAAATACTGAGAAGACAGTAGAAGAAAGGAAAAAATGTTTTGATTTCTGTTTCCAGTTTTAAACACAAAATGCTTTTAGAATTAGAATTTGGGATAAATTAGTCACAAAACTGAAACATGATTTTTGTGAGTGTGTGTGTAATTATTTTTTATTTATGGCTAAATTAAAATTAACATGCAGACATCTTAAAATTTTTCTGAACCCAAGAACACAATTTTCAGAGGAAAAAGTTTTGCTTAAGATACATCTAACATAACACTTTACCCTTGGAGACACTATCTTCTAAATAATTATATAGGAATCAAGCTGGCAACATTTTAAGAAATACACTCAAAACTAAAGATTCCTACACTGCTGCCCAACTATCAGGAGGCAAACATAGTATTAGCTCAGGTCTTTCTGAGGGATTAATCTCATTTTTCAATATTTTAAAATTTGACAACAGAGCATATCTTAGTTATCTTAAGCTCCTTTGTAGCCATGAGGGAGAGAGAACAGCCTGCATATTTAGAGTAAGAACTTTGCTATAAAGATGGAGCTTCTAGGATAAAAATATAGCAAGTCTGCCAACTACCAGGAAAAACTTCCCTTGACTGGAAAGCAAAGCACCTATTTATCTAGCACTTGATAACAACAATATAAGTAATAAAAGACAAACTTACAGCACCGTTGAGGGAAGAGCTAGACTTGTTTCTAGATACTGATGGTACAATCTATTTCTGTCTTTTTATCTCCCCTGATTCATTTAGACATTCCTAAAAAATTTTTTATTATCTTTTTTTGTTTGTAGTTCTTCATCAGACCTTTTCATGTAAAACAATTATCCCAAAGCCACTCTAAGGCATGTGCCTGTGAAGTGAAAGAGAAATGGGTCAAAAAACTTTTCTCAGAGCTTATTTATGAATAGACATAGCCAGATTAATTGCATTACTTTTTAATGGAACACATATTCAATTAGTTTTGCAATGGCTCTTCAATTAAATAAACTCTCCACAGCCAATTTAAATGTCAGAAGAATGGGTTTGAAACCAGACATTTTTAACTACAAATTAAAATCCATAGATCTTTTTTTTTTTTCTCCACTCCTATTTAAAAAATAGAATACTGAATTTTCAATTTTGTGAAAGAGTTATAAAGTAGGTTGCCTACAGTCTAGTTTTACAAATTGTGCCATTCTAGGGCTTCTATACAAAGAGGAATAGTTACAGTAATGTGTGCATTACCTCTTCTATGTTGGTAAGTCCTTTAAAACATACAGAAATTTCAACACACATTCTAACTATTACTTTTAAATAGAAAAATTGAATGAAATAATGAAATAGGAAATATGTTACCATTTTTTAAATATCTTGTGAAAAAAAAAAATAATTCCCTGTATAAAATATTTTACCTATCATTACAAACAAAATCAGAGTGGGTTATTTCTGTGTTTTCCATGTATTACTTTACCTTTCCAGGATTTTTAAGTATTTACAATTTGTCACAAGGTTATGAAAATAATGTTAAAAAACCTCAATTTAATTTCATGGAGCTGTTTCAGCTTCATGCCAAAAACAGGTGGTAGTAGAGATATGAGGCCAGATTGTTTGTTTCTATGAGTATTAGAATAGCTCAGGTGATGACAGTGAATATGTGCTACAAGTTCCACAGCTAAGATTTTAGGTCTCATTAGCTATTTACAAAATAACTCTGACATTGAGCTGTGTCTTCTTGTCTCCTTCCTTTGTTGAAACAAAACCACCTATTTGGTCTGATTCTACCATGGCATCTCCATTGTCTTCCATTGTGAGCTCCAGTGTTTTCAATTCTATTGAAATCAGTTCTATACTTGCATGAATAAAAAGGGGGTTTTGTAATATTTCCAAGAAATAGAAATATTAATTTATTACTAAATATGTAGAACAGCATCTCAGTCCTTATATACAGCTGTGTAAAAATGATTTTGGAAAGAGGTTCAGATTACATATGTCTATACTCACTTAAGTTTAATATAATATATTGGGGCTTAGCTGTAATGGATGTTTCAGAGGTACCATAGCTTCATCATTATAACTCTGCATATTTTTATAGATTACAAACTCATTAGATTTAATAGTTCAGACTAAGGGCCCAAATTTTGGTCTAAGTTAAATAGTCTCAAGTATTGGTCCAAGGTTTATCTTGAAAGAGGAAGAACATGACACTGAATAAGAGTCCATAGACTACTCTCCCATTTCCTTGCTATTTCTCGCTCTTGGAATCTTCTGAGGTGTCACAGTTTACCAAAATACTAATCCTTACTGGGTTTCTCTTTATTTCTCATTCAAGCTTCCCTTGCACTGTTTACACTTAACAGGGAAAATAAAATTCCCTTAGTTCCACAATTCTACCAGTGTCATGTGTGACACTATCTTCTTTTGTTCCTTTTTAGCATGATAAATGGCAAATATTTTTGATATTACTTAGGGCTTACACTGGAAGACAGTGAACAGTTACTACTACTCACCCTGTATCACACATGATTTTGTAGTGCCATATTAATTCTTTGCCCCCAAAATAATCTCTTTGTCATGAAGTCCTATTTTGAAAAATTAGTTTTCTACCTTAAGTCAATCTTTTTTTGTGCACTTGTTAAAGTGAAAGAGGATCCTACATAAAAGATATCTGTTTCATACACTACACAAAAATATTACTATTGAATGAAGAAGTTTATCTTAATTTTACCTTTCAAATATTTTTCCATTTCCAGTTTCTTGTAACTGAGGCAGGGAAGTTACCATTTATAGCACTGATTTCTTACTTCAAGCAGTAACGAAAATTTCAGTTCTATTTATGGAATAAGCACTAAGTAAGCTACAAGGAGCAAAACTGAAAGGAAACAATGCACTTTTCTCCTATTAAGAGACCACAATTGTGAACTTTTTTCAATTATGACAGAATGTAAGATAAATAATGAGAGATTAAATTCAAAAAGGAGGGAGAACACCACAGACACTGAACACTATTAGAACTTTTGCTGACAAATGATATAACAATGGTCCTTTGAAAATAATATATACCTTTTTAATAAGCATATGTGAAACTGATACATTTTAGAAACAGCATAAATATTTGGGTACCTGAGGCATTGTTTGAATAGTCTAAGGAAAGCTTCTGCTATCATACTCCTCATGGAACTATTAATTCTGTCTCAAATTAATTAACGACTCAAAGTTGGGGCCTTATAGACCTCAACATATTTTCAACACTCTTTCCCCTGTTCTGAAGAAAGGTCCTCACATTTGGTAAATGGCTTTTCTTTTTTCTCTTATATAAGCTTCACACTTATTACCCTTTTTCCAGCTCTGGCTAATATTTACCTTAATTTCCTATCTTTTTATAAGTGCTTTTAATATGGTAGAATTTTGGTTTGGTTATAGGTCATTCTGTAGTCTTTTTCTACAATCAGAGGACAAAGACACTTACAAAGACAAGATATTTTGACAGCTCTAGGCAAATGTTTAAGGGTAGATTTTTTGTCTCTGTTCAATGAAGATAAGATCCTATCTTTAAGTGGATTAAATGCCTAAAGTTAAGAGCAGATGGATCCTCCTTCATATGTTTTGTTCAATCTAACCAATGAACATACTGTTTCTCGAAAATGATGCCATTGTTACATGCTGGCTGTGTAGATATCACTTCAGATGCAAAATTCAAGATACAAAAAAAAAAAAAAGTTAAATAAAAAAAGTTAAATGTTCTGGCACTGGATACTGCACCCTGCTCCTCTTATAAGTAATTCCAGATCTGTCATAGAATGGAGAGAGATGAACACTGGAACCAGTGAGTAGTTTTTCTTTACAGATTGTTCTGCAATAAGTTTCACTGATTCTAACAATCCCTTTAAAACATACCAGTGAAAGTTTTTAAAAAATCCCACCAACATCCCGTACTAACTTTGCCATTTCCCATGGGCCCCACAATAATCCTGATCCCCGTTTCTTATCAGTTACACAGTTCCAGCTGAAGCTCGAGACAACTCCTTCAATGTCCCATCAGTCAGAGACCTGGGTTCTCTGATCTTAGTTAGGGTCACTCATATCCACTGCCCCATAGAATTTATGGGATTTGGCTTTTACCCTGAATTACTATTAACCAGTTATCAAAAGACATATCCTTATAAATCAGATGTTCTCTGATAGAGCACATCAGACTTGTGGAGCACAATCAACACAACCACACTACATTTTTACTACAGTGATACATACATGCTTTAGGATGAGAAAGTCTAACTTACCAGCCAAAACTTTTATTGAGAAGCCTAAGCAAGTAGAAAGAGCAGCTGTTTGGGACATGCCCTGTTCACACAGAGCTGTTGTAAGACTCTCAGTTGACGGGGGGGATGTTGGAGCTCCCACAGCTTCACCATAGCAACAGACCCTCACTGCCAGAGAACTTTTCACTGCCAAATGCAACATATGAAATTAAATCGAACACAGTCCTTGCCACTTTCTAAATCTAAACCATATCCATGAGAAATCAGTTGCAGTGAAGTTCTTTAATAAATTTCTCTAAATCTCTGGCATTTCTCCATTTTTCAGGACAGGATTTCTTATTGCAGGGCATGAGATTTTGTCACGTATTAAAATTGTATTTTTGAAGGTTGATTTCTTTGGGTTTGATTCAATAGGGTCTAGTGGGTAAAGGTTGACATTTTGTGAATGTCATGACCACCTAAGAGAATACCACTCATGTAGATCTATTGAGTTAGCATTATACCAAGTAGCATTGGTCTTGCAAACATAGTAACTATGGAAACATGGAACTTCCTGTGTCCACTAAAATTCCATAGGTGGCTAGTCTGCACAGGTCTACTGTGAGCAGGACCTGAAAAACTACCTGCTCAAGTTAGGGTTTGATGAATGCAGCACAGAACATGACTGAGTACCTGAGACATTTTCTGTTTATAAGCTAAGATATAGCACGATCTGGTGTTTAGAGCATGTTGCGATGAATGCACTGCTCTGAGAAACATCAACCATAAGAGAAACTAACTGCATTTAACAAAGACAGACGTTAAAAAGAAAAATGTTCCCTAAACATCTTGTAGATGTGTAGTATGTGGTCTACATTTTGTTTGCAACCTACACCACCTCTTTTGTTTCATTAAAAAATGCAATTCTATTAAAAAAAAAAATAAATACAGAACTATAAATGGCTATGAAAAAAAATTACTACCAGAAAGCTTCACAAAAGCTTCAAAAGCTTCTGTTATAGGTAAGTTTTATACCAATGGCTCCTTTTTCACATGCAGAGTTTGATCTCAGAAAGGGCAATTTCTCCTTGCAAAGAGTGCCATCAGTGGCTTTGATTTCCGAGACTAGGTAGATATATAAACAATTAAATGTGATATAAACTCTTCTTGCTTTATTAAATAAAAAGCAATTTTTATGTGAAGGGGAAAAAAGCTTCATCTTCGCATCTCTCTGATTGGATCTGAAATTTTCATTTAGATTCTAGATAATGAAGTCTCTAAGCCATGAAACCACAAGTGTAAACTTTGAGGTGATTAAAGCCTTAGGCCTATTGCTGTAGAAAATGACCTTATTTAGGAAACAACAATTTGATGCTAATAGATTTGGCAAAAGAACAGACAAAAGAGCTTTCTTAATGTTTACTTACTTTTCTCTGTAGAAACAAGAGTTTGTTTACAAGTATTGTTCTCATTACATAGTCTAAATAGTAATGGGTGCGTTTGATTTAATTACATTTAATTAAATTGCATTACATTTAATTGCAGTTAATTAGCATACTAGTTTGTTGTGTATTCCTACATAGTTCTAGTCTGAAGTTTAGGTCCAGAATCACAAAACAACCAAAATGCACAAATTCTTATGTAGTTTAATTTTAGAGTAGTTCTCTATTTTATTTTTTTTTTAAAAAAAAGACAGTGTGAGGGTCAAGTAGAAGCTTCAATGTTTGGTATGAAGTTCCTTAACTCACAAAAACACCTGTTTTTCTTAAGACTTGGAACTATTGCCATTTTTGTGATGCTGAGATCTCTATCCTCTTTTGTAACTCAGTCTGGCCAGAACACCTAAAGTAAATGATATTCTGGTTAAGGTACAATGATCCGTACAAGCCCTGTCTTAGCATGTTCAGCATATACTAATAAAAACAAGTCCTACACAGAACAGAGAAGCTACAGCTGTTTCTATTAAAAAAAATGGAGGATAAATGTGTTGTATGCCATTCTTAACAAAAACTGAATGTATAGTGCATAGATATGATTCTGAAGAGCTTCATTCTACACATTCATCAAGCAGAGACACTTTAAAATTATTTACTTTGACAAAATCATACAGGGATAGTAAGAGACAGAATTAGGCTTTTGTGAGCAAACAGTGATTTCTTGCTTTTTTATTTCCAGAGAAAAAAAATACTAATAAGTAATGATTATCAATTTCTATTGCCCATGCAAGAATATATCACTTCAGCTGAAATTATTCCCTTCCTCCTTTACATCTCATAATGCAAAAATATCAGGTAAATAGTTCAGTAATATACCGGGAAGTTGTCAGGTGATCTAGTACTTTGGTGTCTCGGACAGGTTACTGTTTCAAGTATTTATATAAAAATGAGAGCTGTTGTCACTGACAATATATTCATATTATATCAAATTAATGTAGATTTTTCTATTATTATACAAAAGCAATGGGATTTTTTTATCCCTAAAGTTTCCCTACCACATAATCTGTGCATATTTTAACATTTGATTGATATTCAATCTTGGGGAATAAATATGAGCTATTTTCCTCAGGTTACTTGCAAAAAGGTATAAAAATTGTGGAACTAAGAGTAACAAAGAGACAATGCATAAGAATCAAAAGGCAACAAAACAGCTGCATAGATTTATCACAGAATCTTTTTTTTTTTTAAAATTAAGAAATAAGTGAGACCGTGTAGATTTAGCCTCCTTTAAAAATAGAAAATCAAACCATTTAAAATTTAACTTTTTTTATCTGCAGATGTAGCAGATTCTAAACAGAGAGCGCTAGAAAGGGGTCTTTTTACATGTAAATATAATAAAACCTATGTCTTGCCTTATTTTTAATCTGTGGATAATCACCTTGCAATCAGCTTTGTTATATTAAATGAACATGACTCAAACAAGTGGCAGGAACTTTTTACTTTGCAGCAGAAGCAACACTGGAATAAAGGGTTCTGAATTTACACCACTTTTTTAAATTTGTACTAAGTGCCTTTAGAAGTTTTAACAGCCTTTTCCATAGCACTCTATTTTCATGAACTTGAAAGCCTCAATAGGTTTTGGATTAAATTCTCTTGTAGAATCTCTTCAAAATCCAAATCAATGTTATGTCTACTGCGAATTTTCCATATTTTTTACAGTCTAAAGAAGCATAGCAGCTAAAGAAAACAGGTATGTTGGAGCATAGAACCACATACATAAGAAGATTTATTGTGGTATTTTATTCAGTACAATATCCCACAAAGTTTTTTTCACCTCCCAAGGATATTCATTATTAATTACCTTATAGCAGTTATCTTTGACAGCAGAATGTGTCATGAAGCAAGTTGTTTTTAAATGAAATTAGATTTCCTCTAACAATTTTTGATGTAGCCTAAAAACATCCCAATTTCGTAAGCAGTGAATGAGCAAGAAAAAGGCAATGAAAATTAATCAGAATTAATTTTGCCTTTTTTTCATATGCTGCATCTAGAGCTCTTGAAATGCTCAAAAACAATCTGAACTGTACTGCTAGACAGTGCAAAAAGACAACTATGGAACTGCCTTATCTAAGAATATTACAACCCGTTCCTGCCAGAAAAGCACGAATCTGTAAATTTCCAGTTAACATTTCTTGCTTTACTCTTTACTTGTCAGATTCTTCTGTTTTTGGTTTCTCAAGATAGCGTCATCATTTTGAACCAGCATTTATATTTCAAGACAATTTACTCCAGAAGCATGCATTAGCGTTAATTCACCTATTTAATGCTCTTCCTTTGTAGGTTTCCAAAAAGCATCTGAAAATGTGGATCTGCTAATTCTGTATTTGTTGGTTTTTACCACTTTGAAATAGAAACACAGAAAATTTTTAGCCAATTAATGACAATTTCAGGAAAACTCTTGGTATAGGATTTCAGCCGTCTATGATCCAGTCAGCTTGGTGTGACACAGCTGTGTGATGTTAATTTAGTTTTCTTGAGAAAATCATTGTGAAGGTGTGAAAAATTATATGAGCTAAAAGAATTAGAGATCATGAATGTAAAAACACAGGAGAAGTTTAATCATAAGATAGCAATTATTGGAAATTCAAAGACACAGGAGAAATAATAGCTATAAACCACAAAATCTACAGGAAACAAATAAATAATTGGAAAATGACAACTTGAAAGCATTAAACGTCAGACTTCAAGAAATATTTATTACTACCCACTGATGATGACTACCAAATGAGCAGAAACTCACTTCATTTCAACTGGGGAGCAGTTAGAGCATGTTAATGTGTAGCCTGTGTTGGTTGTTAGTGACTTGGTATCTATCATATACAATAGAAAATAAATAATTGCACTGTACACTTAGGACTGCACAATTATTGCCTGAAGTCTTTGTGTGCCACAAAACTCACCCAAAGAAAGTGATATAGAAAAGAACAGCAACATTTGTGCTGAAACTGTGCTGAAATGGTATGACTTCTCAAACAGGAGAGCACAATCACCTTTGCTTCCTAGCAGTCATATTTTGACAAAAGACTAAAGGACATGGACATCAGCAAAGCAAGGCCTGACATTTAGTGCTTACCCACTTACAAGTGTCATTCTTTCTTTCAAGTAAGTCAACAGATAGGAAGGAGAGTATACAAAATATTCAGACCAGTACTAATCTCAAAGAGTTTATGGAAAAAAAAAAAATAAATAAAATTGCACCCCAAAAGCCTTTAGTAAAGGCAGAGAAAGCAAAGAAAACATTGGTTCATTCACTAGATCAGACATGTTATATAGGATAAACCCCCTCCCCAAGCTATATATATTTCTATGCATGTTTATTGTTCTTAACTTTGTAAGAGGGTTAACTTTTAAGTGAATCCTTCAAATTCAACTTGAAACAATCTCACAAACTGAGAGATGAACAGGATTCCCCTATTCAGGGATAAATACTAGTATAAGAAAACGCACTCCCAGATGACACTAATAGACAGTTTCTGAGCCTATGTTTCACCTCTGTTACATCAGCTTTAGGAACAGATCATAGACCCTATCTCAGAATTCATTTGATTCGAGAGAGATAAGCTTTAATTTAAGGTGCTCATCTAGTTCTGCACAGTAATTAATACACATTTGTCAACAAAACAAGATATCAGTGCTCCAACTGCTCTGAAACACGCAAATGTCACTTGAGAGTTATGACAAAGTCTGAGGAAGGTTTTTTTTCAACACAAGTTACAAAATCCCGAGGTTTTACCAGCTCTATAAGAACTGGATGAGCACAATATGCAGCATAAAACCACTTTTTCCTGTTTTCTTTGAATCCTGAAATGACTAATGTAGCGAAGTAAGGGCTGAAGATCACAGTGCATATGTGTTTCAGGGCGGGGGAGGGGGGAGGGGGGATGGGTGGAAAATGGGAAAAAATAAAAGGAGAACAGGGAAACAGGCAACCTGGCAACATTCTGGTATGAATTTAGCAAGTAAAATAGGTCTGAGCAAAACTTTCCTTTCAAATTCTTTGGAAACAAGACCAGATTTTCAGTAAAATGATCCCTTATCAGCAATATCCTCCATATAAAACTCAACAGTTTCTCAAGAAAATAGGAAAATTTCAGGGGGTACCAGGAAGAAGGGATGGAGGGAAGAGGTGTGAAAGTCGAAAAGTCAATCCTTCTTTTCAAATTGATTATATTAATTTGATGGAGAAGTTTTGACATCCATGCCATCTAAAATTTAGGCCTTTTTTTTTCTTTTTTAATGAAATAATTCAGGAGATGTTGTATAACATTTAAAGATTAGTTAAATCTTTCCTATCTCCTGGTGCCTCTTGCTTAAGAGTTCTTAGTTGTAAAGTTGTGCTCTACAACATCAAAGGACAGAGGAGAAACAATGTCAAGCTACTTGGTGGTTCTTACCACACAGTTGATGAGTTGCAGTGTGGTAAGAACTGCTTTGTGAAACTGACAATACATTAATAATTTTAAGCAAAATGAATAAAATCACAGAAATGTTAGTGTTCAGAAGAAGAACATTCCCAAGAAGGTGATTTGAATTTAATTAAAGGTCGCAAAAAGAAGGAATGAAAAATAAGTAAACAAGATACCTGGTGATGAAAGATTACAGAAGCAATTAAACTTTTTAAATCCAAGATAAGTACATGAAATGATGGCACTAAAGTCACATCTTTTTCACTCCCCACATTCACGTTTGAAAGACTGAAATGTGAACTCTGTTCTTGAAAATGACATATCATCTACAGTGGACAGACACTTAACTCTGCCCACAGTAAGAGTTGTGTTAGGTGTATCAGCCACAACACCAAACAAGTTCAATTGGCCAACCTTATCAGCAATATTTGTCAGAATTTGACTTGAATTTTCTTTGAGTTTAAACACTGACAGAGAAATATTATCAAGGAGCTTTTTATTTTTTTCTGGAAAAATGTTTGTAAAAAAATATTTCCAAAACCAACAAATATTTGTTGGTGTAAGTCTTCACACAGGACTGTTTTTCTTAGAGTTACTCATCTAGTTTGCAAACATAACATGCATTCTTATAGTTTAGCAGCAGTGTACAAGCATCTAAACATATGAGCATCTTGTGGTTAACAGAACAAAACAGTGGTTGATGCCATATAGCTGGCTTATCTGTGAGATCCAGCTATCATTGGAAAAAAAAGAACAAATCACAGAGTGATAGTGAATTATCCTTACATTCAAAACAAGCCATTAACTAAGCTTTTCATAAGTCAAATTTTCACTGAGTCAACGAGAAGTATTGCCTGTACAAAGGTCCTTGCAAGTCTCCAGTACATATTGTTGTGCACACAGAGAAACAAAATAGCACATTTCAAGTAATGTTTCTATTTAAATGTGCTATTTAAGAATTACCCAATTTGCAGCTGCAGATTTAAAGCATATGACCTGGTTTTCCCAGGGATTGTTCAGAGCTTTAATTCATTAATTATATGATTTTTAATTTTTTTTTTTTACTTTAATTATGTTCAGTGTCAAAAATACTTTATGTTCTTGATTAGCTAATTACTTCTTGCCATTGCCTAGTTACTATTTTGGAACGTGCTGTTTGTCTGCATATGCTTAATTTTTAGTTTTCAATAATCTTTCTGACATTTAGTTCTTTATCTTCCCCTTTCTTGCATGGAATTTTTTGGAACATATTCAGTCAGCTTATCAAAGCATTTGCTTACAGACATTTACTCTTTGTGTCTGCTTTTCTGTGTTGCCTTAATAATTCATGCTAGAAATGTTTTTGTAAGCAGCCTTGCAATTTTTCATTCTGAGTTTTGGAAGTGCTTTATAATAACTTTGTGTATCAAGGCTGCAAAGCACAGTTTAACCACAGTCTACTCACTGTTCTTGGGGTTCTGAAGTGATGAGTATTATACTTTCATTCTTTGCAAAAATATTTTCATGCACTGAATGCTCAGTTCTTTGCTGGTCTCTGATCTAATTTTTTCACTACTAAACTCTTGCCATATAGCTTTATCTTGTATAATACCTTCCTTACATACTATATACAAAGTGTACAACAGAATCTTAGGAACACAAAAGTATACAACACAGAAAACAGAAAACCAGAAGGACTTTAAATAAAGTCCCTTACTTTCAAAGACGTTGAGAGTGGGAAATTAGCAGACAAAGGCAAAAGAAAAAAACAAAAAAAAAAAAAAAAAAGGAAAAGATTTGCTACTAAAAATGGAAAGGGAAGTATACAGGAATATACAGAAATAACATGGTTCTTCAGAAATAAACTCTTAATTTCAGAAGCATCAAGATAGAAAAAAAAAAGAAAAAGAAAAAAGTAATAGAATTTAGTACTAAAATTAGAAAAATTTAGCATGTAAATTAAGGAATTTCATAAAATGAGTATTGCATTTGATATTGAAACAGTTGTGAAGTGTGTGGGATTGATGTAAAAATGATTTTTGATGATTCAAGAACATGGCAGATTTAAGAGTTGAGTCATAAAAGCTAGAATTTTGAAACTTTCCTGAAAGAATGTTGCTAAGGTAGAAAACAAAGTATAAATGATCACTAGAAACATAAACTGCACCAATTTGAGACCAAACACACCAGTCTCACCAGCTTGCCACATGATTAATTTCTGATATATTTCAAAGTTCTAATAGGAAATTATTTCATTCACGTAATTTCAGGTGTGGATGATGAGGAAGAACAGAAGGTTTATTTTGAATGGGCAAACTACGGAGCACCAGTAGAATATTCCTAAAAAAATAAGAGTAAGAATTCCACAACTCCTCTTAAATAAGATATTAACTGAAGTACTTTCCAGACATAAAAGATTATTTTTTTTTCGTTTCTGCCTTTTCTGGGACCATAAATGAAAATTGATTATATAAATGCTCTGTATTATTAAAAAAAAAAAAAAAAAAAAAAAAAAGTAAAAAAAAAGGGAAGATTGAAGAAATATTAGCTTTTACATTTCTTTGAAATTGACTTAACTAGAATTATGCTTGAAGTTTTGATAGTTTATCTTTCAAATGAGTATTTCACCATAAAGAGCAGAACTAGTGATCATGAGTCTTATCTTGAAACTTCAGATGATACTTTATACATCATGAGTCCCTGATTCCAAAGTTGATGAAGAATATGGAAACCTGTAACAGGGAAAAAATATATTGGGTTTTTTCTAAGATATATTGTTCTATTTTTCATTTGGCTCTGCCTATTTATTGCTGATAGATTGATAGCAAAAGATGCAA
The DNA here is from genome assembly GCA_035040995.1 of Premnoplex brunnescens. Taxonomy (NCBI): domain Eukaryota; kingdom Metazoa; phylum Chordata; class Aves; order Passeriformes; family Furnariidae; genus Premnoplex; species Premnoplex brunnescens. The sequence goes on along the minus strand of JAWWLT010000110.1, from coordinate 73,199,605 downwards.
CATCATCATTTTTAAGTAAACTCAAATTTTTTTAAAAAGCCACTGAAGATATTAGAAATGGTTCCTCAAATAAGGACTGAAATAATGAATCCAGCTGCTTTTTCACATAATCAGTTGATCAGTACTGAATTAATTTTGAAGTAGATGAAACTCCACATCAGCTGTGACCTTTTCTGAGATTCTTTCCTTAGCATAAGCAAAGGGATTTGGCTTGAGCCTGCTCAATGTTGATTTGCTGTCAATCACACACTGAATTACATAGGATCAATGTGAAGAAGAAATTCCTCAATTATGAGTATATATAATTAGAATAAATGTAACAATAAATGACTATAAATATAAATGTTTTCCCTTGCATAGGAATGATGATGTGACTGATGCCGTGATGATTTGTGAGGACTAAAAATGTTATAGTTACAAGTGATATTCAGGGCTTAAGATGATATGAAATGTTGAATCAGATGATCTTTGAGATCCCTTCCAACGTGGCATTCAATTATTCTATAATACATAATTATAGCTCAGAAGTGAGAATAAAATATCCTCATATTTGTATCAGGGAACAGAGTAGGAAAAAGGCTGACTATATCAGCTCAAGAGGAAATATCTCAGAAAAGACTAATCACTATTATTTTAAGAGACTAAATGTCTTTGGAAACTAATAAGCAGGAAACTCTTCCAACTCTGGACATGCAAAGTCAAAAATTAGTTTAAATGTGCCATGGTTAAGAGAGTTTATGGACAGACTGACGAAAACAAAGTACTTTTATCAGTATGGAATGAAGATTATAGTAAAGAGGATGAAATGAATGAAAAGATTAAGGAAGACAAGCATGAAGAGGAACCTGAAAGATGTTTTTCCAAGATGTTTTTCCTGTATACCGTTTTTAAAGAAGTATTTTAAAGAAAAATACTAGTGAGAGCTAGTGTTTTCATAGTTGTGCACTTGCATACTTTTTCTTCTTGAAGTGACATTTTGTGCATATAGAAATCATGGATTATTGTAAGAGAATATTTTACCTACTGTATATTTGAAAAACAGCTATGACAATTGTTAAATAACATTTACCTCTAATGAATAATATTGATTTAGATTGCCATTTGTGGTAGTGAGTGCAATAGCTATCTAATTTTACCAAATGAAATGAATTCCCATTACCTGTAAGAGTGACCATGAAATTTAGGGGTGTCTAGGTGGATTAAGGCACCTTTTTTAAATACATGTTCTGCCACTTTGATGAAATCTTTGAATGGTAATATATTGTCTTTTCTCTGAGAAGCTGGAGTTTGCTATTATTTTGACCTATTCCAACCAGTATATTAAAAATTTGCAGCCATTTTTAATTTTTCCCATGTACTGATTCTCTATCCTATGAGGAACAGACAAAACATCATGTACTAAAAAATGAGATTTCATTGTTTTCAGCCTTTACATGAAACACTCTGAGTTGTCTACCATTTTGCTACATTTAACATTCAGATATAAATTATTTATTTCCTGGTATAATTTTATTTTCGTTGTCCATACTTTTTCATTCCCCACAGTAATGTATTACAATAAGAAAATGTTAAAAAGTAAGAATTTCCCAGTAACATTAATAACTCATGAAAGGGCAAGTCCATAGGCAGTATAATAGTGGCTAATATCGTTTAAGGCACAGTACAATTCTTCAGTTTAATTGCTTAAAATATTACTGTCCAGCCTTTGATTGTATTAGCATAGATTCTCTGAGGTATCAAGGACACCTAATTGCTACTAAGAAATGTAGGCAGTGGCAGGATTTCTTTTTGTTGTTGTTACGAGTGAAAAATTTTAGGCAACACCCTGTACATTTTAGTGCACCAAGAAGTGACATCTGCATTCATACTTTCTGTTGCACTTACACATCTGGGTAAGAGATCACAATCCACAGGTAGGGAGGAAATCATGGAAGCAGGTATAAAGAATAGAGATGGGATATCCAAACAAGAAAGAAATCAGAATGATCAAAAAAGTTGAAAGGAAGCCCAACTCAAATATCTGTATGCAGCCTGGGAACAATGCAGAAGGAACTAGAACTCCTCATGAGGTCACAGAATCATGAAATTGCTGGTGGCACAGCTCACATGACAGTGGTGCAGTGAGGAAGCAGAACAAAGAATGATGGGCAAGCAGCTTGGATGTATGAAGATCTCATGTGGGATGGACAACAGATTCACTGAGAGCTTCTGGGGAAGAATCAGAAGGGAGGCTAATAGAGGTTGTCATTACAGTGAGAGGTGTTTGCATTCCAGCTATTTAGGGTAGGGAACTGGATGAAGTCTTCTTTAAACAGGTGAATAAATATCTGTGTCACAAATCCCAGTTATCGTGGAGGAATTCAATATCTTTGACATCTGTTAGAAGGAGAATATGATGAATGTCAGAAGTCAAGAAGATTTCTGAACTGTGTTGGGGAGTTGGCAGTTAATGGGTCATACCAAATCTGGAAGCCATTAACAAATGGAGTACTGCATGGGTCTCTTCCTGGGCATGTCTTCTTCAATGTCTCTATCAGTGATCAGGTGACAGAATGCTTGCTCACAAAGTTTGTAGATGACATCAGGAATAGGGAGACTCAGTGATGCCTTAAACACAGGTCAAATAGGATGCAGATAGACTGGAGGAATGGGCTAAAAGGAAGCTGGTGAATATCCAATAAGGACATCCTAAGACCAGCACTCAAAGAGGAAGAATCCCTTGTAATGATACAGGCTGGGGGACTTCCTGGTTTGAGCGATCTGGCTCAACAGAAAAGTCTTTGGGATTCCTGACACACAGCAACCTGTGCATGAACCAGCAGCGGAACACAGTAGCAAAGGGGACCAAAACAATCCAGGGTTTTATTAGCATAAGCACTGTCATAAGGAAAGTGATTATTCTCTTTAACTCATGAGACCACATTTTGATACTGCAACTTGTTTGGGGGTATTGAGGAAAAGAAAGACATCGCTATCCCTAAAGACAGACCTATTGAGTGTTGGGAGCTGGAGCACTTGCTTTGTGAAGACAGGCTGAGGGAACTTACCTCAGTTCAACCTAGAGAGAGTTCTGGGGAGGATCTGAAAACCCACCAGTACCTACAGGGAGGCTACCAAGAAGATCAAACAAGGATTGTTAATGGCACACAGATCTCATGGAATAAGAGACAACACACATAAATTAAAATAGGAAATGCTCAAAATGGATATAAGAAATTTTTCTTTTCACTATGAGGGTAATGAAGCAGTGAAGTAGACTGTCCAGTGAGGCTGTGTAGTCTCTGTCCTCAGAGGTATTCCAGACTTACTGGATAAAGCCTGAACAGCTTGAGAGTTGACCTCAGAGCTGAGCCTACTTTGATAAGGAATTTGGAATAGAGACTTCCTGAACTCCCTTTTACCCTGAATTACTCAATGATTCTGTGATTCCAGGAAGAGGTTCTTGTCTGAATAGGTGTGGCATTCAAGAAATCAAGATCTGAACCCACAGTCTTTATTATAATGAAAACGTGACTTATGAAGTTCTAAAGCTGTACACATCACCATTCAGATGAATAAATGACTCTCTGTCACAAAATCAAGTGTATTCCAGAGAGGTATTTCAAGTGGCCAGAATATAAGTCCTTCTGTCAAAGTCATTACTTATTTTCACACTTATGAGATCATGATATTGAATAACTACTCATTAGAAAAATGTGAAAATATGTGGCCCTGATCATCACTACCTTCCTCTACTACCAGTAACATGATTTGTCTAAAACGGCACAGCAAAAACAACTTTTCAAACATCAATTATTATACCTTCATTCTCTTAGAAATTGCTTATGGACTGGTTAGTTGATAAATACAGATTTACATAATAAATTTTATAGTTTCTGAATCTTAGTGGCTGACATTCTCCGCTATCTCAAAGCATTCTCAGGGGATGGCGTGAGAGGAAGATACTGCAAGCGTAATGCTTCTTTGACCCATTTTGTAACAAAATGTGAGTCTTAGATAAGACACTCTGTCACACACTGTGTTTGCAAAATCATTTTTCCTGAGAAGCTCACATCTCCACAAAGAAAAGACAGTGGATTAGAATTGACTTTAAGTTATTTAGCCTTTGCACTAGAGTTTTTGCTGGAAGAACTTGGTATTAGCTAAATGCAAAACAAAATTATGATATCTGAGCTACAGAGATTTAAAGTTATTCTAAGACTGTATGTCAATTCTCCATACTGCTTTTCTAATCCTTATCTTGATTTTTTTCAGATTTATGCCAAACAAGGTTTTAAAACAGTCATTTTCGGATACAAGTTACAGTGCTGTTTAGCAAAGACATTCTTTTCCCTATCTTCTTTTTAAAAAGTGCAAGTTAATCTGAATCATTGTCATGTCAAATCCCAAATCTAATATGTGTGTTGAGAAATTCAAGCACATTTCAACTCAGTGCTGATAAAACAACTACGTAATACACAACATATGTGAGAAGCTGGAATCGGTGGAACTAGGCATATAAGATGTGAAAAGCTGTTTTATTATAGCAAAATTATCTCTAATTCAGCCTGGGTAATTAAAATGCTCAATAAGTGCAAGAAATGTTGAAATGTGTGGAACAATAATTTTTCAGTGGATTTTCCTTATTAAAAATTTTGAATAGAATTCAAGAAAGAGGGCACAGTGGATGCACTGTAAAAACTTAGAATTTCCCAAGAGAATCAATGAGGATCTTTATTTGCCCTAGGTTAAAATTTATCTAATTTCAGCAGTTCTTTTGGGTGCTTTGTAAAGATTTTTTATTTTTTTTATAGAGCTCTGAAATATCTTTATGGTAGAATGTTTTAGGACAGTAAATGTAAATATAAACATAAAACATAAATATCTACTCCTTATTTCATTTTAAACCAGATCTTCAGTAATTGTATAGCAGAGCTCAAGACCTGATCTTTCTTGAAATTCTCATGGACACCACTTTAAATATGAGGAATGTTTTTAAGGATTGTTAAACTTTCAAGGTTTTATAATCACACAGTGACTTTGAAATGCTTTTCCCTCTAGGGTCCCTGATTGAAATATAGGTTTCTTTGAAAGTCATGCCTGTGTTAATTAATATATTAACCCACACTAGCTTTAAAAGTAGATAGATTTCTGAGACAACCTAGTTTCAATAACATGATGAGGCAGCTTTATTTTTTTTTTTTTTAGCTAGACTAGCCAGTAGTCCTGTTACTGCTCTCTCTTTTCTCATTTCAAACATAACAAAGACATGTATAAAAAAATATCCTCTTCTGAAGTCACAGACTCTTATACATTACCTGTTCTGTGATTCTGTGATATTGTTGTCCACTACTAAATTTGAGAATTTCTCAATAATAACAAGTATGTGAGGAGTTTTGGGTTTTTTGTTTGGTTGGTTTTTTGAGTTTGTGTTTTACTTGGGTTTTTTTGGTGTTTTTTTTTTGTTTGTTTGTTTGTTTGGGTTGTTTTTATTTTTTTTGGTTGGTTGGTTGGTTGGTTGGTTGTTTTTTTGGTTTGATTTGCTTTGCTTTGCTTTGCTTTGCTTTTTTTATCACTTCCATATTCTGTTTAGAAAGAATCTGCTCTGTACCATCATCTATATTCAGATCACAGTTTTCATTTATTTCAGTTTTATATTTTAATGCTGAATACTTATGTTAAGGTATGGGAAGACACTTTAGGTACATTTTGAGACACTGCCTCCTTTTCCCTGCTGTGGATTCAGTCCTTGAGCAATGCCTCAGCCCGCCTGTCTCATGTAAGTGTGAGAGAACAGGGAAGAAGTGCCTGTGTGTGAATGCACATGTGTGTGTGTGTGTGTGTGTGTGTGTGTGTATGGGTATATTGAGAGGAAGGAGAGAAAGACAAAGTCTGGCTTGAGAGTCCTACCCAGCATTTCATAGGAAATTCATGGCAGTTACAGTCCTGTTCTCAAGGACAGAAGTACAGAATCAAAGTATTACCAAATCAGTTAGGTTGGAAAAGACCTTTAGGATGACTGAGTTCAATCATTGATCAAGTACTGTCAAATCCACCACTAAACCATGTCCCTAAATCCCACATCTACATGTCTTTTAAACAGCTCCAGGCATGGTGTCTCAACCACCTCCCTGAGAGGCCTGTTCCAATGCTTGACAATCCTTTCCATGAAGAAGTATCTCCTAATATCAAATCTAAACTTCCCTAACTCAAGTTGAAGCCATTTTCTCTTGTTCCATCACTTGTTTCTTGGGAGAAGAGACTGAGCCCCATGTGCCTACAACATCCTTTCAGATAGTTGTAGAGAGGCATAAAGTCCCCCTGAGCCTCCTTAGCTTCAGGCTCTTTGAAGTACCCTCAGTCACTCCTCACAGGACTTGTGCTTTAGACCCTTCACCAGCTTCACTGTCCTATTCTAGGACCTCAAATATTTTCTTGTAGTGAGGGACCAGAACTGTGCACAGGATGAGAGATGTGGCCTAACCAGTACCTAGTACAGTGGGTTGATCACTGTTTGCTGGCCACAGTATTTTTGATACAAACCAGGATGTCTTTCACCCTCTTGACCCTCTTCATGTCAAGCCAGCTATTGACCAACACCCTCAGGTCCTTTTCTGCTGAGCAGCTTTCCAGACATTCTTCCTCACACCTATAGCGTTGTACAGGGTTACTGTGACCGAAGTGCAGGACCTGGCACCTGACCTTGCTGAACCTTGTACAATTGGACTCATTCCATTTATCCAGTCTGTCCAGATCCCTCTACAGTCTTTCAACACTTCAACAGTTCAAAATTCTTACCCAGCTTGGTGTTATCTGCAAACTTGCTGAGGGTGCACTCAATCCCATTGTCCAGATCATCCAGCTTGTACTGTAGACGGTCTTAGAGACAAAGAACATCCTTTGTTTGCTTCGTTGCTGTTGAAAGACCATGCTGTGTATGAAAAGATAATGGGTACTGTTGCATAAAAGAAGAAAAAAATCATCACTGTAGTTGTATTCTGTATCATGAAACTTATAAAAAGGAACTAAATAAAGATCCAATAATGCTGACATAGCATGAAATATTATGGGTATTTAATATGTGAACATTATTAACATAGATTACTCGTGTGTGATTTTTCTAATCTTTTGAAGCACAAACTACAAATCGTACAAAAGATTGATGTCTGTAGCCCCATAACATATAACCCTAACCCTAACCCTAATTGATATCACTAGTGGGTTTTCTTTCTCTACATAGACACATTAGAAAAGACACACCTATCAGTCAGCACACTGACTATAGAGGAACACTGAATTTCACTAGATCAGAACTGTATGTTATATCCGGGAAAACAGGCTATACTAACCATTTTGTTTCTCCTTCATCTGACCCTTAATTAATCCTTTTTATAACCCCTACTTCTGTTTCAGACCTCGTTTCCTTAAAAGTTTCATATTAGATCTAAAATCCTTTTTGGCACTTCAAGTTTTGGCTTACACCTTATCTCCAGCTCCCACTGAATCATGCCCTACATGTCTCTGAGGCCTCTGCTACCACATATTTATTTTGTCCATATACCAAAGACTTTATTTTGTTACCTCTGCATCACAGTCTCAGTGCTGATGGGCCATAGGTGAATATTTAAGACTGCAGATTCAAAGTTTTAATTTACCTATCTGATACCCTATAGATCAAACTAACAAAAGAAGAGTTTTGAGAAAACTCCTATCCAACCACTGCATCTGTCATCTGGATTATGTAACAAGAAAAAGAATTTCTTGATTTTCCTCTGAAAATAAGTCTCTACTGAGGAAATGCAAGCTGTAGTTTTCTTGAATGGAATGTAATTATATCAATCAGGTAGATTATTCATATTAAGAGAAAAGAGGAGTACTAAGAAGTTTTCAAGTATTTTTTTCTGAAGTGGAATATTTCCCCCTTTTTGAACACAGGTTATTTTCTTTCTTTTTTTTTTTTTTTAACGTTAATCTAGTTCACAAGTACAAACCTTATTTTTCTGAAAATTAGAATGGAGTCAGCATCTATGAATAGATGGAAAAGGATTCAGTTCTCCAGGACTGAATATTTGAACAGAGGCTCAGTGAAATAAGTATCAAGAAAGTTAGGCATTTTCAAAGATATCTTGGAATGGGGGGTTCTATAGCATAAGTCCACAGTAATTATGAAAAACAGATTATTTCCACGCATAAATTGAGGTTCATTATAAATGCCATGATTTTAACTGAAAACCTAGAAGGCAAATTAAAAAGCTGTATCTTTTTTGTTTGCAGTGCAAGTAATACACACCACAAAAAGCACACTATCAAATGCATCTCATGCCCATGCAAGCAATTGAAGAAGTTAGCTCTCATATTTTTTTCCCTGTTCTTTCTTCAACCCACTCACCCACTCCTTCCTTCCTCCACTTCTGCTGAGCTATTTGAAACTACTTTGAATCAAGGGGAAATTTCCAGTCCAATGGTGCTTCTGCAATTTTTTCACCAAAAGGACTCCTTGGGCAGCATTCCCACACCTTACCTCTGCCTTTCCATATCTGATGCATTGGGGATGGTTAGCAGCAGGTTTAAATTGGGAATTATTCTGGCACAGAAGAAACATCAGGATCAGCGGGCCACAGTTGTGTCTTTAGTGCAGCATTAAACTATTCTGATGTCAAATATTGCACATTCAGAGCCAATTCAGCTCCAGCTGAAGTCAGCAGGAGTTTTGGATGGATTTCAGTGATCTTCATATAAAGCCAAGGAAAAGCAAACCCTTCTTTTTTCCTTGTGTGAGCAAGATAACAAAAATGGAAACGGTAATGATTGATTATGTAGGTCATTGTCAGTTCTGTGAACTATGTGTTATGCATAATGTATTAGGCTAACCCTAAGGAAAAGTCATTTGTGATGGGGAGTAGAGATGACTAAATTCTAGGTCCTGAAGTACTTGTTTTGTTCATATTGATGTGAATAGCTCTTGTGTTTCACTGGGTCTTAGTAGGACAGAGATAAATTTAGAAGCAAATTTTGCCTTGGATCTTCACTCACAGTGCCTATTGACTTAAATGAAAACTGATCTGACTTAGGTAGGGCAAAATTTTATATATACACTTTTGAATTTTAGTAGAATGTATATCTATGTCCTAAGGTACTATGTTCACTTTTCAATGTTGTTTTTACTTGCCAGTTGTTATTTTTAATGTTTTTAAAATAAATATACATCCCCCAGAAGCAGAATAAATTTAAAAATGTCTATTCTCACTGTTTTTAGTTTTGTATTAAGTATGCCCTGTATGCTCTATAGTGCATGATTAGGTAAGAAAGGCTTGGTTACTAGAATTTGTTGCTCTTGAAGTCATTAAGAATAAGGCCCTAAAGAACAACTTGGAAGTGCACCTTGAATGAATATCAGACCATTAAGCATAAATCACACAGAAATATATATCTGTTGCATTCCTGAACAGACACAATGCTCAAAACAAGTAGAACAGAATATGCAAAAGCCTGAAGTTACTGTACAGTTTAATTATCCAGTTGGCTTTTTTGCTTTGGTTATTGGGTTGCTTTTTGGTGCTTTTGTTTTGGATTTTTTTTCCTTTCCTTTTTTGTAAAATCCATTGCTGGCAGTGGGAAGAAATAAGACACAGAGTGAGGAAAAAAGTCTTCCAAGCATTTAGGAAAACCTATGTCCTCTCCACGGACACTTGATCTATTTGTAGTAGTACAATGAGGTGTTCCTTCGGCAAGAGAAGGTATACTAGGTGGTTCACACCACACAATTTACTTACATGCTGCAACAGCTAAACTCCATTTTTTTTGTTGAAAGATAGAGGGAGTGCACTCAAGTGTAACATAAATAAACAAGTCAGATGTGTCTGTGTCAGACACCAACCTCAAAGACATTTTACTTGAAGTGAGTGAATTGAAATTTCCAGATATTATTTCACAAGGAGAAAAATATTATAATGAAAACAATGTATTTAAAGAATAGATAGAATTTGAATATTTATTTATCATGAGACATAGCAATGTAATATACTAGGCAATTTTTAAAGGACAGAAGTAAAAATCCATTTTGAACTTTTATTCCCTTATCAAAGAATGCAGACTCTTTTTGTATGGCACCAGCTTTCTGGTCAATAACATACTCTTAGTGAAAGGCAAATCCTCTATGACTGATTATTGAAGATTTGTTTCATCTTAATGGTACTTGATTATCAAATGTGTGTTTTCACCTAACAGGCTGAATTTTGGATTTGAAACGAATCACTAGAAGTTCTTGCATGTTAAGCTGTTTTGTCCAGTCATGTTAGGATAAAGCATGGCATATCTGAGGTGTCTCACAAGGAATATTCACAGTTTCTTTGTAACACACTGGTAATTCACAGCTTAAAGCTAGAAATAGGAAATTGCTTTGGTTCCACTCAGTGCCCTGTTCCCCAGATTAAGATTTTTCAAGATAAAGGATTTGGCAAGATTATCACCCATTAAGTAACTGCCAACACAACTAGGGCCATGAAATGCTCTTTTGGAGAAGAGTAATTGGATGGGCTCAGCTGTGCAGCCTTAGATTTCCCACTAGACTTTTCCACTGGCAAGCTGAATTCTGCAGCAGAGGTGTTTCCAGCACTCCTTCTTCCCCGTAAAGAGTAGCAAATTCAAGAATCATCCTTATAGCAAAGTAAGACTTAAACAATGTTAAACACCAGGTGGATGAGAGTTATGGAAGCAAATGTGCTAAGTCATTAATTTAACTAAATTAAATTTGTTTATTTTTTTTACTTGCTCAGTTAATGGAAAGAAGGTGACAGTGACACTGTGAGGAGTATTGAGAACCATTTCAAGGTCCCATTTCTTTTGTTATATGAGATTTACATAATAAAATAAAAAAAAAAAGTAAATTTTCACGTTAATCGATTAAAAATTATTTTCTATGAATAGTTACTAAAATTCTTTCAAATTGTGACTATCTCAGAGAATACTCTTCTTGCAATTTTGTCAATATTTGAAGAAAACATCCGGTAGCATTTTTTGCAGCTTGAGTTTTTTGTGATGATGATTGAATACCACAAGAGTGAGTCAATAAATGGAGCATCCACAAGACAATGGGAAAGATTCAGCAGAAAGATGAAAATTCATCTGACGTGTATAACTGCTTGGAATTTATGCTTGCTAATTGCACATGCTGTCAAAAAAAGATAAAAATCAATTAATCAAGAGGTTCTGTTGGTGTTTATCCATGTTTCACATAAACTGAGTCTGGATGTAGCCACTTAAGTTTAGTAAAAATTTTCCGTTCTTTCTACTTTGGCATTTGGACATTTGGAGCCTACAACATTCAAAGTTTCTTTTATGTCAACCCGTCATCCTCTATGCATACCTACATAACTAAAGAATTTGTAGTATTCATGATCCAGCACCAGAAAGAAAATAAAATACCTCCCCTCAGAAAAAAACCCAAAGAAGATCAGTATTATGGCAGCATTAAAAGAAACAGTGCAACAGCACCATTTTGGTACTGCATTTCATTATTTTTTTTCTCACAGGCCTGGAAGTGTGGAGACATCTAGGTCATGTAATTACTGAAATATCAGTCAAAAAATAAAAAAGAAAAATATTTTCATAGAATTTAAAATTCAAACAACAATAAATATGACTACAAACCACAGAGGGAGTCTATGCTGGCACAAATAGGCTCTGTGTGCCAACATCATAGACCTGAGTGATGGACATGGTGCTGCTGGAGCAGGAAGTTAGGGGAGTCTGCCATAAAGTCCAGAGCCCTGACGTGAGGGAGGAGGCTGAAAGTGAAACAGAACATGTTGCGGGACAGAGAAGGACAGACTGTGAAAACCAAGGCCCAAGTTGTTTAGGGAGGTACAATGACCACTGATACCCAGCAATGGCCTTTCCCAGCCACTCCTTCCTCCTACCCATCACACAAATCCATGCCAAGTATGATACATGTTCCTGCAATGTTCCTTTCTTTTCCAAAGCTAGAAAGATCCCTTCCAGGATCCTCATCCCTTCCTGTCACTCAACCTGCCAGCCCCGAGTGTCTCCTCATGTGGGGAATCTCTCAAGGATACAGAAAGGTGCTTAGCTAATGGCGTGCACTCTCCCCTCTCCAGCCTACGGTCAATGCGTAGATATTAACCAAGCTATTTATGGACAGAGAAGCTAGGATGGTCTTCTCACCCACAAGGAGGGTGCTCATTTTAGTTGGGCTCATTTTAGGGGAACACAGTCCAGAGGGAAGTTGGCTCTTTTTGTGCCCATTTCACCGCAAGCTTAGCTATCTGCATGGAGATAGGCATTTGGGGAGGTGTTCTCCCAAAAGGCCATCACTTTCTCTAATTATTACTTCCTAATTTAGCTGGTTGGCCTAAGCCACTGATGGCTATATTTATCACATAGCCCCAGGCTGATCTCTTTGATTTTCTCCCTATGGAAAGTCAATTACCTACTGTTAACTGGTCATTATCATGTTCTCGTCTACTGTCCCAAGTGTGTTATTTGGATGTAAAAATATTAAGAATTCCTCTGTGGTTCTTTATTTCTTTTCTGCATCTGCTCAAACCATTAGAGAAATACAAATGTGGTCCAAAGCTTTCAGAAAAACTCTGCCAGAAAATCCCTGTGCTTGATTTGTGCATACCATGATCACCTTATGAGTTTATGTTGCACAGATGTAGACAAGGTTTTACTTATCTGACTGATACTTTTAATCAGGCTTCATCTAGGATACTTGTGCAGAAATAATTTTCCACTAGACAATGCCTAACTAATGTAAATATTAAAGATTCCTTTGGCTCTAAGAGACCCTTCCCTGTCACTCTTCTTCTTACTTTGGAGCGACTACTTGATAATACATCAATGAAAATGCCTAGACAGCAAGCAAAAACTGCACATTACCATTATGAGGAAACAACAGGGTTCTGATACACTCCCATTTACTGCATATTTTCATAATGTCTTGGAAATTGTTTACAGCTACAACTTTGCTTCAGGTGGAAAAAATTAAATATCTATGCATGCAAGTACACACATGAAGCTATATAAATTAAAAATATATTTTGCATCAATATGAATGGCAGAACAAAAAAATTAATTTTTATAGAAGATGATCTGTCTGAGATTTGGAAGCATTAGAAAAAAATCCTGTACCTGCTAAGTACTTAGGTAAAAATAAATATTTTGACAGAAAGTTTAATTCAGTTGAAGAAACCAAAAGCCTGGAGAGCCAATTGGTAGGTGTGTAACTGCACTGTATGATTTTGTTTTGTATGAAAGTTTAGTATACTGGAAAGAATGATTCATGTTTAAATATTCAGAAAGGGAAATTGTTCCATCTTGGATAACGTCCAACAGTGAAAGCAGATTTAACTTCTGACAAGACTGAGTTTGTTAAAAGGATTCCAACTTATCAGTTCAGAGAAGAATTAATCTGTCACACATTTTCTATAAGTACTGAAAATAATACCAGCAATTTAAAAGTCAGGTGCCACTGCATTTGATTTCAGAAACTATTTGGATATTTTTAAGTTGGATAAATATGTAAACATCTGTATTATTGTTGCTAAAGTCTGCTATGATTATGTCTTTACAGGTTTTTTTTCATCTATTATAAGTCCCAAATAAGATATTATACCAGATAGAATCCTTCCCACTAGGATCCATAGTAAATCATTTGCAAAGCAAATAACTATCTATTTTTCTTCTTTCTTTAATTAACAGTTTATAACGATGCACTAATGAATTTAAAATAATGTAAATATTTTCATAACAATGTTAAATTATCAATTTACTGATCAGAAGAGATATTAAAAAATAAATGCATTAATTATTATTCAATAGTACACAAATGCCAGACAATAAATATAAAAGGATAACACCAGAACTACTCCAGAAATAGAACTTGGGGAAAAAAGCAACATAGTAAGAAGGTCACCTAAGTACAAATCTACTTGAGGATCGTTTCCAGGTAAATGAAAAAATAAACAAGCACAGTAAAAGACCAAACCAGATCACTTAAGATAATTTTCAAGTTCTCCATATGCTGTTCTCCATATGAGAAAGTTAACAAAAGTAGTGTCCAAACTTGCTACAAAAAGTGCTGTAGGATGTATTTCAATAGTTAGAATCTCTTTTTCATAACATAGATGTCAGTACAAAATACCAAAACCTCCAATAAGAAAACATATTGAAGCAATAAAAGTTGTGTTTTGATATATATCTCTGTCTGATTCCCATAACATTCATTGTCAAGACAAAGAGGGAATATAGATAGGAATTAGAGAAACACAGTTTTGCATCTAACTTGGTCAGAGAACATTTAAAAGTAGGGTTTTCTCCAAATTTTAGTGATAGAGTTATGAACTTATTCTGATTTCACTTGTTTATACAGTGAAATACCTTTATAGACTTTAGTCACTTGTCCAAGTCCAGTGACAAAAAGACTTTAAACTCAATTCAAACATTGCAAAACTTCATTGGAAAACTTCAAACTGTTTCTAATTTTGGTGGTTTGGTTCTGTGCACTCATCAAAAAAACACAGAAGTCCTTTAAAAGATTAGTATTTTTATGATTTAGGAGTTTTGCTTTCTGCCTTAGCTCAAGATACAACATACACAGTTTACTTAGATGCCCAATCTTTTGTCAAAAACCCTCACTAAAGCTTTTCCAGGAAACTAGGATAAAACGGGATAAAAGGAAAGTGTTTGGAATATTTATTTAAAAGACATGTAATATTTCAGGAATATAGGAGGCATAATGGCCAGTCTTGCAATGAGGGAAGTTCAGCAGTGGGAAGATCTGGATTACAATCTTGGTAAGCAATCTGAGGAAAAAAGGGCAAATGATGTGAAGGACAAAGTTTGCTGGTGCTGAGAGTTATTCAAAATAATAAAGGCAAGATCAAACTGAAGAATTTCAGAAGAAATCTAATAAGATTTAACAAGAAATTTGTCAGTTGAGATACCAAATTAAATTAAATTGGATGGATGTAATTATCTAAATAGAGAAAAAAATCTTTCACATCATTAGTAAATTCAATCATTTACCTGAGTTATGAGCTCTGAACAGATTATTTCCATTCAGAAGTAAGATACTGGGGTTACTATAGCTAGCTCTATGGAAATAAGATAGGTTTGGTAGTACACAATAGCAATCAAAAAAAAAAAATAAATAAAATACTAGGAAATACTAGTCAAGAAATAATCAAACACAAAACATAATGGCAAATTCATGGTTCATGTTTTCCCTGAATACTCTATGCACTGCTGGCTCTTTCTTATAAAAAAAGATATACAAGAACTTAAAAGTAAATTCAGATAAAGGTTACAAGAATCATCAAAACTATGTATTGGCCTCTCTGTGAAGAATGGTGGGACTCAGCCTGGAAAAGAAATGGAAAAGGGATATGATAGAGGTATATAAAACCATCAGTGCCCCAGAGAAGACAGACTGGGACTGAATGTTCACTGTTTTCTCAACAGAACTAGTGTCCAAAACATGAACTTCAGAGTTTAATTTTAACTTCAGGTTCAAAACAAAGACTGGTTCTTTGGTGCATTTTATACTACATCGTAAACAAGTGTCCCCAGCCAATTATAAAATTCACAATGAAGTACTTTCTTGATGTAAAACAAGTTAGTTAACTGAATGTTCAAAAAGTACTAAATATCCAAGTCTGGTTTTGTTTCTGTTTGTTTCTATTTCTAGGTCAAGAATTTTTATTTCAAGAATCAGATATTGTAGTGAAAAAAACAAAGCAGAACACTATTTAATGCATACTCTGGTCCCCTAACAATATGCAGAAAACTTATGGCCTCAGATAATGATGCTCTAAGGCAGCAGAGCTCAAATTACAGCTCTTAAGGGACCTGAATACGGCTCTCATGAAACCTATGTGTCTCATTTGTGTTCCTTTTGCTGTATTTTAGATCTGGAGACAGAAGAACAATAATAGTAGAAACAAACCCTGTGCAAAAAGCACACCTGTAAGGGAATATTTGAACAGTAGACAACCATCTTGCAACCTTTTTAATTAAATGAAAGATGCAGTGGGAAAAAAAAGAGTACAAGGGGGAAATTAATTAAAAAAAAAAAAAAAAAAAAAAAGCTGAAAAGGACTTAAAGCTCTCCTTGCCTCTTGACACAGAAAGGTCAGCTGAGTCAGGCCAGCAGATAGTTTAAAACATCCATTTTTTTCTGCTATCAAAACTCAGGTTTTACTTGTAAATGAATATATGTTTGTACAATTGAAAGCCAACTTGAGCTTCCACTTTTATCTTAGCATTTTCTTCATTTACTTACATTTCTCCCAAATATGGCTTCAAGGGCTGACAAAAGAATAGAATGACAGAAATATACTCCCCCATGAATACACTTGGCTCATTTTTAGTCCTATCTTATGGACTTGTATTTCTATGACTCTACAAACCTTCAGTACAAATTACAATGAAAGAGTCTTTGAATAATTTATCAAACCATAGGCAGAATTTATCATTCCAGAGGCAGAAAGATACTTCAGTGAGGTTCACATGGGTTCATTCAGAAGTCACTGCTACACCCTTTCTTCTGTGGCTTTTTTGATATTTCCAGATCCTTATGCACACAAACTTTCTAATGTTTTAATTTCAAACCCCATTTTTTTAAATGGGTTTAAATAGGTTTTAAATGGGTTTAAAACTGGTTTAAAATCCAACTTTAAAACTGGAAAAATTCTCTAATGCTTCCTATGTGTTCTCAAGATGGATGAATAAGAACTTAAAAAAAAGACTACTTTGCTAACTGTGTTAACTATTTTTGTCCTTTGTGTTTGCTTTTCCCAAATATCTTGGCACCTTTTTTTTTTCTGTCTGTTGTATCTGTTGAGACAGAGATTTTGCCCCTCAATGTTATATCAGAAAGAATATTGCATATAAAATACTGTATAACTGTATATCAAATGCAGGATCATACCTGTGGACAATGAAAACAACTTTGAACGAATTGTTCTTGTTTATTTGTTTTGACAGTTTGAAGGGAGGTGCAGCTGGACAGAATGCAGTGTGCTTCAGTGCTGTGCTATGTACAACGGCTGTCAGCAGTTGCTTAGAGCTCAGCACTTCGCCCCTGATGCACTCAGACAGATATGCATGTGCTCAGCTTAACGTACAACAGCAGCTAACCAGGGACACATGGTGAGGTCTGAACATTTGGCTCATTTCCTGGAGCACAGCACAAGAAAAGAAAGGCATATTTAATGATCTTAAGGCCAGTAGACCTTGTGCTGCAAAGACACTGGCTTCCAAAAAAATAAAAATCATATTGATACATTTTTAGCCTTTATTGCTAAACAAAGGAAATATGAATCTTCTGAACAAACAGATGAAAAAGAGAAAGACCATTAGAGAAGTGAAATATTTTATTCCCCTGTATTGGTAATATTGAATATGACTAACCATGCCCACCACATTTTGGGAATAAGAACAAGAATTTGTATCTGTTCCCAATACTGATTAGTAAGCTCCAGTGACTCTGTAGTCCACTCTGTCCACACCAAACACCCACTGAAGATATACCCGGGCCTACAGTGACTATGTCTGCCTGATCTTATGTGAGATATGGAGGAGAAAAAACGTTATCTTTATACTATTGAAATCATTTCATTCTAGTCCTTCCTTTCAAATTTCATTTCTGGCTGGATAAACACCTGTTCTGGGAGGAAAACTAAAATCTGCTGTGATGGTTATGCTAACAGACTCTACAAATGCCCTGAAGTTTGCTGTCAACGCCTTGGACTATAAAATGTATGCAATGCAAGGCAGACTCATGTTTTATTTCAAATCTCAGCAGTGTGAGAAAAAGAAAGCTTTCAGGCTCCACCTAAATAATTTCATATTACAATAAGTGGTGGAAGGCAGTTTAGCAGGCATCTCAGTGTTAGATACTTAAACTGAGATATAAGCATTTATAGCTGCCTCCCGCTGCTTGCTCAGCATTGTTTGCCACTTTAGAGGTAGATCACTGTTTAATGTTTTTGGTTTAGTTTACAATTAAACATGATGCTTTTGCTACATTGCAGTGCTGAAATCTCTTTTATGATGCACCAATTCATATGCTTTAAAAAGTGCCAGTAAACTACGACGTAGCTGTACTGTGTCACTTTGACAGCTTTTTACTGTGTACAAGTTTGACGTTTCTGCTGCTGTCTGTTGTTTTAAAATTAAGGTTGTTTTTATCATTTTATCGACTTCTCATTGGGATTTTCATAAGTCTATCATCAGCTTAAGTAATGCACAAATAAACCCAGAGAATTAAAATTAAACACATTATTTTGCAAAAATCCCACTGTTAACTGGTGTATTAAGACTAAAGCAGAACGACTTGAACTGCAGGTGCTGCTTATACCTAATTATCTTCAGCTACACAGTCAAAATATTTTGTCAAAGACCCAATGCTGCAAGAGTGAAAAATATTGTATTCTACAGTTTCAGGTCACATGATTACATAGATAGCTCATTAAATGGAAAATGCTACCATTTCCTTAGAGTCATATCATTTAAAACTATGACCAGAGTGGATTCTCCCCACTGAATAAGAAAGCATATAATTTATTCCTATTGCTTTCTTAATTTCTTTTTACCAAAAACTTACTCTACAAGATGGGCAAAAATAGGATATGTCCTTGTATTGTACCTTTAATTCTATTATCTTCATGACAAAAAAAGTAGAACTGATCTGTATTATTAGTTAATTAAAAACTAAATTTCTTTGACTCATGCTTTAGCTTGCCACTTAAAAATTAATTATGGACAATAACAAATAGCAAAGTCTTATTTTTCCAGAATAAGTTCCCCACTGGGATGCAATGAAAATGTTAATAATTAATCAAATAGTCTAACTTGGTATTATTTTTTGCTACCTCACACATAACAAAACCCCACTGAAGGTATTTGACTTTTTTTTGTTTCATAAATATT
Organism: Premnoplex brunnescens; assembly: GCA_035040995.1. Lineage (NCBI taxonomy): Eukaryota > Metazoa > Chordata > Aves > Passeriformes > Furnariidae > Premnoplex > Premnoplex brunnescens. The sequence goes on along the minus strand of JAWWLT010000110.1, from coordinate 73,180,672 downwards.
CATATATAATTACATTTTCCTTGCAAATTGCATTTTTTCACCCCAAAGGGAGGAAAAAACAATTTGTGTGTTAATTTTATCTCACTGGGTTTGTTCAGCTTCAGTAGTTGTGTATATAAAATAAGAGATTAGATAAAAAGAAATGCAAGCAACCTGTGTTTTTTTTTAATTTAAAGAATAATAATAAGGCAATGTTGCTAATTTTGTAGCAATTTAAGTACATTGCTACCTACCAGCATAAAGTGAAAAGCAGGCAATTCAGTGTTCCTATTCTGTCTGTCTCCCAACATTAATACTAATTTTGTTTAGATTCTGCTGCCCCCTACAGAATAGTTAAATATTTAGGATTTTACAGACCCAAGGATTGCTGTTAATTATTTTTTAATCTTACCTGGACAAATTAAGGCATGGCTTCTATCGTGTTCTAGGAAAGCAGAGCTTTATTTGATGCCATTGCAAATTTTTAATATGTTCTGCATGACCTGTGACTTTTAAAAAAAAAATAAAAAATTGCCACTTTGTGTTGCATTGGTAGACTAAAATTAAAAAAAAAAATTATAGGCACTGTTATTGAACCACTGAAATAAGATGAAACATATTTTACATACTCCAAGAAAACAGAAAGCAAGTTTACTAACCTTTGAATCTCAGGAAATAAGCTAATTATATACTTTATCAGCTGCTACCTGTATACTACTATTCTTTCCAGATCCCACTATCTGTAACAAACAGCAGCAGTTAAACGCAATGATGCACTTCAGACTCTAATAGAAAACAGACTGTGAATAGGATAGGGAGAAATAGAAAATACTTTGAATGTACACTGTAAACATTCAATTACATTTCAAAAATATAACATAATCTTTGAAATCAGAGAAAAGTATCAGTTGCACAAATTGGTATTCATGAAAAGTAGGTATTTAAATAAAAACCAAAACCTAGATTTTAATTCCTGTGACTAAACTCAAAATTGAATAAGAAAGTTTGTTCTTCATGGATATGCCCTGGCTGTCTCATATTGCACTGTATACGTCCATCATTTAGAAGATTATGCATGAAAGAGAGGAAGCCAAGGAATCTTCCATCATATCCTGTCCTTGCAACTGTGTGCAGAAAGAAAATAAGCAGGAGATTTCATATGGCCTGGATTAGTTCCCTTTGGTGTTACCTAGAAACTAGGCATTAGAGGGAAGAGAAATGTCATAAATGTGCTTGAGTTTCTCTTACTAAATACTTCCCAGAACACACAGCACAGAAACTCACATGTCCTTGGCTGACTGAGATTAGCAAGAAGTTAGGATATTGCACTAATAACCTCAAAAACACCTTTGTACGACAGCTGAGTGGATGCTCCCCCTTCCCCACTCCGCATGGTATCCAAGATGTGCCAGGAAGGCAAACACACACAGGCAGCAGTACAGGAAGCAGAAAGTTTACCCCCAGGGTAAGGGTTTTTATGGGGCTTCAGGGGAAGTGATGTCACACCAATGAAAATCCAGGGTTTACAGCAAGTAGGGAAAGGGTTAACAACAGGCCAGGGAGGGGGCTTCTCACATAACCTGCCCAGGTACCTTCTTGCATTCTAATGAGGGTGGTCTCAGGGTGTTCTGGGAATAAGAAGGTGATCCAGGCAGGGTAGACTCCATTTTAAAACTGAGTAAGAAACTGTTTTCAAAACATTATGGTCAGTTTTTGCCACAGACCTGCTCAGTGCACCTGGAAGGACCACTCCACACATGCAGGGATGGTAGTGAAATGGCCATTTATTCAAATAAGGTTAGGGTATTTATAGGGCTAGCAGAGGAAGGTTCTGGAACAGGGCATGGAAAGGGGTTGGATAAGGGGTGCAACCAAGAGGAACTGGGACAAATAAGGAGAATAGAGGTAGGGCTACACCATATAGAGGAGAGGATAGGGATGGCTAACCTTATATGGTACTGATAGACAGCACCACAGGCTAGCCAATGGGAGTTAAAAGAGGACCGCGGCCAATGAGGAGACAGTAACTGGGGTAATGACATCCAATAGAAAACTCAGGAGCGGGAAAACAAGGACCAATAGGAACAATTGAACATTTAAAAATGTAGAAATCCCTATTCTAATACAAAAAAATATCATCTATTCTAACAGAACTATGTATAACTGGGGAGAACTCGTCAAGTCATATGGGAACTCCTTGTTCCTGGCAATAAATTCCTTCTCTATGGGTCTTATTTCTTATTTTTGTTCCAATCCAGCTCCTTTTTATGTCTTCTACATCCCCGGTATTTGCTCCGTTCCCCGACAAGTTTTTCCATCTTCTGAGGCTCACTGCCACACCTTTGTTTTTCCTGAGTGCTCCCTCAAATGCTCAGAGAAGATACTAGTCTTGAGGAGACAGGTACAGATTATGTCTTCCAGAGCTTATGGTGAACGAATCATGGGGCATAAAGTTGTTTGAGCATGACTGCTTTTGCATAAAAATAATTTTGTAGAGATGTCAGAAAACCCAATAAAACTTACAGGAATTTTGGTGCCTTAGCTCCTTCATATCTTGGAAATAAGTTTTGATTATCCGTTTCTAGATGTCCAGAATCTTTCACATTCTCCTTGGGTTTTAGACTTCCCTTGAACACTGCATTTGCCCCTGATAATGTCTTTTTTCTTTAGCCCTTGCTCTCCTGTTATTTTAACTGAGTTACTTGTCTCTAAGTATTTGTTTTTATCTTGCTGTGTCTCAAAATTTCCTGTAGGTGCACTGATAGTATTCACATTCTTTGTTCTCCTTGCTCTACTCCAGAGTAGCTAAACAAGGCTATTTATAGATATAGATAGAAACTGAAGGAGAGAAAGTTGAATCAGAAGCTTACTTTAGCTTTTCAAAGGGAGAACAGTGTCTGCACATTTTTTGTCTTTCCATTATGTGTAGGAGAATCCTTGAGAAATAAATATCTGTGTTAACATCAGCCTTTTAAGAAGTAGCCTAAAACACATCCCAGATGTTTCTTAGTAACTGACCAAAGTCAGCTGATGATGTGTCATTGGATCCTTCTCTTGTAAGCATCTCAGACTGCATGTTGAGATTTTCGGCACTTTGAATGCCCTCATACTTCCGGTGCAAATTCATGTCACAGCTAAGTTGATCTGACAGCTGGACCTGCTGCTGATATTGTTGATATCTCTCACTCTTAGCCATAAACTCCTGATGCTGTCCTTGTGAAAATTCCAGTGATTGTCTGAACATTTAATGATGGTATGAACCATCAAAAAATAAATAGTTATCTCCTTATTTTGCTCCTTGAGTCTCCTCATTATACTGTAACAATCACTATATGAAATGCAAACTACACTTGGAAGGGATAGAGTAACAATGGCTAGCATAGGTGTAGCGAAAACCTTCAGCCTCAGGCTATAGGCCATTGCACAGCACTTTCTTTCTAATTATCACTCTTAACTTAGGTCTGGGTCCTTTAGAGATTTTTGCTATGGTCAGCATTGCCCATAAACTGCCCACTTCAGTCTAAAGGAAGTAGATGCCTGGTTAAACATGGCACACATAATGTTTTGTAGAACTGGTCCTATTGTCTTCTGAGGAGGAATTTGAACTTATTTTGGATTAACTGTAAACTAAATCCTGATTTTTAGTGAAGTATTTATATATTTCACAATTAAAAAGCAAACAAGGGTGTACTCGGGTAGAATTCTATGTGGGTATTTTTGGTCTGTGTTTGGCCCAGCCACCTGTGAGAAGCTGGGTTTTCTCATGCCAAGTTATGTGAAGACAGGCTGATAAAGATGGTCTATAGCCTTGAGAGAGAGATTTCTGTGTAAACTAAAATTAATTGGTTTCTCACAACTCCATGGGGGACACCTGGGCAATTTGGGTGTTGGCACCTGGCAGCTTATTTTCTCTTTTCTCTCTCTGTTGGGTTTCTTTCCTGTTTACTTGGCCATCTTTGGTAATAAAACTACTGTTTGGGTTTTCTGCAGTATGTCAGTTTCGGCTTCCACATCCCTTCGGACCCCTATTCTCCCTGGAACAAAGGCTTACCTGTAAACAGGCAAGGATCTATAAAAATAGATGCAAACATGATAATGGATAATACTGTTTAAATAAGCACAGTAAAAATGTCCTCCAAAAAAAACAAAAATCTTTCTCAGATGGGAGATGTGTTATTCTGACATTTATTGTGACAACCTCTGCATCAGTAAATGCAATAAAGACAACACTACATGCATGCAAAATAGCTTGTCAGGAGATACTTGCTGGACAGCATTCCTTTCAAATAATAAACTGTTTACTTTTGAAACATATTTCAGTATTTTCTCACCTGTTTGTTTAAAGGATAAATATATTTCCTGAAGATAGAAAAAGGAAGCAGAAAGATGAAAAAGCCTTCAGAACGTAGGTTGTTTTTTTTTTCCTTTCCCAGAAAGAACAGAGACATTAAAAGCTGTGGGAAAAGCCCCCTGTAAAAATACATGTTAAATGTATTTTCCAAATTTCAACCATTATCTTAATCTGTATAAGAATTTGCCATTCACTGAAATAGTGCATTTATTTCCTATGCATGTCAGGAGCATATATGTTCACTGTTTCACAAAAAGCTATAACATATAGCACTGGGCTATTAAAGCTAAAAGCTTTGAGAACAAATCGCAAATCTGACACTTTTCTATGGTTTTAACTTGACTAGCTTGGGAGGAGGAACTGAATAAATGAACAGCTTTGGAAGTTTCATCTAATACCTCAAATAGACTAAGTGCAGATTTTGTAGATTTAAATATTCACATTAATATTGATTTGCAAGAGTATCAGGGAAGAAAAACAACACCATTAAAAAGATAGAGATATAATTCCAATTATAGCTGTTGGTAATGGAACTGCTGCATTACTAAAAGCTACAGTCTTAGATTAGAGAGGTACAGTAGTGATTCAAACTCAGTGAGAAGATAAAAGAATGAGAAACATGTCATTGCTACAAAATCAAAACCAATAAAGAATGCAGGCATTTAAACAGCAAAGCATTATTCCTTCCAATAAAACTGTGCCACTATATGGAAGAACTCTCAAACATCTATCAAGCAAAGCTCTGAAGACCGTAGACTCTGAATGAATCCTGGATTCCAGTTTAGTCTTTCAAGACTGTTTCTGCATTTTATATTCTTGATATTTAATAATAAAACAATTCTTGTTGCAGGACTAAAGTGTGCAAACCATAAATTGTCCTATGACTTGTTTAACTACTAAGGTACAATCAGGCTTGTGTTCCTCTTCACCCTTCTCCTTTACTTTTTCCAGTATGCTCAGGCCCACATTGAGTATTTTATGTGATACTACAATTCTGTAATATAACCTCAAAAGCTGAAAGGTGCTATCTCACCCAACTTACATTACAGCCTTCTCAGAGAAAAAAAAAAAAAAAAAAAAAAATACCAAACAACAAACAAACCAAACAACTGAAGTCAGGAGACTCCTTAGAATATGTGTTCCAGTACATTTTATCTATCAATAGTGTGGTCTTGCAAATTGGGTAATCTCATGGCAGGTGTGATCTGTTGAGAGGAAGGAAGATAAAGTGTGGATAAAAATCATCTTTGGGGTACAGGTGTAAATTCCCTGCATGACAACTTTTCTTTATTACAACATATATTTCCTGTTGTGTTTCTGACAAGGAGACAGTTTCATTGTGTTGATAGCACACAGCATTAATGTCAAGTCCCATCTATCCTCTGTGAAACACAGTGCTAAAACAATTTCCTTTTCCTTAGTGTAATCCAGCAATTTAGTATTTCACTGAGAGACAGAACCTGAGGAAGAGAGTTTGGTCTCCAGCTGGTGAAGAGTTGTACAATTTTAGAATTCAATGTTCTTTTTCCACTGAGCGCAGTAAGGAACATTTTTTACTCAACTTCAAAACTGTCCTTGAGATCACCAGGTACAAAATAATATAGAATTTATACAGATTATTTAAACTGATAGTATTAATCACATCTTTTACCTTGAATAACCCTAACTCTGGCTTTGAAAGGTCTTTCAAACTGGTCAGATTGTGTCATTCAGGCCCTGACAGACACTTGCCTTGTGTAAAGATCAGATCTGCCAGTATGTCATGTCTCTGTTGAGGGAAAGAAATAAATATGTGCAGAACAAAATGCCTCACACTTTCAGGTTTTAACTTCCTTCCTTCTACAATCACTATTAATGCAAAATAAGAATGAGATTCTGGCATATTAGGGACAAGTACAGAGACACCTGTAGACCTGGCTTTCTGTATGTAAGTTTACATCTTTTTTAATAAATTTTAGTTTACACTTTTTGAATTTAATTTAGTCAATTTTGTTTACTTCACTGCCTTTTTTCCCCCCTTCACTATCTTGCTACTACTATTTTGTTTCAATGATGTGCTTCTTTAGTATGGCATTTGTAATTCCTAGCATGCAAATTTTAATCTAACCTAAACATTTTAGGAATGATCATATTTGCTTCTCAACTTCCTATTATGTTGTGCAGCATTACCTTTCATTAGACCAGTTATATTAATGTAATCAATTATATCTTTTCTGGGGAGACATTTATAGAAATCATTCTATACAATGGAACTATTTCTCCTTCTAATTTGTCTTTTCATATGTTAAAATGTATCATAGGAAATTTAGAATACACAGCTAAGGATTGGACCATATTTTAGTTTAAGTTACAACTCTCTATTTCCATATAAGATATTTAATTATTTTATATATGGATACAGCATTCTTTATATCATATGCAGTTATATGCAATTGAAGTAACAGAGTAACATCATAAGTGTAGTTAAACAAAATACGCACAAGATGCTGACTATGTAACATGAATGGTCTGAAAACCTGTTCCTCTCCTTTTATAATTTTGGTTTACAAAGTGAAACATTAGGGTGTGGTGTGAGCACAATAACAGTACAAATAATCTTTGCTTAAGAGAAAGGATTGTCTATGGTACAGTGCCTTAGTGAGGAACACAGTTCTCTTCGTAAGGACTTCTATTCCCTTAATGCATCCAGTTGTGTTTCATCATTTTAGCCAATCACTGTTCCTCTGTATAATCTCTTACATTTAGTCCTGCAGTTTGACAGATAAGGTCACCTTGATATGTGAAAAAAAATATCTTTCTATTGAATTTGCATACAAAATAAACCAGTGGGAGACTGCATGATTACATTCAGCATACAGCAGTCTCCAAAATTTCCTTTATGGTAAAGATACTGGCCCACTAATTTTTTTACAAAAAAAAACTCAAAACCCAAAACCCAGTATTAACCAGAAAAAAAAAAAAAAAAAAAAAGATAAAAAAGAAAAAAAAAAGTGTTAATCAATAAAGAACATATACATCCATTTCTGCTGAAAATGATGATTCTTGTTCCCCGGATGCATATCCCCCCCAAAAATGGCCTCTTAAAAGCATTTTGTAAGCCTGTGAATACTGTTACCAGGCTTATTGACAAGTTCATTGACATCACTAAATATCTCTTCAAAATTTGTAGGTGATGGGTTTATTCTACAAAAGCCGTATTGACTTTTCACCAAGTGCAATACATTCACTTAATTCCATTCTTTATTATAGTTCTGACTGCTTTGTTTGGTACAAAAGTCAAATTCGCTCACACTAGTGTCTATTCCTACAGAGGTCTTCTAAAAGCCTTTGTCAAAATGACTATGCATTTACCGTCTGTCTTTCCTGTGGTAACATGAGTAAATTAAACATGAGGCTTTACACCATGGTTACAATTTCATACTAAGCTTCTTTGAAGTCCATGCATAAAGAAAATCTAGGTCTTCCAGGTGAGGAATTATGGTGAGGAATTTTATTGTGGAACACTTTTTTCACTTTGGTTCTATTCCTCACGTTTTTTCTTTTTTGTTACTCTTATTGTATTTATTTTTTTTTTTTAATTCATTTGAATTTTTGAAGTGATCTCATCTCAACCCAAGAGTTTTAATATTGTCTTCCAATTGCGTTCCCCATCCCACCAGAGGACAGGAGGAAGAGTGAGCTTCAACGAGTTCTGTCATCAAAGTAAACTTTTCTAGAAGGAATGCAGATGCAGCATAGAGCTTTCTGGTCCAACCCCCCTTGTCAAGCAGGGCCAGCTAGAACCAATTGTCTAAGACTGGGTCCACATGAGACAAGAGACTCCATAACTTCCTTGGGTTGCTCTGTCACCCTCACAAATAAAAAAATGTTACCCAAAGTTCAGACCAAACATCCTGTGTTTCAGTTTGTTACAATTGTCTCTGGCCCTGTCACTGAACACCATTGAAAATGGGTGTTCCGTTCTCTTTGCATCCTTCCTTCAACTATTTATATCCACTGTATATACTGTATGTATTTTACACATCATACACCCCTGAGCTTTCCCAGTGTTGGGCCCAGTGCTCTTCAATATCTTTATTGATGATTTAGATGAGGGGATTGAGTCCACCATAAGCAAGTTTGCAGATGACACCAAACTGGGAGGAAGTGTCAATCTACTGGTAGGCAGGAAGGCTCTGCAGAGGGACCTGGATAGGCTGGAGAGATGGGCTGATTTCAACAGTATGAGGGTTGACAGGGCCAAGGGCTGGGTCTTTCATTTTGACTACAACAACCCCATGCTGCACTACAGGCTGAGGACAGAGTGGCTGGAGAGAAGCCAGACAGAAAGGGACCTGGGGGTACTGATTGATAGGAAGCTGAATCTGAGCCAGCAGTGTGCCCAGCTGGCCAAGAAGGCCAGTGGCATCCTGGCCTGTATCAGAAATAGTGTGACCACCAGGACCAGAGAAGTGATCCTTCCCCTGTACTTAGCACTGGTTAGGCTGCACTTTGAGTACTGTGTCCAGTTCTGGGCCCCTCAGTTCAGGGAGGACATTAAGGTGCTGGAGTGGGTCCAGAGAAGGGCAATCAGGCTGGTGAAGGGACTGGAGAACAAGCCCTATGAGGAGAGGATGAGGAAGCTGCGGTTGTTCAGCCTGGAGAAGAGGAGACTCAGGGGAGACCTTATTGCTCTGTACAACCACCTGAAAGGAGGTTGTAGCCAGGTGGAGGTTGGTCTCTTCTCCCAGTCAACCAGCAGTAGAACAAGAGCGCACAGTCTTAAGCTGTGCTAGGGGAGGTTTAGGTTAGATATCAGGAAGAAATTTTTTACAGAGGGAGTAATCAGGAATTGGAATAGACTACCCAGGTTGATTCATCGTCCCTGGAGGTTTTTGAGGTGAGACTGGATTTGACACTTAGTGCCGTGGTTAAGTAAGCATGATGGTTGGATCAAAGGTTGGACTTGATGACCTTGGAGGTCTTTTCCAGACTCATTAATTCTATGATTCCCTAGCCTAAACAGTTCCAGCTCTCTTGATAATTCAGTACTTTGAATTACAGAAAAATGTATTTGGTTTACATGTCAAGCTTTTGGTAGCAGCAAAGGCTTGAAGTGGTGACTTCTGTGAAAAGACACAAGAAGCTGCCCCCATGTTTGATAGAACCAGTTCCAACCAGACCTGTCACTGGCCAAAGCTGAGCCAGCCAGTGATGCTGGTAGTGCCTCTGTGGTAACCTGCCTAAGAAAGGGTAAAACTGCTGTACAATGGGAGCAGGGGGAAAGCAGTGAGAATATGTGAGAGAAACAGCCATGCAGAGAACAAGGTCGATGAAGACAGGAGAGGAGGTGCTCCAGGTGCTGGAGCAGAGATTTCCCTGAAGCCTGGTGAAACAGGCAAGCCCCTGAAGCCCATGAAGGTTTAAGGTGGAGCAGATATCCACCTGCAGCACATGGAAAATTCCATGCTAGAGCAGGCTTCTGGCAGGAGCTACGGTTTGTGGAGAGAGGTAACCGCAGAAGCAGGTCTTCTGGCAGGACCTGTGACATTGCAGGGGACCCATTAAGGAACAGTATGTTGCTGAAGCACTGTGCCCCATGAAAAAAACCCATACTGGAACTTTTTTTGAAGAACTTCATCCCATGGGAAACATCCACACCAGAAAAGTTCATGAAGGACTTTATCTTGTGGGAAGGATCCCATGCCAGAGCAGAAGAAGAATATAAGGAGGAAGGAGCAGCAGAGACAAAACACTGTGAACTGACTACAAATCCCATTCCTTGTTTCCCTGCCCTGATCTTGACTCGTGAGCTTTTATTCATATTTTGTAGGAGTACAAGATTACACTATGGAAGAGAGACCACAAGGTGACTTGATGAGACCGAGGAATCAAGGAGAGCTACCAGAATGAGCTATCTTGCACAAGAGACAGTTTATTGCCGTATATTGTGTTGTTGCGGGTTTCCCAGTTTATGAATTCACAGTTGTAAAGTTAAATAGCATTGTTGCATGCTACAAAAAATGGAGTTTGGTGTTATCCATGCTCCCTGATTGGACAGATTCTGACACAGTGTAGCTTTTCCCGTATATGGCTATTTCCAACCTCATTTATGGTTATAATCCTTCCCTGTTTTTTCTTTTTCTGTGAAAGGATTTGCATGCTCCTCCCGAACTCCACCCCCTTTCCAGAAAGTTCCATGCCACCCCTATGTAAGCTGGCACCTTTTTAATAAATGTGCCATTCCACCATTCCATCATACCCCTTCCTGGAGTGTGCCTGTCCTTCTTACCCTCAAGGGTCTCATCAATATTTTCTCTCCCTGTCCTGTTGAGGGGAGGGAATGATAGGGCATCTTGGTGGGCACCTGGAACCTAGCCAAGATCAACCTACCACATTAAAATACTGAAACTAAGACAACCCAAAAAACACACATACAAATTTAATTTAATGGCCTTTTTCTGGTCTTATCTATGTTGGCTATTTTCTTTTGCAACTTCATTTATTTCAAGGAGTTGCTCATCGACGCACTGTTTGCAACCAGATACTTCATGAAGTTATGTTTATTAGTTTTGTAAGAATGTAATTTGTGATCTCTGTGCTCATGGCCATGTCATGTTCTCTGCAATGCAGGCTGCAGAGAAGTTGCAGATGAGTTTTCTCTGGGAAGCTTCACCTGTGCACTCTTCTGCATCTAGAAATAAAATGCCTCCTTGCTTTTGAAAAATGATATACTTTACATGGGTAATATAAAATCACATAATCTCACATGGACTTTCTTCAGGTCATATAGTCTTATTTCTACATAAGTAGAGGCTGTAAAACTACTTCTATCGCTGTAATACCACCAATACTTCAGTAGGGTTAGAATGTATTTCTAGAAAAGCAACATATATATATTTGATAAGAAATAGATGGAATGTACTATAACAATTTAAAGGGACTGGTGGTGGTGGTGGGAGTGGTGTGGTGGTGTGCTCAGTTTTAGTGTTCTCCTTAGCATCTCCACTAAAGCAGAAATAACCCTCTTCTCTGTTCTATTCAATAAAGCCACATGGAATTAAATTGAGAGGAATAGCAGCATCTCCATAGCTAATACTGCCCTTGAAATAACATTGAATGCTGAAAGAGCATTGAACATTGAAATAATGTGTGTCAAACAACTAATTTTGTCTCTTCTTCCTAATAACAGTTGCTGAAAAATGATACCTGATAGCTGTGGCTGGACAGTTGGTTCTCTGTATCTCATCATAATTTATAAATCATATGTTCATCTACTTGTATGATGGGGAAGTTCAAATTGTAACTGTTCAGCAGTGGTAATTTGCGACTGAGAAATAGTCTAGCATGGAATCTAGCATGAAAGGTAGGAAGGCCCAGCTGCCAAATGAGTTACAGTGGTTGGAAGCAGGTGCACCAGAGATTGAAGGATTCCCTGTAAGGGAGTGAATTTTCCCTTGGTAATAAGAAACAGCTACAACATTGTCTTGTAGCTGTCCTAGAATGTATGCACTCAGGGATTACCTTGGGTAGCAAAGCTGGGCTGGGGGATAGATTTAAGGCTGGGCTAAGGTACCTCATGCTGCTGCACAAAGGGCTGGTGCAGGTGCAAGTATATATAAGGTATCAGCTAGTGACACATCTTTGTAGGCTCCTTAGGGACCACTTATAGCAGTGGGACTCTGCTCAATATGTTGTTCATTATTTTATATTTATATTTAAGCACAAACATGTTTAGTTCACCTCAAGGGTACCATAAAAATTCTCCAACATGTATCAGCTGTGCTGCTTCATCCCTGCTAGATCTGACAACACAAGTATCACAGTGAAGACTGGACTTAAAGAAACACCACCAGAACACTCTAGTCCTTAGACAAACCCACTGATCCCATGCAAGTGTCCTGTTCAGTGCCAGCAAAACTACTGCTATGCTTCCACTTAATCTGAGAAAGAAAACCCTTACATTATGTACCTTCAGGGTAGCTTTTCAGGTTAGCATTCCCAACAGGAAAGGAACACCTTTCAGCACAGCTGAAAAAAATTAAGTTAAAAAGGTCTCGTCTTATGATGTTGTCTTAGTTTGAGGGGGGAACTAAGATATTTATGTTGACCAAGAAAAAAAAATAATCCCTCTCCTTAAATTTAGAAAACAGAA
>JAWWLT010000110.1:73138172-73168108 GCA_035040995.1 Premnoplex brunnescens | reverse complement strand
TTTGTTAAACCTGTCTTACCATCATCAAGGCGTTGGCTCTAAGCCTTTGGAAGGAATTCTGAGTTTTAAAACTATAAAAGATGTACATACGAATGTATAATTTGCCTTTATCATCTTAGTTGTGGTTCGGTAGCTATAAATTACTTTATATTTGACCAGGTTTGTGTTAAAATGATTTCATATCTGTTCAAACAATGAAGACAAATTATTTTATGCCTGGAGTCTTCTTAAACAGTGTCTCTAAAACTGGATTGAGGATACACTTTCTTAAATATCATGCATTCATAAACTTCTTAAATAGTGGCATCTGACTGATATGTATAAAATGAGACAATCATATGTGAAGGTAGATTTGCACAGAAACAAACATGCTTGACAACACGCACAGGTAGTCTTCCTTGATTAATAATCTTCAAGAGATACAGTCGTGTATCTACAGACTGTGATCTCCGTTTCTTTAAGTAGTTCTGCCAGATAGTCACATTTCCATGTGCACCAATGCTGCATTCTGGGGAGGAAGACAAAGGACCAGTCCACAGCCAGGGTGGGGAGTGATGCTGGAACTGCTTTATTAGGAAAAACCTGAGTCTTTAAGGGGTCTGGGGACTGGGAGGACTTTGGGAGGAGTTATGGGCGGAATGCGTCAGAATATGGGGACAAAGGGGAGGGGTGCCCAGCAGGTGAGGAAGGGGGAGGGAGAGAGGAGGGGGGAAGCTGGGATCGGCTCAGGGCTCTCTTTATCGAGGGAGGTGTGTTACACAGAAATGAGGAGTATCTATCTAATACAATAATTTACTGTCTATCTGTCAGTTCTATCCAGTCCTGGAAAGTTCCATCGGGGTTGTCCTGTGAGTTCTGTGAGTTCTTCAGGCAGGGTTCTCCCACACACCAATGTGAGAGACAGAGACTTCTTCCTTTAACTCAACATGCCTTTTTTATTTCACTGTTTCTCTTATAGAACTAAAGCAAATCAGGGTGATGTCCTGCCTAGGGTTTTGGAATAGGCACATACAACTTTATAGCTTTTGTCATATGTAAAGTTGATACATCAGCATAACTGTTCTGCTGTCCTGTCTGTGAGTGTAACAATAATAATTTCCCCACAAAGGACCTTCTTTGCTTTTGAAGTAACCGGAAATCCAATTGCAATAGCAATTCTTCTGGGAACAAGGCAAACTGACTGCTCTTCACAGTTTTTATACCCAGCAGAAAAAAAAATCCAGACCAGATCATTAGCCTTACCTAAATATACCCTAAAATCTGACATTTAGGAGTTTAAGTTCTCATTAAAAGCTACAGGCAGGTAATAAAAATTAAATTGGACAGTATGCCAGCCCACTGCATCTTTGCAAGAAAGTAATCTCAAGGTTAAGTAACAATAGGATGAGCATGTTAAAAAAAACAAACCAAACCAAACCAAACCAAACCAAATGCAAACAAAAGCAAACAAAAAAACCAACCAAAAAAAAAAAAAAAAAACCAAAAAAACAAACACACACACACACAAAACTCCCACACCTCGTGGTCTTGAAAAATAATCCAGAGAATATCAGAGCATATGCCTCACTCTGATGTCAAGTGTCAAACAGCATTACCACCCACACTGTGTATTGGGTGTGGCTGAAACAGACTTAATTTTCCCCCATGGCAGCCCTGACAGTTCTGTGCTTTGCATTAGTAGTTGGTAAAGGTGTTGATAACACCCTAGCATTTTGGCTATTGTTGACCAGTGCTGCCACAACATCAGTGCTGTCTCTACAACATCCCATCTCCCCATCAGTAGGCTGGGGGTGGGCAAAATCTTGGGATGGAACACAACTCGAACAGCTGACCCGAACTAACCAAAGGGATATTTCATACCATATGACATCTGCTCAGATATAAAAGCTAAGAAAAAGGAGGGGGAAGGTTGGGGGAGGACATTCATTGCTTACAATATTTATTTTCCAGAGCTAGCACTAGACATGTTGAAGCCCCATTTCCTGGGAAGTGGGTAGCCACAGGTTGCTCATGGGAAATAGACAATAAAATATTTGGGGTTTTTTCATCTACTTATGCATGTGGTACTTTTCACTTCTGCTTCAGTAAACTGCCTCATCTCAATTTACAAGTTTTTTTTTTTTCAATTTTATTTTCTCTCCCTTGTTCAGCTGTGGAGGAGATAGAGTGATTTGGTGGGCACCTGACATCCAGACAAGGACAACCCACTATATCTATCTATAGAGAATCACACAAGCTTTTGACTAAAAGGGAATCAGACACTTAAAACTTCTTGCCTTTCAAACCAGTGGGAAAAATCTCATTCCAATCAGCATTTCACTGTGAAGATTTAAAATTTCCCAAAAATGGCCAAAAAAAAAAAAAAAAAAAAAAAAAAAATCTCAATAAGAATCAGCTTCTTTCATCAAATAAGAACACTGCTAAGTATTTAGGTTCTTTGATTATATTATACTCTTAAACTTATTCACTAGTGGTCACAGATGCTGAGTGGATTTCGTCTCAGGTAATTAGGTGTTTGCTGGGTAGGTATCTGCATCTAGAAAAGTCATAAGCTTATTTTATAGTCAATGAGGAAAAATAAGCAATCCTAGGCCCTGAATCTTTTGAATTATTTCAGACGTCTGGTTTAGAGCTAGATAAATCAAGCCAACAAAGTGCCTACTGACTTTGCTGACTGCCTGAAAAGAGAGGGCAAATGAAGCCCCACGCTTCTTAGATGAATCCTGCCCTCTGAGAGACATGTCATGACAAGCACATGGTTCATGTTCAGTGTTTCAAGCATGGCTTCATAGTGAAATAATAGACTTAGAATAAAACTGTTCAAAGGCAGTGTGAGAGGGGAGACCTGCAATTGCAGTTAATATAGAAAATCTGTCTGGGGGTGAGGGAAAATCAGAAAGAGAATCAAAGGAAAAAGGAAACAGTCATCTCAAAGAAGCAAGCTGATGCAAACGGCAGAGAGCAGCAATCAACATTCACAGCTGTGATCCCACTCAGATGTTGTAAATATATACAGACTGCTTTGGTCTTATTAATGTTATACAATCAGCAAACACCAAAAGTGTCAGCTTGTGAAAGTAGAATGGCTAAAATATAGGAATGAAATGTATCAAAATGGAAGGCAGAAGCATAAGGTCTTAGCAGCTTATAGCGACAATAACAAATACTGTCTTCTCATCCTGTCACTGAGTGGAATTATATTCTTCTCCATTTGGGTGTCTGGCCGGCGCACAATTTCTAGACCAGACATCATCATTTGTGCCTTTTTTCTATCTAGCTGGCAATATTTTCAGCTGTATCGAAAGAAGGACTTGAATTGCCTATCAAGAACTTTAAATCCATTTATTTATTTATTTACTCTGAAAAACACACTCATGCATGCATCATCAAACATCATCTATGAGCTTGAGTCAGCTATGGATCCTGAGTGGAGCTGCTAACTCATAGTGACATCTAACATACGAATTGTATTACTGTTAAATATTCTTACTGACGTTATTAGTGTCATGGGGACAGAGTGGGAAGACTGAAGTAGGGGTGTTTGCACCTTAAAATGAAAGCCGAATGCTGTAAGCATTCTTTGTCTGCAACTTAAAAAGAGGCCTTTAGTCTCCACAAAAGCTGCAGTTATGCGATTGCTATTGTGACAATTCATCTGTTCTAAAATTGTTCAGCCATAGCACATGGAGACATATAACAATGAGTCAGAAGGAGAAAAAGCATGAGTTAACCTCACCTGTATCAGCTAAATTCTGTAAAAGCTCCAGGTCCTGCAACATATGTAGGATTGCTGGGATAGAAGAGAAACAATAGGTGTCTTGACTATATCATTTTATTCTGTACTTCTTGGTGTGTTCTGAACTTCCCCAGCTGTGTTATGTAGCTCTGATTTTTGATAATACTAGAAATGCAGATCTCCAGCTCTCCACAGTCCTGCCCTGTCCAGCTGTGGCTCCCACCCACAACCCCAGAGAGGATCTCAGCGCCCAGGGCTGGTGCTGCCCCTGGTGCCCTCCTGGCTGTCCTGCTCCCGGTGGACAGTGGGACAGATTCTGGCTGGCCCTCTGCCCAGGTTCCCAATACCCAGAGACACCCCAGCCCACTCAATGCCTTAACACAAGGCAATATCACTGATGTTTATGCACTGGGCTTGTTTTCTTAGTTTTCAGTTAAAGAAGATGCCCATTATGACTGGTATAATTGTAATTCAATTGTTGTGTTGATTTTATTTGGCTTGCCTAAAGCAGGCATTGAATTTTTCCACTAAATTTATTCTGGGAGGCCAGCAACAAGAATACGTCCTAAAATGGAACTTGAAGGGGAGGGGAGGGTGATGCAGAAAGCTGGAATAAATATTAAAAAAAAGGAGTTGGGGGTTCTGGCAGGCAACAAAGGGAGCACAAGTCAGCTGCTGAAGATCTGGTAAATCTCACAATAAACCTTATATGTAACCATACTGGTTTAATGACAAGAGTACAGCAAAAAGTTGAAGGAAGTGACTTTTTCCTGAATGTTTGCTTCTAACAATACAAGGCAAGCTGGAGCTAATCACTGTGATGATTAGAGTGGAGCAAACAATACATAGTTTGAGACCAAATGAAATTGGTTTCTTTACACTGGAGAAAACAAGTTTGAGGGAGGTCTTACTGCAGACTTCCACTGAAGGGGGACTGCAGAGGAGATTGAGCCAGACTTCTCCCAGCAGTGCACAATGAATGGCAAGATACAACAGTCACAAGGTTCAGGAGGGGAAATCATGACTGGACAAAAGAAAAAAACCAAACCTCATAGACAGAGAGTGTTCAAGCACTGAAGCAAATTATGAAGAATGGCTGTAGAATCAGCACCCTCAGAAATATTCCAAACTTGATTGGACTTAGAGATACCTGGTCTAACTTAGCCCTCACTGCTTTGAACAGCAAGTTGTCTGAAGTGATCTCCAGGGTTCCCTTCCAAACATTCTTCCCTTCTATGATGCATTGCTGCCTTTTAGTCCTGAAATTAAAGAACGCTCCTTCTGACAGCTCTTGCATTAATATTTATATGAAATGCTTCAGGAGTTCTTGGCCAGCTACCTTCATCATTGGGCTGCTGAAATCAGTCACTTAGACCACTAGTGACTAGAATACGTTGGAACAGACAGACATAACATAATGGAAATTAGAGGAAATGATGAAAATTACTTGCATCCTGAATTAGTTTTGGAAAAATAAATCATACATATCATTGTAGCTATTCATTGAAAACATCTGTTCAGTATAAACTGAAAAAAACTAAGATTTTTAACTTTATTAAAAAGAAATAGAAATCATCGAGAGTCTGACACAGGCATAGATCCTCCTGTGATCTGGCTTTGTCACTATTTAATTTCTTCTTGTTTTCACAGAAAGGTAAAAAGAGTGTTAACATTAACCTGCTGAGGTAAGATGTATTTCTAAGAGTAGTTTTTATCTGGAGGATTCATGATGTCTTAATGAACTCAGTAAATAACTTCACTCAGTATATAATGGTCTGAGTAACAGAACTATGGGTTGTTGGCTGCTTTGATAATGTGATGGGGTTTTGTTCCAAATGTCTAATGCATATATTCTGCCTTTTCACCACATTTATCTGTAAGTGCTATACACCCTGAATTTCACAAATTGTCAGGCATATTTATTGTAGGAGTGTAGCTTTCTGCTTCCAGTTCCCCTTTCATTTAGAATTGCTAATTAGTTACCTCACAGTTTAAGATGATATGCCATAGACTGCAAATTATTTCAGGGTAGTTATAAGCTAGATGAAGAGCAGCTGAAAAACAGGTGTCTGCCTTTTGATTGGATGCTGTGCTAGAAATGAAGAGAAAGTAATGATTGCTGAAGAAGGAAGTTGGATAGAAATCTTTACCTCAATGTGTAAGTGCACACAGTATGTATGACATTTTATCAAGGCAGTACAAATACCACCACATTTCAGAGATTTTAATGAAAAAAAATTAGAATAATATGTCAGTGAAAGGGTAGAATACCAGCAGACACATGAGCATATGCATTCAAAGGTGTACAGAAGGTGTCCTATTTACTGTTTAAAATTTGTGCACTGTGGAGGAAGCAGAGGTCTGAATTATACGGTCAATTTTCATGCCAGTCTTGAAGATGAACTTCATTATGTTATGCCTTTCTGTTCTTTTTATGTGCAGTTTTAAGCAGTTTGAAGCATGGTATGCTTAACAACATGGATTAAAGCTCTTCCTTTTAGAACAAACTATATATTCCTTCAAGACAAGAAAAGTTTTAAACTTCTAATGAGCAGAGTCTTTTGGCCACCAATAATTTCACTACAATTTAGCATTTTTTTAAAAGTATTATGTATTAGGGCCAGAGAGACTTTGCGGATTTTTGAATCTCATTCCTTTAGCTGGAATGACTCCCCAAAGCCTTGTGGTGAGACATTCCTGAAAAGACACCCCACCAAGTTTTTACCTGCATGCGTTCAAAGACAAGTTCTCTCTGAAAATAAAGAAGATAAGCAAGAATTTTTACCCCTCATTTACCTTTATTTAGTCACCTCTAAAATTACCCAGCATAAAATAACTTTTCTTTCTGGTCAATTATGACTCCTTGAAATTTTCCAGAAAAGCAAACAAGCAAACAACTCCCCCCCCAAAAAAACAAAAGCAAATCCAAAACCAAAAAGCAAACAAAAAATTATGTAATAATTGGAGCCTTCAGACACTTCTCAGCTTTTGTGAGTGCAGAGAACAGAACTGCAGCTTTTGCAGTCTGCAGCTGCCCTTTCTGTTCTTACTGAGATTGTTAAGGAAGGAGGGAGCCTGAAAAGCACATAAGGCTGGAAATTTAGCTGAAATTGGACTGTTCTGAAAGCCACAGGAGGTCTGGCTTGAAAAGCACATTCCCTTGACATTTTCAGTATTGAATTCTTAAGTTTGCCTTTTCAATCTGAGTAAAAATATTGTTTCTCTAGAAAACAAACAAACATAAACATTCAATTTCCTGATCACTTTTTGCCGAACATGTTTAGAACTCTGCGCCAGAGAAGAGTGTTCTAGTGACACCTTTGACAACAGCCCATCATAGCATTGATGGAAATCGATAGAACTAAGGCTATCTGCTAATAAGGAAATCTGGGCACACAAATTCAGAAAGGAAGTGCATGAATTTTAGCCATGCTAAGGGACTGAACAGAGTTAATATTATTTCCTAATGTGTGCAAAGATTATTCCAAGTACCTACGGAAAGGATAATTTTTTCTAGCTAGGAGCTAAAATTTTATAGAATCGTTTTTTCTTATTAAGAAATAAAACTGTTTTGGGAGAGCTCTTCCCATGGCATGAGGACAGTTATTAATGCAATGCAATAAGATCAGCCCTTTCCTCTATGCTGGCAGGACTAGAGCTTTACTAGAACAAAGAATTGTCAGTTTGTATTTGCAGTCTGCCCTATAATGCAGTATGTACCTAATTCGGCTTCAAGCTTCAGTAGTCAAGAGTAGGATAACATTTGAAATTATGACATTTAAATAGAGATGTCTTCATGATGATATCTTTAGATCTTGTTGATGTCCATACAATAGGGATGTGGGGCTTGATTCAGTTTACTAAACGAAGTTTGTGGGATCATTTTAGGTGCTCTACATTTTTCCATCCAGGTTCTAGCTGCCACTCTAGAGTATTGTGGGTGCCCTGTAGGTCTTGTCTCAGACCTACTAGTCACATGGGAAGATCTCAGAAATCTTCACACATCTTTTAGACAGCTGAGTTTGAAGCTACAAGGGAGACTAAGGTGGAAAACTAGGGCACAGGTACAAGTTTTTATGCCCCAAATTATCACATAATAAAGCATATACAGAAAACCCATGTCTTTTTAAAGGGGCAGCTGGAGACCTACGAGAATGTCTTAGGACATCATTAATAGTACTAAATCATAAGTGTGGGCACCTGAATAGGTTCTTCAGTGTTTATGTAAGCTATTGATTTATGCAAGCATCATGTTTTAACCCCAGATGGCAATTAAGGACAATGTAGGTATTGACACATTTCACTCCCCACACAACCTCTCCTGTGGGATGAGGAGGAGAATCAGAAAAAAGTAAAACCCATGGGTTGAGATAAGAACAGTAAAAATTGAAATAAAGTAATATATAATGATGGTGAAGATGATTGTGATGATGATAATAACAGTAGTAGTAACAAAAAGGAACATGACAGAGAGGGAGAGAGGAATAAATCCCAAGTAAAACAGGTGACCCAGAATACAGTTGCTCACTGTCTGCTGACTGATGCCTACTCTGTTCCCAAGTAGTGATTGGCTCCTCTGGGGCAACTCCACAGTTTATATACTGAACGTGATGCTCTGTGGTATGAAGTATCCCTTTGGCCACTTTGGGTCCTCTGTCCTGGCTATGGTTCTTCCTGGATTCTTGTGCACCTGCTTGCCGGCAGAACATGGGAAACTGAAACATCCTTGGTTCAGTGTAAGCCCTATTTAGCAACAACTAAGACATCAGTCTGTTATCAGCATTATTCTGAACTGGTTCTCTAAAGATATATGCTCTATTATAAAAATCTCCTCTTCAGTGTCATGACAAATATGTTAATTTTGATTTCTATAAAATTTGAGAGAAATAAATTTCACAAAATATACATGAATTTTGGTTGAGCACAAGAAGTAAAAAGAAGAATTTGAGACATTTTTACAGCTTCCACATAAATATCACAGATTATCAGTCTATTTTAAGTTCTGGTCACAGTTTCATAGAGTTTGATGTTATTTCCACAATTAAAACAGACATCAGTGAGTAAATAACAAGGCATTTGTTGAAGCTTGTTTGATCATTTTTGATAGCATATTCAATCACTTTGGCCCAACAAATTAAAATTGCAATATAACTTTTGCTTTCATCATAACACTTTATTTGAGCAACAACATTAATCATGCTCACTCTTCATTACAATTTCTTTAAGACTTATTAATAAACATATACTGTAACAGTTGGAAGTTCTCCTATTTTATTAATAGACCATACTTTCTTTTTTCTAATCCATTCTCGAAATGACTGAGGACATCTGAAAGTGGCAGTCTCCAGGAGTTCTAGATAAATTAATATTCACAAATTTGATAAAGCAGTTTCACTAGGAACTGGTGGAATTCATTCTTTATGCATAATTGTCTCTATTAGATCCATAACTTGCTTACTCAACAATTTATTTGAAAATGCAATGAATAAATAAGAAGATTTCTCAATAGATTCTAAAAACTGATTGAGGAATAGAGAAACAGAACAAATGGAATATATAATTGTTCAAAATTGTTTTGTATTGTTGCTCAAAATTAGAAAGAACTCACCATGGAAAAGACAGTTATTCAAATAGATTGCAAACATAACCTACTAGCTTCCTAGAATATCATTACATCTACAGACCTGGTTTATTCAGTTTGTTAGGGTTTTTTTAATATTGTACTATTTTGGGTTTTCTTTTCAATTTTTCCCCCTTTTTTTGTTTTCTCTGTAGTCTTTCCATCTGGTGATTGGTCACATTAGAAACATTATATAATAGTAACTAATTGCTGATGTTCAATTGGTCTAAATTTGTAATTGCCCTAGTATGAGTTTCATGAACATCTACTATGGTAAATGTGGTATTAACAGTGGAAAGAGAAGGGAGTTCTTTTTGTTTGTTTTGGCTGAATGTTTTAATTGTGTCTTTAAAGCAGTTTATATAACATGATTATTTAAGTCTTAAATAAATTAACTAAAAAAGTTAAAGGAGTCAGAAATAAATGTTTTTTGGCAGCTCTTCTTTCTCTTGTTACAGCTGTAAGCCATACTGAGACATGTAAACAAAGTAATTGTTAAAGTGGTGTTATAGTTTATTTCTCCCAGTAAATAACAAAATTAAAATTGAGACCAAATTGAATATTCTTCTTTCATTCCTTGAAGAATATTATGTCATCCCTGGATGGAAGACAGGAAATTAAGAAAAATTTAACAGCCTGTTAAATACAATTTATCCACATACTTAGGATATATATAACTTTTTTTTAAGAAGAATAGTTTAAATTGATAATTTTTTCCTAGAATATGAGTATTCAGAATAGTTTTAAAAAATTACAAGTTTCATTCCAAGGTTAGGAGCTGAGTATATGCACTCTAAAATTAAAACAAGGACATAGATGTTGATTTAAATGAGAAAAGTGGGTACAAAACACAACAGAATATAATTTACAGAATAAGGACATAATCAGCTCACTCTCAACATTAGGACAGAGGGGAAACATCAGCAAGACAATGACTGGATAAGACATAGTATTTCTGCCATACGTGGGAATTGACTGGACCAGCAGGTAAGATTTAGCATGAAAGAATGTCTATAAACCTGAAGGCTAAAGAGAGAGAATGAGTAAACTCTAAAAGGATATGTAATCAAATAATCACTAATGTAGCTTGTGTATATGCTGAATAATATGCCTTTACTTACTCTGTGATAATTTATTGCAGTTAAATCCCTCAAAAAAAGCTTTAATTGATCATGCTCACAGTTAGAGCATGAGCTATGACTTTTGTCTCTCAGACTTTATCACATTTGCACAAAATAGTTCCTGTTGCCTTTTTAAATACCAATACATGTATAATTTCATAGCTGATTTCTTGCAAACCTGAACAGACATGTGGAGAGCTATAGCCAGCTTCTTAAAGATCATATTCCACAGCAACAGATGTCTTAGAAAGATTACTAAAAGCATTCTTTTTGCTTTAATTTTTATGATCATATCAACTTGATACAATGAAATTTAGAGGTAAAATCCTTCAAAATTTTATTAGAGTCATGGTACTTATTGAACTACTGAGTGAAACTGGATTGTTGGATTAAACACTACATAAAATCGTTAACACACAATGAGGGAAAAAAAAAAAGTCCAACACCTAAAAGAAAATCAGAGAGTAACTACACAGTACATGTTCCATAGACTACTCCAACCAAATAAACACATGAGCAGACCTTCCCAAACGGAGCAGTTATGAATGGAATTGGAAAAGAGATTCATTATAGAAGAGACTGCCAGAAAGATGAAACAAACTTACAAGATTTGCCACATTTTGCTTGTTTCTTCTTTCAGTAAACTATTTCTTTCCTACCATGTTTTAGATTTTGACACGAGATATCTTTAAAAAAACACATCTGAAATTTTACTGTAAGGTATATAATATTTATGGAAACAAACTCTTAACATTTTATTGCAATAGCAGTTAGGCTTGCTTTCTTTCAATTTCTTTTTTCATCTTTTTTGTTTTGCTTTGTTTTGTTTTTTGTTTGTTTTCCCCCTTCAACATAAAGATCTTTTTCTAGACAGTTTGGAGAGACAGGTAACAGAAGGTATGAAGGAATGCCTGGAATCTAATTAAATTGACTACTGCAGTGTTGTACTGTTGCTAGTTTGTATTTGTCAGGGGGCAAAAAAAAAAAAAAAAAAAAAGACTTTACAAACAAAATTATGTGTAGATTAGGACTATTCTTGGAAAAAAGAATGTCCATTTTAGGGCTATCAGACACTTTTTGCAGTTGATTGTTTCATTTGTTTCACAAGTTTCCTTAAAAACATTTTGTTCTCAAAGAATGATCTTGAATGGCAAAAATATGTTACTAAGGAAATGATTGAGGCAAGTATAGAAACCTCAGCTATTAAAACCATTAAAATAAGTAGAAATTCCTTTTGAAAAATCATGACCTCTTTTGTTTTTTTGGTTTTGATTTGATCTGATTTGCACACTTCCTGAATTTTCAGGACCATTCCATTGTATTTGCCATGTTTTTCCTCCATGCATCATAGTCTGTGGCAGTCTAGTAATTTTGATTTTAAATCAATGTCAGTATTTTCTCATGCACTTGGATATCCCACAAACTTCAATATTTGAAGACATATTAAATATAATAACATTAAAAGTTCAAAACTGCTAATTTTTGAAGTAGCCTGTGTAATGCTTCATTTACATTTTCAAAATATTCTGAAATGAACAAGAATAAAGTTACGGCATTCTCACGTTCTAATAGAACAATAATATACCATTTTCCCCAAAAGTTACAATTTCTGGCAGCTCACTTAGCTGTTGCAGAAGCCCATACTGCACCTTCCAACAGAGCTAGAGTTGCTTATAGATGTAATGCTGTCAAATAATTTATGAGAGGGGCGTACAGCCCATAGACACTGTAAACTGAAGCAAGACCAAACTCAGAAAGCTTATATCTACTTCCTGCCAGTCAGACAGGTTAAAATTCAGATAAGATCCAAGCTTTCAAGAACAAGAATAATTACAAGAATATGACTATTTCAACTGATTTCAGATCATACTTTTAATCAGAAACCACAAATTCAAAGGTATGTACACGAGCTAGAAGCACAGTATACAATATAAATGAACACTACCTTAATAAGTAACTGAGCTCTTGGGTAAATAAAAAGTTTTCAGGCTATAGTAGTGGAGGCAGAATAATCTCATTGGGCCGAGAAAGATTCAACCTCTACTTTGTGAAAGACTAATCAGTCCAAGAGAAGGTACTTGTATGTATTTTGCTGTGGAAGGTTTCCAAATGGTATATTCCATACTTTCATCCCTTGTTTAACTTGCTTCTGGAAAATTCAGAAGTTAAAAACTCTTCCTCCTATGAAAGACATGCTTTTCTCCCTTTCTTTTCTCCCCTATGATTTTGTAGTAAAAATTGTATATATTTACTGAAAACACACATCTCCTTAGCCCTGAAGGGATTTTTTTTCCCCTGGCAAAATCAGTAGCCATAGAAAGATAACATTTAAAGCAATTTCAGCAACTCATGGCTATTTTCCTGAGGAATCTTATTGTCAGGTTTACAAATTTAAAATCAACAGAATCCTCAATCACTCTATACTTATTCTATTTTTGGTCTACAGTTATTACATAAATTTAACATTATTCAATACTTGTCTAAAATGATTAAGTGAGTGTTATCCAGACTTCCTCATTGTTCTTTATAAGCAAAATTCTCCTTTAAGGCAACTGCAAGTTGCACCACCCTTCATCTAAGAGCCAGTGGCACACTTTTCTGTATTCCCTGTCTCCCACAACCGACTTTACATTAGGATGACAAATAACCTTCCTACTGTTCGACTACCTAACTCTTCCTCCCCATATTATCAACATCTCCAAAATTAATCATTACACATCACACAATAGAAATTTATCTGTTTTCATGTATGAATCCAATATTATTTAAAATAAAGCAACACTGAAGAAGAACAATTTAGTCCCTTCCAGAAAGGATGGACCTCTCCTTTCTGTGTGCACAGTATAAACTGTGAATATCAGAATTGCTATCACCATGACATTTTGTCTCTTTTAAATTATTTCCTTGTTTTAAGAAACTCAAAGACACTTTTAATAACTTACTTTCAGTAACTCCTGTTATTTATCAATTTCAGTGAGAAGTTGTATAGAAAAAAAATACTTAAAAATAGGATTAACAAATTTACAGTATTGTAAATCTGCGATTAATTTCCAATTTTGGATGCAGATTTTGTTCTGTTTGTGTGATGTTCTGCTTCTGTTCTGATATGTGCTATATCTGGTTCCAGCTTTTGGCCATTGTGCTTTCATTTCAGAGGTTGAAAGCACGTGATTGTCTGAGAATTTCCCAAATGCTGTAAATTTAGTTACTGGACTTCAAATTTGAAAGTGTGGAAATATGGCAGTCCACTACTACTGGAGAAGTAAATGGTGGAAGGGGAGAAAAGGGTTGGAAAAGATATTTCTCATAACCGTAATAAGATGACTTTTCTCAAAAGTTCTACTTTCTCTGGAAATTCTTGTCATCATTATATGGGAAATCAGCCATTCAGAAGTACTTTTAATTATGCTCTCTGCTATTTCAGAGAAAAAAAACCTGACATCCAAGGTCAAATTTATGGATTAAATGAATGCAACGAAAATTATTTAAGAGGATTTTTTTTTTCCTAATTCACAAACATCTGAAACAAGTATGCTTATGAACCATATTTTAATTTTACTTACTAAGTTTGACTGGTAATGTCAGAATCTTAAGGAGGTTAGTTCTGTTTAAGTAAGAACGTAAACTTTTGGAACTTGTGTGCCAAAAATCAGGAACCATAAAGAAGTGCAAAACAATAAATATATTGTTTGAAAACATGCATCCCTTGAAAATCCCTTGAAAATATATGTCATCCTTAGTCTTAACAAACAGCTTCATTCTGTAATTTTGGACTCTCAAACACTATTTAAGAATTGAAAACATTGCAACTTAACCAGAAAATTGGTAGATGAATACAAGCTTGGAAAAAAATTCATATTGTCTGAATCACTTTGTCATCTTACATATTTGACCAAATAAATTTTACATTTTGATGCACTATTGAACATTCTTTACAGCTTAGTGAATTGACTCATTTTAGTCTAATGCAATTGAATAGGTGACAGGTTTTCTTTTTGCTAGCAATCCTGGCATTTATCTAATTAAATGGAATTGTGACTTATAATGGGGAATGTTTTCAGTAGATCTTATAATTATTATGATCATTTACAAAATAATCATATGTTGACAAATCTGTTAAAATTGGTGTAATTGCTACTTCTAATTACACCTGTCCATTAATATTTGAAACACCTATTCATGACATGTCATCTTTATATTTAATTCAAAGACATTATTTATGCAGTTAGCTTCTCATTTTTCTTTGAAAAAATGAGGCTGTAATTTAGTAACATGTATAATTTTATTAGTATTAAATTGTTGTGTTTCTTTTCATTGTTGAGAATGTTACTGAAGGGTTTCTTTCCTGTATTTTAAAGGAAAATTTTGAGATATACATAAAGATGAAAAATCTTTGAAACCTATCTAGGTCACTTTTCCCTGGCAGTCACCTATTAAAGTACTGATGAAGATGGAAGGATGAATCCCTACATATAAAGGTCTCACGGTACTGAGGGGAAAGACAGATTGTAGTGGCAAAAGTCCCTTTCAAGATATTTTTAAACAGAATCAACAGGAATTTTTTAAAATATGAGATGAAAGATGCTGAAGTTCAACACACGTTTCAGGCTTTATCTGAACCTTTTTACATTTCCAGACATTAAGGAATTCTCTAAATGCTGTACATAAAACAGGTATAGAAGAACCCCAGAGCAGACACTCTCCTGTCACATGAAAATATAGTATTTCATTTTAAGGTAATTAAAGTCTCTCCAAGATAGAAATTACAGAGACTGTAAAGACTAGAAGAGCAGTACCTCCCACTTACAGATTAGTTTTAGTTGCAAACTAAAGTAATATAAGCTGATAGTTTATTAGACACAACAGATCTATTTTAGCATAGGCCACTCAAACTTCCTCTCTTGTACTGCCATTCAGCAATTTCCATGATCCTGCAGGATGGAAAAAAAAAAAAGAGTAACATTAAAAAAATTATTGTTTCATTACTTGGGCAATTGTGAGATAAGCATTCTGCATACTAGATTATTTTTAGTTTCTTGTCCTTATATGTTACAGCTAGAGGGTCTTGTTGATTGATTATGCTATTGCTGTGGACTATGGCAAGTCTATTTCTTTCAGTCAAGGGCAATCCATTACAGGTTCTGAAAAAAGAAAAAAAGTGTAAGTTTTGTGCATCCATCCTATGGGAAGGATGATATTAAAAATAAATAAATAAATAAATAAATAAAACAGCTTTCCACAAGCCAGTGTAAATAGAAGTGCACTCATATAGAGAAGCCTTATCTTACATTAATACTTTGGTGGGAAACATATATTAATATGGGGAATAGTGTTATGCTGTTTTTCTAATGAAAATCCTTCTTTTGTTGTGTGCATATATATGTATATACACACACTTTTTAGGGCATAAGAGAATCAGCTTGTTATTTCAGAAGGTTTTCAAAAACTTTAATTAAATCAGTAGGTCTTTTGATGTGCAAGGACTAAACCAGGTTCTGAAATTAAATGTCAGTTTTTCCTCCTTCCTTAAAAACATTGTTTAATATTTCTAAAGAACAGGATGAGGTATGATAAATATCAGTATCAAAATAATTTGATCTGATAGGTTTTTCTTCCTACATTTTATTAGAACTTGATGCTGTTAACTTACAAGCTTTTGTGCTGACATCTGATTTCACAATTATAAGTTCATAAAACTAAACATGACAGGATTTTTTTCTAATATTGTCTCAAATGTACAAGGGCATTTAAATAGGTAAAACAGATCAGATAAAATACAGCTTTCGTTATTGGTATAGGTTGCTAAATAAAAGCTTATTGACATGACAGATTACCCTTCATCATAAATTGTATACAGCTTTGTTTGATGTTTGGGAGTCATACATTCCAGGAATGAACTGATGTTGAATTGTCTGTATTACTATATAAATGATAAAGACATGTTACAGATATAGAATGAGCACTAAACTTTTATTTAATCCTAAATACTGTTGAGAAAAATTTCATAAACTGTATCAGCTTAAACACTGATCTGAAGTAATATATCTAGCTTTTTTCTTTCTGGGATTATTTATTTTACCTATTTATCTTTCATTTTAATGACATCGACTCGTTTTTCAGTGGACAAAATGAAGAAGGACAATATCAATCATTTCTCAATGTATATGATGCCCTGGGCATAACATCATCCTAATAGGAATACTTTACAGATTTAAGCTACGCTTGTTTGTACTTTATTACAGGACAAATGAGCTTCCACATCATATGTACTTATTTAGTGATTTTAGTGTCTATAAAAAATATTTATTGTATAAAAAGTTCAAAGGTCTCAGTCACATTTACAAACTGAACACAGATATAATAACTTCTATTAAATGCAGAAAGAAAAGAAAATTTAAAGCACCTGCTTCTCTATTCACATATCCTTGTCCTCAGGATAGTCTGAGTAGCACATTGTCATGATCGGATGTTTTAGATCACTTAAAGAACCACTGTCAAAGGCATGAACTAAAGCAGAGCAGAGGAAGAGTGTGAGGAGTCCTCCCTGTGAGGAAGAAAAAGCAACTGAGAAAACATGATGAACTGGCTGCAGACCCCATTGCCCATCACCCTCTATGACTGGTAGAGAGGAAAAAGAGAATTCAGGAGTGAAGTTGAACCCAATAAGGAGGGAAGAAGGGTCTTTTAAGATTTGGGGTTTATTTTCTCATTATCCTACTCTGATTTTTATTGATAATAAATTAAACTAATTTCCCCAATTAGAGTCAGTAATTGCTGACTGATCTCTCCCTGTCCTTATCTCAACCCTTGAGCATTTTGTTGTATTTTTTCTCCTCTGTCTGGCCGAGGAGGGGAGTGATAAAGCAGCTTGAGTGGGCACCTGGCATCCAGCCAGCGTCTACCCACCACACCAAGAGATATAAATTGATTTCATTTGTAGACTATGTAGTAATGCAATGTAGG
This sequence comes from Premnoplex brunnescens, assembly GCA_035040995.1. Classification (NCBI taxonomy): domain Eukaryota; kingdom Metazoa; phylum Chordata; class Aves; order Passeriformes; family Furnariidae; genus Premnoplex; species Premnoplex brunnescens. Next base: position 73,150,668 of record JAWWLT010000110.1, on the reverse strand, counting down.
AAGGTGGGAGTAATATTTTGATCCACAAGGCCTATTCAGGAGATACTAATTACATGTTAAGACAGCCAAAACTTTTCATGTAATAAGTGCTTTTCAGGAACTTGTATTTCTCAACCTATGCCTCTTCTCCAAACCCATACCCACATTTACCATGACACCTTTACATTCTGAGGCACTGGGAATGGCAGAAATATGCTTCTTAAAGCTTTATAGTTCATGATTTTCAGCTCAGGAAAATATGAAGAAATTTTGCCCTTTGCACCAAAACATTAATACAAAGGAAAAAGAAATGATACAGGTAAACTTGATAAGCAGTCCAAATTTGCATGAAAGATTTATTGAGTTTGGATAAATACCACAGCCACTCCTACTGTCATCTTCTCTGCTGTTCTTAATCCAAGGCACACATGGAGTTATGTCTGCTAATATAAATCTGATGTATTCACAAATCTGGTTTCTATAATTTATTCAGAATAATGAGGCCTGATGGTTATAAAAATCTGATACTATGTTGTGCAGCAAAAGCAAAAAAACTCCAGATGAGTATTCTTTCCTCTAGAACAGAGGTGAAAATACCTAAGTGGTTTAAGACAAAGGATAGATAGATATGACTGTGAAAGAGAAAAAAAAAATAGATTTTACACTACTTTTTACACTGTTTGTGTTAGTCTGTGCCACTAAGTCATTTGGTTTAGCAGCCTAAATAAAAGCTAACAATGATTTTTATGTGAAGCTTTTGTAAAAAAATATGTACCATCCAACAGCAAAATGTAATATGAAGCAGGATATTGTATTGATTTACTATATCCAAGATGAATTTGGTAACAATACTAGATTTGAGGCTAGCCAGCTAGTTGGCTCAGTGCTGTAATATAATTGTCTCTTCAGAAAGACATTAATTTTTTATTATGTCATGACAGCTTTTTGATCATGAATAAAATTCCTTTGTTCTTATGCTTTACCTTCATCAGATGTCAGCTTCAGCATTCAGTTAGCAGGAACTGTCAGTGTGAAATATTGTCATTGATTTATAAACATGATATACACATATATAATGATATATATGCAATGTCATTATCTGAGAGTGTAATATAGGTATTTATCATGCTTATTGGCTAAAAGCAATAGCAACTGCAATTTGAAGACCAAGAAAAGTAATTCCTATTTAAATAAAATTAACTTTATATATTTCAATTATCTGTTCCAATCTCTGTGATTAAACAAAAGTTTACTAAATTAACTACAATAGTTTATAGACTACAAAGTTATTATTTCTTTTCATCAACTCCAGTTCCCCTGAATACAATTCTTCAAAAACTGGCTTCTCAGATCATTTCAGATTTTAAATAGATTTTATTTTCTTTATTGTACGTATACAGGCTGATTATTTAAGTAATGCAAAAGACATTGAATGTAAATTAAAAGCTGAGTTAAAATTAAACTTCAATGAAAGAAAAGCCCATAATGGGGCCCGCGAGGATATAGTCACATTATTGCCATATGAACAGTTTTACTGGAAGAAATAGCAGATGAATTTAAATTGCTGAGGCTATTAATTAATATTTTAGTGGGAAGTGTATGAATCTGACATACTTTTCGCTTAATATTACTGTGGAAAAAAGGCTGATGATGAGGCCCTGGGGTGAGGTTTAGCACACTGAACAAACCATGAGAAACTACTGAGTACCACAGGAAAAACTGCTGGACATAACAAATAACCAGCAGGTGTTGGAAGAACTGTCCCTGCTGGACCAGATGCTTTGACCCAGATAAAGGTTCAGTTAGTAATATCAAAAGTACCAAATCTAAGTGTACAGGCAGCAAATTCTGGGACAGACAGCAAGTAATTAGAGATGGGTAGTTTATCCATGATGAAGACACGCTGGAGCAGGTCTCATTGGACAGGATCTCAGGGAATGAGTAAAGATGAAGGGAGGCCAAACTATTTCATGTTCTCCTGCAGTCATCGTGTTTTACCTTGAATGAGACACAGTCAGACTCATGTTGCCTATTTTTAGGTACATTTCTGTCTGAGCTAGTCAGCACGGGTTTTCCATGTATGCCATATAATCTAATGTTCAAGTTTGCGTGATCTGACTGGGATCAATTGCGAGTGACACAGAGGTCAAGTGACACCAGTACTGAGTCCTAAGCATTTCTCTGGGATTATTCTTCTTAGGTGATGACATATATGCTATTTATATGTCATTATTTTGCATAATGGTCCTTTGATGCAGAATCTTACTCACTTCTTCTCCCACGGGTCTTAGTCAAGTTGCCCAGTTTCCCATGTTTGAAATATCCTTGTGTATGAAGTGTTCCTGAAAACTGGGAAAAGAATGGTGTAGGTGATACGCTATAATGTTGTTTCCATCCTCTTATTGTCAGCACAGGGGCTTCTGCTGATGGGACATTTATGTTGCAGTCACGAGCCTTCCTGGACTTCACATGTGCCTCAGTTTTACTGCTGAGAATGACAGGAAAATACACTGGAAAGAACAATGGGATGGTGTCCATCCTTATCAATATAAGCCATTATTTTAATCCTTCTGCTTCTATTTCTCTTGTGTTTTCACACACACATTTCCATTTATTTTTCACGTGCACCAATTTGAGTATTTCTCCTACACATCTCTGTCCTACACCAAAAACATCTTCATTTAAACAATACATATGAAATACCCACTATGTAAACAGCAAATTCCTTTCTTTTCTAGGAAAAAAAAAAGGGTTAGCTATGTCTGTATAAACTATTCTAATAATTTATTTCTATTTTGAGGCCTTTTGTTCTTACATATTAGAAGAGAAATATTCTGCTTATGTATTAAATTATAAAAACTCAGTGGTATTCAACAGCTGAAACACAGATTTCTAATGCCATCCTAGAAAACAGGTGTCAGAAAAAAACTTCCAGGTACCTTTAAATGTCAAAATTCATTCAAAACCTGGAAGTACCTAGTCCTTATCTGTCAATCCTTATCTGCCAATCTTGTGAATTGAGGGATGAGCCAAAAAAAAAAAAAAAAAAAGAAAAAGAACTGTTTGTCTCTACATGAAAAGAAGGACTAGGAAAGATCCATAAGCCAATGTCCAGGCAAGGCCCAGAGGATAACACTTAAGTAAGGTTCTGAAATTGACCTATGAAGAACCAGGTTAGGGACATTGGCCCATACCATGAGGATGTTTGTGGTGCTTGAAGAATGACAACCTAGTTAACACAGATTGTAGCTGGGCCTCAGTGTGCATGAAATTTGAAAAGGTGCATACAACACCGCTCATCTTATGAATGGTGGGCAGGACACATTTCAATAGTCAGATTCAAGCTTATTTTTCATTTCTCTAGATAGATATAAGCCTAGATTTCTTGATTTTGAGAATCTAAATAGTTGTAATAGTCTATGATTTCCTCCATTTAGTTTGCTAAAAATATTTTATTACTCATTAGGTTGGACACGAAAATGTTGCCATATTTGCATTCTAAAGTAATTCATGTGATATGTGAATGATTCAGTGTTTTGTCTTCTCTATGTCTAAATTAAAAAATCTCAGATTTGTTTGTAAATGGTTCTCTCCATGTAGAATTTGGCTCTCTGTCACATAAAAGTTTGGATTTTGGGAAAGTTCTAGATTTTCTATTGCTATTAAGAACTCTTTCATGTTTGCTTATAAGTGTTTATTGTTTGGCTATTTTCCTTAAAGCAAAATTCTTCTCTCTAGGAGAGGAATAAAACCTTAGGATAGAAGTATCTGCAGTTTACATAAATACTATACTGTTTTCTGAGTATTTTAAAAAAACTAAAAATATTAATTTTGGAATTTCTCAGCTTTAAAAGAGATAATTTATGTGAATCTTTGAGCTTAAAGTCAAACTTCTCAGAGCATACAGTATTCTGACAGTGACTAAGTTGGACAGTCATCTAGCTGTTCTTAAAGCAGACTTATTTCAGAAGAATGAGGTCAACTTAAAATGGCAATTATTCTCTTCATCTATCAATGCCATATCTTCTGAGCAGTGCTGAAAAGAATCACAGCCTAGCTAAATGGTATGTTTGTACAGTGAGAGGCAGGAAACCAGGTCTTTATGAATCATTTTATAAAAATACATAAACATATACCTATCTATCAAGAAAGATAACAATTACATCTACACAGCAATAGATCTTAACATTCTAAATGAAGTATTTATATAATTTTCTATGTTTTCTACACAATTTAAAAGGATTAAGGAATTTTCATTCTTATTTAATTGTATTCCTTCAAAAATAAACATATCTATAAACATGGATCTGTGTATGGAAATTTATAAGCTTTCATGTGTAGAATTTCTGCATTGGCTCTCATTTCAGTACTAGGTGAACAATATTCCACAAATGTTGCCAAAATTAAATTCCTGGACTTTCTTGTGCCATGACTTATCCACCATCAGAATCTGGACTATTACTTTTTTTTTTCATTTGTTCTGATGTGGAAAGTTGTTTCAATGATGGAAGGTGAGAAAAATTTTGTCTTTTATCTTGACTATATTTTCATCCAAAGCTAGGCAATAGCAAATTACTTGATGAAAATTAATGATTATCTATCCTTTTTTTAGAAGTGACTTAATTATAAGTTTTATAAATAATAGATTACAAATTCATTACATAACAAGCTGTTGAAATTAGCTCATTACTGTACCTTCTGTCATGGATAAGGAGCCTGCCATCAGTAGCAATTCAGCTTATAGAAATATATCCTGTGTTGCACCAGTACTCACTAGAACTGTGATGACTGAGCTAGAGCACCCTTAACATTTCCATTATAAACCATGGTTTTTAGTTTCTAATTTCTCACCTGTTTGTATCAGACTACGTACAAAAATTGAACACCAAATCCCTGCCCCTTCTTACTTTCTTTTTTCACAGCCAAAATGAACAAAACATGGAATTATAAAATAATTTTTTTTTTCTCCAAATATATTTTCTTTGCAGTACTCTTGAGGAGTACTTAGCTAAATATGAAATTAGAATGTATACATTGAACTACCTGAGGTTAACAAAGTGATTTACTTTATTTGAAATAAAGTAGAAATTTCTGAATTGATACAATATGTAATTCAAAACTTTTCTACCAGTGATGTACAATTGTATTTTTATATCTCATTATGAAAAGTACAATCTTCACCATGATACTTTAATTACAAATCAAAATTTCACTTATATTGTATGCTTATGTTCCATAGTATTTCACATTAGCTAATGAGAGATGATTTTGAAATTGGAATTGCAATTTATTTTGTCACATAGAAGATTCAATGCAAGAAGCACAGTCCATTTGGAGATGGTTTTTTTGTTTTCTTGTTTTTTGGGAGGTTTGTTTGTTTTGGTTTGTTTGTTTTTTAAAGGAGAAACAAGAGGACAAGAAATGGCAAAGAAAAAAAAAAGAATTTTTCGTTATCCCAACAAATGAAATACAGATTGTTAATTAATTTCAATCTTCTAACTCAATTTGGATTACTATTAATTACATGACTAAACAGGGACTTTTGCAATTGTTCACATCAAATCAAGGAGACTTAATCCATCTTCAATTAGGAAACCTTCTGTAACATTTTTTTCTTTTTTACTTCAAATAGATTATGAGTTCCTTTGAAAGTTTCCTACAATTATCTGAGCCACAGGTGAAGCAGAAATGAGAGAATTGAAATGTGGAAAATTGCTCATTTTGGGTGAAGAGAAGCATGCTATACTATTTTCACCACAGCAGAACTCCTTATCTCTTTAAAGTCTGCTGTCAGTCAGGAGTTTGAAAGTCCATCCAAGTATTTCTCATCCAGCTGGAATAGGAATTTGTTTGAGGATGCTAAGGTTATGGGCCTTACATATAATATGTTCATTTTTCAGAATATGGAGATGTGTAATTCAAAGTTTATATATATATCAAATTAATAGATTAAAATTGTAGATATAAATGTCATCCTCACTTTTGCATCAGCATATAAATTGTGAGCAGATTTCCTCTTAAAGTTACTAACATAGAGGATAATTTCTTACAAAAATCCAGTCATCTCCAGGAATAAATGAACAAAGAGTACAGTACACAGTTCAGGGACAATCTGATCTGAAGAATAATATAAAGGATTTAAAGTCCATATATATGCTTTTTGGGTTTTTTTGTTTGGTTGGTTGGTTTTGGTTTTTTTTTCAGAAATATTTTATTTGGGGGCTTATGGGGGATTATTTTTTTGTGTATTTTTGGTTGGTTAGTTGGTGTTTGCTTTTTTTTAGTAACGAAAAATGTGGGTTGACTTTCAAATAAATAAAACAGGACATTTGTTAACTGTAATGAGAAGGTGAGCAATGTAAATATATTTCCTTTAGGAAGTATGATTGTGATTCTGGGTGCTGCTGGGTTTTGACAAGGTTTTGTGGGGTTTTGTTTTGTTTGTTTTTGGTTTTTAATAAGTATTGTCGATTTTCTCAAATACATAATTAACCATTATATAATCAAATAAATATACACTATTACCCACAGGAAGAGAGACACACACTGAATATGGAAATAGTATATGAATTGTTTTCGAATACCTGAAAAATTTAGCTACAATTTTATGTTTATTGACAATCAAATTTCTCCAACATTGTTCTGTGATGGATTGGTCATGAGCTCAGTGGATTATGACTAATGGTTTAGTAACAAAATATTTAATACTGACTGTTACATGCAGATTGTCACAGACTTTTATCTATAGTGTAGTTTTTCACACCTGATCTGATCCATATCTTGACTGTATTGAAGTAATTTTCAAATAATTTATGTTATTAAAAAAAAATAAAATATTTGCACTGTGAAAATGTCAAACTTTGGGCCTATTTTTTCCTCTTTTGGTTCAATAAAGTTTGATGACTTCCACAGGTTTATTTATCAAGCTTTCTGAATGCTATTTTGGTGGCTGAATACAGGCAAAAATATCTGACACCTGCTGTTCCAGTTACAGTCACTTATCTGAGAGCTAATGAGCAGAGAATTTAATTTTGATAATTACTAACCACCTCAATTAACCAAGTCCATTAGTAGCTCGATAAAACTGACCAAAACTCAGATAATTGAGGTGGAAAGTGCCACTGGTATCCAAATACTTCATAGAGTATGTATTTTGACACATGTTCCTGAACAGGCTTGATATTGAAAACTGAATGTATGGATAAAAATGGGGAGCACTTTATGTTCATAACTGTCTCCCTCCTTGCACTGGCATGTCAACTGGATGATAAATTCTGCATGCAATTCAGTGGTGCATGTTGACCAAACCATATGACTAGAAAGCATTATTCTGCTTCCCTATCATGGTATATACACTATATATAGGGGTCCTGTGAACTAATAATACCAAAGCAAAAGACTTTACAGATGTTCTGAAGAGATGCACTTCCTCCCCAATGCAGCTTTGCGCGAGCATCTTGGATAGGAATTAATTATGTTTGCATTCATCAATATTCATCTTTGAGATTTTTCATATGTGGTAAGGAGAATTATCAGAAGTTATTCTGTAGGCATCTCCTTTGCTGCAGTAACGCAAATAACCTAATAATGCTCAGGAAGATAGGAAGTGCATTGCTATCTCTTAAGTCAGTAAATACTGTTAAGGAGATTTTCTTAAAAAATGAAACTGCCTTCCATATGCTTGGATTGTTTAAATGCCATAGGTGCTCCTGAAACTAAAGGATATTTTGAGATTCCTCATGAAACTGGGAGGAAATTTAACTAGGGAATTTGTAAATATTGTTTGCCTGTTTTCTCAGCTAGGTTTTCATTCAAGTTGGAGTATCAGGAAAGAATCCAGATTTGAATCACTGAAAGTTCTGTCACCTGCAACTTCTCTGGTGTAACCTGAAATTAATTGGATGGACTGATGAGTAAATCAGAAAAAGATAATTCCACATAGGAGGACCTAGTGGGGACAGTACTCAGGAATCTGTCACCATGTAATGTCAAAGTCGATTCAAAACAAGTTAAGGAAAAGATACTTCATAGGCAATCCCAAACATGCATATAACTGACCCTTTTGAGGACAAGAGACTGAAAGTGACTTTCTGACTCCAGCTTGCAAAATTTCCTCACAATAGAAGCAATTTGACAATAATTACAAAAATATGATTTTAGTAATTGAATTCCTTAGATATTAGTACGTTATAAACTTCCTATATTTTGACTGAATTTTCATGCATTAATCAGTATCACCTAATTTTCAATAAATTATTTTCCAGTTTTTCTGTGTCTGATCTAAAGCACCAAAAAATTACTGAATGCAACAAAAATGTGAGCTATTTTGCACAACTGTACAAGCTGGCAATGTTGCTGGCTATTACACACTTTTTTACAGAAGCCTGTGAAATTAAAGATTCTCTCTTGTTAAGAACTCTCTCTACTGAGAGCATTTACACAGCACCATTGTGAAATTCAGCTTCAGAAGACAGAAAAACCAATTAACACTTTACACTTCACTTTACAAATTCAGAGCTTTACCTCTCCTGACGTGTCAAGGAATACAAATTAAATTTCATGTAATAAAATGCATTGAGGGAAAAAAAATTAGTATCTCCTGGGGGTAAGTTTCTTACTCTTACAGACATTCCTTTTATGATGTAATGAGCCTTTAAGGCACTTGTTAAACCATACGTGTTTATAGGCTAAATGGTGTATCTTTTGGAGGACTAGTGAGATAAAAAACTTTTTCTTAGCAGTGCTCTCATAACTGTCCTAAGTTATGTCTACAATCTCGTTGTGTCCAACAATATTAAACTACTTGAGTTAAGAAAAATGAGTTGCAATTGTCCTGTCTGCATCACCTATAGGTGAAAACTTTTTTTCTGTACTTTTTGTTAGTTTGGTAGGTTGATTTTATTCTGGACTATTTTGTTTGCTTGGAGTTGGTGGGTTTTTTGTTTGTTTGTTTGTTTTGTTTTGTTTGTTTTAATGTGTTTGGTTGGTTGGTTGGTTTTGTGTATGTGCTTTTGTGATTGGTTTTGAGCTTGGGTTTTCTCTTTGATTTGGTTTATGAGGGGTTTATAGAACAATTTTGGGTTGTAGAACTTAAGATAGCAAGGTAGTCAAATCTCCTTGGGTATTGTTTCATCTAAATTTCATTCAATTAACATGGGTTATTGTTTTTGCCTCCATAAATCAAGCATTTATAATTCCTGTCCAGTCAGTGAAGTAAAATCCGTATGAACAGATATTATCTAGTCCATCTAATTTTGGCATCTACCTCTCTCTCTCCATCAGATGCCTTAAGCCTTTGTTTTAAGGTATGTAAGTTCACATATACTTGGCTGCCCAACAAGTTTTGTTAATTATTTTAATTATTCATACTAACAATGATGTTTGTATTATGTAACAGATTTATGATAATTTCAATTTAATTACAGTTTTATATTAATATCTATGTAGTTTATGCAGCTCACTTGAGCATTTTCATGGTGTTTTATTTTCTTGGGAAGGAATTCTATTATGTAAATGTCTTCTTATCAAAATTAATAGCCCATTCTTGTTTGATGTGGAGGGTAATTATATAGTGTTAAATTAATTTTAACAAAATCAAATATAATTTTTTCCTTGCACCCATCTGTATATCTACCTAATTAAAATGTCATGTAATGTTCCTGGAGGATAAGGAAGAAATTGCCTGTTTCAATGTACTGGCATTTTAAGTAAATATTTATATCAGATGGTGCATTCAATAGCAATAAGATTATCATCTTCCATACTGTGTTACAGTCTTTCATTTACAGCTTAAGAAACTGAGGTTTTTTGAAAGGGCTACAGAAAATTGTAAACTATTCTAAGACTATTTATCATTGATTAATTAATAAGGTGCATTTCATAAGCATGTTTGTGTTTACTAGGAGATTTAAGTATGCTTCTTGCCTCCTTCTAGCTAACTTTTTATGCTTTAGTGCTCCTAAATGGGACAAATGTAAACTCAGACTTTTTTTAATGAAAATTGAATATGAAACTGATTCAGAACCTTTCTTCTCTTGCATTTCTAACATTACGGATTATGAAAATAACATATCTTGAGCATCTTTCTATTTAGAAGCATTGAAGCCTTTTTAGAAGGCAGAGAGATGGGAGAATACAGCAAATGTCAATAGATAAATATTGCAATAAACAATTTAAGCTTTGCACAAGCTGTGCATTATATTTCATTTCACTACAACGTACTTAATATGCTGAGATATAAGACTGAAAGACAAAAAGGAGATTTTGGATTGAGATATTAAACTGTTTCATTCTGGAGGGAAAAAAAAAAAGGCTTAATATTTATATAATGATAAAAAAGTCCATTCTTTCCCTGAAATTTCATCGAAATAGGCGGTCAAGTTCAGTTATGATATTACTTTACTGATTTCTATTACTTCTGTCCTCTTAAAAAATTTTCCTCTAGAGAAATTTCCGGACTGTAACAAAGAAGCAGACCTAGGAAAGTTTGGGTTTTTGTCTTTTTCTTTTTTTTTTAAAACATAGCAATTAATTAATTATGTGATATCAAAATTAGCTTATTGGAAGATTCTCAGTTTTAAGGCTGAAAATAAAATAATTGCTTTGGTAGCTGCTTCTAATGCAGAAAAGGATAATTTGCTGTCAAGCCTAACCTTTCAAAAATCAAATTGCCTCATTTTCAGATGATTTCTGATTCAATTAAATTCTGCTTCAATTCAAGGAACAACTTTTCAATGAAAAAAATGCCTGTAAAGTGGATGATCAAGCTAATGGACTGTACTTAGCAATGCTTGGATTAATATGCCAGGCTAGAGACAGTACTAATGATGGGATAGGAAACACAATGAGAACTACAGAATGGCTCAAAGTTAAGTTAATAACTTGGGATGAACACGTTATTTGCAACTCTGCAGAACAAAAACACGACAGGTATGTTCCATCTGAGAAAGCCAGTGTAGTTTAAATAGCTCTTTTCCAACACTGTGTATGGTACCAAAGCATGACAAATTGAAATAAAGGTAAGAGAATGGAAAATTCTGAAGTATTTTTAATGGGCTATTTCTGTATTTTTGTCCTAATTTTGTGATTCATCTCAAAACTCAGTGCTACTTGATTACTTCAAGCAAAAGAAAATTAGATGAAAGAGCTGGCTGCAAAATGAAATATTTGTGTCTTGATTATTAACATAACTAACATAAGCTTTGCTAAATAATCAAACATGAAGGGAAGCTTTTAAAAATCCCAAAATTCCTGTAATCTATGGGAATATTTGAACAGATAATGAATATTCTTAACCTAGAAATAGCATGATGTATATGGGCTTGATAAAAATAAGTTTAAGGTCATTCATATTCAATTTGAAAAAGTTTGAAAGTACATATAAAGTTACTGAAGTTAAGTCTCAGTTACCTATCCAGAGAAGTGACAAATTAAGGTGCATAATTAATGAGATTATATTGTTTAGTATAATCTTTATGCATAATAGATACAAAATCAAAATACATATATGCAAGATTAAAAGAAGATTAAATAGAGAAATTGGCTGTGTTTGACATCTTCCTAACCTGGCCTATAGAATGTACTGTATGCAAAAGTACTGAGTTCATAAAATTTTGCTGAGTTACTGTTTTGATATTTTGATACTTAACTCTAAAGGAATGGTCACTGCAGCTTTAGTTTTTCTCATCCTTATGGACAAAGATGCTGGAAATGCAGCCCTAACTGGCAATCTGAAAATGATGCAGAAATATCCCTAACAAATTTAAAATGTGTAACTTTTTCTTCCTCCTTGTTGTCATCATTAATTTGAAAGGAATTAGTGAGAGCAAAAGGAGTACCACCTATTAAAGACTACTTTTGAAAAATTATTTAGAAAAATTTGTCCTGAAAGCTATAAATGAAAGAAACCAATTTCTTTAGACTTTTTTTACAGGTGAGAACTTTTAAGTATAAGAGAGGTAGATTGATTTCTTTGAGCTCATCAACCAGCTAAGTTGCAGATTCTAAACTAAAACCTTAAACCTTTCACTTTACACTTTATAAAAGCACTAACAATATATGTCAGGAAGAATAGCCCCCAAGTTCAAATGTATCACAAGAACTCTAGAAGTCTCATTATTCCCTGATGCTCACTATGGTGCAGGAAACCATTTGAGTCAATAGTTAATCTTCAGAGTTTTCAAGCATATTATGAATTATATTCTTAATTGCTCTGGCTCTCTAGCACTTGTACTGTACATTCTTTTCTTATTTTGGCATGAAGTTAGGAGATTTTTAAGAGTGAATATCCTTATTTTTAAAGATTACATATATTTATGAACACGTATCTAGCAATTTTGAAAAGTTTGTTTCAAACTGACATACAGAAGAAGCATCCTTCTCTGGCTAGATATCTCTAAGGAAATCATGGGAGGCAAGGCAAGGCAAGGCAAGGCAAGGCAAGGCAAGGCAAGGCAAGGCAAGGCACGGTGGGAAGGCGGGCAGGGGGGCGGGAGGGCGGGAGGGAGGCGGGACGGAA
>JAWWLT010000110.1:73105078-73134325 GCA_035040995.1 Premnoplex brunnescens | reverse complement strand
GATCAACTCCAACTGTTAAATGTTACATTGGGGCCCCCAGAATGCAATGCAGCACTCCAGATGGGCTCTCACAAGAAGAAGGGGAGAATCAACTCCCACAACCTGTTGGTTACTCCTATTTTAACGCAGCCCAGGATGCAGTTGGCTTTCTGGTGAGAAAATAAAAACAGTGATTTTTATTTTTTTAATCTTATTCTTTAATAAGAGCTTGCATAGAAAATGTCACATTAGTGCTATTCTCAGTTCCCTGTTCACCAGAAATAGTATTCTCACTTTAATATGACCACTAACAGGTGAAGATAACATTCAGTGACCTGAAGGGTCCTTCAGAACTCAACTTGTCTTAGAAACATTTGCTTTTTCAACTCCTACATTTTTGTAATGTTTGCTTAATATATTTGAAATGTGTGTTCAGAACTACATGCATTTTAGAAATGGCTAACATTTACTTTTTGAACTACCACACTGACTGTATGAGCAAATACAACAATCTTTATTTCAGTCCGCATAATCTTTAAAAACTGTGTCCTTGAGAAATTGTTAATAACGGCATAATTTTGCATAAATGTATCAAAGAAAGAATTGCACCATTGATACACTTAATTGACTATATTTCAGTTTCTCTTGATGTAGAATAACAAAGTATATATCCAAGAAAAATAAGTTTTGCATGTTGTTACATCAGACAAATAATCTTATAATAGAATTTGGTTCTAGAAATCTTTATTTTGACATGATGTGGTTTGAGAGATCTTTTATTGCAGTGACATATGCTTATATGAAAACTATCTTTCATTCTTCTTTATAGTTACCTGATAATAAAATTATCATAAAGAACATTTAAAGTAGAGGGAAATTATAAAGATTCTGTGTGCAATCCAGGAGTACTTTTACTTGTGTCTTATCTCAGTGTATCAAACTATCTGTAGCCTGAAACACTGCACTAATTAAAAAAATTAGAGATTGACAGACTCCAAATGATGCAAATTCTTCCAAAGTACCCTAAGTAAGGAAAAGAACTTTACAAAAATGGCTTTTTTGCTGAGCCACTGGGAAAATTTCTGATGTTCACCAGCTCTGAGAATTTCCTATTGCTTACCTTTCATGGGATGGCTTAGTGACTGCACATTGAGACAGATCAAAGAAAATCAGTGAACTTGAAAACTGTATTTGTGCTTTTATATGCATTAGCATCCCTTCTGTTTTCTGGGGTTTTTTTCCAATCTTCTAATTAGTATTTTAAGAATATTGTTATTTAAGCTGCATTATAGTTAAAGCTGTAGTCTAAAAATTGGTTGGGATTTGGAAAATTTAAGTATAAAAATGTGCTTATAGTAAATCTTTTTTGGCTGATTTATACTGTCCAATTACTAGCCATTGCACATTTACCAATATTTGACAGACACTTGAGGACATCATGGAACATGAAAATTCCAGACTAGGTTCTACTAGATTCTCCAAAGCAGCCTAGAAAATGAGACACCAGCAGCAGCTATTCTTAGAAAGGCCTGTGTCTCCTCAACAAGGCTCAGTTCTGCAAGGCTGACTACTAAAGTCTTTTTATGTCCTTACTCTGTAAAACATAGCAATGGTTCCTGCTTATTGGGAATGGTTATAACCTAGGCCACACAAAGGCATTGTTGGTACGGTAGTAGAATTCCATATTTAACAGTAAAAATTATGAAGTTACATTACTCAGGAGCATTTTCACTCACTATTTCATTTACTGTTACAGGCAATAGAAACACCTACCTCTCCATTTATTAAGTCAACTGCATTGTTATTTCAACAATACTTAGCCTGACAAAAGACACACTTTCATTGTACAAGGCAGAATGAATGTCCTGTCATATTTTTCATGAAAAAATACCAGGTAAGTTGCTAGCACTGGAAACAGAAAATGCCTTAGCTCTATGGGGACCAAAAAAATAAATGAGATGATGGGATGGGAGCCACAGCACCATTACCTGCCCCAAGCATTCATCTTTCCCAGATAGCCCATCATTCTTTGTTTATATAGTAGATATTTCACTGAAAGGCATGATACTGGCCAGCCTAACCTATGCCCACACAAGTTAAAAAATACTGGGATCAGCTGGGTTATTCTTAGGAGGTATTTTTACCCCAAGGGTGCAGCAATTTGGTAATAATCTCCTAGTCCTTTCTTACAGCTCTGACCTAGTCACACAGCAGGTTCTATCTCTGCTATGAGTCAACCCACCTACATCTCGACTGTTTCCACATAGTCTTTCTCGTATCTGATACATACTCGATGAGAAGGAATCTAGAAACAGAGCAGATATTTTCGTTTGAGAATGTTTGACAGGAAAACAAGGCACAAGTGAAATATGGAAATATGCACTGGTCAAGGCAAGAAGGAGTTCAAATGATAAACAAACTTCCAGTCACTCCTCTCATGATTTAAGCTCAGTTGTCAGCAAAGGATCACAAAGACACTCACTCCCATCCCAGTGAGATGTGGGAGAGAATCACAAGAGTAAACCGTGAAAATACATGGGTTGAGATAAAGACAGTTTAATAAGTAAAACAGAAGTCGCACACAAGCAAAGCAAAACAAAGAATTCATTCAAAACTTTCCACAAGCAGGCAGGTGTTCAGTCATCCCCAGGAGAGCAGGGCTCCATCACCCTCAATGGGGACTTGAGTAGACAAATGCCATCACTCCAAACATCCCCCTTTCTTTCTTCTTCCCCCAGCTTTATATGCTGAGAATGATGCCATGTGGTGTGGAATATTTCTTGAGTCAGTTGGGGTCAGCTGGCACAGCTGTGTCCTCTCTCAGCTCCCTGTGAACTCCAGCCTTCTCGCTGATGGAGTGGGTTGAGAAGCAGGAAAGACCGTGTCATTATGTCAGCATTGCTCAGCAACAACAGAAACTCTTCATTACTGTCTCAGTTTAAAAGAAACTAAGATGTCTATCACAGAAAGTGAGGAACCCTTCTGGACTAGGAAGGGGGCCACTTCCCAAAAACCACCATAACCTTTGAAATTAAGAGACTTTAATCAGAAAATGTATAGAAAAAAGGATAACAGTTCTTTACTACAAATATATATATATGAACAACCAAATAGAGAACAGAACAAAACACACAGTAAGACTGTAAACAAACCTTTCAAACTTCAGTGCAGTTATATTCAGACAGGAGGAGGCGATGTTGTGCTTCGGGAGGCAGCGGCTGCAATGAGTCACTCATGGGCTCCGGCGAGGCAAAAACAGGGGTAGGGAGAAGCACTGGCTCCGAAACTCCCGTGGGAATGGCATCCACAGGACTGGGATGAAACCTTTCAAGTGGGAAGTGTAAGTGCCTTCTCTTACCGTCCTTTGTCCGAAAAAAGCATTTCAGAGGGGGCGGGGTGGGAGCGTAGCAACTCCTCTGCAGATGGCTTCAGACACTCGGGGAGTCTGCAGCGAATCCAGGCAGTGGTGACTGTTCCCTCAGAAGAACGGCACAGGGTGCGCAGTCAGGGGGCAAGCCATTAAAAATCCCCCTCCCAGTGCTTCCACCAGCCCAGCAAACAGTAGCCGGCACCCACGCAAACCGAGGGGACAAGCTCTAGGAAAACCCTCTCTCTCCCCACCCACCTCCCCCAATCCTCCCCCAGACATCACGTTGGAATGCAAAGCTATCAGACATCCCTTTCTTTAGGCTTTAGACAGTTAGCTGGTTCTGGGAGCAGGTAGTGGGGGGCTGGGCTTCAAAAAGCCATCTCATCCTGGCTCTCCAACTCCCATTAAAAAATTTCCATGAAAGATTTTGAAACTGTAACAATTATCAACACTGGTTTTATCACAAATCCAAACCATAGCCCCATAGTAATTACTCTGCAGAAAATTAATTCTATCCAAGCTAAAACTAGCATATTTCTAATCATAGAATCATAGGGTCTTTCAGATTGGAAAAGACATCGTTGAGTCCAAGCATTAACCTTACACTGCAAAGTCTGTCACTAAATCATGAAGTCAACAACCAGGGTTATCTCAAGCTTTGCTTCTAGTTTTCTCATGAAAGAGCTGAGTTAGGGGAAGAACACTTAAAATATTGGTAGTTAGATGTTCTCACATTCCTGCACAAATAATCTGGAAATAACTAACCATTTTGTTTCTAAAGCACAGCCCTGACCTTTTAAAGACCTTATAAAATGTGGAGGGTTTTGGTAGCAGAAGCAGGCTACAAGCCTGGTATCTGCTAGAAGCTTTCCCTTTGTCTAATAGAGCTAATGCCACTTGGCTCCAAAATGTACTCACTGCTGCTTATGGCCAAGCCCATCAAACAACAGTGACTTTGTGGTAGTGTATTTAAAAAGGAACAGAAAGCCTGCACAGTTGCAGCCACAGAGAGGAGTGAGAGCATATGAGAGAAGTAGGTTTGCAGACACCAAGGTCAGCAAAGAAGGAAGGGGAGGAGGTACTCCAGGTGCCAGAGCAGATATTCCTCTGCAGCCCATGGTAAAGACTATGGTGAGGCAGGATATCCCCCTGCAGCCCATGGAGGACCCTGTGCTGGAGTGTGGGGGATGCCTGAAGGAGGATATGACTCTGTGGGAAGCCCATGCTGGAGCAGGTTCCTGGCAGGACCCATGGACTCATGGGAAGAGGAGCTCACAATGGAGCAGGTTTGCTGGTAGGGCTTGTGACCCCATGATGGAGCAGTATCTTTTCTGCTCCACCCTCCAGCTTTTTCTTTTTTTTTTTTTTTTAACTATACAGTAGGGAGAAGTAATGTTACAGTAATTTTATCAGAGAAAGGTAAAGATTTTCTTCAAAATCATATTACCTAATAAAGTGTATACAATTCCCCAGCTGAGGATTGAAATATAATAAAAAGAAAGTAGAGACTTTGCATAAAATTATAACTGAAGATTGCAAACAAAATAAAATTACCAAGAAGGAAATCATCATTTGAGAGAACTGTGTTTTCTACAGTCACAGCAATTCTAGAAGTAGAATTCATACTGCACCAATTATAGTAAGCACAGGATATAAATTAAGATTTCAGGTTTCTTCATTCTAGTATAAGGATATGTTGTCAAACTGTTGGACAGTCTGGTAAAAGGGCTCATGCTTTGACAATTCAAAATCACCTTCCACTAGGAATATGTAAGCCCTTGACAGAAACAGTGAAAGTAGCCTGACAAATCCCCTTCCAGAGCACCCAGTTTGGGATCCTCATCTATTCCTAGTATAGTCCCTGGAGGTGCCCAGAGGCTCTGTGGAGACATCTCTTATCCATTCTGTTAGTGTTGCTATTCAGGGCTCATGGTGCTCCAGTGACTGTATGGTATCCATGGTGAAAGAATTCTTTAGAATTTGACACCTCCCCTTTTCTCTAAATTGGTCTCAGAAGATCTTACCTGATACTGAATTTATGAAAGCACAAAGAAGATTCCTAAAGGACATTAGGAGGCTTATATCTTTTGTATATCAGACATTATTACTGAGCTCTCTAATTAATTAGATTCTCAAGTCCACCCTTATTATCATAATCTGTAATACATAGTGGAAAAACATGTTTTATTCTCATACATAGTTAAATAATTTCTTGGTCTTGCAGTTTCTTGGTCAGTTCAACTCTGAAGTGTAGAACTGAATATGTTTCAGAATGTTTCTGAAAAACTTTGATAAAACAGTTGAATCATGGCATTAAAATAAATATATATATATTTCAAAATGGACTGTCCTACAGAATAATGCCGTAAATATGCAGCCACCAAAATTTGAAATCAGAAATATTTCTAAGATCTGCATGGTTTAGAAAGAAAAAAAAAAGAATCAAATCTGTGCAGGATCTGTAGGATATGACTGATCTGGTTAATATATACTTCCAAAAAGACAGAATTAATTAAAAGCACATTCTCTAATGATAAGATGGGCAAAGCAGGTGGGAAAAGACACCAAAGGGCTCTTTAAAAAAATTGTGTAATCTACACCCCTTGTGTCATTTCTGATGAACTGTTAATAATGGATCATTTGCAGCAGCTGCCCAGGGCACACCTGATGCCTCAGGCTACAAGATGGATGTTAAAGAACCCTGCAAGACAGGGGACCGTTTCTGTCTTCACACCAGTGACTCAGCTATGATAACTCCCCTCTGGGGAGGCATCAGCACCTTCACACCCAATCTGAGGGGTCATGTCTACTAATGGGCCATTAAGGACTGGCACAGTAGGCAGTTGCAATGACCTAGACCATCAAAGATTCCAAAAATATCCCATGACTGACAGAGTTAAATCATCCATTGTGAAACTGCCCACCCTGGGAGAGGTACTGAGCATTCTCACTTGAATCTGAGCGTATATAATCTTCAAGTTTTGGGAGTTCTGGCCCCACTCATCAGATCCAGAGGAAGACCAGAACCTCAACAGGACTGCGACTGCCTCTCTCAACAAGACTGCAATCATTACTTCAACAGAACTGTGACCATCATCCGCACCAACAGGTTTCCTTTCCTTTTACTTTGTACTCAGGGGGCGCATGTGGCACTCAGCACAGGGGTTAACAAACACCATTCTGTTCTTGTCCTGGGGTGTTGGGTTATACATCTGTGTTAAAACCAGTTTTTCCTCTGAATCATTGTATTTGTTGTAATCTTTTTAATAAATTGTAACTCTGACTTGTAATCTCTCTTGAGCTGGGTTTATTTTTCTTGCTGATATACTTGTAAACCAGCACAATTAGGTATAAGATTGGTCTATATTGTAACATATTCTAGAAATGAAAATTTTGGGACTTAAATATGTAAGTTAGCATACTCAGCAAAAATCCTATCCAAGATTTTCATCTTTGGAAAGCTCAGAGCAAAAGATACTGTTATTCAGTTTACCTGTGTGTCTGAACATCACTTGTACAAATCTCAGTTGACCACTCTAAAGTCTTTTTAGAGTCAATGAAGGGATATAGATAATTAGCTTCAACCTAAAATGAGTGTCTAATACTGGAGAAATAAACTATCATTTTGGTAGTTATTCTATCTTTATCTTAGTGCCTGAATTGTAATACTCCGTAAGATGAATCCTATCAAATATTGCTTGCAAGATATTGATGTGAAACACGTTTTCTACAGAAGTGTTACTAACAGTAAGTACAGAAATGAAGATAGAATTCCAGCATTGGGCATAAATAGCTGAAATTGAAAAGATGGAAGAATCTTCAAACCAAATTAGTTACAGGATTACAGAAGAAGATAATTGATTTGGCTATCCAGATGACTAAATAGAAAGCACAAAATACAATAATAATGGAAAAACACAAGCTTTTCAAAAAAGATGTATCACCTATGTAACTCCTTAGCAAATTTATTCAGTTTATTAGATTCTCTCTCTGATTACAAACAGGTTAGATATATAAAAACAATCAACAAGCTAATCACTATAACTACAGTATGGAATAATCATGCTTTATGATTCTTTCAACAGGACAAATCACTCTATTGTTTCAGGAAAAAGATGTAGGAAAAAGACTTGATTGGGGCTGATGTATTTTCAGTGTCTGTGTGCACTTTTTTTTTAAAAGATAGTTGTGCCAGAGAGGAACACAACAGAAAATTATATAAGACAGATAGAGAACTTTAGAGTGCAACTTGAAATAAGATGTTAACAACGTGCCAGTCAGGTTTGAAAGAATGCATTGCTTTAGTCACTGCTTTGAAAAAAGAGTCACCAAATAGAATCTAAACAAATTTAGAGTGATAAAGGATTTTCCAGCACAAACTTGCAAAGGAGAACTGGACAATACTTTCTCTAAAAACCTTGGTAGGGATTGTGACATTTTTGTAGTTGAAAGTTCCTCTCTACAAATAAAGGCCTCCTGGAGGAGATTCAAGTGCCACATCTTGGCAGATAATGGTTTACTTGATGCAATCTTGGATGATGTGGGCATTTGGTAACAACTATGGGCCATATGTTCCTTTCAGCTGGGCCTTGCCACCCTCCTGCAGGATCTCACAGGAGATATTCAGCCAGCTGGCTGCTCGGCAGTGAACATGCACAGGCAGGCTTGACATCGGAGCCTCAGTGTCATCACTGCCATGCCTGCCCTATGTGCTTCATACCACTTGAACAAAGAGCAGTGATCTGCTCCAGCAGGAGCAGTCAGAATCAAATCAGGTCCTCCAGTGCCTTGATGCCCAACCTGGCATTCCTGACCCTACAGGCACTCCTGACAGAGAACTGTGCGAGACCATCTGTGCCTGTCTGCCTGAAGGCCAGTTCCATTAAAGCAACAAACACTATAATTTGCTTACTGTAAAAGAAACTAAAAATAGATCTGCTTTTCCCCTCTCCTCCCTCACTAATCAACTGTACTCACCCTTACTCTCCTGCCCAGCTCTGGGACTATTCACTCCATCTTGCTGCATGGTACAGAGATAGGGCCACAGCCCCTCTCTCTTCCCAGGAGATGCAGCTTTCAGCTGTCCCTTTTGTCTGTATTATTTCTCTGCTCTTTTTGAGTTATGTCTTTGTTCTTTACGTCTCCATGCCCTACACAGACAAAAATTCTCACAATACATTTTTCATTCCCTTGTCACAGTCAGATCACACCTACGGTTTCATTATCTTTAGTCTTATTGGTTACTCTTTACCAGTATTGCATTGTCATCTGTACTCATGCTGTCTACACGGCCACTTAAATATCCTTTAGTCACCAGGCAACAACATTAGCAGAAAGCACAAACCTATCAAAAAAAATTATTGTATGAAACTTTAATATTCAGAAGATGTATTTAAAAGGAAAGAAAAAAAAATATACAAAACCAGAAGATAAACTATCAGGGCAGAATAATTAACTCAATAAATAAATAAATAAATAAATGAAGTTGTGTGTTGCTTCACAAGTCCTTGCCACTGCAGTCACTGTGGAGGCAATGGAACATGTGGAGCTGAAGGAGACCATCCCAGCATAAGAGAGGGTTTGCTTAAAGTAGATTAAACAGTTAAGAAGACTTTGAGGTACTCCTAGTTCCTCTTTTACTTGAGCCATTCCTGTGCATGGGTGAAGTTCAAAACCCTCTGCAAGAAGGCCATCTGAGGGTTGCATTGGGACAGACTATGGTTCTAAATAAAAGGACTTCAAACTTCTACTGATAAACTCGTTCATGCAGGACAGCCTCTGTGCTTCCCTAGATGCTTTCCAGACCTTATCACCAGATGTGTCTGTGAATTCCTTCCTAGCATCTGGAAACATATGTCATAGTGCACAGTCTTCCACAATGTCTTTCCAATTAACCACGTTCATCAGAAGACCAGGTCCACAGACTTGATTGAGTTGGACCCATTTTAGAAGTTGGGGAAAAAACAAGAAAGAATTTTCAGGAAAATTGCTCTAGTAACCTAATGACTATGTTCAAAACTGCGGGATGGTAATGTCCTGAACTCAAGTGTAACAACCAGAATATCTGAATAGGGGCAGGACTAAGCCAAGAGCAAGGAGAGATGGTGGTGTGAGTTTGGGTCATGTTTGGTGTGAGGTGGATTCTTTACACATGAAGTTTCCTTACTGTCTCTTTGTAGCCTGCTTTGTGTAAGAAGTATTGAGAATATGGTGCTGCAAGAAAAATATTAACTAGTGATGCCTCAAGTGTAGAATGCTTTTCAGCAGAATGAAGGACTGCTGACCAGTCTGCTCTGTGCTCTTTGTGCCATGCTGCTGACATGCCAAGTACTAAAGTAGTCAGGTAGTGTTTCTGTGATCTCAACAGGCTGCACAGCTGGCACAATTGTACCTGCAATGTCAGCTGCTGTACAGAAAAGATACCTAGTGCTCCAGAGGAGCTCTGATGAGATTTTGTAAAAGTACCATGGTCAGAACCACATTCCCTAAGCCCAGAGTGGGTCCTATGAGAGGAATTAAACAATATTTCTTTTCACCCTAAGTGCCAGATAAAGGCACAGATTCTGTGCCCACAGGGTAATAGATTAAATATGGTTTCTGTCAAATTCTGATAGAGCTGGACTGGAAATGAGGCGTACTCCAAATTTCTACAAGGCCTCAGAGAAACTCAGCAGATAAAACAGACCTATGTCAGGAAGGGAGAGGAGGAGGGCATAGAAAGTTCATGGCTTAACATTTCTTTTTAGTGTGCCTAGACTGAGTTGGGATCATGGGAAATGCAACAAAAGAGCAAGGGTGGCAAGTTCCTCCAGATAATGCTTCATAAATGAAATGACATTTGGTATTAAAGGTGCATTTTTTGTTTTTGGGAGTGTGGGAGGCATGTTTTGGGGGGGCAAGCATGGTGTGCAGTGTCATTTTTATGAGAAGCTTATCTTCTTTTTCCCCATGCCAAGGACAAAATAGCAGAGACAATACCATGTGTGGCTATGTATGCAGTCCTTACACGGTCTGTCTTGTTCAGGATATGTGAATGTGTAACTGTTTATTACCACACCACATACTCTTTGGGGTAGTACCCTGCTCTGTGCTATAGCTGGTTGCTAAGCAGACATAAAATCCACCAGCTGATGAGTTTTTTTCTTTCTTTTTTTTCTGAGTTGCCCTGGGAGACTGACAAGCTCCAGCGATGGCAGGTTCACCCTCCCTCAGGCATCCTGCCTCTCTCTCTATGCCATTCTCAGTGTCACTAATCTTGAGATTCCCCTTCTTCCCTTGCCTGCCAAGAACATAAATACAATTTACGCTCACTAAATCTCTCCTCAGTTCTTTCCTCTTTCCCTGGATTTGACAGTGATGGCAGCAGTGGCAGGACAGCAAAGGCAGGTGTCTGCCCTTGGCACAGACTTAGTAAAGAAGTCCTGCTGTGGAGTGCTGGGCTACCACTTTGACAGGAGGGCACTGCAGCTGCAGCCTTCAAATCCTGCCTTTTATGGAACAGCAGCAATCTGCCATCTAAATGCTCACTGCAGTGTATAGTATGAGAAAGCATGGGGAGTTACAAGGTGAGAGGTCCCCAGGCTGCATGCAGGAGGGAATTTTTGTTTACCATTGCATTGCCAAGCACCCAGCTCTTGTCACCTCAGCAAGACCAAACAGAAGACTGTCACAGGCAAAGCAATCTTGACTAAGAGTTTTGGGGTTTTTTTAGATGTAGGGGTTTTTTTTCCTTTTAGCATAACATTTTGAATATTAATTTGTATATTGAGGGGAAAAAAAAAAAAAGAAACATAGGCATTTAAGGCAATACGTATCCTCTCTCTTCCCCAGGCTCAGCATAGGCAAAACATGTTACCTCCCCATTTCTCAGTCATGACTTTCTTGGTTTTGTTGCAGATTATGCTCAGCCAACCCAGTTCCTTTAGTGAGGTGCAGGAGGCTGCAGTTGGTGTATAATGGCTTCTCTGACACTTCTTGTCTCTAACTAACTTTTCTCCACTTATCCTGACTTCCTCCTTGTTTTCCCATCCCACTATAAATCACCCATAATCACTGTCCCTCAGGAGTGTCCCTACTCTGAGAAGGAGTGCCTGTGTCCCCTACAACAACCCCTTCAACATCAGGAAGAAAGAAAGGTCACTAGTCCTGCCTCCAGTATTGATCTGACTGATGATGCTTTCAGGGTTCTGGGATTGCCATCCAGGCTTTTTGGGGGTATATTTTTATAGATAAATTTCCCCACCCTGCAGCTAAGTTTCTCACTTTCTATGCAAATTAGTTACTGTGCACAGTTCATTCATGTAGACACCTTCCTGGAAACAGGCTGGAGGACTTCAAAGGTCTTTGGTGGTCTTGATCCCCTCCGCATTGGGTCAGCCTTTGGTTGACAGTCTATGCCTTCTTTTTGGCCTCAGTTCTGTGCTTGCACTGTACTGTGTTGTGCTTATCTCCAGGAGCCAGGACAAGGGTCTTTGTCCCAGAAAAATATTACCCTATCTCCTCGTGACCCCCTTCTCCATCTACATACTCTTCTTACCAACATTCCATGGTTGGCTCCATGGTTATCTGGCTCAGTGTTTGAGACATACATATTAGCCCCTTCTGGGCTTCTACACCAGCTCTGCTCAGTTTCCTTGCCTCTGAGTGCAGTCTCCCAGGGGGTCCGTTAAATAATTGAAAGTTTGCTCTCCTAAATTTCAGAGTCCTGACTTATCTTCACTTACCCCATATCTCTCAAGATAGGAACTCCATCCAGGGCATGAACACTGCAGGCCAGACTGCCACCAACCTTGAAATTTCTACTTAGTGTATCCATGTTGATATGCAACAGGTCATTAACACTTCCCTAGTCAGGCTGTCACCTGGATTAAGACATTATCCTTGTCACTCACCAAATCTGGACTGTTTACAGCTTGCTGTCAGAGTGATTGAATTCCCTCAGCAGGATCAGAGCCTGACAGCATGATGTGTCCTGTAGTTGAATTAAAAATGTTTCATCAACAGGCTCTCCTTGTTCAAGAGACCAAGAGGTGTAGTAAACACCAACCACAGGGTTTCCCTTGTTGCTGTGATGCCTATCTTTTTAACCCCTATACTATCTACTGTTTTTCAAAGACAACTCTGTGCAGTCTCTCTGTTCTTTTACATAGAGGGCAAGCCTCAACCCCTCTTTCCTTGCCTGTCCCTTTTGATTAGTTCATAGCCATCAATTGTAGTCATGCAATTCATCCCACCAAGTTTCAATTATAGTGATTAGATGTCTAATCACTTTCTAGCTGCACTGTTTTCATCTCCTCCTGTTTACAACCCATGCTGCATGCATTGGTATAGAGACTGAGGCAGGGCTCTTGATATTGTCATCTTTTTCGAGGAACATGCCCTAATTCCTTTGAAGCATTTCATAGGTGTTTCCTTGTTGGTTCCTAATACATCAGCAGTCCCTGGCTCTTCGCTTACTCAAAACTCTAGTTTAAAGATCTCTGTACAAGTCTGAGAATCTTGTTGACAAAGATCTACTTGGCCCACTTGTTCAGGTGAATCCCATTAGCCGCAAACAGACCAGGCTTCTCAAGGGTAGATCCATGATCATGGAAGCCAGAACCTTTAGTATGGCACCAGCCATGCAGTCAGTTGTTCACCAGCTCAATTTGTCTTCTCCTTCCTAAACCCCTGCCTCTGACTGGCAAGGATGAAAATGGACCTACTTCTGTGCCAGTCCTTTTAACGTTGCTTCAAGGGACATACTTTATCTTTGGAAGGTTTTGAGTTGTGTCACCACAGTATAATTAAATCCTACAAAGAACAGTAGGAGCAGATGACAATCTGCAGACTTCACCAGTCTCCACAGTTTCTCATGGTGCCACGAATAGAGCTCCTTTTAGGCAGCTCCTCCACTTCTTCTTTCACAGTGGCTGGCGGTCAGTCCCTTGTCATTGTGCAAGCAGAGGCACTGTGGGATCTCGCAGAGGCAGCAGTTTTTGGGTGCAATAGACTGTTTGTATTGGTGTCAGATCCAACTGGAACCAGCCATGCCCAACAGGGTGCAGATCTTGAACACCTCCCTAACAGGGCACTTCATCAGACCCTTACCATACCAAAGGTGCCAGTTATGCCTGACACAAAAATATAAATAATTCCCTTTGAAATCTGGTTCCTTTTCCTTGTGAACAATCATACTGTTGGTACCTTGCATCTCTTCACTATTTTCCCAGTTGTACACTAATGAGAGGGATAAAAGGCAGCACTTCAGAGAAGAGTATTTGTAGTACAATAGCAGGAGTGACTCAGGCTGTTCAAGTATAACAAGAAGTACGTGAAGGGACAGATATGTAGCCTTCCACCAAATTGCTGGATGACTGTGACTGAGTGACACTGCTAAGTGATGTGGCCTCATCCATGCCATGTGACTCCATTCCAGGGACAATGACAACTGGCAGGCAACACTTAGCGCTTGCATGGTGCCATCTGATTTAGAGCAGAACAATGTAGGAGACAAAGGTAACAACATACCAGTGCAGAGAACTACCCCCACATGGATAAATATCTATGGTAATGAGGATGATAGGATAGAGTTTACCCCTAACAAGCTTCCAAATGATACAAAATTGGGAAGATCTGATAGACCAGATGCTGCTGTCCAAAAGGACCTCAACAAGCTGGTGCAGTGGGCAAACAGGAACTGCAACCAGTTCAACAAAGGTAAATGCCGAGTCCTGCACTTAGGGAGAAATAACTCTTTGAACCAATACTTGCTGGGAACAATGAACTGACAGACAAAAGGAGTTTTTTCAGAGAAAGACCTGAGGAACTCTGTGAACAAAAAACTGAAGATGAGCCAATGCTGTGCCTTTGCAGCTAAGAAGGGCAATAGCACATGGGGGACATTAGGCAGATAGCACCTCCAGCAGAGCAAGGAAGGTGATCCTTGCCCTCTTCTGAGCCCTGATGAGACACATTTAGAGTGCCAGTTCAGGCTCTGGGCTCCCCAGTAGAAGAGACACAGGCATCAAATCCATAAAGATGATAAAAGAACTGGAACATGTAACATACAAGGATAAAAATCTGGGATCATTTTCCCCAGAGAAGAGAAGGCTCAGGGAGAACTGATCAATTCATATAAATACATGATGATGCAAGTAAAGAAGATGGAACCAGACTTTTCTCAGTGTCACCCAGTAAAAACACACAAGGAAAAGGACACAGACTGAAATATAGGAATTTTCATTTCAACATAAGAACAACCTTTTTATTATTAGGGTGGTGAAACACTAGAACACGTTTCAAAGAGAGTTTGTGGAGTCTCTATTCTCGAAGATATTCAAAACTCACTTGGACATGTCCCTGGGCAAGCTTCTCTAAGCTGAAACTGCCTTGATCTAGGTCATCTCCAGAATGTCCTTTCCAACATTAACTATTTTCTGCTTCTTTGATTCTTTGGTTTTCCCTTTTCGTAATTTACTGCTACAGATGTAGCTGGAGAGAACTAGGTCCGGGACACACCATGTCCTGCCTCTGCCATACAGTCAAGACGAAGGCAAAGTTGCAAAGTGTCAAATATGGAATCTTACAGAGGCTGGAGCTGGCTTAGGCTAGCCAAGTCAGAACGGGGTTTATTCCTCTTTTGTAAATCCATCTTGACATGTTGTAAGACCAAGACATATGTTCACTGCTAGGCATGGAAGTACCTTTAGGCAAGTATTTAAAAGACTTGTTAAGAACAATCTTATTTAATTTCACCATATTTCTCCACTGATGAGAATGTTCTGTATCAGGCAATACTCCAGAAGATAACAATAGAGGACAGGAATGAAGGACAGATCGGAACATTACTAAGCTTTGAAGGATCTTCAAAGATGAGAATGAATTTTTATGTGGCCTATGAGGAAAAGGTCTCAGTGTGAACTGAGCCATAAAGAAATATGAGTTAAAGCTTGTCCAGACACAATTCTATAGCAAAAGTCTCAGACAGCATGATCTTCTTTAGACTGGGTAGTATTAGACCTTCAAAGGCAAGGAAAAAAGGAACTCTGTTTATATTATATAACCTGTTTTTTCCCTTTGAAAGTAGACGTGTTTATTGAAGGAAAACGATTATAATTTATAAAAGAGTGACTTCAGTTTTCACCTGACCTCCTTCAATTATTGGGAAATATATTGTGTTATCCCCTTGAATGTTATAAAGAAGTGTAGTGACAGAATAATATACAGATAAATATGGTATTGTGATGGCCTAATTTTTCACATTTTACTGTACTGTTAATCTAAGTACTCTGCTTCACTGTACTTTGTTTTCCTCATTTTTGATCATCTCTTGCTAAACTATGTGCAGAACTCCCAGTGAGATTCCATTCATTTCATTAGAAATGCCATATATAAAGTGGCATGGAATCTGTCCAAAAATGAATAAGCCTAAATCAAACATAAGCTGTTCCATATCTATTCTATATTTCGAGAGCCTTTGCTAGTTCATGCAACAGTACCATTATAGTATCTCTCAAGACAGAAAAGACCTTTGGAGGTATGAAGTACAGTTAAACAATATAATTAATAAACAGTATAATTTCAAGGGAAGATTTGTATGAGAGGGCTTGGGGAAAGAAAGAAAACATCACAAAGATCTAAACCAGGGACATCTCACTATTTAGTGTTTTCCGTGCTAATTGGGGGAAAATGGATATCAGTTTAGAGCTTTTGTCCTGAAAGAGATAAATGTAGAAAAAGCAATCACAATACAAATTAACAATATATATTATTGAGAAATAACTAGAAATGCCAGTGAAAGCATTTGTTCAGATTGATAACTTTTCACATGAAACACGGCATTTTAAGAACTGTAGGAATAAGCTCTACAATCTCCTCTACAATGTAAAGCAAAGTCTAAACATTTTTTCTTTATTCTTGAAATAATGCTTGAATTAATGTAAGCCTTTGCACATTATGATATTTTAAATTTATACATTTCTCAATGTATATTTTTTATCAATAGTGTACCTAATTGTAAGAACACATCATCAAAAGGATATGTTTTCTAATATTATAGTATGAAGTGATCTAGAAGCCAGTGCTATAGATGGCTTTTCTTTTTGCTAGATGCTAAATAAACATCTTATCCACAAATATAAATCCTTCATTTAAGTGGATTACAAAAAAGGGTCTTCTTATTCCACCTTTACTAGTTTTGAAACTGCAAACATATTTCATTCTGTATTGAATGAAATGTATTGGCATGAAATAATGTTAAGTGGTGTAAGAGAGTGTTACCCCTTTCTCCAAATGATTCAGAGCGGGACCTGTTCAGCCTGGTGGCTGGAACCCAATCCCTTGCCCTAGGGGAGCCATAGCCTATGCCCAGGCTGAGGGGAATGCCTGGAGCTTTCCTGGTTGCATCTCAAAGAATAGTGAAGCTGAGAATGTGTCCCAGGGACATGCACACAAAGACACATACATGACAAAGATATGGCCAGTCCCACAGCCGCAAAGTAGATGACATCAGTTGTTCTTTCCTAACCCACCAATGCTGTAACCCCATTGTAGAAGACCACCAAATTTTTAAGGCACAATTTGCCCATAGTGAAATTGGCTGTCACCAATCATCTCCTTATTTTCATTCCAGGTGCTATGAAAAAATTTAATTCCATCCCAGCCATTGCATCTTACTACCCATTGGTTAGATTGAAAAAGGTCCTTGACCAGATACCCTTAAAGGAGAAGACATTCTCTTTCCACATTACCTTTACAAAGGCCTTTCAAAAAGGTGTGTCAAAAAGTCAAATGACAGACTAGTTCAATATCTAGGGAACTTCCCTAGAACATAGTAGAGTATTCTCAAAGCCATTTTAAACAAAGCGCATAAGAGAAGAGATTCATGCCAGAATTAACAACTAATAGCAACACTTGCTTGACACATACAAAATCATTTGCTGTGTTCTTAGCACAGCAAGGAACCTGGGTTATCAGTCTGGACTTACCACTACTCAAAGTGAATGCCCTGAAGCTTGAAGTATTGGCACCTCTATGCTAAGAAATTTCTTTCTTTTATTTTGTTTACTTCATTCTGTATATTTTTTTCCTCTCTATACGATTTACTTTTTACATCTCACCTCGTGGAAAAATTCACATTCAGTAAGCTGACATATCCCAACAGAAAATATACCCATTTTTCAAAAAAAGGCATAGAGTTCTTTTCTAGAGGAAAGGAATTCTTTTTTCAGTTTTAATTCACTGATATTGTCAAGTAATAACAAATTGTGTGTATCTGCAAAGGCATTTCTGTATTTCTAATTTTGGTGTGGGTTTTTTTCCACTGAACTGTGGAGGAAGAAATTGAAACTAATGCTATAAAATACTGTATTTTTGCTCATTTGCACATTGGAATTTTTTCAGCTATTAAAGTTTGTTATTTGTAAATGGTATTACAGCTACAGTCAAATCACTAGTTTTCTAATAACTAATACTTACCTTATCCCAAACTTTTCTATGTAGTATTATGAAGAGGTTCTGGCACAATGAGGACAGTATATTTCTTTGTAGGTTAATTGTTACAGCAGGAATTTAAGCAGGAATTTAACTGGAGTAGTTCTACCTAACTGTGATGATATTTTTTACCATCAGCTTTTCAGTGCACATGAAGGCTTTGGCTATCTCATTTCTTTTAAGATCCATTATTGGCATATTATTTAAAATTATCAGTTTTGCAAGATGATTAATATTTCTCTTGTCTGTTATTGACCTCAGCATCGCATCCTTCTAAGGTGACAACGTCAAAAGAAAACTGTAAGCATAAAAGTAGACAAGTGCCTTCTCAATAAAACTTACTGAAGACAGAAAACAGAAAAGTAGTGAATGAACATAAAATAAACAAACGTCCTTGAGGGAAAAATGACAGAAGCATCAGGTGCAACTTTAGATGATTGAGGCAAGGCAAGAAAGAGTCAGAAAAGAAAGGACTAAGAGTCTAAAAGACAAGTAGTACTAAATATAATAGAATTGTATTTATATATTCTCAGTTCTTGGGGACAAGAGGAAACAACAGATGAAATAAAATAACAAATAACAAACAACTCCCATCTTCAGAGCTAGCTTGAATGGACAGAAACTGGATGTCTGACTGTAAATGAGACAGACAGATTTTAAGAAAGGAAAAAAAAAAAAGAAAGAAAAAACAGAAAAAAACTCAGATTCAACATTTTTTAGGACTCAAAATTAAGGAAATTTAGGAAGAGGACTTGCAGTTTGGTTATTCCAGAAAGAGGAGAAAAAAAATCTGATAAACTGAATAAAGGCTATTTATTTTGAACATTGAAAACAAAATTTGAGAGTGAAAAAAATTATTCCATTTGTTCTATATTTTACATATTGTAAAATAAATCTTAGCCTTTATAATGTGTAATGTGGGCTAAAACTTAGAGTCTATAAATATTTCAAAATTCATATTCCTTTGATTTTACTCCAAATTAGAAATTGTATCAGATTTAATATAAAAAAATAAAGTAGAAAAATGTCTGAGTCTTATTAAAAATATTCTCTATAACCACGACAGATAGAAACCTACCCAAACATCAATATACAATTCCAGAAATGCATCCAGAATCCAGTCATCACTAAAAGTATTTATAAATAGCTACTTTAATCTTTATAATGTGAACTCTCCAGAAACCTTCTCATAACTGTAAACAGTAATAAAGAGCCAACAGCTTCCGTACTATTTCTTTCCACTCATAATTAAAATGGAAAGTAAATGTTAAGTTTTGTAAAGGCAGAGATTCCTGATAAAACAGGAAGTCCTTGAGCATATTCCTCATCATCAGAGTAAAAAAATAAATTACTGATGAATGACTGTTCTCACTAAAAAACAGTCAAATGTTTCAGTATCCCCTGAGTCTCAACCTTTCCATTGTTTGCTACAGGTACTACTATTTATTCTTTAGTTTCTTAATAGAATTAAAGAATTCTTACTGTTATTTTTGAAACAGGAAAAAAAAAAAAGCCTCAAATCTCCACTGATAGTTCTCTCATCTTTTATCCAAATCTGTTGTATACTGAGTCTGAGAGGGAAAGTGTGCATCTTGCAAAGTCCTTCTCTCCCTTGCTCTTCAGAAATGCACATTTATGATTTTCCATCACAGAATGTGCTGAGTTGGAAGGGACCCACAAGGATCATCAAGTCTAACCCTTAGCCCTGCAAAGGACCATCCCCAAGAGTCACACCATGTGCCTCAGAGTGTCATCCAAATGCTTCTTGGACTCTGTCGGGCTTGGTGTTTTGACCACTTCTCTGAGGAGCCTGTTCCAGTGCCCAACAACCCCCTGGGGGAAGAATCCATTTCTAATATCAGACCTAAACCTCCCATGACACAACTTCAGGCCATTCTCTGGGTTCCCTCACTGGTCAACACAGAAAAGAGATCAGTTTCTGCCTCTCCTCTTGCCCTCACAAAAAAGCTGCAGACTGCAATGTGGTCTCCCCTCAGTCTCCTCTTCTTCAGGATGAGCAGACCAAGTGACCTCAGCCGCTCCTCATACAGCTTCCCCTCAAGGACCTTCACCATCTTCATTGCCCTCCTTTGGACGCTCTCCGATAGCTTAATATATTTCTTATATTGTGGTGCCCAAAACTGCACACAATATTCAAGGTGAGGCTGCCTCAGTGCCGAGCAGAGCTGGACAATCCCCTCCCTCAACTGGCCAGCGATGCTTTGCCAGATGTCCCCCAGGACACAGTTGGCCCTCCTGGCTGCCAGGGCACTGCTGACTCATATTGACTTGCATATTAATCATATTGACCAGGACTCTCAGGTCCCTTTTTATGGCACCGCTTTCCAGCATCTCAGTTTTATTTTCCACTGAAATCTAATGACACTTAATGCACTAAATTGTAGTCCTGCACTTGCACTGCCCTGTCATGCTAAAAATTATTTGTGCCTTATGGTGCCTCAGTTACCATAAATAAAGACTAATTAATACATTTCTATACTCAACATGTAAGAAATAAAAATAAAAATGTGAATAAATGTAGGAAAATGTTGTTTCAGCACATTATTTCCCCATATGAGCACAAAAATCCCTCTGGGCCTAAAGAGCTTGTGGGCAGCAAAATACATGATACTTCTTGCCTTAGATATTTGCTATATGTATTATAGTTTGTGAGCAAAAATCTGTGCTTATTTCTTCAATGCAACAAGAAGTACAAGTACATCTGGGAACAGCAGCAAAACATAAAGCCTGCTGGAGTCACCTTGCAATGTTTCCTTGCACTGATAGGGACAACTGGCTAATCACAGCTCTACATGAAACATATTAAAATAAAATAAAAAAAAAAGACCAGGATAGGTGAGGAGAACATGCCCATCTAGTCACATACAAGAGACTTGGAAGACCTACAAAAAGAACTGAGTGCTTCCTGAGTAACAAGAATCCTTGATTGAGATAGTGACTCTCAAGTATGGTTGAATTTCAGAAAATAATCAGTTCATCCTTACAAGCCTGTATGGATGAGTTTGGATCCAGGCGGCAAATGGCACATGCTCACTCACACAGCTACTCAGGAATAATTTTCTCCAATGTACAACATTTCTATTATGACCCATAATAACAGATACATCTGAGAAATTTGAATTACATGAACCTTTCTTTCCAGCCTCTTCTTCACAAACCAGCACAAAGCTAATAATTACTAAAAATAATAACGCTATAATTACTGTGTTCAGTTTACTTCTATGAAGTCCTGTATGTTGCATGGTTTAAGTTAAATCATAAGCAAACTGAGATACAAATGACAAAGGCTGGATTTATGCAGTTCATAATTTCAAGCTTTAATGTTTTGGTATGATTTATTGAGGAAGTTTTATGAGTCATATCTATAATGTCATTGACTATGCAATATTTAATCAAGGAAGTATTTACAAGTTAAAGGCAAGTGCAAATTTCATCTTACAAACCCCACATTTGTGCTGAAATTTATTGTTCATGTACTGCAGAACTCAAGGTGCTTTTTAGGTAAAGAAATTACTGAAGCTAGCATTTAGATATTTTAGCAAAAAGCTGCTTGTCTGAATTTAGTGTTCTGATTTTTTCTCCCATGTGGGGCAGGGTTATTTTAATTTAATTTTTGTTAGAAGATCATCAGTTTTGATAAATATAATTTTTAGTGATAGTAAGCAACAACAAACTAAAATATATGTGCCAAATATCAATTATACAGTGATTTGTGTGTGTATTTAAAGCAGTAAAAATGCAATCAACATAGAGAGTTTTCTCTCACTATTGTGTACTCAGCCCACAGATGTGGAACATACTGATGTTTATCAGGTATCACAAGTGCTGCTGTAAGCACTTATTTCTGAATGACACTGAATTTCTTAAAGAAGATGGGTTGGAATGAGATTCCAAAGTGGGACTGCACAAAGCTGGGTTGGGATGAGATTCCAAAGTGGGACTGTACAAAACTTAAATGTGCCTCTACTAGTAAGAAGGTAAAAGTAGTTTCTAAGATAACAGCTAAAAGGCAATGACTTTTTGATACAAGCTTTGGTTTAGCAAACCCAGTGAGTTTGAATTTTGTTGGGACTCTAATTCATTTGAGATCTCTAGCAGTTAACAGTACTCAGCAGCTCCTTTTTCAGATAACACTATCCAAACTTAAAATGGAAATCTCCGATACTGAGCTTTATCACTTAAGTGACAAGAAAAATTGGTTTTACCAATCTGGACGAAATACTTTCAGACCAGTTTTTCCATGTTACATTTTTAAATAATAGTTAATAAATATTGAAAAAAGGTCATGGGAAATCAAATTATAAACAAATTAAAATATGATAAACAAAAAACTAATGTAAATAGCAAATATTGGTGAAAAATGTCTAATTTCTGTCTCCCACCAAAGAAGAACATGGATTTATTTTTTTCACCCTACTCCTATCAAAGATTCATCTCCCTTAGTTAAACCTATGCTACACCAGATATTTATAGCAACGTGTAACATATATCTGAACTAGAATGCAATGTAGATATGGTCAGAGAAGACTGAAGGGGTCTGAAATACCAGCAGCACCTTTCTTTAAACTACTTAGGGTTCTCTTCTTAGAATTTTTATTCTTTAGATTCTATTCCTGGATTCCTCATTCTCCCAAATATCAAGTAATATATGTACATTTTATAGATTATATTATTATATGTTAGTATATTTTATGTTATATTATTCTAATATTTATTTATATTTTATATTATATTTAAATATTTTCTGTATCTATACAACCATTATCTAGATAGCTATCTGTGTGTATTTAACATATACCCTTAATATACACCCTTTAATATATACCTTTATATTTCATGGTGAAAGCATTTCAGTAGATATCTCAGAAATATATGGAGAAGTGTGCCCACCCAACAGGATTTCAGATTCCCTTATAGTAAAGCCAAATCCAGAAGTTTCTATGGAAATTTTTTTAAAGGTACATAAATAAACTCTCATGCTTGCAGACAGAAGTCTTAGTAACTTTACATTGATCACAATAGGGCAACAGCTGTGATTTTAAATAATACAAGTTCCCATTTTCATCTTTTTAGAAAAATGTTGAAATACTTACTGACACTCATGGCTTGTATATGTAACTTATCATAAACACATAAAACTCTCCCACAGAATTGAATTTTTATTCTTAACTTCTGTTTTGTCATAAGGTGCTCTCTGGCTTATGAAAAAATAAAAGGGCTCACAGACAATGACTTATCCATTTAATCCTTTCAGTAGCCATGGATGACATCTAGACAATTAGTTTTGCATAGTGTTCTTACAGTTCAGATGATTGATCTGACTATATAATGCACTTTTATTAATAATTATAATTATTAATTTTTAATATTATTTCCTAATAATTAGGAAAGCTTTAATCTTACCTTAGTGTTAGGTTTATTAAGAAATCTATCTGTTCCTGGTGACTTTGGAGAATATTTTGTTCCAGGAAAGAAATTAGAATATTTCAGAAAGATTTCATACAGGATACGTCTACAAAATTATAGCTACATTCAATTTATTTCTGAACTGGAATATGTTAGGAGCAAATAAAGTAAAATTCATACTAGAATACTGTGGGAGGACGCAATAGCTACAAGATGTGGAAAAGAAAGTTTCAGAAGTGGACTTACAAGGATGAAGAGGCCAAGGACCAAGCAGAGACTGTGGAGCTTCGGACATTCGTGGCAGAGGCTTGAAGAAAGGACTAAACTTTAATTGCTTATGGACATTTCTTGATCCTGAATACGATTGCTCATAAAGGGATCAACTCTCTAGTATACAATCGTTTGTAGAAAGCAGAACCTCCCGTGTTAATGGTTTTCCCCATGGTTATCTCCCTATGTGCACCCCTCAGGCTGATCCCCAACATGGCGCATCCCTTGTTGTTCTATCCCCGGTTCCCCTCCATGCTGTCTCCTTCCCCCTCACCATTTTCCCGCCTTAGTCCTGGACCCTGTTTTCCCATTGGTTCATTTTCCCGCCTTTGGCGAGCTGCTCCTGATTGGCTGTTCGGTTGCCTGGTTACACACTCTGCCCCTGTTCCTGTCCAGTGGCCTCCAAGTTCCAGAACCTTCCCTCAGAGCCCGAGAGAAACCCGAGCCCCAGCTGAATAAAGGCCTTTTGTGCATTCACCCTCAACCTGTGGGGAGTGGTGTTGTGTGCAGAAGGTCATCGGTCAGCGGCTTGTCAAAATACTAAAAATTCCAGAAAACAAAACACTGTGTTTTAATAGCTCATCAAAACTTTACAGCTCCTTTTCCTTTTTGTTTAATTTCTTAAGCTGTATTTATCCAATACTGATAGACTTGACAGGAAAAAACATATCCTCTTTTTATCCACAGACCAATTGCAGTACAAGCCACATAATTGTGTTTTTGGTGTCCTGCTATTGGTCTCAAATGTTCAGGAGCCTGTTTTTAAAGGTGAGATAAAAATGTGTCATTTTCTATTTCTTTTCATCCCTCTTCATCCCTGCTGAAACTGCCAATTAGTTTCAGCTCCAGTGTCATTTGAGTTCAACAAGAACCTGAGGAAACCAATATATTTTGTTAACAAATTCTTGTCATGCTACAAAACAATTAACTGGGAGAGAACTAAAAATACACAACTATTATTAGTTTAGTTAAAGTTTGACATCAGCTGATCTTCTGGACTCTGGTTTAAATTGTAAAAAATCACACTAGAGATAGATAAAATCCTTACTTTTTTTTTTTTTTTTCAAATAAAATAAATTTTGAATTTTGCTTTCATTATGTTTTTAGAATGGTACTTTTTCTTTGAAGTTCAGTCAGAAATAATACATCCAGACTTAGTTCAAACATAAAATCACAGCCTGAGAATGAATATGCAGATCCACATCAGCAGATACTAAAGATCAGTAGGGTACATATGAGGAGAAAAATAGCTGGTGACAAGTGTATGTTGTCCATACATGTTTGTGAAGGGTTGACCTTGTCCAGCTACTAATCATAGAACTGTATAATGGTTTGGGTTAACAGTCTTCTGGTTTCAACACCTCTGCTATGGTTAGGTAATCCTCAGTAACACTAATCAGGTTACTCAGAACTCCATCCAATCTGGCCTTAAACATTTCCAGAGATGGGAATTCCACAGTTTCCGTGGGCAACTTGTTCCAGTGCCTCACCACCCTCACAATAAAGAATTTCTTCCTAACACCTTATCTAATTTCACCCTTTAAGCACTACGAAGCACCCATTAGATGCTCACTTACTTCAACCTCCCAAGAAAGCCTCTTTTGGGAAAAAAAAAAAAAAGAAAAAAAAGAAAAGAAAAAAAGTAAAGAAAAAAAGGTAACGTACAGATAATGATTCATCATATCTCACTAGAAGACGAATGTCCAAGCAGTCTTCAAGCACCAGCTACTTTAGAAAGACTCCTTCCCCAGCTTTATTGCTGAGCATGATATGGAATACCTTCTGAGTGAGTTGGGGTCAGCTTTTCTGCCTGTGATCCCTCCCAACATCTTGTCTACCCCCAGCCTACTTGTGGGGGCAGACAGAGTGAAACATAGATGCTGTGTAAACACTGCTCAGCAGTAGCTAAAACTTCAGTATGTTAGCGTCACTATTTTGGTCTCAAATATATAATATGGCACTGTAAGGGCTGCTTTGAAGAAAATTAGCTAAATTCCAGCAAGAGCAAGTGCACTATTTCTGAAGATTTTTCCCAACATTCACTTATTTTAGTCCATAAATTTTCTAACTCTTTAATTCCTTTCAGTCATTATGTGAATTAGGGCTGTGAGGTCCACCCACACACACAATCACACACAGATGTTGTTTGTTGCTAATGTTACTTGCTGTCTCTTGAGCCAGTCACTTTTAATAGAGAGCTTTTACTGAAAATTATATAGTAGGATAGAAGCAGAAAATATGCTAACAAATACAAGCCTCCTCTGGGTGAATTTTCCCATATATAACAGCAACATCATGGGTAATTAAAGATGACTAAACGATATGCAATTTTATACTTATAAGTATGTATACGTTTAGAAATGTATATGATATATGACATTTTAGTGTGTGCGAATACATATACACATATATGTATTAATATCACAGAACTGTAGAATCTGAGAATCGTTGAGGTCACAAAGCCTATCTAGCCTAGTGTCATGCTCAAAGCAAGATCAGATAAAGCAGATTGCTTAGGGATTAATCCAGACAGGTTTTGAATATCTCCAAGAATGGAGACTGTGGAGACTCCAATCTGTGTTAGTGTTCCAACATTCTCACATAAAAAAAAAAAAAAAAAAAAATAAATTATTTATGCTTAGGAGGAATTTTGATTATTTTAGTTTGTGTCCATTGTTTGTTCTTTCATTTGATGCCTTTGAGAAAAGTCTGGTTCTGTCTTCTTTACTCCCTCCCATCAGAGATTTATACACATTGATCAGACCTGCAAAGAGCCTTCTCAAGGATAAACAGTCCTATCTCTCTCAGCCCCTCTCCATATTGCAAAATCTTTAATTCCAAGTTATGTAAGATATGAAACTGTCTTCATTAAAACCAAAACCGTATCTTTTCTGTTGTTTGCATCATGATCTGCATTCACTGAATTACTAAGACCTGTTCCACAGATAGGTGAACCAGCCAGAACTCATCATTGCTGTCTTCTGATTCATGTGTCAGGGTTTCACCCCATAGGTTACCAAGAAAGAAGGATGGGAAAGATGCCCCATGGACATGGAGGTGAGGCACAGCCAGACTCCAGAACCTAGGGGCGCTCTCAGATCCTGCAGTTTAATAGGACTCTACCAAATCAACCTGTTACATCACATGCAGTATAGGATATCATAATTGTCTAGCAGTGTTTCACATGAGTTTCATGCAACTCCTCCCAGAGTCTTTCCTAGTCCTACATGTTTAATTTAAAAAATGTGTCCTTTCCTTAGCTTGTCAAGCTCTTACAATCTATGTTGTAATTCTAAACAAGATGGTGTTCTGCTCCAAGCTTTCACTTCTTATGGTTTGTTGCTGTCTGTAAGGAAGGACTACTTATAGCAAGCATTTTACAAGAAAGATTTTAAATGCTAGCTAGCTTGGATGTGGGGGGTTTGTTTGTTCTGTTTTGTTTTCTGGTTTTTGTGGGGTTTTTGTTGTTTTTTTTGTTTTGGTTTGTTTTGGTTTGTTTGTTCTGTGTTTTTTTTTTTTTAATTTCTGTTATTAAAAAGAGATAAATTGCGTTGTTTTACAGAAGTGTCAAATATGAACACTTTTTAGTTACTCTACTCTTGGGTATACTTGTGCTTTTAAACATCAAAGCAAACTTTTAATTACAGGAAAGGAAATGAAAACACACAGCATTTTGATTTATAGCAACTGCATGGTATTTCTGAAGCCTGAGAAAGTTATTACCCTAGGGGGTTTCAAACACTTCACTGTCAGTTCTTATTTTCTAAGAAGAATAATAATAAATATTGTCACTAACTAGATTTAAAAACCACTTTATTTTCTCCCCTTTCTCTCATCTAGGCTAAGCAGAGCTTTGGTCCTGATAAGAAACTGGGTCTCAGCTCAGTTTGAGATTTTATTATAGTTATAGAGTAAGATTTACGTTCTCTGGTGCATGGGGAGAAGTAGGAATGTGAGGGAGTGGAGGCAGTCTGCCCATGGCAAACCAACTGCACTTGCTACTGCATCAGACTGCTGCCACACCACACTAGAGCTGCAATTTTGTCAAGTGAGGGATGGCAGGAAACAGCAAAATTATCCTGGCCTGCCTTTAGATCTCTTTTTAGACTTTCAACTGACAGTGATGGTGTTTTTTATAAGGAGACAAACATTATTTGGCTGGCTCTCCTTTCCCTCGGTGCTGTTATATGTGAAATAGCTACTCTTCTGGGTATATGCAATAACATTTTAAGCTACTGCTGCCACCTTATTATGAGATTATAAAACAATTTTGTTAGAACCATCTCATATAATAAAACATTTATACGAAGAATCAATACCTATTCCTCTGGGTTCACTCTCTTTCTTTGAGTTTTAATTTCCACTCTATCTGTAAGTATGTATACATCTATAGCTGCTGGAACTGTTCTGGCCTGCAGGACTCAAGTTAAGCAGCATTACTAAGTGTTGACTGGGTGTGGATTAAATGTGCACTTAAATACTGGTCATGGTATGTATAACTTTGCCTGAAGTTCAGACCTGTCTTCTTCTGGTACACTGATGTATTTTGCACAGTTTCTGGCAATTTTTATGTCTGCTTCTCTACTGGGAAAAAAAAAAAAAAAAAGAAAGTCTAACTATAAAAGTACATTTGCAACAATGTAGATTCATATATTTTAAATATTTTGATTGACATAAAGGTTAATAGGAAGAGCATTAGGATTTAGGAAAAACAAAATTATGCCTTTATTTCCCTGTTCTCACACAAATGTTTTCTGTGCCATTAGGCAAATATAATTTAGCTTTTGTGAATTGCACTTCACTCTTCATGTTGTGGAGAAAACTGCATGGCCATCTCCTCCTAAAGACAAATTGTGTGTTGCGAGAACCAACACATTCCATTATTATAGTAATTATGATGATAAAAGTCAATTATTAAAGCAATCAAGATACACCCTAAGGCACAGTATAACTAAGGTTTGTGGTTTATAACTTATTTTAGTCAAAGTACTGCATTCTTGAACACTGAAGTTATACCTAAGCATATTACTGAGAAATTTTACAAAAAATGGAGGAAACATATTTTTAAGAGGTTTTCCACCAAATGAAAGAAACTAAAAAATAAATTTACCATTTTATCAGTAGTGATGTGTCTGTTGAAGCAATAGAAAGGATTAATATGAAACAATTCAAAATAGTAGCCTGCTTATGCTTTTTTATCTTCTTCTAATCTGTGTGAATTCTGAAGTACAGCCACTTTAGGGAATATCTGGAAAAAAATAAGTACTGACTAAAAATTGTTTTTACATCTTTTTAATCTTGTCTTGCTTTTTTTTTTTTTTTTTAATATGTTACTTTCAGGAAAAAACTTTCATTTTTAAATTTTTTTGAATTTTTTTTTGTTACACTTGAAATCAGAGAATTTTATTAGTGTTTGAATCACCTCAAGAGAAAACTGCATCAAGATCTGAGTTGCCTGCAAAATAGTCACTTGGGAAACCACTCTTAAGCTGAGGCACATGGAGCACTAGTGGTAGAGTAACTTCAAAGAGAAACATGATCTACCGTGGAGCTGGAAGTAGACCCTGACGATCAGAACATAAGAATAGTCACACTGATGTAGTTCAAAAATCAATCTAGACCCATATCTGTCCTCTTATAACAGCCAAAGCAGACAAGGATTCTTGACACTTCTACGTAGTCAGAATATATAAGTATAGTCGTATAGATGCATATAAAATATAATAAAT